>CM076582.1:946490695-947148074 GCA_034641835.2 Pinus albicaulis
GGAAGAAGAAAATGATGTCCACTTGCCAGAATCCGATTTTTACACTTGGCAATGGAGCTCCACATATCAAATTCGAATTTGCCTTGAGATCTCCTCCTTTTCACTACTTGACATATGGTTTTTCATTGGGATTTGCTCCCAACTTTCTATATAATGGAGCCATGGGCTCTCATATTGTATCATTGGATACGAGCTATTGTGCTTGCGGAAGCGCTGCTACTTTGTACACTTTTCAAGAATATCAATAAAAAGACTTTGGGGGTCCATTCATGGGTGTTTTTCCTTTGGAGCATGGTGCATTTGAAGCTATTGGTATAATCTTTTCTATGCTTTGAGTTATTTCATTTTCCATGTATTCTTGTGAATTTGCTAGTGCACAACTATCTTGTATTAGCATTTGATTTGAAAGTAGGCTCTAAAGGCTGAAAATTCTAATTTATTTTCAAATAAATTTCTAGAAGTTTCAATTCATTGTTTGCTTATCTAAATCTATATGGACTAATGTGTGACTTGAGTATTGTAGAAGAATTCTTTTTAGATCAAGCGTGAGGGGAAGTCTTTGGGAGACCAACCCACTCTTGAAGCACCTTCAAAGGAACTTTCGTTTGTTATTTGGATTTTCATAGTTTATCTTTTGAAAAAGTGTCTTGCAGGGATTCGTTTGAACATAGTTTGTATGCATGCAATCATTTAAAAATATTTTACTTTTCATTGTTTTTCATTGGATCATATTTTGCTATTTAAAGAGTTTAAGCATGGCTAGACAAAGAGGAGAGTTTACTCATCCTCTTTGGCTTAGCCCTTTGTAGATTATTGTGCAATATTTTGTGATTTTCTTTGTCTAACACTTGGTTGGTTTTTTGTAGTCTTTTTTTTCTAACTTGTTTTTTTGTAGCAACTTGTGGGATTCACCTTCAAGAAACTACTAACAAATTGTTGCAAGACCTTTGAGCTCTAATGTCAAACGAGGAGGACTCACTCTTTTTCCTTTGGTCGTGGGTAGTTAAGGAGCTTCCTTGAGGAAGACCGAGTTTCTTTTGTGGCTTCTTCTCTCTCTCTTGGCTGTGAGCATTGAAGAGGCTTAACCTCTCTTCTTCACTTGTAAAAATCTGATTTCTATTGAGTCTTTATATTGCAGAAATTTCTCATCAAGGATAAGTTTAAGACCTCAAGTTTCATTTGTAAAGGTTTTCCTTGAGGTTGTAGGAGGCTTCATAGTCTCTTACCTGTAACAACCAATAAAATTTGTGATTTTGGGAGTGTGGGTTTTACCTATTGGCATCCCAATCTCTCCACTTTTGGAGAGGACTTGTGACGTGATTTGTTGATCTCTTTAAATTGCATGCATATCATTTAGTTGGTCAATTAACACAATCGTGCATTTCATTAATTTCACTAGCTATTCACTTTGATTTGCTACAAGTTTTAAGAGCATTTACTTTCATAGCAAATTCAGATTTTTTTTAATATGCAAGCATCTTTACTTGAGCTTATTTAGCTTAAAATCATACTTCAAATTTGCTTATGCTTCACCATTGAGCACACTCTACAATTTTAAGTTTGACGCATCAAGTGAAACTACATTTTATTTCATGACAAGCAAATATATTTCAAGTTGAAGTTGAATTTTCATTTTATGTTAATTTACTTTTAGATTTTACATGCCCCAAGCATCACTAAAATTTACTTCCAATTTAAGTTGGTTGAATAAACATTTTAGGGGCCCTCTACCTCTATGGACTCCTCACTGTGAGATCCAAATATTTGGGCAAGGGTGAGGTCTGAGGATTAGAGTTCAATTGTAACTTTGCTTTAGAACTAATTAATAAAATAAACCAAGAGCACTATCTCATTCACATTTACTTGCAAATTTCTCAATTTTTTTGCTATCTTGATGGTTTAAAGTTTCACATGCAAATATTATCTCTAGAAGCACTTTGGATGCAAACATTTTAATTCCTTAAATTTTGCAACAAGTTTAATTCTATGGTACTTGGAAATTTGCTTACTCTTGCAACTTCATTGCATGTTGTCATTTTAATGGTCATTATGCTTATGGATGATTGATATATCTTGTTTCATTGGCAAATACCCTTATTTGGTGTTGCAAATTTAATTGCATGTTGTTATCTTGGTCTAACATTTGAGTTTTTCTATAATCTCATTTACATTCTCCAAAGTAGAACACTAATTGTTTCCTTTTGAGCAAGATAGTTTCTCATGCTTTGATTCATAAATCTATTTATCTTGAAAGCATTTACAATATCTTGTGCTAACATCTTCTTGTTTCACTTTTTAGGATTATTTTTGTTTTCCATTTTGAAAGCATTTTACTTTATTTAAGCAAATACATTTTCATTTCAAAGAGCAATACTTTGAAGACACTGGTTTTCATATGCTTTATTCTTATTTAAATTATGTATTGATTGTTATTACTCATATCACTTTTTGCTTATAAATCTTAAGAAGTAATCTATTTAACTCTAACAACTCTCCTAAAAACTCGCATATTTTAACTTAGTTTTCCATTTAGGGACCACTCGCCATAGCTAACCTAGGAGATAACTTAAAAGGAGAGAGTCGAGATTAGTGTGACAACCCCTTCTTTGAGTTCCTTGCCACCAACCACACCTTGTGGGGTTAAAGGCTTTTCCCGCTAACTGTAGGTAGGTGTAGGCGACAGGCAATAACAGGGGCAAATATTATTTTGGAGAAAGGTGGCAAGTAAAATGGAGGCAAAAGTCACTTAGTGGAAAATGGCCCCCACCAATAAAATAATAATTAAAAAAGGAGTCTAGAAGCATGGGGAGAAATTATAAGAGGATGGACTCATTTGCTAATCATCTTTTGACTATTACATTTCACTTTTCATCTTCTCTTAGGGCTGTTTAGCACAAGAAGAAAATTGTTGTTTAGCACCATCAATTCCACCCTCATTTCGGAGAACTTCGAGTGTGTCCCTGGTGAAGCAATTTGAGGAGTTCAACTTAGAGTTTCCATTGGGCATAATTTTAGGTTACTTTTGCTAGTACGTGTTCCTTCCAGGGCGTAGAGGTGGCTCGAATTGATTGTGGGGAGATCAGTTACAGAGGAGAAAAACATGGGAGGATTTGTAGGTGTTTTCCCTTCTTTTAGCCGAAAATTTTCGGGGTGATTAATAGGGCTGAGTTTGAGGGAATTCTTGGGGTCGAAATTCTACATTTTTGGAAGTGTGCAGGGGCTAGAGGATTAAAGGTTTAGGAGAGATAAAGGCCAACGATTGGAGGTATTCCTCAGAGGAGAATTTAGCTAGAGTTAGGAGAGATTTCTAGTGGTTAATTTGAGCTTAATTCGACAGTATCAGTATTGCGAGGCGTTTTCTGGTGGGGGTCCTTAGGGGTCTATGGATCGCAAACCCTTTCTGAGTTTTTGTGGGTATATTGAGAGGAGTCTTTGGCTAATTTTATAAAAAAATTTGGACGATATTCAGGTCTAAAATCCTCATTCTTATAGTAGGGCGAATTGCTAATTAGCTTGGGGAATTTGCATCATTTTGTGGGTTCGATTTTGGCTTGGAGATGGGCCAAACCTTTTATGAGTATTTTTGGGTTTGAGGAGAGGAGCTCACAAATGAAATTTCAAAGCATTCCGAGCATTATTTTGAGCAAAATGTCCAATTCCATTTGACACTCCGCATGAGATTTTCTGGGCAGAGCGTATTATTAGTTTGGAGCCATTTTAGTAGTTGGGTCAACGAGATTTCACCTAGGGTTTGCATAACTTGCTTAGAAGGCCCAGGTTCCATTGTTCTCTCATTTTGTACTCAGATTTCCCCATATTAATAAAATGGCTCATATATTCTTCTCATATCTATTGGTGTTCTAATTTGGGTGCTTGATTTTATATTTTGCTTGTTGTTCCTAGTTCGTAGCTCTATATTTACTGTTAATTCCCAATTAGGAATATTACATTCTAAATGCTTTAGAATTTTCATAGTATCCAACAAACATACCTTTCTTTCTAGTGGCTTCCAACTTTTTCCTCTTGTCCTTCGACACATGGACATATACAGGGCACCCAAATATCTTGAGATGTCCAATGCCAGGCTTCACATCTGTGAATACTTCTTCGAGAGTCTTGTTATCCAAGGCTTGATGAGGAACCTTGTTTTGAACGTATACCACTGTATTTGTTGCTTCTCCCCAAAGGAACTTTGGCAACTTTTGATCATGCAGCATGGCTCAGGTAGCTTCCACAATGGATCTGTTCTTTCTTTCAGCCACTCCATTCCGCTCGGGATTATAAGGTACAATCGTTTTCTTCTTGATTCCAGCTTGCTTGCAAAAGTCAATGAACTCATTTGACGTATATTCTCCACCATTGTTAGACCTGAAGATCTTGATTTTCTTCCCTGTTTGATTTTCTATCAATGCCTTGAAGTCCTTGAACATATCAAAAGCCTCATTCTTATGCTTCAAATAGTAAATCCATGTCTTCCTAGAGAAGTAGGTTATGTAGTAGAGATGGCCACCATGAGAAGATACACAAGGAGATGACGTCAGACTATGTGGGTTCATAGATGCAGATTGGGCAGGCAGTTTAGTGGACAGGAAAAGTACCTCTGGGTACTTCTTCAGTGTAGGATCAAGGGTGGTTTCTTGGTGCAGTAAGAAGAAGAAGTCAGTAGCACTGAGCTTTGTAGAGGTAGAGTATATGGCAGCTAACACAACTACGTGCAAAGCTATATGCCTTTGAAAGCCACTGGTAAGCTTGTTCAGGAAGAGGATGGAGGCGACCAGTGTCTACTGTGATAATCAGAGTTGCATCAAGCTCTCTGAGAATCCATTGTTTCATTATAGGTCGAAACACATAGATATTCAGTGTCATTTCATTAGAGATTGTGTGCAACATGGAGTGGTCCATCTACAATATATTTCCACAGATAAGTAGGTTGCAAATATACTCACAAAAGATCTAGGGAGAGATAAGTTCATCTATTTCAAATAACATATGGGTATGGTGGAGAACCGGTTTCAGTAGAAGGGATAGAGTATTTTTTGGATGCTTCTCAGTTGCAGTAGTTGCAGTTGCTACAACAATAGATGAGAGGGAGTTGCAGTGCAGATGCAGAGTTGGTAGCAGTATAACAATGTCAGCAACAAAATAAATGCAACATCAAAGTTGCACAGTGGTTGGTGGGCAGTGGCAGGAAGTCATAGTGGCCAGACATCAACAACGTGACAGAGGTTGATACAGAGACAGGGTGTTGTAGCAGTAGTGATGCAACACTAGAACACCTTCCTCGCTAAGAGAGAATATTAGTTTTTGTAGCATCAAAGGTGTGCTAGCCTCGAAACTTTGTGGAGAGGCTAAAATATAGGATTTCTCCATAACCCAGAAATCGTTTATGAAAATTCCACCTAGAAGTGTCTCAATTAGATTATTAGCCTATTTTTTAAATGTTTCCCGAGTCTAAACTTAGGAAAACTGGTTAATTAATCAATATTAATTGAGAAAGATGTGACTTATCTAGAAACTCGCACAGATTGACTGGGAATTAATCTTGTCACTTGATCAAGTTTTAATCTTGGCTGTTGGAGGTCCGACAGAAGATTATAAGAAGAAGTCGATGAGTAGATGGAGAACACACCAGTACACAAGTTGCAGATACTCAGTAATCTGGGCAACTCGATTTTCCGGTGCAAGTAACTCAACAGGAGAAATCATGCCAGTAGATCGAGTAGCAGGTGGCAGAGGGGCAACACAGAGATTTTCCGGAGGAGTTCCTAGTTCTGGAGAATCAGTGAGAGGATGTATTATTTCTCCAGGAGGCTACGCAGGGGCCTCATTCAAGCAGTTCGATTCAAAAAGAGCAGGGGTGGATTCAGCTTCTAGTTGCCAGGGAAATTTCCAGGAGGCCGGAAGAATCACTTCCAATATCATCAATAGGCTAGATGCCACATTAGAGGTAGTTTCTGGGTAGCACAAGTGGGGCTTGCGCAAAGGAAACACATAATGCTGACACATAAGTGTTCCAGAGCCAGTTCTGAGGCTAAGATTGTTGTGGGATTGCTTGAGGAGGAGGGTAAATATCCTTAGATATTTTTGCTAGTATTTCTCTCAGATAGAACGCCATTTTGGCATCATTTTATTGTACTTAGAAATTCTGCTTCTACATAATAATATAAACCCTCATATTGTTGCCTCGATTTTCCCAAGTTGGGTTTTTTCGGGGACTTTTGTCCAAAAATAATTGTGTCAATTTTTGTGTGTGTTCCAACATATTTCTCAGTTTCCAACGCTATTATTTTCCGCAGTTTTATTTGTGAAGGTTGCAGTGTGATTTATTCAGTATTTGTCGTAGAAAATAAATTGTTAAATTAATTAACAATTAGAAGAATAGTTTCCGGTTGCCGCAATAGGATTTCAGACTTGAAATTTTTACATTCTTCAGCTAGACGTTGAGTTGCTAGAAGCTGGGGAGGCTAGATATTACCCTTAAGGGCCTAGATCAACCTTCCTTGCTTGGTTTAATAGCCCAGAAAAATTTGTTGCTTCAAACCCTTGAGCTATCACCTGCAAAATGAATAAAAGAATGCCAAACCCCAAAAATATATACAATAGTAAAAAAAAACCCAAATACCCAAGTGCTGCCATACAAAATGGGTTAGGAAAATAATTTACAATATTTACAAAATAATAATTTTGTAGAAAATATTTTTTGAATAAATAGTAATGGATGAATAATTTCGAAAAAAATGATATTGGCCAAAACCCTCTTTCAAAATCAATTACCACAATGAAATCTCAGAGCTCAAAGATAGTCAGCTCTTCCCCATAGTCTGTGAACTTGGAGCCCAAGGGTTAGTTTACCTATGAATCTCTATAATTTTCTCAAAGTAAAATTGTTAGATCATATGGTGAATCATATCACCTAAGATAACATGTATCAATAGAATGTTCTTATCCCCGAAAAATGAAATAACAATTTATTAAAAACATTCAGCACAATATAGGATCCGACATAACGAACACATACCACAGATCAACAGAAGAAGAACACCATAAATTGAACCCCAAAGTCTCTCTATTATGATACACAATGTTCCTAGCAGAGCAACAACTCAAGACCAGCGTTCAAGAATTACATAATCCAAAGATGGGAAATAGAAGCTCAATAGCTTCTTTGTATAGAGAAAACCCCTCTAAGTGGAAAATAACGGCTAGTTGGGTTGATCACGATGTCAAAATAATCTTGATCATTGAAAATAATTTGATCATTTTGTAATCTCCACCACCAAATTTTCAGAGCATTTTCAAGACAGAGCTGTAGGATTGATAGTAATTACATCATCATCGCCATCGCAACTAACCAGGAAGAAAAGAAAAAACGAAAAAAGAAAAAGGATATAAAAAATGTACCACTAGTTCTGAGCAGGATCAAGCCTCAACACGTCAAAAGTCAAAAAAGGAAAAGGAAGAGGTTTGGTACATCTAATGGCCACAAAGATGTTAACATTGGGGCAAGTCATAGTCCCAAGATAGTTAGAATTGGACAAGGCACATCAGAGAAAGAGCCTATGGATTTGCCAGTGAGTAGGCAGGTTCTCAAGATGGATTTCACTAAAGACATTTGATGCCATGGAGCATCCTGTATATCATATTCCTAACCCTATCCCTTGTAAATTTTGTTTATGTAGTTTTAATTCATGAATAAATTGTTATTTATGTTTCCTAGAATAAATTTCCATTTCTGTACTTGATTTTATTTGATATTATTTTGAATGGATACTGCTAATATATATCTTTTGTCGGTGGATGCAGATTCCAGGTTCTTGCACACTATCACTTCATATCTAGCATGCATCCCCATATGGAGCCAAATGTTGACCTTGGAGTGGCGCCTGATGATAATGAGAAGACTCTATGCCCAAGGATGAACCAGAGGACACATGTATCATCAGATATCATCAGTTCAACATAGTTTTTAAGCTCTACTTCTACTTCTCATCATCTTTCTCTTGTACCCAGATTCCACGCCCTACTGGGAATTGTAATAAGTGATGCTAGTAATGATGAGTTTTAAGTCAGTATTGAGTCTGTAACAGGCCTAGGTAGCCTTGGACCTTGCTAACAAGTGAGTATTACTCTAGGAGGTTTTTTTTACTTGGTTAATTATCATCTCCCTACCAAGAGTTAATGATTAATTGAGTTTTTTCTTCCAATTTTACCCCAAAGCCGGAGTACGGCTTGATGGTGAGGCCTTGGGTGAGTCCTAGTGTCTAGAGTCAATGTATATTACCATATTAGATCACACAAAAAATTTCATGGAATTTGGTTAGGTCTAGGTAGTGATTTTTTAATTTTTTAGATTTCCCGCAAGTCGAAAATTGCAATAAAAATTGTAATTGAATTGTAATAAGTGTTGCCTAGAGAAGTTGTATGAGGTATGAGTAATCAAAATTACACCTCTTACGCTCAACTTTTTACTATGACACACTTTGAGGGGTTAAAAATGTGTTTTGAACCCTCAAAACCCACTTTTCCTAAGTTTAGTGGGAAATCTGGCAATTAATTAAACCAAAAATTAAATAAATGGAGAAAAATAAATATCCACACATGCTAAATGAGGTGGAAAATTATGGAGGAGTTAAAGTGAAGTCCCAAAGTGATGTGGACTCCTAAAATCAAGGAAAAGACATGTGCTCAAATAAAAATAAATTTCCGACATTAAATGAGAGCTGCTTATTTGGAAATTCGAATTTGTGAAGTTAGTGCATACTTGGGAGGATTTGGGAGAAAATTTGGTGGATATTTTTGCTGAAAATTGTCCCCACATGGGTTACCACCCATATACACATGTCATTCCATCATAAAATTCAAATTTTTTCACATAAGAGAAGAAGAAAATGATGTCCACTTGCCAGAATCCGATTTTTACACTTGGCAATGGAGCTCCACATATCAAATTTGAATTTGCCTTGAGATCTCCTCCTTCTCACTACTTGGCATATGGTTTTTCATTGGGATTTGCTCCCAATTTTCTATATAATGGAGCCATGGGTTCTCATATTGTATCATTGGATACCAGCTATTGAGCTTGCGGAAGCATTGCTACTTTGTACACTTTTCAAGAATATCAATAAAAAGACTTTGGGGTCCATTCATGGGTGTTTTTCCTTTGGAGCATAGTGCATTTGAAGCTATTGGTATAATCTTTTCTATGGTTTGAGTTATTTCAATTTCTATGTATTCTTGTGAATTTGCTAGTGCACAACTATCTTGTATTAGCATTTGATTTGAAAGTAGGCTCTAGAAGCTGAAAGTTCTAATTTATTTTCAAATAAATTTCTAGAAGTTTCAATTTATTGTTTGCTTATCTAAATCTATATGGACTAATGTGTGACTTGAGTATTGTAGAAGAATTCTTTTTAGATCAAGCGTGAGGGGAAGTCTTTGGGAGACCAACCCACTCTTGAAGCACCTTCAAAGGAACTCTCGTTTGTTATTTGGATTTTCATAGTTTATCTTTTGAAAAAGTGTCTTGCAGGGATTCGTTTGAACATATTTTGTATGCATGCAATCATTTAAAAATATTTTACTTTTCATTGTTCTTCATTGGATCATATTTTGCTATTTAAAGAGTTTAAACATGGCTAGACAAAGAGGAGAGTTTACTTATCCTCTTTGGCTTACCCCTTTGTAGATTATTGTGCAATATTTTGTGATTTTCTTTGTCTAACATTTGGTTGGTTTTTTGTAGTCTTCTTTTTCTAACTTGTTTTCTTGTAGCAACTTGTGGGATTCACCTTCAAGAAACTACTAACAAATTGTTGCAGGATCTTTGAGCTCTAATGTCAAACGAGGACTCACTCTTTTTCCTTTGGTCGTGGGTAGTTAAGGAGCTTCCTTGAGGAAGGCCGAGTTTCTTTTGTGGCTTCTTCTCTCTCTCTTGGCTGTGAGCATTGAGGAGGCTTAGCCTCTCTTCTTCACTTGTAAAAATATGATTTCTATTGAGTCTTTATATTGCAGAAATTTCTCATCAAGGATAAGTTTAAGACCTCAAGTTTCATTTGTAAAAGTTTTCCTTGAGGTTGTAGGAGGCTTCATAGTCTCTTACCTGTAACAACCAATAAAATTTGTGATTTTGGGAGTGTGGGTTTTACCCATTGGCATCCCAATCTCTCCACTTTTGGAGAGGACTTGTGACGTGATTTGTTGATCTCTTTAAATGGCATGCATATCATTTAGTTGGTCAATTAACACAATCATGCATTTCATTAATTTCACTAGCTATTCACTTTGATTTGCTACAAGTTTTAAGAGAATTTACTTTCATAGCAAATTCAGATTTTTTTTTAATATGCAAGCATTTTTACTTGAGCTTATTTAGCTTAAAATCATACTTCAAATTTGCTTATGCTTCACCATTGAGCACACTTTACAATTTTAAGTTTGACGCATCAAGTAAAACTACATTTTATTTCATGAAAAACAAATATATTTCAAGTTGAAGTTGAATTTTCATTTTTATGTTAATTTACTTTTAGATTTTACATGCCCCAAGCATCACTAAAATTTACTTCCAACTTAAGTTGGTTGAATAAACATTTTGGGGGGCCCTCTACCTCTATGGACTCTTCACTGTGAGATCCAAATATTTGGGCGAGGGTGAGGTCTGAGGATTAGAGTTCAATTGTAACTTTGCTTTAGAACTAATTAATAAAATAAACCAAGAGCACTATCTCATCACATTTACTTGCAAATTTCTCAAATTTTTTGCTATCTTGATGGTTTAAAGTTTCACATGCAAATATTATCTCCAGAAGCACTTTGGATGCAAACATTTTAATTCCTTAAATTTTGCAACAAGTTTAATTCTATGGTACTTGAAAATTTGCTTACTCTTGCAACTTCATTGCATGTTGTCATTTTAATGGTCATTATGCTTATGGATGATTGATATATCTTGTTTCATTGGCAAATACCCTTATTTGGTATTGCAAATTTAATTGCATGTTGCTATCTTGGTCTAACATTTGAGTTTTTCTATAATCTCATTTACATTCTCCAAAGTAGAACACTAATTGTTTTCTTTTGAGCAAGATAGTTTCTCATGCTTTGATTCATAAATCTATTTATCTTGAAAGCATTTACAATATCTTGTGCTAACATCTTCTTGTTTCACTTTTTAGGATTATTTTTGTTTTCCATTTTGAAAGCATTTTACTTTATTTAAGCAAATACATTTTCATTTCAAAGAGCAATACTTTGAAGACACTGGTTTTCATATGCTTTATGCTTATTTAAATTATGTATTGATGGTTATTGCTCATATCACTTTTTGTTTATAAATCTTAAGAAGTAATCTATTTAACTCTAACAACTCTCCTAAAAACTCGCATATTTTAACTTAGTTTTCCATTTAGGGACCACTCGCCATAGCTATCCTAGGAGATAACTTGAAAGGAGAGAGTTGGGATTAGTGTGACAACCCCTTCTCTGAGTTCCTTGCCACCAACCACACCTTGTGGGGTTAAAGGCTTTTCCCGCTAACTGTAGGTAGGTGTAGGTGGCAGGCAATAACAGGGGCAAATATTATTTTGGAGAAAGGTGGCAAGTAAAATGGAGGCAAAAGTCACTTAGTGGAAAATGGCCCCCACCAATAAAATAATAATTAAAAAAGGAGTCTAGAAGCATGGGGAGAAATTATAAGAGGATGGACTCATTTGCTAATCATCTTTTGACTATTACATTTCACCTTTCATCTTCTCTGAGGGCTGTTTAGCACAAGAAGAAAATTGTTGTTTAGCACCAGGAATTCCACCCTCATTTCGGAGAACTTCGAGTGTGTCCCTGGTGAAGCAATTTGAGGAGTTCAACTTAGAGTTTCCATTGGGCATAATTTTAGGTTACTTTTGCTAGTACGTGTTCCTTCCAGGGCATAGAGGTGGCTCGAATTGATTGTGGGGAGATCAGTTACAGAGGAGCAAAATATGGGAGGATTTGTAGGTGTTTTCCCTTCTTTTAGCCGAAAATTTTCGGGGTGATTAATAGGGCTGAGTTTGAGGGAATTCTTGGGGTCGAAATTCTACATTTTTGGAAGTGCGCAGGGGCTAGAGGATTAAAGGTTTACGATAGATAAAGGCCGACGATTGGAGGTATTCCTCAGAGGAGAATTTAGCTAGAGTTAGGAGAGATTTCTAGTGGTTAATTTGAGCTTAATTCGACAGTATCAGTATTGCGGGGCGTTTTCTGGTGGGGGTCCTTGGGGGTCTGTGGATCCCAAACCCTTTCTGAGTTTTTGTGGGTTTATTGAGAAGAGTCTTTGGCTAATTTTATAAATTTTTTTGGATGATATTCAGGTCTAAAATCCTCATTCTTATAGTAGGGCGAATTGCTAATTAGCTTGGGGAATTTGCATCATTTTGTGGGTTTGATTTTGGCTTGGAGATGGGCCAAACCTTTTATGGGTATTTTTGGGTTTGAGGGGAGGAGCTCACAGATGAAATTTCAAAGCATTCCGAGCATTATTTTGAGCAGAATGTCCAATTCCATTTGACACTCCGAATGAGATTTTCTGGGCAGAGTGTATTATCAGTTTGGAGCCATTTTAGTAGTTGAGTCAACGAGATTTCACCTAGGGTTTGCATAACTTGCTTGGAAAGCCCAGGTTCCATTGTTTTCTCATTTTGTACTCAGATTTCCCCATATTAATAAAATGGCTCATATATTCTTCTCATATCTACTGGTGTTCTAATTTGGGTGCTTGATTTTATATTTTGCTTCTTGTTCCTAGTTCGTAGCTCTATATTTACTTTTAATTCCCAATTAGGAATATTACATTCTAAATGCTTTAGAATTTTCATAGTATCCAACAAACATGCCTTTCTTTCTAGTGGCTTCCAGCTTTTTCCTCTTGTCCTTCGACACATGGAAATATACAGGGCACCCAAATATCTTGAGATGTCCAATGCCAGGCTTCACATCTGTGAATACTTCTTCGAGAGTCTTGTTATCCAAGGCTTGATGAGGAACCTTGTTTTGAACGTATACCACTGTATTTGTTGCTTCTCCCCAAAGGAACTTTGGCAACTTTTGATCATGCAACATGGCTCAGGTAGCTTCCACAATGGATCTGTTCTTTCTTTCAGCCACTCCATTCTGCTTGGGATTATAAGGTACAATCGTTTTCTTCTTGATTCCAGCTTGCTTGCAAAAGTCAATGAAATCATTTGACGTATATTCTCGACCATTGTTAGACCTTAAGATCTTGATTTTCTTCCCTGTTTGATTTTCTATCAATGCCTTGAAGTCCTTGAACATATCAAAAGCCTCATTCTTATGCTTCAAATAGTAAATCCATGTCTTCCTAGAGAAGTCATCAATAAAGGTTATGTAGTAGAGATGGCCACCATGAGAAGATACACAAGGAGATGACGTCAGACTATGTGGGTTCATAGATGCAGATTGGGCAGGCAGTTTAGTGGACAGGAAAAGTACCTCTGGGTACTGCTTCAGTGTAGGATCAAGGGTGGTTTCTTGGTGCAGTAAGAAGAAGAAGAAGTCAGTAGCACTGAGCTTTGCAGAGGTAGAGTATATGGCAGCTAACACAACTACGTGAAAAGCTATATGCCTTTGAAAGCCACTGGTAAGCTTGTTCAGGAAGAGGATGGAGGCGACCAGTGTCTACTGTGATAATCAGAGTTGCATCAAGCTCTCTGAGAATCCATTGTTTCATTATAGGCCGAAACACATAGATATTCAGTGTCATTTCATTAGAGATTGTGTGCAACATGGAGTGGTCCATCTACAATATGTTTCCACAGATAAGTAGGTTGCAAATATACTCACAAAATATCTAGGGAGAGCTAAGTTCATCTATTTCAAATAACATATGGGTATGGTGGAGAACCGGTTTCAGTAGAAGGGATAGAGTATTTTTTGGATGCTTCTCAGTTGCAGTAGTTGCAGTTGCAGCAACAATAGATGAGCGGGAGTTGCAGTGCAGATGCAGAGTTGGTAGCAGTACAACAATGTCAACAACAAAATAAATGCAACATCAAAGTTGCACAGTGGTTGGTGGGCAGTGGTAAGAAGTCATAGTGGCCAGACATCAACAACGTGACAGAGGTTGATACAGAGATAGGGTGTTGTAGCAGTAGTGATGCAACACTAGAACTCCTTCCTCGCTAAGAGAGAATATTAGTTTTTGTAGCATCAAAGGTGTGCTAGCCTCGAAACTTTGTGGAGAGGCTAAAACATAGGATTTCTCCATAACCCAGAAATCGTTTATTGAAATTCCACCTAGAAGTGTCTCAATTAGATTATTAACCTATTTTTTAAATGTTTCCCGAGTCTAAACTTAGGAAAACTGGTTAATTAATCAATATTAATTGAGAAAGATGTGAGTTATCTAGAAACTCACACGGATTGACTGGGAATTAATCTTGGCACTTGATCAAGTTTTAATCTTGGCTGTTGGAGGTCCGACAGAAGATTATAAGAAGTCGTCGATGGGTAGATGGAGAACACACCAGTACACAAGTTGCAGATACTCAGTGATCTGGGCAACTCGATTTTCCGGTGCAAGTAACTCAACAGGAGAAATTGTGCCAGTAGATCGAGTAGCAGGTGGCAGAGGGGCAACACAGAGATTTTCCGGAGGAGTTCCTAGTTCTGGAGAATCAGTGAGAGGACGTATTATTTCTCCAGGAGGCTACGCAGGGGCCTCATTCAAGCAGTTTGATTCAACAAGAGCAAGGGTGGATTTAGGTTCTAGCAGCCAGGGAAATTTCCAGGAGGCTGGAAGAATCACTTCCAATAGCATCAATAGGCTAGATGTCACATTAGAGGTAGTTTCTAGGTAGCACAAGTGGGGCTTGCGCAAAGGAAACACAGAATGCTGACACATAAGTGTTCCAGAGCCAGTTCTGAGGCTAAGATTGTTGTGGGATTGCTTGAGGAGGAGGGTAAATATCCTTAGATATTTTTGCTAGTATTTCTCTCAGATAGAATGCCATTTTGGCATCGTTTTATTGTACTTAGAAATTGTGCTTCTACATGATAATATAAACCCTCATATTGTTGCCTCGATTTTCCCAAGTTGGGTTTTTCCGGGGACTTTTGTCCAAAAATAATTGTGTCAATTTTTGTGTGCGTTCCAACATATTTCTCAGTTTCCAACGCTATTATTTTCCGCAGTTTTATTTGTGATGGTTGTAGTGTGATTTATTCAGTGTTTGTCGTAGAAAATAAATTGTTAAATTAATTAACAATTAGAAGAATAGTTTTCGGTTGCCGCAATAGGATTTCAGACTTGAAATTTTTACATTCTTCAGCTAGACGTTGAGTTGCTAGAAGCTGGGGAGGCTAGATCTTACCCTTAAGGGCCTAGATCAACCTTCCTTGCTTGGTTTAATAGCCCAGAAAAATTTGTTGCTTCAAACCCTTGAGCTATCACCTGCAAAATGAATAAAAGAATGCCAAACCCCAAAAATATATACAATAGTAAAAAAAAAACCCAAATACCCAAGTGCTGCCATACAAAATGGGTTAGGAAAATAATTTACAATATTTACAAAATAATAATTTTGTAGAAAATATTTTTTGAATAAATAGTAATGGATGAATAATTTCGAAAAAATTGATATTTGCCAAAACCCTCTTTCAAAATCAGTTACCACAATGAAATCTCAGAGTTCAAAGACAGTCAGCTCTTCCCCATAGTTTGTGAACTTGGAGCCCAAGGGCTAATTTTCCTATAAATCTCTATAATTTTCTCAAAGTAAAGTTGTTAGATCATATGGTGAATCATATCACCTAAGATAACATGTATCAATAGAATGTTCTTATCCCCGAAAAATGAAATAACAATTTATTAAAAACATTCAGCACAATATAGGATCTGACATAACTAACGCATACCATAGATCAACAGAAGAAGAACACCATAAATTGAACCCCAAAGTCTCTCTATTATGATAAACAATGTTCCTAGCAGAGCAACAACTCAAGACCAGCATTCAAGAATTACATCATCCAAAGATGGGAAATAGAAGCTCAATAGCTTCTTTGTATAAAGAAAACCCCTCTAAGTGGAAAATAACGGCTAGTTGGGTTGATCACCATGTCAAAATAATCTCGGTCATTGAAAATAATTTGATCATTTTGTAATCTCCACCACCAAATTTTTTATTTTGAGGAAAAATTCGATTTTTTCTTAAAACCCACTTTTAATTAATCCAAAAATCAATATTTTGGATTAATTTCCTCAAAAAATTTACTTTGACTTAACCACCAAGGTCGAAGGGCTAAATTTTTATTAAAATATCCAATTTTCCGTTGGTGAGGGACCTAAATCGACTTTCCTTTGACCCATGAATTTTTTATTATTTTCCATTTGGAGATAAATTAATTTCTCTATAATTATTTTTTGATTCAAAATTAATTAATTTTTGGGCTTAGGATTTTTATTTAATTTAGCCAAAAATATTAGTTAATTGAAACCAGAGGGGATTAATAATTTTTACTACCCTCAAATATTTTTAGCCATGGTTTTTGATTGTGAGGGACCATGCACTAAAATATTTTTACATCAAATAATTACAACTTCAACCCTTAGAAGGGGAAATACACATTTAGACTTAGACCCTCAATAGCTTATCCAATTCTGTGACACAATATGATCTAGTATGAAACGAAGTGTGCTTGTAATAAAATAATTTAGCCAAATGTGCGAAAATTATTTCTAAACACACGTTTACAATAGACTCGATATAACACTAGGACTCACCTAAGACCTTGTCAAGGAATTCCATTCTAGCTTTGGGGTTATTGTTGGAAGAAAAACTCTGGCGATTATCCATGTTTATAAACACACATAATTGGGGGAGGTTAAAAACCTTCCTAGGATGAAATCCTTTGCCCAAATCAAAGGCTTACCTAGGTGTTGTTACATAATTAAATGGTCATACTAGCATCATTTACAATACAATTTGCAGAAACTGAGTTTACAATGACATAATTGTGTTGGCTGATGATTTTGATCTTCGAAAAATTCTCTTCACTGCTTTGTACCTTGCTTCCTTGGACTGTTGACTAAGTGTGGTCAACATTTGGCTCTACATGAGGACATGTTGCTTTGTTGAAGGAATGTGAGAATCCTGAATCCTGTATCCAAGAAAACAAAATTCCATCAAATAGATGTCCACTAAACATTTGCTGGAATAGAAAAAACTATTTTAAGAAATTAAATATGAAGGCATAAAAATTAACTGCATGAAAGGAAAACTAACTAATGAAAGAAATTAAATCCTATCTAAGGGAATATGGTTAGAGATATTGTACAAAGGATGCCCCATGGCATCAAATGTCTTCAACATAGTGCATACTGAGCATATGCCAACTTTCAGGTTGGTCTGTGGGCTGCTTTTATGATGTGCCATGTTGAATTTTAAAAATCCTAGGACTTTGACTTATCTGAATATCGAGTTGTTCCCGACTATCAGATGCATCAAACCTCTTCTTCTCTTCTGCTTTTTATGTTTCTTTCGGGCAGGTTGTGATGCTGATGATGATGTGGGTGGTGTACAACTTCCTACTTGATCTGGAAAATGCTCATATGAAAAATTTGTGATGTCCAAGACTTTTGCGAGATGTTCTTCTTTATTTTCATGAACCTGCTCTGTCAGGCCCGATGGATCAATCTTGCAAGTATCAACCTGATTCCTCTCAGTCTCCTTCTTGCTCGGGTCACCTTCATTTAGAAATTTTTCAATGGAATCAAAGACCTCTTCATACTAAGATGAAGTTTGCTTTAGTGAGCTGGGAGGCTTGTGCTCTGGATCCTCTGGTCTGAACTGGAGTTCCTCAACCTGTGATCAGTCTTCACCCTGAACCTGTTCCCTACCAAATACTGCCGGAATTTGGCCAATGCATGCATAATGGCCAACATCTCCTTGTCGTATATAGAATACAACCTCTCGTGCGGAAGGAGCTTCTGGCTCTCAAAGGCTATAGGGTGTCCTACCTGCATAAATACTGCGCCGATCCCCTCTCCCGACGCATCACACTCCAAAACAAATGGCTGCGTAAAATCCGGCAATGCAAGTACTGGGCAACTACTCGTCACCTCCTTGAGCCTGTCAAAGGCTAGTTGCGCTGTATTCGACCAACTGAATGCCCCCTTCTTCGTCAAATCTGTAAGGGGTGCAGCAAGCTGTGAGAAACTCTTGACGAACTTCCTGTAATAAGTACATATGCCAATGAATCCTCGAAGTTCCGTCACGTTCCTCGGCTCCGGCCAATCTCTGATGGCCCTGATGTTCTCCTCATGGACTCTCACTCCGTCCACTCCAATAATGTGACCCAAATACAACATCTCCGTCATCCCAAACTCACACTTGGAGAGCTTGGCATAGAACTGTTGCTCTTCCAAGATATGTAGTACTGCCTCTATATGCTGGAGATGCTCCTCCCAAGTCCTGCTATATATGAGTATGTCATTGAAAAAGACCAATACAAACTTCCTCAGATGACTGCGGAAGATATGGTTCATGCAAGACTGAAAAGTAACTGGGGCATTGGTTAGCCTGAAGGGCATAACCAGCAACTCGAAATGCCCATAATGACACTTGAAGGCGGTCTTGGGAATGTCCTATTCCCTCACGCGAATCTGATGGTACCCTGATCTCAAATCAATCTTTGAGAAGAACTTGGCTCCTCTTAGCTCATCTATCAACTCATCGATCCTGGTTATAGGATACCTGTTCTTCAGGGTCTTCTTGTTCAGGGCCCTGTAGTCAATACACATCCTCAAAGTGCCGTCCTTCTTCTTCACCAACACCACGGAAGAAGCAAACGGACTCGTGCTCGATCTGATGTGCCCAAGAGCCAGCAACTCCTGGATGGCCCGCTCAATCTCATCCCGATAGACTTTGGGATGCCTATAGGGGGTAGTAATCACTGCCTGAATGCCCTGCTCAAGCTCAATGGTGTGCTCGAATCCTAGATCCGGTGGCCTACCTAGTGGTATATCCCCAAACACTGCATCATACCTGTCAAGGATGGCCTGTATATCAGGATGAACTGCCTGATCGGTGGTCCCTGCCTCTGATGCCCGCAACTCAACCACCCACTCTATGTCTCCCTTCCGGAAATCTGCCTCCATCTGGTGAACCGAAACAGTCTGAGGTGGGTAAGTGTGCATCCCACGAATCTTCTCATGCCTCCCGATCTTCTTATCATCCCACTCCATCTCTAAGGCCTCCCAATCCGTGGTGACCTTCCCCAGAGTAATCAACTACTGAACACCCAGTACCACATTGGTATCCGGTATGTTGACCACGAAAAAGTGGTCGGTCACGGTGTAGGTACCCATCGTCACTGCTAACTCTGGTACATACCGGGCACACTGCATCGTCTGCGCTCCTGGGACCAAAACAGAAAATCCGTCAAAGCTCTCGGCCGGTGTACCTCTCCGCTCGACCATCTGTGCATCAATGAAGTTGTGGGTTGCCCCACTGTCAACCAAAATTGATACTCGCTGGCCATGCACTGTCCCTTGTACGCGCAACGTCAAATACTTGGGAACTCCTCGCAATGCTGCAAGGGTCCCTCCTATGGGTGCAAAAGTTGCACCTCCTGTACCTGGAGGTGGAGGTGGCAACTGATCCTGGGCTGTCTGACTATCTCCTGCCTCCTCGTCATCCTCTTCCCCGCTATCCTTGGAGAAGACCTCAATGAAGTGTGCTTTGCCAGTAGCACACCTATGACCTGGTGCCCACGGTTCCTGACAAGTAAAGCACAACCGTTTCTTCTTCAGCTCCCTCCTGGCATCATCATCATAGGTCATCTATTATCGAGACTGGATCATTTTGACGGCCAAATTCCGGTTGAGGGAGAAGATCTTGCATGCAGCACATGACTCTCCACTGTCAGGGCACCAGGGATTCACAAAGACCTATAGAGCTATCAGAGAGAGGTTCTCCTGGAAGGGCCTCAAGGAGGACGTACTCCACCATGTTAGGGAGTGTGTGGTTTTCCAAAGGAATAAGGGGGAGCTGAACCATCCTGTAGGGTTGTTGCAGCTGCTTCCCATTCCAAAGGGGAAATATGAAAGCATCTTTATGGATTTCATCACAGGGTTGCCCATGGCACAAGGCAAAAATTGCATCTTCGTCGTTGTTGACCGGTTGACGAAGTACGCTCACTTCTTTGCCATTTCAGCTCGGTACACAGCCTCACAGGTGGCCGAGTTGTTTTCCAGGGACGTTTTCCGATTGCATGGTCTTCTAAAGACCATAGTCAGTGACCGGGACAACAAGTTTATGGGGGGGTTATGGCAGGAGCTGTTATGACTGGTGGGCACATAGTTCACACCAAGCACCAGCTACCATCTGCAGACAGATGGTCAGATAGAGATAGTGAACAAGTGGCTGGAAGGCTACTTGCGAAACTATGTCATAGGGAACAAAAAGGCCTGGCTGCGTTGGCTGCACTTGGGGGAGTATTGCGACAACACCACCTTCCACATGTCTATTGGCATGTTCCCTTTTCGTGCTTTATATGGTTACGACGCGTTAACTTTAACTTTTGCTGATGCTATGTTTGGGGCAAGTAAGGCCCCTAGGGCTAAGGACTGGATCCAAGAGAGCTAGGACATCCTCAGGGATCTCAAGGATAACTTGAGTATGACACAAAATCAATAGAAAATATATGCAGACATGGGTCGTTTAGAGAGGTAGTTCGAGGTGGGAGACTTGGTGTATCTACGACTTCAACCATACATGTAGTCTACACTGAAGCAGAAGGGAGTTGAAAAGCTCAAGCCTCGCTTCTATGGGCTGTATAGAGTTTTCTGGCGGGTTGGAGAGGTGGCATTTGAGCTGGAGTTGCCACCAAAAAGCCGGATCCACAACATTTTCCATATGTCATGCCTGAAGAAGGCTTTGGGATAGTAGGTGACATCAGCTACCGAGGTCACTCCTACTAATGATGAGGGACATTTAGTGCTATATTCTGAAGCCATATTGGACACCAGGGAGTGACACTTGAGGAGTAGGGTGGTGAAGGAGTACCTGATCAGATGGAGGAACCTTCCGGATGAGGATGCCACTTGAGAGGGGGATAAGATACTTCAACACCCATCTTTGCAGTTGCTTGAGGACAAGCAACATTTTGGCGGGGAGGACTGTAATATTCCAAATTAGCGGTCAGCTAATTGGAATATTAATTTTGGCTAATTTTTGCTTTTTCTAATGTTCAGCAGAATAAAGTGGGTAAGGGGACCCACAAATAATAATTAAGCAACTAAAAGCACTTCCCTATAGTCCCTAAGGAAATATTGCGGCTTAGTGGGGTCCATGTGGCTGTCCATCGAATGGAGGCAGCATCCTAGGTGGCTACGTGGGAGACGCATGAAAGGGGCAATGCAGTGGTAGGCCGGAGAAAGGGCAGCGCAGTCCTTGTGGGCCCAAGGGAACGTTGGAGGCTCAATTTTGACAAAAGGGAATGAGAGCAGTTCATTCCTCATTCATTCATCTATCGGTTTTCTGTCTTCATTTACTGAGTACACTTGAGCTGTTTAGCCAAGTCTGCAGTGCTGTTTAACACAGAGACTTCCGAGCGGAGATCTCAACCTCTACCTCGGGGGACTTCGAGTGCCCGCTCAGGAGAGGAGATTCATCCATTTTGTGAGGATCTTGCAGAGATATACCAACAACAACACGCAGTCCCTTCAGGACAACGTAGAGGCAGTCCAGATTGTGCAGTGATTGCGTAATCCAGCTTAGAGGAAGTGTCGGGAAGTGGAGGAGCAGAGGAGATTCAACCAAAGGTTTTGGAGGGGAGGCTAGCCACCTCCTACCAGGGATTTTGGCAAAGTTTTGGAGGCATTTCCCAACAGTTCTAGCCAGGAGATCAATTTCCCCAGCAGAGCAGTGTACCAAGCCCAAAGGGGCCATTTTCTGGGGTCAAGATTTCTGGAAACCCTTTGTGGGTTTTTGTGGGTCTTTGGAGTAGATTCCGGGGTTAAAAGCCCAGAATTTTCTGGGAGCTGGCCCAAACTATAGTCCGAAGTCAGCCAGCAGCAGTAGTTCCAACACTGGAAGTGCAGAGGGAGAGCCACACAGAGCCTGATTCAACAATGATATTTGTTCGGATTTAGAGTTGAGCTTCAGCCTACCTTGAGCAGGCCTAGGTGCTACCTTTCTTGGCACCACTATTATAATCTTTCCGACAAATTAATAAAATGGCTCAGCAGTTATTTCTGGCTCTATTTCTTGTGTTTTGATGCTGTTTCTTATTTGGTGTAGTTTTTAGTCTATTGTGCTTTATATTACTGTTTGTTCCCAATTTGGGATATTACATCCGAACATGGTTAGCCTGTGCCCACAATTTGTGAACTTGGAGCCCAAGGGCCGGGGAGCCTGGAAACTCTATAATTTTCTCAAGCATAAGCCGTTAGAACACAAAATGAATCAGATCACCTAAGATAAGCCCAAAACTTATCAATAGAATTTTCCTATCATCTAATGAAATAATGATTAATTATTGTCTGAAGCACAATATAGTTATGCACATAACCAACATGTACCCCAAATGAATGAGACAGAGACACCATGAACTGCACCCCAATGTCTTTCATTATGATGATCGAAACTTTCCCAGCAGAACAATGGTTTTACACCATATTTTACAAAGTTACATCATATCCAGTTCATCAAAAGATGAGAAATAGGAGCAAAATGCCTTATATTTATAGAGAGAATTCTCCAAGTGGAAAAGAATGATTAGTTGGCCTGATCACCATCAAAATCATCTCGGCTGTTGATAAATCCTTGATCAACTTTTAATCTCCACCGTCGAAAATAATTATAAATGAGGAATTGTCGAATTTCTCATTAAAACATTTTTTATTAGCTAAAAAATAATTATTTTGAGCTAATTTCCTAAAAAAATTGACTTTGATTTAACCACCAAGGTCCAAGGGTCCAATTTTTCTTGAAATTTCTAACATTCCCTTGGTGGGGGACGTCCAAAAATTAATTTCTTTTATGCCTACGAATTTTTCTACTTGGAGAATTTAATTTCTCTAGCATTTTAATTTTTGACTCTAATTAATTAATTTTATGGCTTAGAATTTAATTTTATTTTTCTAGGATTAATTATTTTTTCCTCTTTATAGACCCTCAAATAATTACCTAATTTTGCGACACAATACGATCTAGTAGACCAAGTTATTTGTAATAAAATAATTTAGCCAATTAGCTTAAACTATTCCCAAATCACCTTTACAAAAGACTTGACTAAAACACTAGGACTCACCTAAGACTTTGACGATAAATTCCACCCTAGCTTTGGGTTGAGGTTGGAGGGAAAAACTCTGCCGATCAGCCGTATTTAGAAACATAGCTGAATCAGAGAGACCAAAAACCTCCTAGGATAAAATTCATCGCCAAAATCATAGTCTTACCTAGGTTGTCACATAATAAACAACCGTACTAGCATCATTTACATTACAAACTTGCATAATGGGTTTACAATTACACAAAACAAACTGTTGGCTGATGATTCTGACTTTGAAAAAAATTGTTGAAGGCTTTGGATCCTACTTCCTTGGAATGCTGAAAAAATAGGTGCAACAGGCCTTTAAATATACTGTTGTCATAAAATAGTTCAGAATTTAAAAGAAGGACAATGATGAAATTAGAGGGTTAGAGAGCAAACCAAGAGGCCTAATGGCCTTGTAGATGGCTAGTGAGGCTTCTAATGAACTTGAGAACCTACAACCACCAAGTTAGCTCTAGAAATTGCTGCAAAATCAAATATTAGAGATGAAATATTAAATCAATGATTGAATAATTGCTGAAGGAGGGTTAGAATGAGAAGCTAGGGATAGGATGAGAAGCTGGGGTTAGGAAAACCCAAGACCAGGGCTAGGAATGGCAAATAGAGGGTTGAATAAAGGTAGAGAAGGCCTAGGAAGGCCACGACCAAGGAAGAGAAGCCATGTAGGGCGGACATCAAGCCTCAAAAGGCTGACTTTGGGCTAGAAGAGACCATAAAAGCGCTAGCGACTAAGGGATACGCGCTTTTAGGGCTGAAGCTAGGGGAAAAAGGGGGGCCGAGGGCCCTAGGAGGCTCCTAGGTCTCATGGCTAGGCCAAAAATGGAGGACGGCTAGGCCATGGGGCCTAAAAAAATTTCGAACCCTAGCAAACACAAAAAATCTGCCACCAATCACTGCCAAAAAGTTGGATGACTTCCCTTCTTCAGCTAGATGTTGAGTTGCTTGATGTTGGGGAGGCTAGATCTGACCCTCAAGGGCCTAGATCTATCACCTTCAAACCCTTACCCAGAAAAATTTGCTGCTTCAAACCCTTGATCTATCACCTGCAAAATAAATAAAACAATTCCAAAACCCAAAAATATATACAAATGTAAAAAAATCCCAAATACCCAAGTGTTGCAAAACAAAATGGGCGAGGAAGATAATTTACAAATGTACAATATTTACAAAATAATAATTTTGGAGAGAATATTTTTTGAATAAATAACGGTGGATGAATAATTTCAAATATTAGACATTGGCCAAAACCCTCCTGCAAAATCAATTACCACAATGAAATCTCAATGCCCAATCATAGTCGGCTCTTCCCCACAGTTTGTGAACTTGGAGCCCAAGGGCTAGCGTACATGTAAATCGCTATAATTTTCTCAAAGTAAAATTGTTAGATCATATGGTGAATCAAATCACCTAAGATAGCGTGTATCAAATTTCAATAGAATGTTCTTATCACTGACAAATGAAATAACAATTTATTAAAAATATTCAGCACAATATAGGATCACACATAAGTAACACATACCACAAAACAACAAAAGAAGAACGCCATGAACTGAATGTCAAAGTCTTTCTATTATGATATCAGATAAACAATGTTCTTAACAGAGCAACAACTCAATACAAGCATTCAAGAATTACATCATCCAAAGATGGGAAATAGAAGCTCAATAGCTTTTTTATATAGAGAAAACCCCTCCAAGTGGAAAATAACGGCTAGTTGGCTTGATCCACGTCAAAATAATCTTGATCGTTGAAAATAACTTGATCATCTTTTAATCTCCACCGCTGAATTTAAATTTTGAGGAAAGTTCGATTTTTTCTTAAAACCCACTTTTAATTAATCCAAAAATTAATATTTTGGATTAATTTCCTCAAAAATTTGACTTTGACTTAACCACCAAGGTCCAAGCTCTCAGATTTTCTTAAAATGTCCAATTTTACTTTGGTGGGGGACCTCCAAAAATTTCCTTTGACCCATGAATTTTTGATGTCAGGGAGGGCTTCCTATCCGAGAAAAACAAGATGTTTACTAGAAAAGAGTTTGTTTAATTGAGCTCTAAGGGCCTTTTTAGGATCTGAAGCGGGATTAACCAAACTTCCTGGATTTCTTCTAGTAGACAGTTTTGTGAAAGGATGAATAAGTGGAGTCGCCACCCAAAAAAAAATTAACCCAAACACCCAGGCAGGTGCTGAAAATGATGTGATGGTGAGGATTAAGAAAAAGGTGATTATCAAATGCCAGAAAATGAGTCGATTGACAAGTCAAAGGGATAATGATGAAGTGAAAGGATGTCGTGAAAACCAAGGACCAAAAGATTGCTCCCCGACAACAGAGCCAGAAAATGTTGTTACTTGAATTGTACACCTCATGCGACAACGCTCAGGGTAGGGGCTGTTACTCTAATCCCTGCCCTCTCCGTTTAAGCTATCTCCTAAATGCAGGCTAAGGGGGGTAGTCCCTATGGATGAGATGATTAGAGACTTGTTGGAAACAAACAAGTCTAGGAGATACAACTAAATGGCCTAGCAACTTGAATTAAAATTATGTGACAAGTAAGATTATTAAGAACAATTTGATTAGTTTCTTTAAGATATGAGGAAGAGACCAATGTTGTCAAGATTAATTACTTGCACAATAAAGATTAATGCACCGAGTTACCAGATGAACAGTTGTTGCAAGATGCAAAGTCTATCCTAAATGAAGTGCATGACCTAAATCTAATGTGAGATGAAAGATCTTGGTCAATTTTAGTTAAATGACTAGTCTAGGTGAATCCTTTTTTCTCAATTATTTCGAAGCTAATCTCGAACACAATTTGTAGAGAGAAGCCCAAAGGAAGGAGGCTAAGGCCTAATTAAAGATACCTCTCGTGGGGTTCTAACCACCTAAGTGCATCCATTCCTACAAGGGATTGCCCACAAGAGAACTGCAAGGTCACCTATGTTAACTGCAAATGAGGGTCTAGACTTCTCAAATTGTGTGAAGAAGTTAGTCTTATCTCTCTTACAACCAAGTTTTTGCTTGTCGAGAATTTGGAGGGCTGGTGATTAATTCAAATTCTCTTCTTGATAATTACTTGTGAGCTTTCTTGATTATCTTATGTCTTCTCTTCTTAGCTTATTTAGTCTTTCATCAAGTCAATTACCAAAACACAAGAGACACAAAGTTAGGCTCTTTGAGCCAAGGCAAAATCTCTCCCACTTGGAGAGGAAAACCCACGAGAAATTCTTCTTATAGATTTTCAAATGACAAGTACCATGACCAAGACTCAGACCCTTGAACTATGTATGCTTCCAAGACCTTGTCACTGCTTCTTTGTCGACATCCAACGCTGATCCTTCTTTTCTACGCCAACCTGCACTGTCCTGCACCAATACTAGAGAACTCAATCTCTAAGTCTATCTTCCTTGATTTTGTCTTGGTTGCTTAAACACTCCTTCTTTGCTTAATCTTCTTTGTCTTTAGTACACTAAACAAGTATCTTTCTTGCTGTTCTATGGTAGTGCCTGTCCACAAATTTCTTTTTGTTCAGATATTAGACTAGGTCACTCGAGACCCTTCATTTCGCATTACCTTGAGGTTACTTCACTTGAGATATGCTGTCTCTGCTTTACGTATTGTATATTAGGAAGGTAAGTCACAGATTTACCTTCCTTAATTTCTCACATTGTGATTTGGAGACAGTTCAACACTTAGCCACAGACTTCAGAGCAATCTGTATTCACTGTACAACACCCAAACACAGATCTGCACTTCACTGCATATATTCCAGACTGCTGTAGTATATCTGCACTTCCTGTGGTAAATACACACTTGTCTGAAGTGTCTTCTTGCTGATCCACACTATTATTTTAGAGCTATCCGCAATCTTCTTTTTCACTTTAGAACAATACGAAAATCCTTGTCACAAATGAGCCGCAGATAGGAGTATATATAGAGGCTCCTTCTTTGTTATTAGGTCGACCATCCAACGATTATATAGGCCGACATGAAGATTATATATATCAACATTGATGATGTTTGTCATGAGCACTGTTATCAGTGATTTTTCCACAAGGTCTTGGAGCACATTCTTCAGACTAGATACTTCATGTACATGACTCTTAATTACACTTATAACTAGAAGACAATTCCTAATAGACATCAAGAAGAAGTCTATTGACCTATAATAAAATCTTGCTCATGAAACCCATGAAGCAAGTACAACAAAAATACATTTTATTATCTTTGTCTTCTTCTTTACATAAATACATAATTACATAGTCAATATGAAGACCGATCCTAGTTACACTTTTCAACACTCCCTCTTAACTAGAGAGGTATTCATACAGGTACATGGTCACTTTCAAACTGAAGAATCTCATAAAAAGAATCGGATTGGTAATCACATCTGTATAGCATCATATCAACCAACATTGTCCTAGTGCAAGGCCTTGACTAACAACCCCATCTCTCAAGGAGACAATGGGCTACAATGATGGCGATACACATGACTTATTGACACCATAGTCATTGTCTCTCCAAGGTACAAACTCCACCCAGGTGTTCTCGAAGTATGACCTTCTTGGACTATTCTTTTCTTAGGTAGCTAGCCCTCAAAGAATATCGGTCCCCGACTCCTCTTATCTTGAATGCCCTATCACATTCTCAAAGAGTATCGAATGCCAGATGATTACCCAATGCTCCATTCTGTCTTCCCAAGTGAAGACCATAATGATGTGTCTATCCATTCTCTCCGCATGGCCTACACCGAGACTTACTGCTGTTAGTCCTGGTCTAGTGCATAACACATGTATTAGAGAATCATATATGTCACTCCCTCTTAACCCAGGAAGGACATACTCCAAGTTTTTTCCAAGCAACAAACTTATCACCAGGCTCCCTCTCAATCCGGGACCTGCAGTAGCAATGGTGAGACACCCAACTGCTCATGAAGAATTCCTCCCCTCGATGTCATGGATTTCGATATTGAGGAATGTTCAACCTTTGGCTTCATAGGGCACAGATCATCCATCACTTTCATCCATGAGTCATGTCAGCTATCAGAAAGTGATTCATCTGACTTCCATATCTGGTCCACCTTTTATGCCATGCTGCTTTCTTTCGAACCATCTCCAAGGATCTTACATCCTTTCACATGATTGGCAGCCCTGCATAAATTCATCTAGGTAAGCATATACATATGAACTTTTAAATCAAAAGTTAACTTAGTGATGATCTTTCACCATGACATCTTCCTGTAGGTATCAACATCCTTTATACATATTGACACATCTCTTAAAGATATGTTTTGTCAAGGGTCTTCTTCTTTACCAAACATCTATCATAGTCTACATATCCTCCCAGGAGATATTCTAGTTGTTGGTGTCTCGTGATTTGGCATATTGGTATACCAAATGACAAGGAAACATGGAACCAGTCTTTGGAGCCCTAGGATCTAGCCTTCCTGGACTCAGAGAGGGATCTCTCTATTTGTTTTGCAATGGATATGAACTTGTTTTCTTTGTAGGGTTGATTTTAGGCTAGTTATTAAGTACAGGGTTTGTTTGATTGTTTTGGTTGGGTATAATGATCAAGAAGCATAGGTAGAATGAGGAAATCTATAAGTCATTGGGCAATGGAGTCAAATGGAAGTCATGATAAGTTTATCAATGGATCGGGGAGTATCATAGGGCAAATCTAACTTGGCCAGTGGATCTTCAAGTTTTAAGAGGGGTTTATGAGATGCACAACAATTGTAAGAATGAAAAGTAGGGTAAAGAGCAATTAAAAATCCTTTATCATATGTACTTCTTAACAAAGGGACTTAAAATATCACAAAATCATGAAGAGGCAATCAATAGACAGGGAAAACCATAAATTCTACAATCCACACTTCAGCAAGTAATATTTCAAGACAACTTTTACAATGAAATATAGAAGGCGAGAAACTCATTTAACTTCTAGTGATTTCACCTTCAAGGACAGAAAACACTTAAGGCACACATATAACTGTAATCAGAGAAGAGGGAACTCCTAAACATCCTTGATTATAATTATGAAGAACTCTAAAACAATTAGTTAAGCAAGTACAAAGGGTATGGTCGAAACAAAACCTCTTTGGCAGACTTTAAAGAATGGTACATTAGAGAGAGACTTCAAAAAACAGTGTTTAAGTGGCAACAAGTAAGTAGGGAAAACCATAAATCATGCTTGAAACCAACTATATTCAACTATTTATGAAATAAACAGGCTTAGGGGGTCCAAAGAGCAATTAAGAATTCTCTGAAATGTCCTAGTAGAAGAAAACATTAGGGCAGTGAAGAATAAACAGAACTAAGGTGCTTTCAAAAGACATTTCTTAGCCTAAAACTTTTATTCTACAACAACACAGAAAGGTGGAAACATCATGAAAAACAGGAAATAACAATAACAGATTAGAAGCACTTCACCAACAACCAAGCTCAGGGATCCAGTGATCTAGCCTCCTCTATCAACAAACAAATCAAGACATCCACAAGTTCCAAGACTTCAATTTCCTTTCAACTTCCAAGAGACTATGTATTACTTCAAAGAGTCATCAAATGCCAACAAGATAATGAGTTCAGATGCAGTATTTATGCTGCAAATGAGGAGGTGAAGCCTAAGATAGGGTTTGAGTATCATTTATTATAGAGTAAGTGCATTCCTAGCCTTGAAGACCATGCAAGGCTCAAGGTAGGAATATCTGCAGCTACTTTTTTGTTTTAATAATTTCTATCTTAACTTCTAAGGAAAAATAGGTGAATGTGTTGACTTTAAGGCTTATTCATAACTTTAATAATAACTGTTTGACAAATAAAATATCTCTGACTCAGCTCAATAACTGCCTAATGCTTTTTTGAAGGAAACAAAGCACTTAGGTGGCTAAAAATATATCTTACAGGAATAACTGTTGTGAGCTGAGTCATTCGAATTTATCTTAGGTTAATTTGTCCTTTCTTTTATCTTTAATCTCTGTCTTAAGCCTTAAACTTTGTCTTTATGCTTTGCTGTCTGCTTTTTATCATTTTTTCTTTAATTTGTTTGATCTTTTTGTTCTGTTCCTTTAATCTTATGATTATTTCTTTTGATCCTTTGCCTTTATCTTTTCATCCTTCTACTGTCTTCTTTCTTCTTTGACTTCTGCTTTGACTATCTGTGTTTTCTGTGTGCAGGAGAGGCTATCTTCGTGGTTGGAGGGTTCTTTTGATCATTCGATAATCAGGTTTCATCATTGATTAACCATGAGAGGGCCTTTGATCTCCTCAATTTTGGATTAAGTCCTCTGGATCGTCACCCAAGGTTTCATCCATCATTCATGGACTGTGGGAAGACGTTTGGACCTTTTCTGCCATGAAAACCCTGCACATAACACAAACTTCTAGTTTAAAACCATGCGGGGCGGACTTGATTGCATTTTTCAGGGGTTTCGGGTGGCCGAAAGGTGCTTACAGAGGGATAAATGGAGCAGGAGGGAAGGTTCCGTATGCAGAACCAGTCGGATTTTTGAAATTTGGCACGTAGAGGAAGAGTGGTTTTGATAAATCGGAGTGTTTTATTGCGTGGATTGGAGATGGTAAGTGGTTTGGGGTAGGATGGACGCGATACCATGGAGCAACTACTGTGTGGCAGGGCGAAAACCGCCTATTTCGTGCGGGTTGTGAGGCTTTAAAGTTTAAACCCATCGCAATTTTCTATGCGATATGCTTTTTGGGCCGTCGGATCTCGGGTAGTGAGATTGACGGTGCGGAATGATCTGTGGAGTGGCGAGCAGATTTGAGGGGTGGAGCTCGGGGATAAGTGGCGCAATGTGAATGGGGTCGGGGGGTAGTGGAAGGTGGGACTCGGGGCGAGGTGACGTGGAGACTTTTGTCGGGTAGCGCAGGGTTATATCAATGCGGGGCAAGGTGGGGGATACGACAGTCGTTGGATTGGGGGAACAGATCCCGATCAACGGTGGAGATGGCTCAGTGAAATGAAAGGCGGGGTGAGGGAAAGCGGGCCCGCCCTTTTTTTATTTCAAAGGTTAAGGGGTATGTATAATAAGGTTTTGGGATTTTAATAAAACAGAAGGGGCAGAGTTTAATTAAAACGAGGAAGGGGGCTAATGAACAAGTGGAAACCAAGGTTCTATGCGAACAAAGGGGGCTAGGGCTTTAAGCAGAGGGGCTTAAGGCCTGTTTTATACAAAGAGCGGGCTTTATACATAAAAAGGGGTTTTATGTATAATTTAAAGGACCCGATAGGATGAAATTTAGTTTTAAACAATGTAAAAAGAGGGTTTTTACATTGTTTAATATGTTTAAAGGAAAAAATGATGAAATGAAGGGGACTGATGAGCATGTTTGAGAGAGAAGGGAACAAGTGGGCTTTCAAATGAAGAGGTTTATGAATGAGGGTGAGGTGTTTGAAATGAGGAAAACATGCTAAAATGAGAAAATGCCTTTTTGCAGTGGTGGGGGTAGACTTTTTAGGAGGCAGAGAGGAAAATATAGTGAAAAATAGTTAAACTTAGGATGATGAAGGTAGTGAGATTTCTAGAACTCACAATATTTCTCAAATGTTGTTTCTAGAAATCTAGGATCTGAATTTAGTCATCTTTTGATATCAGCAAAAATTACTGATGACTAACAATGGTTACACTTGGGGAGGGCAGCTTCCTTTTGGAGGTGTCCAGAACTTTCAGTTTATCAATCTCTGAGTTTTTGTAGACTAGTGGCCTTCCATTGCGCAGATTTCCCTTCCTTTTCACTTGTTGATATTTCTTTGAAGTGACAATCTTAACAATCTGCAACATATGATTTCCTTTGACAGCATTTCTACCTACCCACCTACTTTTCCTAACATTTTTTCTTCTTTGAGTGCACTTGAACTGGCAAACCCTTGACATTTTTATTTTTGAAAACATAAATAAACTATCTACTTCTATCCTTATTGCTTCCAAGAGTTTAGATTAAACTGGTGAACTCTTTTTATTCTCTACCTGAACTATTTGACTGCTAAGATTAAGCTATTTGGCAGTCTTGATTCTCTGAACTAGTGACATGAAATTTAAAGCATGGTTTCAATCAAGATTAGACAATCTGATTCACCATGGTTGTGGCATTGGAACAAGCTGCACACAAGCATTATTTTGCATAAAAAGTAACTTAGAAAGATAAGGCTGTGATCTATCATTTGTAATGCATTCTTATCTTCCTCTTTTGTTCTGTTTTGAGCATGGGGAACCAGTATGCTATATTCCCTAATCTATCTTTCTTGATAAGTCAAGTTTTAAAATAATCTTGACAATCATTGTTTTCACTAACTTATCAACATAAATTTGAAGCATGTTCAACTATGATTAGGCTATATGACTGAACAAGATATCATTTTGAATCAGTAGTGGCATTTAGGCTTGCACACTTTTAGCAATACTGTTTTTTGGGTATGGGGCTATACCTCTTTTGAATTTGCCCTCTTTTTCCTTTCTTTCATTGTTTTTGTGTTTCTGTTTTCAAGATTTTCTCATGCAATGTTATGTACAATGAATGAAAATTTTATACTAAGGGTTTTTACAACAACAGTACTTGAGCATCCTGTTCTCAAAAGGATCTCCTAACATTCTTTCTCCATTCAGCTTTTGTAGACAGACATGATAGTTACCTCTATTTGAAAGCACGGTATAAAGTTTTTTCCAAAATTTTTCAAACAATCTATGCTCTTCTTGGTATTTCTTTGAGTTTGGCTTCCCAAATCTGTTTCTGTCAAAGGTCCTCCTCATGTAAAAAAGGTATTCTTTATCAGCTTCAAAACAGATGATGATGTCACTAATGTATATCATAGTGAAGAAGTTGAAATCAGGGGCCATGACTCCTTGGAAGATATCTTCAGTACTTCTTAGCCCTGGAAGCATTTGATCAAACATGCAGCTTTTCCAAGGAATTTTGAAAATATCTTTATGCTGATTGATCTGAGGTGGTATCATCTGATGATAATCTGAAACACTATTATGAAATGACACTTTGTTAGAAATTCCTACCCTTGGCATAGGAAGATTTATCTTGAAAAAAGGGTATTTGGATTCCATGGAAGCTTTGCCTAGGTACCTAAAGTCCACACACCACCTGTATCCTTTGGTTTTCTCTATTAATGACACAATTTGCTTGGGGGTTTCATGGCATTCCTTTGAAGGTGGCCCTTTTTGAATAATGTCAGGGTTATAAGGCTTTAAGCTTTTATTTTTGTATAGAAAAGTATTTTGAAGCTCTTTGCACAGTCTTATGTATTTCAGTTTTGTGTGTAATGACAAGGTTCTAGATAATTTAATCATTTTGGGTTTTCCTAGGCTGCGTACATTATATTCCTCTATGTTAGTTTTAGTAGCTACCTCTTTAGGGTCCATAGCAATATTTGTGGGAAAAACTTCCTGTGAAAGGACATAATTCTTTGATGATGAGGTATCTATGTAAGGCAAAAGCATAAGACTCTTTTGATCTATATTTCCAAGGATTTTTGCTTTGTGAGGGTATTTTAGCATTTCTGGATTGGCAAAAGGGATCAATTGTGTTTTTGAGGTTTGTCCTTTATTTGAGCAACCTGATTTATTTTCTAAATTGATTTTAGGTTTTGAAATTTCACTTTCAGTTTCCAGAAAATGAAGTCTAGTTTTATCATTATAGAGTTTTTCAAAGCTGCTATAGTTTGGTGAGGGTTGGGGAAAGTCTTTATTATTTCCCCATTTGTTCAAGAATGTCTGATAGAGGGATAGAAGACCACATATGCTTTCGGGAGTCAAGTTTTCTAACCATCTTCTGACTTTTCCTTCTAAGATTTGGGCAAAAATCCTCATTTATGTGGTATCTTCTTCAAATTCCATGAGGTCAAAGGTATCAACCATTTTATCTACATGTTGTTGGGCAGTAGTAGATTTAGTTCCAGTGAAATGGGGAATTCTGGATTGATAATCATTTGGTAAAGGAACGAGAGGTTGTGGTAACACTAATGGAGCATACCATGCTACCATGGTGGGAGCAAATGGAGGATTTACAAGAAGTGGGTTTGTGGAAGTGAAAGTGGGATGAAATGGAGTGTTTTGAACAGTGGATGTGTGGATGGGAGTGGTGGAAGTAGTTGGACCAGCAAGCTGATTATGAGCAGTTTTGCTATGGAAAGAACTGAAGTGGTGGAGAAGTTGAAAATCAGGAGGAGTGGAAGGAGATGCTTCTCTGCTAAAATTCTGCTGCAAATCTGTGGGCTTAAGGTCAGATAAATAAGTTCTTTGAATGGTACAATTCAAAATGAGGATCTTTCAAGACTGTAAGGTTTTCTGGGACAGATCTTGTTCTTTGGATAGCCCTAACAGTAGTTAAATCTCCAGCTCTAGAAGTTTGCCACAAAAACTTTTTTGGATCATTAACTATTGTAGGAGGATTAGGGTCTGGAATTGATCCTATGTGAACTCAGATTTCAAACTCAAAATTTGGAGAGGCTGAAAGTTTTAAGACTTTTTGTCAGAAGGTTAACCTCTTACAGTGTTTAGTGCACTTCTAAAATATGGTACTAGGCTTCTAAACTTCTTTAGGGCTGGTTTAATACAATCCTAACGAAATCTGAAAGTACTAGTGTAGTAATAGGCCTATTGGGGCTAGTGTAGTCGTCAGGTGGAAATTTTTAGCTTTTTTGAAGGTAAATGTATATGGTCCACCACCAATAATTGACAAAAAACCAATCTAGAGATGTTTTTGGGGTTTTTTGAGTTTATTTTCTGTAGTTTTAAGTTTTGTAAGAATTTTCTACACCTGAATCATCATTTAGCTAAGATGGTGAAACAAAGTAAGTCTACTCTATGGCCATCAGCTGAGTTTTCTATGATTAATAATGGTTCTGGAGTCCTAAGGTGTACTTAGTTTGTCACTGACTCAGAAGGTCCCACCATGATCGCCAGAATGTTGGTTCTGGGGATGAGGTGGCAGATAAATCACCAGATACTATCAGTCAAGGGTTTCTGAATCTTTTAAGGGTTTTTAAGCATGAATTTACTCAGAAGGTCCCACCATGATCGCCAAAATGTTGGTGTCCTGTGATTTTGCAGATTGGTATACCAAATGACAAGGCAACATGGAACCAGTCTTTGGAGCCCTAGGAGCTAGCCTTCCTGGACTCAGAGAGGGATCTCTCTATTTGTTTTGCAAAGGATATGAACTTGTTTGCTTTGTAGGGTTGATTTTAGGCTAGTTATTAAGTACAAGGTTTGTTTGATTGTTTTGGTTGGGTATAATGATCAAGAAGCATAGGTAGAATGAGGAAATCTCTAAGTCATTGGGCAATGGAGTCAAATGGAAGTCATGATAAGTTCATCAATGGATCGGGGAGTATCATAGGGCCAATCTAACTTGGCCAGTGGATCTTTAAGTTTTAAGGGGGGTTTATGAGATGAACATCAATTGTAAGAATGAAATGTAGGGTAAAGGAAAATTAAGAATCCTTTATCATATGTACTTCTCAACAAAGGGACTTAAAATATCACAAAATCATGAAGAGGCAATCAATAGACAGGGCAAACCATAGATTCTACAATCCACACTTCAGCAAGTAATATTTCAAGACAACTTTTACAATGAAATATAGAAGGCGAGAAACTCATTTAACTTCTAGTGATTTCACCTTCAAGGATAGAAAACACTTAAGGCACACATATAGCTGTAATCAGAGAAGAGGGAACTCCTAAACATCCTTGATTATAATTATGAAGATCTCTAAAACAATTAGTTAAGCAAGTACAAAGGGTATGATCGAAACAAAACCTCTTTGGCAGACTTTAAAGAATGGTACTTTAGAGAGAGACTTCCAAAAACAGTGTTTAAGTGGCAGCAAGTAAGCAGGGAAAACCATAAATCATGCTTGAAACCAACTGTATTCAACTATTTATGAAATAAACAGACTTAGGGTGTCCAGAGAGCAATTAAGAATTCTCTGAAATGTCCTAGCAGAAGAAAACATTAAGGTAGTGAAGAATAAATAGAACTAAGGTGCTTTCAAAAGACATTTCTTAGCCTAAAACTTTTATTCTACTGCAACACAGAAAGGTGGAAACATCATGAAAATAGGAAATAACAATAACAGATTAGAAGCACTTCACCAACAACCAAGCTCAGGGATTCAGTGATCTAGCCTCCTCTATCAACAAACAAATCAAGACATCCACAAGTTCCAAGACTTCAATTTCCTTTCAACTTCCAAGAGACTATGTATTACTTCGAAGAGTCATCAAATGCCAACAAGATAATGAGTTCAGATGCAGTATTTGATGCTGCAAATGAGGAGGTGAAGCCTAAGATAGGGTTTGAGTATCATTTATTACAGAGTAAGTGCATTTCCAGCTTTGAAGACCATGCAAGGCTCAAGGCAGGAATATCTGCAACTACTTCTATGTTTTAATAACTTCTATCTTAACTTCTAAGGAAAAATAGGTGAATATGTTGACTTTAAGGCTTATTCATAACTTTTATAATAACTGTTTGACAGATAAAATATCTCTGACTCAGCTCAATAACTGCCTAATGCTTTTTTGAAGGAAACAAAGCACTTAGGTGGCTAAAAATATCTCTGAGAGGAATAACTGTTGTGAGTTGAGTCATTCGAATTTATCTTAGGTTAATCTGTCCTTTGTTTTATCTTTAATCTCTGTCTTAAGCCTTAAACTCTGTCTTTATGCTTTGCTGTCTGCTCTTTATCATTTTTGTTTTAATATGTTTGATCTTTCTGTTCTGTTCCTTTAATCTTCTGATTATTTCTTTTGATCCTTTGCCTTTATCTTTTCATCCTTCTACTGTCTTCTTTCTTCTTTGACTTTTTCTTTGACTGTCTGTGTTTTCTGTGTGCAGGAGAGGCTGTCTCTGTGGCTGGAGGGTTCTTTTGATCATTTGATGATCAGGTTTCATCGTTGATTAACCCTGAGAGGGCCTCTGATCTCTTTAATTTTGGATTAAGTCCCCTAGATCGTCACCTAGGGTTTCATCCATCATTCATGGACTGTGGGAAGACGTTTGGACCTTTTCTGCCATGAAAAACCTGCACATAACACAAAATTTTAGTTTAAAACCATGCGGGGCAGGCTTGACTGCATTTTTCAGGGGTTTCGGGTGGTCAGAAGGTGCTTAGAGAGGGAGAAATGGAGCAGGAGGGAAGGTTTCGTATGTGGAACCAGGCGGATTTTTGGAATTTGGCGCGTAGAGGAAGAGGGTTTTTATAAACCGGAGTGGTTTATCGCGTGGATTGAAGGTGGTAAGTGGTTTGGGGTAGAATGGACGCGATACCATGGAGCAACTGCTGCGTGGCAGGGCGAAAACTGCCCATTTCGTGCGGGTTGCAAGGCTTTAAACCCATCGCAATTTTCTATGCGATATGCTTTTTGGGCCGTCGAATCTCGGGTAGTGAGATCAATGGTGCGGAATGATTTGTGGAGTGGTGAGTAGATTTGAGGGGTGGAGCCCCGGGATAGGTGACGCAATGTGAATGGGGTCGGGGGATAGTGGAAGGTGGGACCTAGGGCGAGGTGACGTGGAGACTTTTATTGGGTAGCGCAGGGTTATATCAATGCGGGGCAAGGTGGGGGATATGATAGTCGTTGGATCGAGGGAACATATCCCGATCAACGGTGGAGATGGCTCGGTGAAATGAAAGGCGGGTTGAGGGAAAGCGGGCCCGCCCTTTTTTTATTTCAAAGGTTAAGGGGTATGTATAATAAGGTTTTGGGGTTTTAATAAAACAGAAGGTCGGAGTTTAATTAAAACGAGGAAGGGGGCTAATGAACAAGTGGAAACCAAGGTTCTATGCGAACAAAGGGGGCTAGGGCTTTAAGCAGAGAGGGGCTTAAGGCCTGTTTTATACAAAGAGTTGGCTTTATACATAAAAATGGGTTTTATGTATAATTTAAAGGATCCGATAGGATGAAATTTAGTTTTAAACAATGTGAAAAGAGGGTTTTTACATTGTTTAATATGTTTAAAGGAAAAAATGATGAAATGAAGGGGATTGATGAGGGTGTTTGAGAGAGAAGGGAAAAAGTGGGCTTTTCAGACGAAGAGGTTTATGAATGAGGGTGAGGTGTTTGAAATGAGGAAAACAGGCTAAAATGAGAAAATCCTTTTTTTACAGTGGTGGGGGTAGACTTTTTAGGAGGCAGAGAGGAAAATATAGTGAAAAATAGTTAAACTTAGGATGATGAAGGCAGTGAGATTTCTAAAACTCACAATATTTCTCAAATTTTGTTTCTAGAAATCTAGGATCTGAATTTAGTCATCTTTTGATATCAGCAAAAATTACTGATGACTAACAGTGGCTCCACTTGGGGAGGGCAATTTCCTTTTGGAGGTGTCCAGAACTTTCAGTTTATCAATCTCTGAGTTTTTTCAGACTAGTGGCCTTTCCATTGGGCAGATTTCCCTTCCTTTTCACTTGTTGATATTTCTTTGAAGTGACAATCTTAACAATCTGCAACATATGATTTCCTTTGACAACATTTCTACCTACCCACCTACTTTTTCTAACATTTTTTCTTCTTTGAGTGCACTTGAACTGACAAACTCTTGACATTTTTATTTTTGAAAACAGAAATAAACTATCTACTTCTATCCTTATTGCTTCCAAGAGTTCAGATTAAACTGGTGAACTCTTTTTATTCTCTACCTGAACTATTAGACTGCCAAGATTAAACTGTTTGGCAGTCTTGATTCTTTGAACTAGTGACATGAAATTTAAAGCATGGTTTCAATCAGGATTAGACAATCTGATTCACCATGGTTGTGGCATTGGAACAAGCTGCACACAAACATTATTTTGCATAAAAATTAACTTAGAAAGATAAGGCTGTGATCTATCATTTGTAATGCATCCTTATCTTCCTCTTTGGTTCTGTTTTGAGCATGGGGAACCAGTATCCTATATTCCCTAATCTATCTTTCTTAATAAGTCAAGTTTTGAAATAATCTTGACAATCATTGTTTTCACTAACTTATCAACATAAATTTAAAGCATGTTCAACCATGATTAGGCTATATGACTGAACAAGATATAATTTTGAATCAGTAGTGGCATTTAGGTTTGCACACTTTCAACAGTACTGTTTTTTGGGTATGGGGCTATACCTCTTTTGAATTTGCCCTCTTTTTCCTTTCTTTCATTGTTTTTGTGTTTCTGTTTTCAAGATTTTTTCATGCAATGTTATGTACAATGAATGAAAATTTTATACTAAGTGTTTTTAGAACAATAGTACTTGAGCATCCTGTCCTCAAACGGATCTTATAACATTCTTTCTCCATTCAGCTTTTGTAGACATACATCATAGTTACCTCTATTTGAAAGCATGGTATAAAGTTTTTTCCAAAAATTTTCAAACAATCTATGCTCTTCTTTGTACTTCTTTGAGTTTTGCTTCCCAAATCTGTTTCTGTCAAAGGTCCTCCTCATGTAAAAAAGGTATTCTTTATCAGCTTCAAAACAGATGATGATGTCGCTAATGTATATCATAGTGAAGAAGTTGAAATCAGGGGCCATGACTCCTTGGAAGATATCTTCAGTATTTCTTAGCCCTGGAAGCATTTGATCAAACATGCAACATTTCTAAGGAATTTTGAAAATATCTTTATGCTGATTGATCTGAGGTGGTATCATCTGATGATAACCTGAAACACTATTATGAAATGACACTTTGTTAGAAATTCCTACCCTTGGCATAGGAAGATTTATCTTGAAAAAAGGGTATTTGGATTCCATGGAAGCTTTGCCTAGGTACCTAAAGTCCACACACCACCTGTGTCCTTTGGTTTTCTCTATTAATGACACAATTTGCTCGGGGGTTTCATGGCATTCCTTTGAAGGTGGGCCTTTTTGAATAATGTCAGGGTTATAAGGCTTTAAGCTTTTATTTTTATATAGAAAAGTATTTTGAAGCCCTTTGCATAGTCTTATGTATTTCAGTTTTGTGTGTAATGACAAGGTTCTAGATAATTTAATCATTTTGGGTTTTCCTAGGCTGCGTACATTATATTCCTCTATGTTAGTTTCAGTAGCTACCTCTTTAGGGTCCATAGCAATATTTGTGGGAAAAACTTCCTCTGAAAGGACATAATTCTTTGATGATGAGGTATCTATGTAAGGCAAAAGCATAAGACTCTCTTGATCCAGATTTCCAAGGATTTTTGTTCTGTGAGGGTATTTCAGCATTTCTGGATTGGCAAAAGGGATCAATTGTGTTTTTGAGGTTTGTCCTTTATTTGAGCAACCTGATTTATTTTCTAAATTGATTTTAGGTTTTGAAATTTCACTTTCAGATTGCAGAAAATCAAGCCTAGTTTTATCATTATGGAGTTTTTCAGAGCTGCTATAGTTTGGTGAGGGTTGGGGAGAGTCTTTATTATTTCCCCATTTGTCCAAGAATGTCTGATAGAGGGATAGAAGACCACATATGCTTTTGGGAGTCAAGTTTTCTAACCATCTTCTAGCTTTTCCTTCTAAGCTTTGGGAAAAAATCCTCATTTCTATGGTATCTTCTTCAAATTCCATGAGGTCAAAGGTATGAACCATTTTATCTACATGCTGTTGCGCAGTAGTAGATTCAGTTCCAGTGAAATGGGGAATTCTGGATTGATAATCATTTGGTAAAGGAACGAGAAGTTGTGGTAACACGAATGGAGCATACCATGCTGCCATGGTGGGAGCAAATGGGGGATTTACAAGAGGTGGGTTTGTAGAAGTGAAAGTGGGATGAAATGGAGTGTTTTGAACAGTGGATGTGTGGATGGGAGTGGTGGAAGTACTTGGACCAGCAAGCTGATTATGAGCAGTTTTGTTATGGAAAGAACTGAAGTGGTGGAGAAGTTGAAAATCAGGAGGAGTGGAAGGAGATGCTTCTTTGCTAAAATTTTACTGCAAATTTGTGAGCTCAAGGTCAGATTGGTCAATATCACTGTGTGACTTGGTTCTAAATAAGTTCTTTGAATGGTACAAGTCAAAGTGAGGATCTTTCAAGACTGTAAGGTTTTCTGGGACATATCTTGTTCTTTGGATAGTCCTACCAGTAGTTAAATTTCTAGCTCTAGAAGTTTGCCACAAAATGTTTTCTGAATCATCAACTATTGTAGGAGGATTGGGGTCTGGATGAGATCTGGAATTGATCCTATGTGAAGCCAGATTTCAAACTCAAAATTTGGAGAGGCTGAAAGTTTTAAGACTTTTTGTCAGAAGGTTAACCTTTTACAGTGTTGAGTGCACTTCTAAAATATGGTTCTAGGCTTCTAAACTTCTTTAGGGTTGGTTTAATACAATCCTAAGGAAATCTGAAGGTACTAGTGTAGTAATAGGCCTACTGGGGCTAGTGGAGTTGCCAGGTGGAAATTTTTAGCTTTTTTGAAGGTAAATGTATATGGTCCACCAACAATAATTGACAAAAAACCAATATAGAGATGTTTTTGGGGTTTTCTGGGTTTCTTTTCTGTAGTTTTAAGTTTTGTAAGAGTTTTCTACACTTGAATCATCATTTAGCTAAGATGGTGAAACAAACAAAGTCTACTCTATGGCCATCAGCTAAGTTTTCTATGATTAATAATGGTTCCGGAGTCCTAAGGTGTACTTAGTTTGTCACTGACTCAGAAGGTCCCACCGTGATCGCCAGAATGTTGGTTCTGGGGATGAGGTGGCAGATAAATCACCAGATACTATCAGTCAAGGGTTTCTAAATCTTTGAAGGGTGTTTAAGCATGAATTTACTCAGAAGGTCTCACCGTGATCGCCAGAATGTTGGTGTCCCGTGATTTGGCAGATTGGTATACCAAATGACAAGGCAACATGGAACCAGTCTTTGGAGCCCTAGCAGCTAGCCTTTCTGGACTCAGAGAGGGATCTCTCTATTTGTTTTGCAAAGGATATGAACTTGTTTGCTTTGTAGGGTTGATTTTAGGCTAGTTATTAAGTACAAGGTTTGTTTGATTGTTTTGGTTGGGTATAATGATCAAGAAGCATAGGTAGAATGAGGAAATCTTTAAGTCATTGGGCAATGGAGTCAAATGGAAGTCATGATAAGTTCATCAATGGATCGGGGAGTATCATAGGGCCAATCTAACTTGGCCAATGGATCTTCAAGTTTTAAGGGGGGTTTATGAGATGAACATCAATTGTAAGAATGAAAAGTAGGGTAAAGGGCAATTAAGAATCCTTTATCATATGCACTTCTCAACAAAGGGACTTAAAATATCACAAAATCATGAAGAGGCAATCAATAGACAGGGCAAACTATAAATTCTGCAATGCACACTTCAGCAAGTAATATTTCAAGACAACTTTTACAATGAAATAAAGAAGGTGAGAAACTCATTTAACTTCTAGTGATTTCACCTTCAAGGACAGAAAACACTTAAGGCACACATATAACTATAATCAGAGAAGAGGGAACTCCTAAACATCCTTGATTATAATTATGAAGATCTCTAAAACAATTAGTTAAGCAAGTACAAAGGGTATGATCGAAACAAAACCTATTTGGCCGACTTTAAAGAATGTACTTTAGAGAGACACTTCCAAAAACAGTGTTTAAGTGGCAGCAAGTAAGCAGGGAAAACCATAAATCATGCTTGAAACCAACTGTATTCAACTATTTATGAAATAAACAGGCTTAGGGGGTCCAAAGAGCAATTAAGAATTCTCTGAAATGTCCTAGCAAAAGAAAACATTAAGGTAGTGAAGAATAAACAGAACTAAGGTGCTTTCAAAAGACATTTCTTAGCCTAAAATTTTTATTCTACTGCAACACAGAAAGGTGGAAACATCATGAAAAATAAGAAATAACGATAACAGATTAGAAACACTTCACCAACAACCAAGCTCAGGGATCCAGTGATCTAGCCTCCTCTATCAACAAACAAATCAAGACATCCACTAGTTCCAAGACTTCAATTTCCTTTCAACTTCCAAGAGACTGTATTACTTCAAAGAGTCGGCAATTGCCAACAAGATAATGAGTTCAGATGCAGTATTTATGCTGCAAATGAGGAGGTGAAGTCTAAGATAGGGTTTGAGTATCATTTATTACAGAGTAAGTGCATTCCTAGCCTTGAAGACCATGCAAGGCTCAAGGCAGGAATATCTGCAGCTACTTCTTTGTTTTAATAACTTCTATCTTAACTTCTATGTAAAAATAGGTGAATGTGTTGACTTTAAGGCTTATTCATAACTTTTATAATAACTGTTTGACAGATAAAATATCTCTGACTCAGCTCAATAATTGCCTAATGCTTTTTTGAAGGAAACAAATTACTTGGGTGGCTAAAAATATCTCTGAGAGGAATAACTACTGTGAGCTGAGTCATTCGAATTTATCTTAGGTTAATTTGTCCTTTGTTTTATCTTTAATCTCTGTCTTAAGCCTTAAACTCTGTCTTTATGCTTTGCTGTCTGCTCTTTATCATTTTTTCTTTAATTTGTTTGATCTTTCTGTTTTGTTCCTTTAATCTTCTGATTATTTCTTTTGATCCTTTGCCTTTATCTTTTCATCCTTCTACTGTCTTCTTTCTTCTTTGACTTCTGCTTTGACTGTCTGTGTTTTCTATGTGCAGGAGAGGCTGTCTCTGTGGTTGGAGGGTTCTTTTGATCATTCGATGATCAGGTTTCATCGTTGATTAACCTTGAGAGGGCCTCTGATCTCCTCAATTTTGGATTAAGTCCCCTGGATCGTCACCTAGGGTTTCATCCATCATTCATGGATTGTGGGAAGACGTTTGGACCTTTTCTGCCATGAAAAACCTGCACATAACACAAACTTTTAGTTTAAAACCATGCGGGGCGGGCTTCACTGCATTTTTCAGGGGTTTCGGGTGGTTGGAAGGTGCTTACAGAGAGAGAAATGGAGTAGGAGGGAAGGTTCCGTATGCGGAACCAGGCGGATTTCTGAAATTTGGCGTGTAGAGGAAGAGGGTTTTGATAAACCGGAGTGGTTTATCGCATGGATTGGAGGTGGTAAGTGGTTTGGGGTAGAATGGATGCAATAACATGGAGCGACTGCCGCGTGGCAGGGCGAAAACTGCCCATTTCGCGCGGGTTGCGAGGATTTAAACCCATTGTAGAAATTTCCTGTTTCTCACCCCGGTTTTTAGTTTCACCTTATTTCTCGTTTTAGTTAAATGCCCTTTCCCATATCCTTACATTCAACAACAGAAAAATAATTTTTTGCTGAAAACACAAATTCTGGAAAAATTACAGAATGCTGGAAAATGCAGAAATAAAAATCAGCAAGCTTAAAACAGCCATTCAACACATTTAAACACTGATATTTTTGGTCAACATGACTCTGGAAAAAGCCCCTACAACTCTTAGGGAAAACCAGTTTGAAAGCTCCTTCTTATTTCTGAAAATGCCTTTTATAGAGAGGTGAAATATACAGGAAAATTTCCAGCAAATTAAATACAGACTTATCTTGTTTTCTGTGCCCTCCACTGCCTTGGAAAATGTGCCAGAACAGCAAAATACTCTAAACAGAAATTTTTTATAGCAAACTGCCTTTCTCGAAAACTGTGTTGGCTGCCTCGAAAAATGTGCCCAGCAACCTTGGAAATCGAGCCCTTTGTTGTTGTACTTTCCTAAAAAATCGTGCTGCCTTTCTCCTAAAAAACGTGCCACAAAACAATTGTACGGACTGCTGTCTCGATTTTTGTGCTGCTGTACGGCCTTGCTGCCTTGAAAACCGAGCCCTCCTTGCTGCTGTACGGATTTGCTGAGTTTGCCTCTCCTTCACCTTCTCAAGCTCTCTTCAGAAAAAGTCTCCAACTCTCCTTCTCTTCCTCTCTCAATCTGCTCATGAAAGAATGAATGACCTTTTGCTCCTTTCCTTCCTTTAACCTAACCCTAAGTGACTTTTGGGGAATCCCTAAATCCAATGGCTGAAATAGATTGAGATCTAGGGCTGAGATTAAATGCTCATTTAAATCTCACTTTCTATTTTTTAATTCACCCCACTTTAATAAAGACCCACTTAGTCATTTATTTCCAAAGTCACTTTTCCTTTCTAATTTTACATTGACTTTATTAAAGTCACTTTAAGATTAGACTTTAGTAACTTTATCACATAAAGTCACTTTTAAATTAGACTTTAGTAACTTTATCATAAAGTCACTTTTAAATTAGATTTAGCTTTATAAAATTATAAAGTCACTTTAGGAGAAAAAGTCATTTACAAGCAAAGACTGTAGGCGAAGATCAAAGCCTTAGGGAACCACCTGTCCTCCGGTAACCAAATTTCAACACCCATCGCAATTTTCTATGCGATATGCTTTTTGTGTCGTCAGATCTGTGGTAGTGAGATCGACGGTGCGGAATGATCTATGGAGTGGTGCGCAGATTTGAGGGGTGGAGCCCGGGGATAGGTGGCGCAATGTGAATGGGGTCGGGGGGTAGTGGAAGGTGGGACCCGGGGCGAGGTGACGTGGAGACTTTTGTCGGGTAACGCAGGGTTATATCAATGCGGGGCAAGGTGGGGGATACGACAGTCGTTGGATCGGGGGAATAGATCCCGATCAACGGTGGAGATGGCTCGGTGAAATGAAAGGCGGGGCGAGGGAAAGCGGGCCCGCCCTTTTTTTATTTCAAAGGTTAAGGGGTATGTATAATAAGGTTTTGGGGTTTTAATAAAACAGAAGGGGCAGAGTTTAATTAAAACGAGGAAGGGGGCTAATGAACAAGTGGAAACCAAGGTTCTATGCGAACAAAGGGGGCTAGGGCTTTAAGCAGAGAGGGGCTTAAGGCCTGTTTTATACAAAGAGTGGGCTTTATACATAAAAAGGGGTTTTATGTATAATTTAAAGGACCCGATAGGATGAAATTTAGTTTTAAACATTGTAAAAAGAGGGTTTTTACATTGTTTAATATGTTTAAATGAAAAAATAATGAAATGAAGGGGACTGATGAGGGTGTTTGAGCAATGTTATCAAAACCGAACCAGTTCTGCAAAATCGGCTGGTTCGACCGGTTTGGAGGAAAAAGCGGTCTGAACCGGCCCTCCGAACCGGAAAAGACCGGTTTGGTACCGAACCGGCCGGTTTCCGTACAGAACCGGCCGGTTCGATACCAAACTGGGTACGGAAACCGGCCGGTTCGGTACCAAACCGGTCCAGACTGGTCTGGTGACCGGTTCAATCGGTTCAACTGGGTCCGGCTGTACGGCCAAGGCAAAAAAAAAAATCAATTTTTTTGAATTTTTTATTTTATTTTAATATTTTATAACTAACCTAGCCCCCCCCCCCCCCTAATGGTATTTAAAGAGCCCCACCAATGGTATTTTGCAATTCTTGAGCTGAGTTCGGTGAGCATAATTTTTGCAGGGTTGTTCCTAGAGAGTTTTTTTGCAGATTTGAAGAGCTGATTGGAGTCTTGGAGAGCTGTTGGGTTGGAAGATTTCTGAGCTACTTCAAAGTTTTTTTTTTCCCGGAGATCCTTGGGTTTTCTTCAGTGGTTTTTGTAGCTGCTGGAAGAATTTTTTTTATTTTGTTGGAGCTGCTCAGTGGAGCAAAAAGGCAAAAGGGAAACAGATGGTAGACGAAGTATATGACAAAAGATTTTGGTTAAAGGCAGAGGAGATTGTGCTATTTACTGAGCCTCTTGTCAGAGTTTTGCGGATGGTGGATAATGATGAATCTGCTATGGGTTTTTTTTATGAGGCAATGGATCAGGCCAAGGAACAAATCAAGGCAGCATATGGGGATAAAAGACAAAAGTACATTCCTCTATGGAGAATCATTGATGAAAGATGGAACAAACAACTCCATAGACCTTTACATGCAGCCGGCTACTACTTAAATCCAAGGTATGTAATTTTGGATTTCAATTCTCATTGAGTCATTGCTTATAAGTTATAAGTTTTAGCTTTTAGTTTTGTTGACTTGATGAATATGTTTTTTTTTTTTTTTTTCTGAATTTTGAAGGGTACCATTACACTACAAATTTTGAGGCTGATGGGGAGGTTTTAGGGGCATTGTATAAATGCATTGAGCGCATCGTCCCAGATTCCAAGACTCAAGATCAAATTCATAACAAGCTCTTGAATTTCAGTGAGAGTATTGGTACCTTTGGAATTTCTATGGCTATAAGAAATAGAGCAAAGAGTCCCCCAGGTAAGAACTTTTAAAATTTGCAAATTGTTGACTCTAAGTTTCAAGTTTCAAGTTTCAAATTCATTTGCTAATACTTTTTTTCCTTCTACCCTTTTTGCAGCCTATTGGTGGCAACAATTTGGTAGTGATTGCCCTCAATTGCAAAAATTTGCAATTCGAATTTTGAGCCAGACATGTAGTGCTTCAGGGTGTGAGCGGAATTGGAGTGTGTTTGAGCGCATACACACCAAGAAGAGGAACCGTTTGGAGCAAAAACAGTTGAATGACATGGTTTTTGTTCAATACAACCTTAGGTTGAGGCGCAATCAATTGCTAAATAAAACCCTTGAAACAAGCAACATTGTCTTGGATGACTTTGATCCAACATCAAAATGGGTTGTGGAGAGTCAAGCACCAATATTTGACAATGAAGACCTTTCTTGGTTGGACTTGGACCCACCTCCACAGGATGCAGAGACAAATACATCAGAAGCACTAGTAGTAGCTTCAGAGCTAGGGGAATCAAGCCATAATCCCATTGCAGACTTGGATGATCATGCTACTCATTCTTCAGATGAGGATGAGGATGAGGAGGATGGTGATTCTGATGATGATTGATGATTTGATCATATTTAGCTTGTAGTATTGTAGGCTATAGTATAATACTATGATCTAGCATGTTATTTTGGACTATAAAGGCCTTTTAGAGCATGCTTCTTGATGTTTGTTACATTTTTGGTTCAGCGATGTTTTGCACTAAGTGCTATTTTGGCTATTTGCACCTATATAAATGAAAACTTTTGCATATTTGTGTTTAAATGGTTTGGATTAATATGGATGTACATGAATATATCTGGATTTTCTTTAAAATATGAATATTTTATGTGTTTTTGGTAAACCAGTTTTTTCCGGTTCTGGTCCGATTCTGACCGGTTCTCGGTCCACAAGGTTTTCCGGTTCAATAACCAGTTCAGTTCCGATAACATTGTGTTTGAGAGAGAAGGGAAAAAGTGGTCTTTTCAGATGAAGAGGTTTATGAATGAGGGTGAGGTGTTTGAAATGAGGAAAACAGGGTAAAATGAGAAAATCCCTTTTTTGCAGTGGTGGGGGTAGACTTTTTAGGAGGCAGAGAGGAAAATATAGTGAAAAATAGTTAAACTTAGGATGATGAAGGTAGTGAGATTTCTAGAACTCACAATATTTCTCAAATGTTGTTTCTAGAAATCTAGGATCTGAATTTAGTCATTTTTTGATACCAGCAAAAATTACTAATGACTAACACTAGTCACATCTTCTTGGCTTCCGGATGATAACTGCCTCTTGACATGGTTGCACTTCACAATCTCTTCCTTTCTGCACATCTTCATTCCCGGGAACTTCCAATTTCCAGTTCCTTGTTCATATACAACCACCTCATATTCCATATGAGGATATATTATGTTGATTTCATCTGTGAGTGCATCGTGAGAGATCCTTCTCCATAGATCATACTTCTAAATATAGAAGTCCATTACCTGCAACCATATGACATGACTTCACAACATGCAGTGTCAGCATATAACTATATATATACCTCATACCTTTTTCCTTTGAGTCATCATGTCGCAATTTTACTAGAATGAAGAGCTTCATTCCATTAACCTGCTTCATCAATATGTCATCACATCCTAATCCCAAAACTCTGTAGCATAGGATTCTTGATGAAACCTTTATGCTTTCTTTCTAATCAGTGAATCCATAGAGAACTCCATTAGAAAATGTCAACACTTGTTTCCATGATGACCCTTGATCTTGATGATTACCTTCCATCAACATTGTTATCAGTGAGGTTTTCCCAGGAGTTGTTTCACCAAGAGCTCCTACCATGCTTCTATCATGATGCTATTAATATATATATTGCTTCCTATCATACTATTTTACAACCAACATAAGTCACTTAAAGAAGAAGATGATCTCAATCATAATAGAGATCTCTCGCTTCTTCTTTCTTAGATTTCTTAACATCAGGTTCTCCACTTTCATCTGTGACATGGGATTCTTTCTTTTTCCTCTTGTCCTTTCCAGATTTAGGACAGTCTCTTTTATAATGCCCAAGTTCATTACATCCAAAGCATTGTACTTTGTCCATATTTCTTCTTTTATTCTAAGGACCAAATTTTCTAAATCTTCCTTTCTTCCTGGATATGGTTGCAAAGGCTTGATGCCCTTCACTTGATCTTGTATCAACTTTGGCTTTCAATCTTGTTTCCTCTATTTTACATAAAGACCATAAATCACGGAATGGTGTTGCTTCTATCTTCCCGTATAAACTTGAAGTGAAGTTTCGCCATTCTTCTGGTAGAGAATTCAATGCCATTGTAGTCATCTCAGTATCAGACATTACTTCTCCCAATTCCTGCAGTTGGTCTCTGATTTCAGAAATCCTCATAAAGTATGAAGTGATTCCTTCTTCTCTTGACAATTTCATTTTGTAAAGTTCTTGTCTCAGAGAGATTGCTTCTCTTGCAGTACTCACAGAGAATAGTTCCACCAGTTTCTCATATATTTCTTTTGCAGAGTTTAGTTTTGATACATAGGGAATGAGTGAGTCCTTAATGGATTCTATGATAATCCTCTGGGCTCTGATTTGTCCCTTCATGTACTTGGCACGGGCTGGAGCATCTTCTTTTGAGGGTTTAATTGAAGATCCTTCGATGTAGTCCATAACTTCATCTTCAATTAGATTCAAATCTGTCCTCTTCTTCCATGCACTAAAGTTTGATGACCCAACTAGTTTGTTGCTCTCTTTACAATAAGTCATCTTGACAGATTTAAGTAAGGTCATAGATACTTACTTGAGTAGAGTGACTTGCAGCTTCCTTGATAAGGATGAAGTCAGGAGCTTCTTCTAAGATTGAAATCTCCAATGTAGATGTACTTGGTGTTGAGTTTTTTTAGTGTTGGGGTAGCATCGGATGTGCTCTAGCTCCCAAAATTTGTGGAGGGACTAGAGTACATAAGATCTCCAAAACCCAAAAAGGGATTTTGGGAAAATCCATCCAGTTTGGGAGATAATTAATTAATTAATGTTTTAAATTAAGGACCCTAAGTCTAACTTAGGAAAATTAAAATATTAAAGGTAATTAATTAAAACATGTGATGGAAATGACTCAAGTCACACGGATCAAGCTTTCTTTTAATCTTAGCCATCGATTCAAGATTAGATCATGGCCGCTGGTTTCCCAACGAGAAAGTATAAAGGAAAGGCTTGGGGCTAGTTGGAGAACACACACACGGAGGCAGAGCACTGAGACTAAGCTAAAATTCTAGGGCGGGTTTGCTAAGAATTTTCATAAGTGTTTCAGTTGTAGAGAGGGGTATTGGAAAAGGGGATGATCTAATCCCAGAGCCAAGAATCAGCAAGAGGCAGAGAGGCAGTAACTAGGAGCAGCGCACAGGAGCAGGGGCAACAACAGCAGTTACGCAACACAGAGGGCTTCAGCCGTTACGTAGGCCCAGAAAGGGTAGCAATGAGCCAGCAGGAGACCTCCAGGGTTACGCAGAGGCCATCCAGGGTAGCGTAGGGACTCTGCGCTGCTGCCCTCTGTACTGCTGCCTGTGACACTGTCTCTGCCACTGCCTTATCCGTACTGTAGCTCCCTCTGTCTCTGAAGACCACCCATTCCTCTAATGGAAGGGGTTCTCAACCATCCCCATCTTCTCTCTTAAGTAAGTGAACTTAATCTTACTCAGAGCCTTGGTGAGGACATTTGCCACCTGTTCCCCTATAGGAGTGTACCTCAACTGCACTTCTCTCCGTTGGACATAGTCCCTGATGAAGTGGCATTGAATGTTAATGTGTTTGGACCGGTCATGAAACACAAGATTCTTAGAGAGCTTAATGCAACTCTAATTATCACACATAATCCCGGTCGGTTCCATCCTCTTCTTGAGTAGGTTCAAGAGTAATTCACGAAGCCATATGGCCTCGCACGAAGCTGTGCTTGCTGCCATATACTTGGCCTCGGCTGAACTTAGTGCAACGAACTTCTGTTTCCTACTGCACCAGGAGGTCATTCCTGATCCTAGACTGAAACAATACCCACTGGTACTCTTCCGATCTACTGTGCTTCCAACCTAATCTGCATCTGTAAACCCACTCAACTGGACTTTATTGCCCTTGGTGTACTTTAATCCATACTCGACTATCCCCTTAAGATATCTGAGAACATGTTTGGCTGTTGCCCAGTGAGCCCTCCTTGGTTCCACCATGAACTCACTGAGGGTATTCACTGCATAACAGATGTCTGGTCTAGTATTGACCAGATACATCAATGATCCGATGAGCTGCCTATACAAGCTGGGATCAACCTCATCATCCTTCGTTGTGTTTATCTTCTTCCAGTTAGTAATCATTGGCGTGGCCATGGGTCTACAGTCTTCCATCTGAAATCTCTTCAGGATTTCTGTAGTGTATCTTCCTTGCCCCAGGAAGATTTCTCCCTTCTGCTGCCAGACTTCTAATCTAAGAAAATAGTGCATCTGCCCTAGATCCTTCATGTCCAATTCTGTAGCCATATTCTCCTTGCAGTCCTTGATGAGCTTAGATGATCCAGTAAGATACATATCATCCACATATAATACCAAAATTGACAACTCATCCCCTACTCTCAAGTAGTAGAGATTGGGATCTGCGTCACTCTTGACAAACCCCATCTTTTGCAAGTAGCTCTCTATTCGCCCATACCATTCCCTGGGTGCTTGTTTTAAACCATACAAGGCTTTCTTAAGCCAGCAAACATGAGTCTCCTGCTCATGTTTCTTGAAGCCCTCTGACTGTTCTATGTACACTTCCTCCTCTATCACCTCATTAAAGAACGTTGTCTTGACATCCATCTAGTGAATCTCCCATCCCATCTGCGCTGCTAAAGAGATGACGGATCTGATAGAAGTCTAGCGAGCTACAAGGGCAAAGGTTTCATCATAATCGATCCCTTCCTTTTGTGTGTACCCCTTAGCTAGAAATCTTGCCTTGAACTTCTCTATGTTGCCATTTGTAGCATACTTGATCTTGTAGATCCACCTAGATCCTACAACTGATCTATTTTGTGATCTAGGGACTACTTCTCAGACGTCGTTTGTCATGATGGAGCTATACTCCTCCACCATGGCATCCACCCACACCCGATGCTGAGCGGCCTCCCGAAAGCTGGAAGGTTCTCCAACCTAAGCTATCAGGGCCTGGTATTTTCAGGGTTCCTCCGTACCCTCTTCCGGTCTCTAGGAGCTCCAACAAATTCTTCTGCATCCTTCAGAATTTGTTGAAGTTCTCTGGTCGGTCTCCCACTAGTGGTGGGCAATCTCACCTACTCTTTGCTTGCTCTTCTTCGGAGGAACTCTCCTCATAATCCTTGTGCCGTGGAGAGGCACTTGACCCATCCTCTGTAGGCCATTGAGGCTGTACTAGTGGATCCTCCTCAATCTGCGTATCTATAGCCATTTCTCGGGATTTCCTGAAGGCTCTCTCCTCCATGAATTTCACATCCCTCCTTACTACAATTTTCCTGCTCTCTGGAATATAGATGTTATATGCTTTTGCATTTTCACTATAGCCCACAAGAAAACCCTTTTCCGCAGTTTGATCCAACTACTTCCTATTCTCATCTGGAACGTGGTAGTACACCATGCTACCAAATATCTTGATGTGGCTCACCTTCGACTTGCTGCCTGTGAACACACTCTCAGGAGTTACCTTCCCCAATGCTCTATGGGGAACTCTGTTCTGCACATATACCGTTGTATTGCAAGCTTTTGCCCACAAAAAATTGGGCATATCTTGGTCATATAGCATCGCTCTTGCAGCCTCTACTATGGTCCGATTCTTCCTTTCTTCAACTCCATTTTGCTTTGGATTGTATGGAGCTATCCATTCTCTCTTGATGCCTTCCTTTGTGCAGAAACTGGTGAAGTCCTTATCGATATATTCTCCACCATTATATGATCGCAACTTCTTGATCTTCTTTCCTGTTGAATTTTCTACCAATGCTTTGAACTCTTTGAACTGATCAAAGACTTCATCTTTGGTTTTGAGAAAATAGATCCAAGTCTTCCTGGAATGATCATCAATAAAGGTAGAAAAATATTTTGCATCACTAAGAGTGGTTGTGGACATTAGACTACAAATATCCGAGTGTATTAATTCTAATATGCTCTTGGCCCTGCTGTTGCTTCTTGGAAATGTTGCTTTAGCATACTTCCCTAGTACGCATCCCCTGCAGACTTCATCTCTCCTTGTGCTGAGTTCAGGAGCTCCTATGATAGTATTCTTGAGAATCTTCAAGGCTCCATGATGTAGATGCCCCATCCTCTTTGCCATAGTTCATTCAGATATCTGTCATCCGTACTGCCAATCAGGGCCACGGGGGATTCAAGTTGGAGCTTATATAGCTTATGACTCCTTACTCCAATTTGTGCCTTCTTGCTCCAACTAGGATGTTTGACATACTCTTTGTTTCCAATAAAGTATACGTCATAACCCTTGTTCTGGAGCTGAGACACTGAGAGCAAATCCATCCCCAACCCTGGTACATTCAGAACATTTGTGGCCCGAATCTTGTTCCCAGCTTCTGTCTGAAATGTTATGGTACCTCTTCCAACCGAGGTACACTTGGCCTTGTTTCCCATAGTAATCTGGAAATTCAACTATTCTTCTTGGTAGCTCGAAAAGCATTCTCGAACCCCTGTCATGTGAGTAGATGCTCCACTGTCAATATACCAAACACTTGGAGGAGTTTGCTCGACACACAAGCAAGATTCTCCTCTAGTTTGGATGCCAGCATTGTCATGTCATGTTCCCTCTGCGTTTCCGCGTGCTCTTGAGGACTGCGTGAACCCTTCCGGATGTCGGATCTTTGGTATAGCAAATCCTCCCTTTCTGTCTTTAGCCTTTTGCTTTGATACCATGTGAAATTTTCAGATCGGAAAATTATTATTGTAGTGATTGATTTATTTCTCCTACTTATTAAATAAGTTATTTACAGATGCTTTAGCAAATTTTGAAATAAACATAGCTGCAATACTTCACTTTAACCAAAAGCAAAAGAATAGAAATTACACAAGTAGCACAATAGAAACAACCATATGAACACAATTATTTTTAGATAATTGTCCCCGGAAAAACCTAATGTGGGAAAACCGGTGCAACAGATGAGGGTTTGTATTTATCTTCAACAATGAAAAGTTCTTTTACAAAAGTCCTAGTGAGAAAAGTAAAATTAGCATACACCTGGCATGAATTTTCTAGACACACTGGAAGTAGTTCCAACCCTCGGGGTAACCTCCTACACCCTCTATGTCATCCAGCGTATCTGCTTTGCGCAGTCCCTCCCTGGACTGCGTAACTCTGCGTGGAGGAGATGGTGCTGCTGCTCAACACACCCTTCCCTTCACCCTTCTACCTTCTCCTTCTCCGTCAACTTATTTCTCCCTCTTCCTTCTGCCTCTGCAATCTCGCCTCTACAAACTCACCCACTGAAATCGAATTCTCTTAAGAATCGATTTCCTTCGGGTATTGAGAATGTCCCTGGCTTGATTTCCAAATGACCCTCAAGCCTCTTCTTATAGTTTTCTCCCTGATGAATCAACGACCAAGATTATATCTTTAATCAATGGCTCAGATTAAAAGATGACTTGATCTTCGTTTTCTAGAAGATTCACACTCTGCTTTATTAATGCCCATTAATTATTTAATTTCCCTAAGTTTAGACTTAGGGTCTGCATTAAAATAATTAATTATTTTAATAAAGCAATATCCGAGTGGAATTTCCACAAACGATTTTTGGGTTCTCTGGATAACTGTTGTCCAAGCCTCTCCACCAAATTTGAGACTTGGAACACTTCCTGATGCTATAAAATCAACACTAATCACATCATATCCTGCAAATCGACCAGTACCAGTGGAAAACTCTGCAAAGACATCCTACACCTCATCAAGGGATTCTCTATCTTGAAAATCCGCGTCAATGCATCCTTCCTCCCCTGTGAAGTTTCACCATCCATATGAGAAGGGAATTTGTGGGAAGGTCCACCATTCAACCACTCATGACTATAGTATTTTGGGTTCAATGAGTGAGCCAAACAATGCAAAGGTGTGCAATTCTTGTTTCATCTGCGGACAAGAATATCTTGTATGGTGGTGAAGAAGGCCTCTGATGATGTCTCATACTCAGGGCACTCACTCTGTAAAATAATGGTCCTCACAGAATCAATCATGGAATCCCCGTTGAAAAGTGTAACTAGGATCGGTCTTCATATTGACTATATAATTATGAAAAGAAGAAGACAAAGATAATAAAATGTATTTGTTGTACTTGCTTCATGGGTTTAATGAGCAAGAATTTTATTATAGGTTATTAGACTTCTTCTTGATGTCTATTTAGGGTTTGTCTTCTATTTATAAATGTAAATAGAATCATGTATATGAAGAGCATTGTCATCTTTAAAAGCTCCAAGACCTTGTGATGAACCTTGTAAAAGAAAGGCTCTAACAACCCTCAAGATAGCTCTTCTTCAAACGCTGGAAAATATGTAATAATGTTGGCACTATATGCAGTGAGAAGTCAACCTCATAACAGTCACGTCGGCTCCCAGAATAGTCACATCGGTTCACAAAGTCATGTCGGCTTATATACAGGGGCAAACAACTATATATACCCTAGTAGACTTCGCAGAAATCACAGAAAAATTGCAGATTTAAGTGCAGACTTCAGTGCGGATTTAAGTGCAGACTTCAGTGCAGATTTTTGAGGAGCTGAAGTGCGGATTTAAGTGCAGACTTCAGTGCAGATTTTTGAGGAGCTGAAGTGCGGATTTAAGTACAGACTTCAGTGTGGATTTAAGTGCAGACTTAAGTGCGAATTTTTGAGGAGTTGAAGTGCGGATCTGTCCAAGTGCAAGGGCAGTGTTTGTGTATTGAAGTGCGGATCTGTCCAAGAATAATTTGTAGTCTATTCTGAAGTAAAATTGTAGATAAAAGGTGACATTGTTGGAACAATGGTCTGGGAAAAAGGAGTAGAGAGAAAGTGACAGAAAGTAGGAAAATAAATCTGTGATTTACTTTCCTAACTGCAGCATATATATATCTCAAGCATCTGAAGAAGGAAGTGCTGATGTAGAACAATGCAAGTTGGTGAAGGAAAGAAGGATTAGCATTGAAGGACATCAAAAAAGCAAGGGCAAGGTCTCAGATGCATATATAGGTCAAGGGTCTAATTCTTGGTCATGGTACTTGTCATCTGAAAATCTATAAGAAGAATTTCTTGTGGGTTTTCCTCTCCAAGAGGGAGAGGTTTTGCCCTAGCTCTAAGAGCCTAATTCTTGTGTCTAGTGTCTTTTGATAATTGACTTGATGAAAGATTTAATAAGCTAAACGAAGGGAAGACATAAGTAACTCAAGTAACCTCACAAGTAATTATCAAGAAGAGAATTTTGAATTAATCACTAGCCCTCCAAATTCTCAACAATCCCATCCCTCATAAACTGTAATATTCCCAATTAGCAAAAGCTAATTAGAAATATTAATTTTTGACTACTTTACTTTAATAAAGTTAAGTTAGAAATAAAGTGGGTGAAAGGGACACTTAACTCACACTTAGGATAAAAAGCATTTCCTAAAGTCACTTGGAGACATGATTAATTGACAGTGTGGGGCCTAGAGGACGAAGTGGCAGTGTGGAGGAGATGTCAGCGTGGGCAGCGTGGGCCCAAGACAACAGAGCTAGAGGGACAGTGTGGCTCAAGGAGATAGCGCAGTTTGTGGTGGGGCCTAGGTGAGAGAAAGGCTCTCCAAGCATAAAAAGGGAGAGAGGCTCCTCATTTGATCATTCTTTTATGCATCTATGATATTTGTCTTTTGACATTGAGCACGCTTTTGCTGTTGAGCAAAGTCTGCACGTGCTGTTCAGCACATCGGGTGTCTCCGTGCAAAGATCCCAATCTCAGCCTCGGGGGACTTCGAGTGCCTGCTCAGGTGAGGAGTTCCATCCTTGATTTTTCAGAGAGAGTTGTAGTAGCTACAGTTGGGATCATTCACTTGCATAGACAACGCAGTCAGTGAGAGGGAGGACGCAGTCTCTGGAGGAGGAGATTCCGGATTGAGGGTTTATCAGCGGATTCAACCCGGGAGAGTTGGAGAGGGTTTAACACTTCCCTAGTCCATCATTTTGGTAGAGTTGGAGGCCATCTTTTGCAGCAAATCATTCAAGGCCAACATTCATCACTGGGATAGCGTTATACCTCAAGGGAGGTCATTTTCCGAGGTCATCCATTTCCGGAAAGTTCTCTGGGTATTTGGTGGAGAGCCCATTCTCAAAGTTTCACAATTTTCTGAGGTGGGGAGCAGCCCCAAATAGTTGATTTATTCCAGCAGCAGCAACAACTTTGGAGATAACCCAGTCATAGAGGGAGCAGCCATTCCATGATATAGTCTGGGAGTATTTCTACGCTTGCCTAGTGCAAGCCAAGGTGCCATCATTCTGATCACCATTGTACTCATTTTATCTTTCAGTTTTTAATAAAATGGCTCAACGTTCTCCATGTTTTGCCTTTTTCATATGATGGCTCTCTAGTTGCTGTAGTTTATTGTTTATGTGCTTTATATTGCTGTTTATTTCTATTTGGAATATTATAGTGGTATCAAAGCCGAGGTCTCGAGGTCGAGACTCGCGGAGCGTGGTGGGCTGTAATGTCCCGTGTGCGGGTAGGGCCCGCAGCCACGTGTCCGGGGTCTGCGTAATGAGGGGTATTGCGCAAGGGTCCCCGCCCTCAAATGCTCCAATGGGGTTTAAGACCCACACTTAACACCCTGGGTTGCTGCCCTCACTACTAGACTGGTTTTTTGGTGTAGTGGTTGGGCCTTAGAACTGTAATGTCCCGTGTGCAGGTAGGGCCCGCAGCCACGTGTCTGGGGTCTGCGTAATGAGGGGTATTGCGCAAGGGTCCCTGCCCTCAGATGCTCCAGTGGGGTTTAAGACCCACCCTTAACACCCTGGGTTGCTGCCCGCACTACTAGATCGGTCTTTTGGTGTAGTGGTTGGGCCTTAGTGGTATCAGAGTTCATAGACTTGGCTCAGCCTGTGGAGCAGATTGTCTATGACACTAGCAGGAAAATCGTACGTCTGTTATCGAGGAAGAAAGTACAGAGACCAAGAGCGGAGTTTAGAGATCACTTTCGCGGAACGTGATTGCGTTCCAGTAGTGGACACAGAAGAGGAGGAACCGATGGCGGAGGAAAGAGATGCCAGGAAGGAGTTCGGGGACCACCTCCTCAAATCAGTGCAGGATTTGTCGAAATAGATAGAAGAGATGGGGCAAAAGCTCACTGCAGAACCTAGACAACGTGAAACCCCAAGAGGTTTCCATACCGGAGAGGGATCGGGCACATCCCATCATTTACAGGAACATCTCACAGCGCAACAGATGGCATCTCATACACCCCCATGATCCACGATGCCCACATTTCTTGCCATAGACACTGAGGCAAGAGTACAGTAGGAGTAGGAACTGGCTCACATGGGGGATTACTTTGCTGAGTACCAGTCCTATGGTCGAGAGTTCAGAGATGCCCTCACATTCCATGACTTTGTACAAGTCAAGAGGGACAGCGAACCCCGCAACCATAAAAGGGGGAACAGGCACTCACAGGATGGGGATGTACAACGCACTGTAGGCAGATTTTATCTGCCGACATTTGATGGATCATCCAAGTGTTCGGCAAAGGCTTGGGTGGAGAAGTTGGATATCTATTTTCAGCTTAACCAGATTGCAAAGGCAGAGGCCATCAAGGTGGCAGCGCTGCACCTGGAGGGCGAGGCCCATGATTGGTGGTTCCATGGGATGGCTACGCTGGGGCACTCAGGGGTGACAGCATATGCTAAGTTTACATGGAGGTTGATAGAGTGGTTTGATCGGAGGGATCCAGAGGAACATTTTGTTGAGTTGACTAAGCTCAAGAAGATCGGGAGTCTAGACACATACATTTCAGAGTTTTTGAGACTCTCTGTGATGGTACCTGACTTGTCTTCAGCCAGGATGATCTACATGTTCATCGATGGATTGGCAGAGCCTCTTCGGGGGTTAGTCAGATCGACGAGGCCAACTACACTCCATGACGCAGTTGGGAGGAATCGAGACTTGCAGGATGCACTACCCTGGACTAGAGCTCCTTTCCCCCAGAGACAGACATTTCAGTCGAAGGGGAAGGACACGAGGGTTCCGCCTCCAAAAGGGAACCAGAGCCGAGGGCCTTTGGATGATGAGACCATGAGAGATCTGAGGCGGAAGAAGCTATGCTTCACATGCCAGGAGCCATGGGCACCAGGACATTGTTGTGTTGCGGGGAAGGCACACTACATTGACGTTTTCTCCGACAGTGACGGAGAAGAGGATGAGTATAAGGAGATGGAAGCAGGAGGCAGCAGTGCAGGACAGAGAGGAGATCATCCACCACCTCCACCACCAGGAGTGGGAGGTGCAGCGTTTGCACCTACCGAGGGAGTCCTTGCTTCTTTGCGAGGAGTTCCCAAATACTTGACACTGTGTGTCCGATGTACATTGCAAGGACAACGTGTTTCGATATTAGCGGACAGTGGGGCTACCCACAATTTTATTGATGCACAGTTGGTAGAGCAGAGGAGCATACAAACAGAGAGCTTTGATGGGTTTTCGATACTAGTTCTAGGTGCCAGAACCATGCAGTGTGCCAGGTATGTGCCAACCTTGGCAGTCACTATGGGGACTTACACTCTGACAGATCATTTCTTTGTTGTGGACATTCCGGACACCAACGTGATACTGGGAGTGCAATGGTTGATCATGCTGGGAAACGTCACCACAGATTGGGAGACTTTGGAGATGGAGTGGACAGACAAGAAGACTGGGAAGCACAAGATGATTCGGGGCATGCACACTTACTCGCCATAGACAGTTTTGGCACACCGGATGGAGGAAGATTTCCGGAAGGGAGACATAGAGTGGGCAGTGGAGCTACGTGCTTCGGAGGCCGAGTCTACAGGGCAGGCCATACACCTGGATGTGCAGTCCATCCTCGACAGATATGCCACGAGTTTTGGAGATATACCACCAGGGCAGCCACTAGATCGGGGATTTGAGCACACCATTGAGTTGGAGCAGGGCATCCAGGCAGTGATCACTACACGCTATAGGCATCCTAAGGCCTATCGGGATGAGATTAAGAGGGCCATCCATGAGCTCTTGGCGCTGGGGCACATCGGTCCTAGCACTAGCCCATTTGCTTCTTTTGTCATGCTAGTGAAGAAGAAGGATGGCACACTGAGGATGTGCATTGACTATCGGGCTCTCAACAAAAAGACCGTAAAGAACTGATACCCCATTCCACGGATAGATGAGTTGATGGATGAGCTGAGGGGATCGAAGTTCTTTTCGAAGATTGATTTGAGATCTGGGTACCACCAGATTCACATGAGGGATCAGAATGTTCCCAAAACCACTTTCAGAGGTCATTACGGTCACTTTGAGTTCTTAGTGATGCCCTTTGGGCTAACCAATGCTCCGGCCACTTTTTAGTCATGCATGAATCACATCTTCCGCAGTCACTTGAGGAAGTTTGCGTTAGTGTTTTTCGATGACATCTTGATTTACAACAGGACATGGGAGGAGAAACTACAACCAATGTTTTAAAAAACGGAATCAGTCAACTACCAGGCCGAGGTAATGACTCGGTCGACTCGGTTCAATGACTCGGTTTTTGTAAAAAATACATTAAATATTAATTTTTTTGTACAAAAACATAAATTTAAAGCTTTTTATTCATGTTTCCAAACACAAAGCATTACAATATAGATGAGTCACAAAAGACAACATATGATCAAAGTAGGCTCATGAATATATCCATTATATCAAAATTGCACCTAGTGCACCGTCCAATACAGGATGATGATATAGAGATCAAAACAAAAAACATAACCAATGTCACAGGTGACTCCTTTCGACAAGACATCAACCCTCTAGAAGGCCTGTGGTAATTCAAAGCATATAAAGAACCGTGGACTAAACCTATAGTGTTAAGTTTTGTGACCTGATTGAAGAGGGTTTCATTGTGTTTTTCTTCAAATAAGAAAGCATTTGCAATTGAGCCACAATAGCCTTCAGACCGAGTTATTAAGTTCCCTATCTACGTTGAGAATTTAACGTGGATCAACTCACGACATCTTTGTACATTACTTTGAAGGCTTGATTCTAAGTATAAACAAGGTATTTCTGCCCCTCGTTTGAAGCAATTATGGAGGACTTCTTTGCTCAAGTAGAATTGAAGGGTATTTTTCTTTTGTTTCTCTTGACAGTGCATCCTTGTTATGAATTTGTTATTCTCATTGTTCCAAAGAAAGTTAAATCCCCTAATCTAAAGAAAAATTCGGCATTTGACATTGTGGTCACTCGACTATGAGGACTTAAAAGGTGACTTCATTTACAACTAGAAGGGTGGTATCCTATCAATGATCGTGAGGAGGACTTGTCCTAGAATTAGAGGCACATCATTATAAAGGACAGTTCTAAGGCCCTCCATAGTTTAAGGAAGCCGAGATCTTGTATACATACATTTGCAAGGTATGAATTGTAGCCTTAAAAAGACAATTAGCGGGCATCCTTTGTCATCTATATCAGTAAAATCAAGGAACCCTATTTTGTGTATAGAAGAAGAGGCTGAGTCCTTATCATTGTTACAATCTCTCTCTCACACACACACACAAGTATTATAAGCTAGTTCCATCGAAGCCGACTTGTAAATCAATAATTAATATATATTCATGTCTTTGAAGCATTCATAAAAGGTGCCTTGAAGTCAATGAAAATACAAAATGCAGTTATGACTCATGAGAAGGGATGGTCTCTTTAGACATCGATTTGAAAATGATTTTTGAAGAATAGTAAAAGCCCTCCGTGATGTCATATCGCTGACTAAGCTGCTCATTATCTAGCAACTGATGTGATTTTAAGAAGGTTTAGTGGCAACCCTTCATGTGATTCTATTTTTGTCTAGCAGTTGAAGCAAAGGAAGTTCATCTAAGAAAAGTATGTAGCTCCTCTATGTTGGCACCTTTGGATAAAGATGATAGTGCCCTTGAAAGTCTAACAAATAGAAGAAGTGCAAGGCACTTTGAAGCAAATCCCTGTAGCAACTTGTATGAACGTAAAATCAGAGGTATGGTCTCTCTCGTAGTATGTGTAATGCATTTATTTATTTTTATTTGTTTTAAGGCTCTTTTGATGGAGGGTTTAATTTGAATAAGAACCCTAGATGGCTCATGGAAAACCCTAGCTCACATATGAAACCCTAATTTTTAGGGTTTGTGGATTCTAGGGTATTTAGATCAGGATGATGTTTTGAATTCCATCGTCCATTAGTGTATTAAAACCCTCTATTGTATCTCATGCTTTTATGATCACATATTGTTCTTGGTCATTGTCACTAACATCATGTCATCAAGGTACATAGAGGGATTGGTGCTCTTGATTAAATACGAGTTCCATACCCTAATACATGACAAAATTCGATGGAAACATTGCAATAACCCAATCCTGAAATCCTGAAAAACTGATAAGTCTGTTGGATTTTGAATGAGATCTAAAATTCTACTTTCTCCATATGAAATCCAATGAGGTTGGAACCACTCTCAAACATCCCGAGTCATTTCATGGTAATGTTAAAAATTTAAGTAAAAGGATGAAAATGAAGATTAAGGAGAATGTCACTTTTACTTTAAGAATTTAACATTACCATGAAGTTGCTCCAAAAACCAACTCCACAACTCTTCAGAAAACCTAAAACAAACCTAACAGTGGATTAAAATCCGGTTTGAAGTCCACAAAACCGCTTTTTTTGGGCCCACCGGCCGGCTATTTTGGCTCGGCACAGTTGACCGGCGTGTTGCGACCGTAGGAGTCATTACAAAAAACCGGCGGCTCGGTAACAAACCGGCCAACCTGTTTGGTTTTACTGCTGGTCCGGACCGGCCGGCCTAATAGCTCGATCGACCCGGGCCTGGTCGAGATTTGAACGACCGTTTTAAAACAGAGGCTACAGCATATTGAGGCTGTATTGCGCATATTGGAGGAGCAACATTTTTATGCCAAGCTCTCCAAATGCGAGTTTGGGCTGACAGAGATGCTCTACTTGGGGCATATCATTGGTGTGGACGGAGTGAGGGTCCACGAGGAGAAGATCAGGGCCATCAGGGATTGGCCAGAGCCGAAGAATGTGACGGAGCTTCGGGGGTTTGTGGGCATCTGCACCTACTACCAGAAGTTCGTCAAGGGGTTTTCCCAACTTGCTGCACCCCTTACAGACCTTACCAAAAAGGGGGCATTCAGTTGGAATGACACAGCGCAGAGGGCTTTCGACAGGCTCAAGGAGGTGATGAGCAGCTATCTAGTTTTAGCATTGCCAGATTTCACACAACCATTTGTCCTAGAGTGTGATGCATCAGGGGAGGGGATAGGTGCAATTTTGATGCAGGGAGGCCACCCCATAGCTTTCGAGAGCCAAAAGCTATTACCACATGAGAGGTTGTATGATATATACGACAAGGAGATGTTGGCCATCATGCATGCATTGGCCAAATTTCGGCAGTGCCTGGTGGGGAACAAGTTCAGAGTGAGGACTGACCACAACAACCTCTGATTCTTTCTTGAGCAGAAGCAGTTGCAGGAGAGGCAGCAGAAGTGGGTCAGCAACATGCAGGCATATGATTTCGACATCGAGTATGTAAAGGGGAAAAACAACGTGGTGGCCGATGCACTTTCACGTAGACCGACAACGTTGTCCTTGATGAGCTTAGAGATAGATTGGAGGACTCAGTTGTTGGTAGAGTACGCCAAGGACCGTTTTTCCTGTGAGGTGTTGGACGGACAGGTTACAGATGACAGGTACAGGGTGATGGATGAGGTGATATACTTCAGGGACAGGATCTTCTTGATCGAGAGCTCCCAGCTCAAGGAGAAGATATTGCATGCCTCACATGATTTGCCATTATCAGGCCACCAGGGGTTCACCAAGATCGATAGGGCCATCAGAGAGAGGTTCTCATGGAAGGGCCTCAAGGAGGACATACTCCAACATGTCAGTGAGTTCGAAGTATGCCAACGTAATAAGGGAGAGATGAACCATCCGGCGGGGTTACTTCAGCCTCTTCCCATATCAGAGGGGAAATGGGAGAGTATTTCGATGGATTTCATCACAGGGCTGCCCACTGTATAGGGCAAGGATTGCGTATTTGTAGTCATTGACCGGCTGACAAAGTATGCACACTTTCGCTCTATTAGCACGATACACTGTAGCACAGGTAGAGGAGTTGTTCTTCGGAGATGTTTTTAGATTGCATGGTCTCCCAAAGACCATTGTTAGTGACAGGGATAGCCGCTTCATGGGCGGGTTTTGGCAGGAGCTTTTCTGTTTGGTGGGTACCGAGTTAACCCTGAGCACTAGTTATCACCCATAGACGGATGGGCAGACGAAAATAGTGAACAAGTGGCTGGAAGGCTACTTGCGAAACTATGTCACCGGGCAGCAAAAGGCATGGTTACGATGGTTTCACTTGGGGGAGTACTGTTATAACACCACTCACCATATGTCTATCGGTATGTCTCCATTTTATGCTTTATATGGGTATCATGCTTTATCTTTTGCTGACGTGATGTTTGGTGCTAGCAAGGCCCCTAGGGCCAAGGATTGGATCCAAGAGAGTCAGGATATACTCCGGGCTCTTAATGATAACATAGCTACAACGCAAAATCAGCAGAAGCTGTATGCCGACAGAGGATAGGTTGAGAGGCAATTTGAGGTAGGGGACTTGGTCTACCTACGATTGCAACCATATCGGCAATCCACGCTGAAGCAAAAGGGGGCTGAGAAGCTCAAGCCCTGCTTTTATGGACCATACAGGGTGACATGCATGATTGGGGAGGTTGCATATGAGTTGGAGCTGCCCACCGGTAGCAGGATTCATAATATTTTCCATGTGTCATGCCTGAAGAGGGCATTAGGACAGCAGGTGACTGCAACTGAGGAGCTCCCACCCACAGATGATGAGGGGCATTTAATGCTGTAGCCAGAGGCCATCATTGACACTAGGGAGAGGCAATTGTGGAGTAGGACAGTTAGGGAATACCTGGTGAGATGGAGGAATTTCCCAATGAGGATGCCACTTGGGAGAGTGAGAAAATTTTACAGCATCCATCATTGCAGTTGCTTGAGGACAAGCAATGTTTTGGCGGGGAGGACTGTAATATTCCCAATTAGCAACAGCTAATTGGAAATCTTATTTTTTGACTACTTTACTTTAATAAAGTTAAGTTAGAAATAAAGTGGGTGAAAGGGACACTTAACTCACACTTAGGATAAAAAGCATTTCCTAAAGTCACTTGGAGACATGATTAATTAGCAGCATGGGGCCTAGAGGATGAAGTGGCAGCGTGGGCCCAAGACAACGCAAAGCTAGAGGGACAGCATGGCTCAAGGAGACAACGCAGTTTGTGGTGGGGCCTAGGTGAGAGCAAGGCTCTCCAAGCATTAAAAGGGAGAGAGGCTCCTCATTTGATCATTCTATTATGCATCTATGATATTTGTCTTTTGACATTGAGCACGCTTTTGCTGTTGAGCAAAGTCTGCACGTGCTGTTCAGCACATCGGGTGTCTCCGTGCGAAGATCCCAACCTCAGCCCTGGGGACTTCGAGTGCCTACTTGAGTGAGGAGTTCCATCCTTGATTTTTTAGAGAGAGTTGTAGCAGCTACAATTGGGATCATTCACTTGCATAGACAGCGTAGTCAGTGAGAGGGAGGACGCAGTCTTTGGAGGAGGAGATTTCGGATTGAGGGTTTATTAGGGGATTCAGCCCGGAAGAGTTGGAGAGGGGTTAGCGCTTCCCTAGTCCATCATTTTGGTAGAGTTGCAGGCCATCTTTTGCAGCAGATCATTCAGGGCCAGCATTCATCACCGAGATAGCGTTATATCTCAAGGGAGGTCATTTTCCGAGGTCATCCATTTCCGGAAATCTCTCTGGGCTTTTCTGGGTATTTGGTGGAGAGCCCATTCCCAAAGTTTCACAATTTACTGAGGTGGGGAGAAGCCCCAAACAGTTGATCTATTCCAGCAGCGGCAGCAGCAGCACGACAGCAGCACCAACAACTTTGGAGATAACGCAGTCATAGAGGGAGCAGCCATTCCATGATATATTCTAGGAGTATTTCTACGTTTGCTTAGTGCAAGCCAAGGTGCCATCATTCTGATCACCTTTGTATTCGTTTTATCTTTCAATACTTAATAAAATGGCTTAGCATTCTCCATGTTTTGCCTTGTTCATATGATGTCTCTCTAGTTGCTGTAGTTTCTTTTTTATGTGCTTTATATTGCTGTTTATTTCTATTCGGAATATTACATAAACCTCTCCTAGGATGGGTTGGTCTGTATCTGCAAATTGTATCAAAGCAATGATAGGGTCCATGACATTAATAAGTAGATCTACCCTCTCCCACCAAGCATCATCTAACATTGTTTCCTTCACTCTTTTTGAGGCTGCTTGATCTGTTTTCCTCGAAAAAGACGAAAACTCTGAATTAACCATGGCTCCAAGAGTGGTCTTGACCTCCCTCGACCTCTTCAACATGATGAATGGAGAGGAAAAGCATGTATCTGCAATCTTCAACAATGATAAATTGGTGTACTCCTTGTAGATTGTGAAGGCATTTGTTTGATTTTGTACAAAGTTGCGGATATGCGTGCATCCTCAATAATACTTCCAATCCAAAGCACATCAGAAGCAATAGATTTAAGTGCTAAATTCAAGGAATGGAGAATGCAAGGTATTCAAAATACTTGTGGATATTTAGCTTCCACAAGCATGCCAACAGCCTTGCAAACAGGTGCATTATCTGTAATGATTTGCAGGGAAAATCCATCCAAAACCAGAAACCCGTTCCTTTCTACCTAACTGGACTTCTATTTCAAGCTCAAGAAATTTAACAGACCCATTCATCTTATCATGTTACTTTCATGAGGATCAGGGACTTAAGTTGGGGATTTTTTTTTTGTAATTTTTAATTCTTGTTTTCCATCCTTGGAATAGAATCTTAATTTTTTATCCCTCATATTTGCAGATAGATTCTGCTGAGGTTGCACAGTGCAGTATTCTCTTACAAAATGCAGAAACAGTTAGTTTAGTCTGTCCTCCTTGTCAAGGTATTGATCTACATTAAAGTTCTGTTGATTCCCTAAACCTTTTATCCAGTCAATTTTTGGTTTTAATTCGTTATTCCATATCTTCTTGATGATTCAAATGTTCGAGTTATGGAATATGTAACCAGAATAATTGTTTGCAGATAAAGAAGCAAGACAGTTGGCAGTACCTGTTTCAACCATAAAAGTTGGTGATCAAGTTCTCCTTAGTTTACAGGAGGGTGCACGCCACACGGGTATACAAATTAAGGAGTTTATTATAGAAAGGTAACTCATTTGTAAATAATATGGTTGACCTAATCAAAATATCTTTTCCTTTGAACTTTATTTGCAATAGCTGAATGTTTTCTTTTTCTATCCCTTTCCATGGACAACAATTTGGCACTTGCTAAATTCAGAAGTTCATAATGACCCTCTGGAGAAAAATTATCACTATCAGTGGATTCAAAATTAATTGTTAGCTTGAGTCCTCTCTGACATTATGTCCACTTTGGTGGTCCAGTTGTCAATTAACCATAATCTTTATGTACAAATACTACTGTATTTTGGTGTTGCATCTCTAATTCATATGGAAAGAGAAGAAGTGTTTTCAGTATTAGCTCCTATAGGTATCCAAGAGTTCAACTCTTGCTTCTTACATGTTAACATTGAACAGAACTGCATATATGCCAGGACTATTCACCCCTTATTGTTACATAAGATCAAAACTTTTGATGGTCTTCCATAATAAAAGGATTTTAGATATCATGAACCCTTTGCTCTTGATTTGGCTCTCAAAGAAGTTAATAGAATACACAACTAGTCAAGTTCTATCATAAATTTATTGAAATAATGTCTCCATCATGAATAATGGTCATGCTCTTAATCTGAAATTCATCTTTCCAAAAGTGTATCTCCTGTTATGAAACTGAATATTTATTGTTACGGTTCCATAATCCATTGACCAGTTCAAAATCTATCAAAGATCATCCCTCTTATGTCCAAAGTAATTGACTTCTATATACAAATTTTCTTTCTTCCTGTGTTGGATCAGTAAGTTCAGGTCCCAGGAGACTCCAACTTCGTCTTTATGAAGTCAGAATATGTACTGTCTTACCTGCCACTAGAACCAGTGAATCAGCGATGTATAAATTGCTCAATGCCTGTTAATTATAAGTATGCTATAGAAGTAGTGTTAATTTGTCAACTCAGGGACAAATTACCTCTTTTGGACAGCCTTCCTCATCAAGAAAGACCCCTCCAAGCCCTTGGAAGAATTTAATTTGGTCAAGGAAAAATGTATTTTTATGGTGAAAATCCACACGTACACGAAAGTTCAGGCCAAATTTAAAGAGAAATTGGGCACCCTTTGGAAGCATATAAATACAAGACAAGTCAACCTCATTTGGACATCATCATCAATAATCTTCTTCTCTCTTCTTTGGATTGGTTCATACATGTCTGAAATTGGTTCGTATAGGTCCAAAATTGCAGGGTCCGAGCTCACACATACGAGGAGAAGAAATTAATCTGGAGAGGTTGGATTGGGGAAAATTCGGCTACAACCATATAGTTGATATGGTGCTCCTTGCGGCTGGAGGGCTACAGCTACACTAATGGTCACTGGGTCCCTGCGGCTGTGACCTAAGATATTGTTGACTGTTGATCGCAGACTTGGGATCAGTTTTCGAGAATTTGACTTTGATCAGATTTGGCTATTGGGCTCATCTCTTGGATATTGTTTGGTTGGTTCTGTTGGATAGTCAAAGGATTGACTTTGATTGTTGATTGATGAATTGGAACATTGTTCTCTTTCTACTGAACATTTTTTGGCAATCTAATAAAAAGAATAATTTGAAAGGGTTTTCCCTGTTGTGGGTTTTTACCTAGTCTTTGACCAAATCCTTGTGTCTCTTATTGCTTTTGATTGCCTTCTATTGTTCATTGCATTTACTGTTCTATCTACAATTGCTATTTATTACTAGGATATTGATTTGATTGCTAATTGAAGTTAAGAATTGGGCTAAAGTGATTGTAACAACATAAAACAATGGAAAATTATCATGGTATCAGAGCCAAGGTGAGGACAAGTGCAAGGAGACAAGAGACCAGAGAAATCATTCTTGAAAGAAGTTGAAGGAACCTATTTGATTTGGTCAAGATGTCTACCTCTTACTTCAAGGATTTTGAGAAGTTGGGTGACTCGTCAAACTTTGCTGCTTCGAAGATCAAGTTGAAAGTGACGTTGGATGAAAATGATATTTTGGAATATGTGGAAGGAAAAGTACCCGAGCATCTGGAAAATGCTACTGTTGTCAAATCCAGGTACAAGAAAGGTGAGCTCAAAGCTAAGAAAATTCTCATTGATGGTTTCCAAGATCATTTACTTATTTATGTTGGTAGCTTGAAGAAGTCTAAGAATATTTATGACAAGCTGGTCAGGATGTATGAGGTCAATAACTTGAATCACATCCTCTTTGAAAAATCAACTCAAAGAGATGAAGATGAATAAGGGTGAATCCGTGCAATCCTATATCATGAGAGTATCTTGCCTAAGCAATCAATTACAATCTGCCGGTAAACAAATATCTGACAGAGAGTTGGTGGTGGTGACTCTTCAAAGTCTTCCTCCTATTTGGGAAACCTTCATTACTACTCTAAGAAACAATAACGTTCTTCTGACATTTGATGAGCTTGTTGATAAATGCACTCAAGAGGATGCTAGGATGATAGCCAAAGGAAGAATTCAAAAGCATGAAGAAGCAGAACCCTCTGCATTTGTTGCTCAAGACAAGAAGAGGAAAGGAAGAGGGAGGCCATTTGGCTCAAGAAGGTCTTCTCCTGAATCAAAGGATTCCAAGAGAAGAAGAAGTAGAATTGAATGCTCTAATTGCCACAAGCATGGCCACTATGCTCGAGGTTGTCCAAAAAAGAGAAATGATATAAGATCCAACTTCAACAACAGTCGAGGCTTCAACAACAAGAAGTTCAATGATCGAAGAAGAGGAGATGATTGAAGAAGAAGAGATACTCTGGATGATCAATAAGAAGGCAATTGTCTTCAAAAGAGGTCAAGGAACTCTAGGAATGAAAATAATGTAGCTACTGTTGAAGAATGTAACGAGGTTTGTCTTCATTATTATTGTATTTGTCAAAATAATTTATTATTATTATTAAATGACTTATTAAAGCATGGGTTTCATGCTTGGGTCATATTTAGATTAAGGTCCCAATTGTGGACTTCTAGGTTAGTCATTACAGATTTAAATTGATCCTATTTCGGCTTTTAAATCATTTAATATTGGGTTGGTCAAAAGGCTTCTCCATTAAGTCATCTTATTCAAAGGTCATCATCCTCAGTTTTCAACAAAAATCTTCTTCATAAGCAGCCTTCAAGTCGGCCTCAAATGATCTACAAGACAACCTACTCAAGTCGGCTAAAAAATAAGACACAACACTTCACAGTGATGTTGGCTTATTTTATGGAGAAACAACTACAAATACCCCACTGTAATTTCGCATTTCCACACTTAGAATTCATACTTCTCTCTGCAATCAAGATTCAGCTTATTACAGGTTTGGTGAAGATACAATGGTACAAAAGCTTGGTGAAGTTACAGTACTGTGGTTCGGTGACATGATCTTTATGCTTGGTGAAAGCGCAATGGCTTGGTCTCTATGGCTCAATCTCTATGCTCGGTGAAAGAATAATGGTAAAGTGGCTTGCTAATATGATGCTATATGATGTTGTGACATATTCTTTGTGCTACGATACATAAACTCGGTGCTAAAAATACTCGTTGCTTTCTCAATAAATTCGGTGCTATCTCAACTTCGTGCTACAAAGAACTCATTGCTATCTCAGTCATGATGTTCAGTGATATGATGCTATCTCGTTATGATGTTTGGTGATATGTTGTAATGCTCGGTGATGCTATCTCATGCTACATAACTTGGTCAAGTTAATGAGGATGAAGTTTTTGGTGCAAGCAAAGGAGATATCAGTGTCTTGGAGATCTCGGTGCTAACACAGTGAAGGGATGACTTGATGGAGGAAGCCTATAGTCTAAGGGTCTTGGTCATCTCATCTTGAACCTATTGAAGAAAGAATTTTGACTCAGTTTTCCCCAAAGAGTGGGGTTTTTCCCTAGCAGTGTGCCTACATCTTGTGTCCTCTTCTATTTGTTTAGCATTAGTCTTGAAGATAAGAAAGATAAAACTCAAGAACACATAATAATAATCACAAGATAATGTCATGATAAGAGAAACTAATTAACTGCCATTTCTCTAACAACTATTAGTCAATCTGAATATATTCTTATTTCGACTCTTTCTAGATCTTCTCCTTTGGATTCGTATGAGAGCTGGTTGGTAGATAGTGGGGCTTCTAGACATTTCTCTATATATTTGGAAGTCCTCTCAAACCTGGTTGATAGGGAGACAAATTTGAAAATCATTCTTGGAGACAATACTACTCATTCTGTGAAGGGTTTTGGTTCCTTCAAATTTCATTTGGACTCCGGTGAATCCGTTCTTCTTCATGATGTTATGTATGTTCTGGAACTAAATAATAATTTGGTATCCATATCAGTCTTGGAAGACAAAGGCATGAGAGTAACTTTCATCAAAGGAAAAGTCTAGACATGGCCTATGAAATCTCGAATGAGGGATGCTTTTACCATAGGATCTAGAATTGAAGGACACTATAGAGTCCATGGAAGAACTCTGCTATCAATGGTCCACGACATCAATCATTAAAGTGAGCTATGACACCGTAGGTTGGAAGATCTACATTATGCAACCCGACCGAAATTGAAGAAGTTGGTTTCTGGGATGCATGATGTTCAAACTAGTCATGATGGAGTATGTCCGGGATGTGTCAGTGGAAAGAAGACAAGGGGACCATTCCCCTCTAGCAAGAACAAGACTAGTGATAGTCTTCAACACATTCATTGTGACCTATGTGGTGTTAATTTGGGTAGCATCGGATGTGATCCAAGTCCCAAAATTTGCAGGGAGACTTAGGCACAAGTATTCCAAAGAACCCAAAAATCGTTTTTGAAAATTCCACTTAGAGTGTGCTTTATTAAAATAATTAATTATTTTTAATGGAACCCTAAGTCTAAACCTAGGAAATTAAAATATTTAAAGGGTATTAATAAAACAGAGTGTGAATCTTCTACATAAGACAAAGATCAAGTCAAAAGCTAATCTTAGCCATTGATTAACGTTTTAATCTTGACCGTTGAAGTCTCAATGAAAAGATTACAAGAAGGAATTGATGGATCGTCTGGATGATATATTGGGAGAGAAAACCCAGAGATCGAAATTCTTTAGTGAGCAGTTCTCAGAGAGAAAATCGATCGAGAAGATTTTTGCAGAGAGGGGCAGAGATAATTTCTGGTTAGAGGTTTTGCTGAGCCGAGGAATACATTTCAGAGAAGACAGAGAGCAGTACATAGAGGGGCAGCGTAGCAGCTACGTAGAGCCAACAGAGGCATCATAATCGCCTTGAGGAAGTTCTTGATTCAATTGAGGATCATTTAAATCTAGTGTTGAAGAGCCAAGGTATGAGACCGGGAGAGGCTAGAGGGTCAGATCCAGCAGCAGAAGAGCCACCCAGCAAGAGTGACGCAGTTCCCACGCAGAGGTAGTGGAGGGCTTGTCAGTTCGGGGTTTTGCCAGTTTGGGCTTCTAGTGTTAGTGTGTGAGGTAATCTCACTAGCTCTTTGTTAGTCAGATTCTTTGTGAGGATAGCCATCAAGGCATCCAAGACTGTATTCAGAATTACTACATAATAAATAAACCCTCAACTGTTGCACCAATTTTCCCGCATTGGGCTTTTCTAGGGACATTGGTCCAAAAACATTGATGTCATGTGTCTATGATTTATTATTGCTCAGATCTTGTTTCCGCACATTTATTTTCCGCAATTTAATTTTGTGAAGGCTATAGTGTATGGGTTTTAGTATTTACCATAGAAAACAGTAAATAACTTGTTCAAGTAATTAACAAGTAGAATATTTCTCATCAGTAGTTGTAGTAGGATTCCAAATCTAGGAATTTTCACATGGTATCAAAGCTTGTTTAGCAATGCAGGATGAGCAAGAAAGAAGATCCAGTAGATTCTGCATTGAAGAAGAAGTCAGGGATCAAAGCACTGTGTAAGCAACAGATCAATCTCCCCAGTGACTGCGCAGTCCAAGCCAGGAGGGCTAGATCTGCAAGGAAATCTTTTTCTGAGTGAGCCAACAGAGAGGTAGGATTTTCCGCTTAACAGTTTGCCAAAGGCAGAGGGAGCAACGTAGATCAACAAGCTGGAGGGACGTAGTTTCTGTGTGGTAGTGTTCGCTGGTGTAGAAAGCATCATAAGAGATTAGCTGATGACACATTTGAGGATTTCTAACCTCAGAAGAGTTTCTTGCCCAAGAAACTCTGATTTCCCGTGCAAAAGAAGCAGCATTCGTGAATTATTTGGCTTTCTCTAGTAGGGAGTGCGTAAAGCCAACTGCGTAGAGGATTAGAGGCAGTAGATCGACAATGATTGGGTGAGATGGCAGCCAGTGGGTTGCATGACCAGGACAAGTTGGAGGGTGCCTCTGTGAAATTTTCAAGACTGAAAATTATTGCTGCAATGATTGGTTTATTTCTCCTACTTATGAGATAGGTTATTTACAGATGATTCTGTAAATTTTGAAATAAACACATTTTTAGATCTTCATTCTAATCAAAAGCACAAGAACATAGAATTACATAAGTAGCACAATAGAAACGACCATATGAACACAATTATTTTTTGGACAATTGTCCCTGAAAAAACCCAATGTGGGAAAACCGGTGCAGCATATGAGGGTTTTGTATTTATCTTCAGAAATGGAAAGTACATTTACAAGAGTCCTGATGAGCACTGAAAAATTGGCATACATCTGGTTGAATTTTTTGGAATCTTCAAAAGAATTTCAGACCCTCTGGTGTAGAAATTTTGTGACCCACACCGGTTTTCAGTTTCTCCTTATTACTCCCATATAGTTAAATGCCCATTCCCATAACCATACATTCAACAAGCTGAAAAAACAAATATTTTCTGAAAACACAAATTTTGGAAATTTCAAAGTGCTGGAAATTGCAGAAATAAAAACACAGAAATATTTTCAGTGACACACAGAAAATTGACACGCTGATTTTTTGTCAATATGACCTTGGAAAAACCCCCTACAACTCTTGGGGAAAACTAGTTCGAAAGCTCCTCTTTATTTTCTGAATGTTGCTTTTACAGTGAAACAGAAAAACACAGTAAAAAATTCCAGCCACCAAATTACAGACTTATCTCGATTTCTGTGCTTGCACATCGCCTCGAAAATTGTGCCGAATCAACAACTTACAAAACAAAAATTATTACAGCATTAATGACAACAATAAATGTTGTACGACCACCTCGGAAAACTTGCCGAAATCATATGTATGGAACTGTACGGACTGTATGGATTTGTACAACAGCCCTCCTCAAAATTCGTGCCCAGAAACAACCTCCAAATCAATGCTGAAGTTGTCCTTTTTCTTGGTTTTGTGCTGAAAAATCGACAGCACTTCTCCTCGATTTCCGTGCCAAGGTTTTGCCTCAAACTTCGAGCTTAATGCTGTTGCCCTCTTCCTCAATTTTTGTGCCTCCCTTTCTTGGAAACAATGCCTCTCTCCTGCTGTACTGTAATATTCCTAATTAGCAGTGGCTAATTGGAATATTCGATTTTGCTCAATTTTGCCGTCTATAGGTTATTAATAAATAAAAAGGTGAGTGGAGAGGGCCTAACTCACTTAGTGGAATAAAATACACTCCCTAGTAGCACAACGTTGTGACTTAAAGGGAGCCAAGGGGGGCCAAGCACCACGTAGAGAGGGGGCCCACGTATGCTCTAGAAGAGACTGCGCAGATGAGGATGAGGACGTGGCAAGAGCGAGGCTACGTTGAGGAGATAAGCCTTAGGGTTTTGGAGGAAGGCCAACGTTATAAAAGAGGGAGGAGCTTCCTCATTTCATTCATTCATGGTTGATGATATTGAGCTGGTCATTTTGAATTCTTGAGCACGCTGGCTATTTAGCCTGTCTGCAGCACTATTTAGTGCGTTGAGTGTCTCCTGTCGGAGATCTCGCCCTTAGCCTCGGGGGACTTCGAGTGCCTACTCGGGCAAGGTATTTTCTTCAGCATTTTGCAGGTGGTTTTGGTGTTTGGTTTTGTTGTGGAGCTAGGCAATCATAGAGACTGCGCAGTCATTGAGAGGGAGGACGCAGTCCATCTAGGAGGAGCTCCGGTTTGGGATTTTTGCAGGCGTTTTGTGCTGGGAGATTGAGCAGAGGGTCAAACTTTTCCTTTGGGAGGATTTTGGTGGAGTTTGAGGCGACATTTCATTCATTCCTATTCAGCCTTTGCGCAGAGCCTTGGAGGCCAACGTAATTCCCCAAGGGGGTGTTTTTCGGGGGTCAGCCATTTCTAATATGGTTTCTGGGTTTTGCCGAGATTGGTGAGTAGAGGAGGATTCCAGATTTTCAGCTCATTCCGGCAAGGGGAACAACCCCTAGTCTTCAGTTCATTCCGGCGATGCCGCGGCTACGGCGGTTTTCAGTAATTTGGGACGCGGTTGACTTGACATTTCTTGGATATTCTGAAAGTATTTCTTCACTTGCCTTGAGAAATTTTAGGTGCCATCACTCTGATCACCTATTGTACTTCATTATATTTCTCAGTTTAATAAAATGGCTTAGCATTCTCTCTCTATATTTCTGGATGATTTGTCGTATATTGTTTCTATGCTATTGTATGTTTGCTGCACTATTATCTTTATATATTTTCGGGCATTCTAGTTCTATACCACTTGGTGTGTTTATATTTCACTCTTAGACAAAGTATGGAAAGGGCCGGGTAGCCTCCAGATTTCGTCCTCTTTTCAGAGGCAGCATATCCAGTAAATTCCCTCCCAGTCCATCTCTGGTTTGAGTTTGCCGTGTTTTAAAGATATCCCTGAAATTGGATATTACATACACGGTTTTACTGCCTTGGGATTTATTACTTATGTAAGCAACCTGTATGCGGATTTGTTAGACTTTCACATCTTCTTTGCCCTCCTTCTTCTCCTTGCTTTCCGAGAAAATCTCTTTACTCTCTTCTCCTCCTCTCTCAATCTGCTCATGAAAGAATGAATGATCTTTTCCCTCTTTTCCTCCTTTAACCTAACCCTAAGTAACTTTTGGGGAATCCTTAAATCCAATAGCTGAGATAGCTTTAGATCTAGGGCTGAGATTAAATGTGCATTTAAATCTCACTTTCTATTTTTTACTTCACCCCACTTTAATAAAGACCCTCTTAGTCATTTATTTCCAAAGTCACTTTCCACTTTTCTAATTTCACATTGACTTTATTAAAGTCACTTTAAAATTACACCTAGTAACTTTATCACTTAAAGTCACTTTTAAATTAGATTTGACTTTACAACTTATAAAGTCACTTTAGGAGAAAAAGTTAAATTCTTTTGTACACCTTTCCTAGGCCGAAGATCAAAGCCTTAGGGAACCAATTGTCTCCCACGGTAACCAAATTTCAACATCTCGTGACTCTTTCACCTTTTGCGTCACACCATCAGCATGAGAGCTGCGCAGTCTCTCCCTGGACTGCGTAGCTCTGCGTGGAGGGGGTCTTGCTGCCGATCAGCTCACCCTTCCCTTCATCCTCCAAACTTCTGCATCTCCAATAACTGACTCCTCCCTCCTTCTGCTTCCGCAACCCTGCCTCTACAATCTCACCCATTGAAATCGAATTCTCTTGCTTTAGAATCGATTTCCTTTGGGTACTGAGAGTGCCCCCGAATTGATTTCCAAATGACCCTCAAGCCCCTTCTTATAGTCTTCTTGCTGATGAATCAACGACCAAGATTATATCGTTAATCAATGGCTCAGATTAAAAGATGACTTGATCTTCGTTTTTTAGAAGATCCACACTCTGCTTTATTAATACCCTTTAATTATTTAATTTCCCTAAGTTTAGATTTAGGGTTTGCATTAAAATAATTAATTATTTTAATAAATCCAAATCCGAGTGGGTTCTCTGGATAACTGATGTCCAAGCCTCTCCACTAAAAATGAGACTTAGAAAACTTCTCGATGCTATAAAAATCAACACTCCCTCTTAGCAAGGAAAATGTTTAAGCAAGATACCACTGTACTGCTCTGACTCTATAACATCTGCTGCGCTGATGCTATCCTGGCTGTTGCCCTTCATCTCTGCGCTGCTGCCTTCTGTACTGCTTCTTGTGACCCTGTCTCTGCCACTACCTCATCCGTACTGCAGCTCCCTCGGCTTCTGAAGACCACCCTTCCCTCTAATGGAAAGGGTTCTCAACCATCCCTATATTTTCTCTGAAGTAAGTGAACTTAATCTTACTCAGAGCCTTTGTGAGGATATCTGCCACCTGTTCCCCTGTAGGAGTGTATTGCAATTGTACTACTCCCCTTTGGACATAGTCCCTGATGAAGTGGCACCAAATGTCAATGTGTTTCGACCGGTAATGAAACACAGGATTTTCAGAGAGCTTAATGCAAGTCTGATTATCACACATAACCCCGGTTGGTTCCATCCGCTTCTTGAGCAGGTTCAAGAGTAACTTGCAGAGCCATATGGCCTCGCACGAAGCTGTGCCTGCTGCCATGTACTCTACCTCAGTTGAACTTAGTGCTACGGATTTCTGTTTCCTGCTGCACCAGGAGGTAATTCCTGATTTGAGACTGAAACAGTACCCACTGGTACTTTTCCAATCCACTGTGCTTCCAACCCAATCTGTATCTGTGAACCCATTCAACTGAACCTCATTGCCCTTGGTGTACATCAACCCATACTCGACTGTCCCCTTTAGATATCTGAGAACATGCTTGGCTACTGCCCAATGAGCCCTCCTTGGTTCCACCAAGAACTGAATGAGGGTATTTATTGCATAACAGATGTCTAGTCTAGTATTGACCAGATACATCAATGACCCGGTGAGCTGTCTATACAAGGTGGGATCAACCTCATCATCTTGTGTTGTATCTATCTTCTTCTAGTTAGTAATCATTGGCGTGGCCATGGGTCTACATTCTTCCATCTAAAATCTTTTCAGGATTTTTGTCGTGTATCTTCCTTGCCCCAGGAAGATTTCCCCTTTCTGCTATTAGACTGCTAATCCAAGAAAATAGTGCATTTGCCCCAGGTCCTTCATGTCGAATTCTGTAGTCAGATACTCCTTGCAGTCCTTGATGAGCTTGGATGATCCTGTCAAAAACAGATCATCCACATATAGTACCAGAATTAATGACTCATCCCCTACTCTTAAGTAGTAGACGTTGGGTTCTGCATCACTCTTGACGAACCCCATTTTCTGCAAGTAGTTATCAATTCGCCCATACCATGCCCTAGGGGCTTGTTTTAAACCATATAAGGCTTTCTTAAGTCTACAAACATGAGTCTTCTGCTCATGTGTCTCGAAGCCCTTTGGCTGTTCTATGTACACTTCCTCCTCTATCACCTCGTTTAAGAACGCTGTCTTGACATCCATCTGGTGAATCTCCCATCCCATCTGTGCTACTAGAGAGATGACGGATTTGATAGAAGCAGTGTTGATAATATTGCCGAAATATTGGCGACATTTGGAAATATCGCGATATTTTCGGCGAGACAAAATATCGTGATATTTTCTCTCCCGAAAATATCGTGATATTTCGGGAAAATATCGCACGACGATGGTAAATATTGCCGGGCACTCCTGGGCCGCAGCTAGAAAAGGGAAATTTTCCTTTTTTTTGACATTTCCGTCTGTGAGGCTTGGAGAAGGAAGGGGAAGAGCTTGAGAAAATATCGCGATATTTCTGGAAAATATCACACGACGATGGTAAATATTGCCGGGCACTCCTGGGCCGTAGCTAGAAAAGGGAAATTTGCCTTTTTTTTGTCATTTTCGTCTGTGAGGCTTGGAGAAGGAAGGGGAAGAGCTTTTTGGTGGTTGTCAAGGAGGGATTGAGGATCAAAGAACCATTATCATTATCAACTCAAAAATTTTTGTTGATCAAAGATTGAAGAACAGTGAGAGAAACTTCATTTCTTCCAGTTATAGGTATGTTCTTAAAACCCCCTATGTTAATGATTTTTTTCATAGATTTAGGGTTATGTTTGCTTGCCTCTTTGCCTACCAAGATTTTGTTTCTTTGTTTTTTTCCATTTGCTTTGATTTTCATCTCCATGAGCCAATGCAAGGGTTTTATCCATATTTGGACAACACGCTTCATTTTTTTTTTACTTTATTATGCACCCTCTTATTGCCATTTTTTATGTATGCGTTTTTAATGCCAATTATTTGTTCTTTTGGTGCTCTAGGTTTGAAATTTGAATTAGTTCACTGCAAATATGCCAAAATCCTTGGACCCATTTTGGGAGTATGGGGAGCTTGATGATGGGACAAATCAGACATGTCTATCATGCAGATTGTGTGGGACCAAGATGGCAGGAGGGGTTACACGATTGAAATACCATCTGGTTAGACTCCCTGGACACGATGTTATACCTTGTACAGTTTCTAGTGCGGAAATTGTACAAAAAGCTCTTGAAGCAATTACTGAAAAAGATAGAAAGATAGCTGCTAGGGAGAGGGAACTGAATCCTGATCTCAGATAGATAGTTGCTAGTTTTAGTTGTTTTGCAACTTTGCTATATATAACTCATGATGATGAGATACTTTTAAGTTTTATATATGTGATGTTATTTTGTATTGGTTCTCCACATTTGAGTACTTGATTGGACAATTATCAAGGATCAGCAAGATTTGGTATCGACTTTGATATATCATTTTTATTTTACATCCACTACATCATATATATCAATGCTTTGTTTATATTAATGTTTCAATGTGTTTATTTCATGTTGTTAGTGCTTGATATGCTTAAAAATCTGAAAAAAAAATGAATATATTATGAAATTTTATGCTTGCCGATATTTTCGCCGATATTGGTGATAAGATGTTTTCTGGACCCTTGCTGATATTTTGCTGATACTGATATTATCAACACTGGATAGAAGTGTAGCGAGCTACAGGGGCGAAGGTTTCCTCATAATCAATGCCTTCCTTCTGTGCATACCCCTTAGCTACAAATATTGCCTTGAACTTCTCTATGCTGCAATCTGTAGCATACTTGATCTTGTAGATCCATCTGGATCCTACAAATGATCTGTCCTGTGGTCTAGGGACTACTTCTCAGACATCATTTGTCATGATGGAGCTATACTCCTCCACCATGGCATCCACCCATACTTGATGCTGAGCTGCGTCCTGAAAGCTGGAAGGTTCTCCAACCTAAGCTACTAGTGCTTGATATCTGTCTGGTTGCTTCCGTATCCTCTTCCCTTCCCTAGGGCTCTGACAAATTCTTCTGCATCCTTTAGAATTTGTTGAAGTTCTCTGCTCGGTGTCCCATCAATGGTGGGCGGTCTCACCTGCTCTCCTTCCTGTTCTTCCTTTGAGGAACTCTCCTCAGAATCCTTATGCCTTGGAGAGGCACTTGACCCATCTTCTGTAGGCCATTGAGGCTGTACTAGTGGATCCTCCTCAATCTGCATATCTATGGCCATTTCTCGAGATTTTTTGAAAGCTCTCTCCTCCATGAATTTGACATGCCTTCTTATCACGATTTTCCTACTCTCTGGAATGTAGATGTGATATGTTTTCACATTCTCACTATAGCCCACAAGAAAACCCTTTTCTGTAGTCTGATCCAACTTCTTCCTCTTTTCATCTGGAACGTGGAAATACACCATGCTGTCGAATATCCCGATGTGGCTCACCTCTGGCTTGCTTCCTGTGAACACACTCTCGGGAGTCACCTTCCCCAAGGCTCTATGGGGAACTCTGTTCTGTACATATACTGTTGTATTGTAGGCCTCTGCCCATAAAAATTTGGGCATATCTTGGTTGTACAACATTTCCCTTGCAACTTCTATTATGGTCTGATTCTTTCGTTCTGCAACTCCATTTTGCTCTGGATTGTATGGAGCTGTCCATTCTCTCTTGATGCCTTCCCCTGCACAGAAATTGGTGAAGTCCTTGTTGAGATTTTGTGTATTTGCGGTAGCATCAAATGTGCTCTAGCTCCCAAAATTTGTGGAGGGACTAGAGCATGGTTACTTGGGAGCGGGAGCGAGAGCGCCATTTTCAAATGCTCCCGATCCGGGAGCGTTTCGGGGAGCACTTTATATATATATATATATATATATATATATATATATATATATATATATATATATTTTGGTGCATATATGTTAACAAAAGCATGTAGAATGATGAATTAGACATTAAAAACATAAAAACATAAATTGAACCATATAACATCAATCATCTAGAAGTTATAATCTTCATCAACTAGGCCCACAAGTTAGAAACATACAACATATTGACTCTTGAGTCTCATGATTCATCAATCTTAAAGTTTCAAGCTTTCAAAATTCAATATATAACATTTATCATCATTGAAATTTGATATATAACATTTATCATCATTGATTCATTGATTTCAAAATTCAATGTATAACATTTATCATCATTGATTCATTGATCACCATAGTTGTACTTGTAAGCTAAGTGTAACCAATAACCATTACAACAAAGAATATTTAACATGAAAGGAAATGTTATAAAATGAAACAAAATGAAACAACTTTCAACTTTCATGAAGCATCATATTCATAATTCATAATGACTTATAAAATTATAAATGCCAACTTCAAAGTTTCACCTTTCAAATTCAAACTTCAAACTTAAATTGTCATATATTGTTTACAAAAATTATCATAATAAATATGAAAGAGTCAAGTTTCAACTATTCAACAGTTATAAAAAGTTAAAAACTACTAGAAAATAGAAAAGACTAGTAAACTGTAAATCTATTTTATCTATTGGTTGGCCCCTTGCCACACCCACAAGAAATGTCTAATTTGTGAGAACCACGAGACAATGGTGGTCTTCTAGTAGTCTCCTAAGTACCACGACCATAACTAGAAGGCGGAGGTCCTCATGAGGATGTAGGTGGAGGCTGAATCTACAAAGGAACAATAGCTGGAAATCGAACACTGGCACTGGCACCCGCACTACTACTGGATGGTGGGACTGGCCCTGGGTGTGGCGGTGGCATGGCTGTCGTTGCTTCGTCATCATCCCTCAAAAGTTTTGCTTCCAATTCTTCCATGTGTACAATGCCGTCCTCCAAATTATCGTCCTCTGGGTTGTTGTCCCAAACTTTATATGATTGATCCTCATAAGCCCGATCACAATATTGACTCAACAACCTCAAGTTGTAGTGCACATAAACCAAGCTTTCTGCTCAGTTTTCATTCAACCTATTTCTTTTGACATTATGGATGAAGTTGTAGGTGCTCGAACACCTCTCTGCAGAAGAAGTATTTACAACTTGTGAGAGAACTTTTTTTGCCAACTTTGGCAAAAGTCCCACGCCGCCATATGCTTTCCACCATGTGAGAGCATCAAATCTGTCTCTATCTTCAATTGCATGGAAAGAACCAAAGTTACCAGTGCAACTGAAGTATCTACCTAATTCAAGGTGCAATCTAGCACACTCCTCCCTATCGGGGACCAACTTGTCTAATGCTTTCATGTATCCCTCTTGTACCTTTGGATTTGTGTGAGGTTTGATCCTAACCCCACCTCCAGGTGCAGGTTGGCCCAACCAAGATGGAGTGTAGTATTTTGGCATAAGGATATATGCCAAGGCATGTAGTGTGAAAAATTTACAAACAGTTGCAGTGATAGATTTATTTATCCTACTTATTATTTCAATAAGTTATTATTCAGAAATCTTCCGGCAAATATCGAAATAAATACAACTGCAACATTCACAATGATATATGCAGAGAAATAAACAATAGAGAACATAAGCACAAGAATCAATCACATGTACACAATTATTTTTGGACAATTGTCCCCAAAAAACCCAATGTGTGAAAACCGGTGCAACATATGAGAGTTTTATTATTTCTTCAACAAATGATTTCTTTACAGGGAAAATATTCAACATATAAATTCTGAACCACCTGAGACTGAATATCCAGCTTACTCGGACAATTTTCTGACACCCAGAACATCCCCTAAAAGCCTTTGCTTCAATCTGTGTGATTCTCTGCATAGTCCCAGAGCTAGACTGCGTGAATCTGCGTGGGGTCTTTGTGTTGCAGCCTCAAGCTGCCTCCAGTGACCCACTGCTTCTCTCCGACCCTGATCTCAATCACCCCTGACCTCCTCCTGCTTCTGCAACTTCTCGCCCTGCAACTCTCCCGTTGAGATCGAATTCTACATCAGAATGGATCTCCTTCGGGTATTGAGTATGTGCCCGACTTGTTTTCCAAGTGACCCTCAAGCCATCTTTTATAGCTTCCTATTAGAGAACCAACGACTCAGATTACAAGATTAATCAATGGCTAAGATTAAATCTTGACTTGATCCATGTTTTCTAGAAGATTCACACTCTAACTTATTAATGCCCTTTAATTATTTCATTTTCCTAATTTTGGACTTAGGGTCTCCATTAAAATAATTAATTAATTTAATAAGTCTTGAATCGAGTGGAATTTCCACAAATTGTTTCTGGGTTCTTTGGAATGCTGTTGTCCAAGCCTCCCTGCAAAGTTTGAGACTTGGAACACTTCTGGATGCTACAAAAATCAACACTCCCTCTTAGCGAGGAAAGTGTTCCAACAATATGCCTGCTGCAAGCTGCTCTGATTCTGAAGCACCCTCTGTGCTGCTGTCCCCTGTACTGCTCCCTTTGACACTGCCACTGTCACTTGCTGCATCTGTACCACAGCTCCCTATGAATACTGAATCCTATTAATGGAAGGGATTCTTCATCATCTCTATCTTCTCTCTGAAGTAGACAAACTTTGTCTTTCCTAAAGCCTTGGTGAGGATGTCTGCCACCTGTTCTCCTGTTGGAGTGTACTGCAACTGAATAGCTCCACGTTGTACACAATCCCTGATGAAGTGACACCAGATGTCAATATGTTTCAACCTATCATGAAACATAGGATTCTCAGAGAGCTTTATAGAACTCTGATTATCACATAAAATGCTGGTCGCTTCCATTTTAGTAGATTTACTAACAGTTTCCTAAGCCATATGGCTTCGCACGAAGCTGTGCTAGCTGCCATATACTCTGCCTCTGCTGAACTCAGTGCCACGAACTTCTGTTTCCTACTGCACCAGGAAGTCATTCTTGATCCCAGACTGAAATAGTACCCACTGGTACTCTTCCGATCAACTGAACTTCCAGCCCAATCTGCATCAGGAAAACCACTCAACCTGACATCATTGTCACGGGTGTACTTCAATTCAAGCTCAATTGTCCCTCGAAGGTACCTGAGAACATGTTTGGCTGCTGCCCAATGTGACCTCTTCGGTTCTACCATGAATTGACTTAGGGTATTAACAGCATAACAGATGTCTAGCCTTATATTTACTAGATACATCAATGACCCTATGAGCTGTCTGTACAGCGTAGGATCAGCTTCATCATCCTCGGACGTGTCGATTTTCCTCTAGTTGGTGATCATTAGAGTGGTCATGGGCCTACAATCCTCCATTTGAAATCTCTTCAGAATCTCTGTAGTGTATCTTCCTTGACCAAGGAAGATCTCCCCATTCCGCTACCAAACTTCCAACCCATAAAATAGTGCATCCGTCCCAGATCCTTCATGTCAAACTCTTTAGCTAAATTCTTCTTGCAATCTGTGATGAGCCTCGATGATCCTGTCAAGAACAGATCATCCACATACAATACTAGTATCAATGGCTCACTCCCTACTCAGATAGTGGAGATTGGGATCTGCATCACTCTTGACGAATCCCATCTTCTGCAGATCGTTGTCAATCTGACCATACCAGGCTCTGGGAGCTTGTTTCAGTCCATATAATGCTTTCTTCAACCTGCACACGAGTTTTCTATCATGTCTCTCAAAGCCCTTCGGTTGTTCTATATACACTTCTTCTTCTATCACATCATTCAAGAATGTCGTCTTGACGTCCATCTGGTGAATTTCCCATCCCATCTGCGCAGCAAGGGATATCACGTATCTGATAGATGTGTATCTGGCTACCGGGGCGAAGGTTTCTTCATAGTCTATTCCTTCCTTATGAGCATACCCCTTAGCCACAAACCTGGCTTTAAATTTCTTGATGCTGCCCTCTGCAACATACTTGATCTTGTACATCCACCTGGATCCTACAACAGATCTCTCCTGCCTTAAAGAGATGTTTGGTCCAGGTTTGCCTCCATATCCACTGCAATGGGTGGAAGTTGATGGACTTCTTTGTCCATGATGTGATGGACCTGATGGTGCATAAGATTCAATGAAACCCCTAGATATTTTAGATTTTTGTTGGATAGCCTCCTCTTCCTTTCTATATTTCTCTCTATCTATTGCTGGCACACTTACACAAATTTTGATTCCTATATTTTTATCTCCATCCCATGGCATTTTCCAACAAAGGTGCCTTTTGGCATGGGTGTATGATCCTGTGTATTCTTTATTGCAATGGGGGAAAAGAACATTAGTGGTTCCACCCCCTTTCCCTCCTTCTTGCCTCTGAACATATTTCAACAATGGCGTTTGACTTTGGTCATGTTTAGTTGGTGTCTTTGTGGCCTCATGTTCTCCACTCTCCCCTTCCTCTTCAGCATACTCCTCTTCAGGATTTTCATCAAATCCACTATAACCCACTTCTTCATCCTCCTCTTTTGGAATGGACCTCTTTCTTCTACTCTCCAACACCATTATTACAAAGAAATGAAACCATGAAGAAAACCCCAAGACATATAGCCATGATGTTTCAAGTTTCAAGTTTTTAGCCTACAAAAAAATGGAGGAATGCCAAATGGGAATAGGAAAAAATGCAACATAGAAAAAAACAATTCAATTTTTCACTTTTCAACACATTAAAATGCAACATTGAGAAAAAAATTCAAGTTTTCATTTTTGAACAACTTAAAAATGCAACATAGAAAAAGAAAAAAAAAACTAGATTAGAGAGTCCTGACTCCTACCTCTTTGTCCTTCAATCCTCCTTGCTCTCTCCTCTTGCTCTCTTCTCTCCTTGCTCTCTCCTCTCCTCTTGCTCTCCTTGGCACTTGCTCTCTCCTTGCTCTCTTGACAAACAATAACACAAATGAGGAGAGGGAGGGCTTTTTATTACCCTCCCCCCTCCCTCCCCCCTCCCTCCTTTTCCCTCCCAAAAAAAATTGTCGTCGATTTTTTTCAGCGCGCGGGGAGCATTTTGGAGCGAACGCTCCCGCCATTAAAAAATGCTCCCGAATCGTTTTTTTAATGGCAGGAGTGCTCTGAGAGCGTTCGCTCCCTAAAACACTTCCTAGAAACCAAGGAGCGTTTTTTTAAGCTTGGGAGCGTGCTCTCGAGCGCTCCCAAAACGCTCCCGAACGGAGCGCGTTTTAGGAGCGGGGTTGAAGGGGGGCGGACACTTCCCAACAACCTTGGACTAGAGTACACCTGATCTACAAGACCCAGAAAGGGATTTTGGAAATTTCATCTGGTTTGGGAGATATTTAATTAATTAATTATTTTAATGTATTATCTAAGTCTAAACTTAGGAAAATTAAATAATTAAAGTTATTTAAAATAAACATGTGATGAAATTGTCTTAAGTCACACGAATCAAGCTTTCTTTTAATCTTAGCCATTGATTCAAGATCTGATCATGGCTATTGGTTTCCCAACGAGAAAAGTATAAAGGAAAGGCTTGGGGTCATTTGTCAAGACACACAGAGGCAGAGCACTGAAGCTAAGTTGAGATTCTAGGACAGAGTTTGCTAAGAATTCTCAGAAATGTTACAGCTGCAGAGAGGTGAGTTTAGGCAAAGGGAATGGTCCGATCCCAGTGCCTAGAATCAACAAGAGGTAGCACAAAGAAGTAGGAGCAGTAGCAATAGAGAGGACAGCAGCTGCGCAACGCAGGGGCAGCTACACCTACGTAGGTGCTACACCCTCTCTCCCGGGGCAGCGTTAGGCAGCAAGAGACCCTCTGGGGTTACATAGTCCCTCAAGGGTAGCATAGGGTCTGCGTCACCCATTCTAGGGTTACACAGCCCTCTCCAGGTCAACGCAGAGGGACGCAAAGGCTGCTGAGGTTGACGCAGGGGCTTCAGGGGTAGTGCTGGGGTTTCTAGGGCCAAGATTTGACTGAGACCTGTAAATCCCATTTGAGGGTGTGGATCAGTCAATATTTTGGCTTCAAAACAACATGCTAGCTGCAGTTTTATATTTTCTCTGTCGGGTTTTCCAGATCTGGAACCTAGATTTGATGTATTCAGAAAAATCTTAATAATAAAACCCTCCAGCAGCCTGAAGACCAGTTTTCCCGCATTGGGTTTTTCCGGGGACTATTATCTAGAAAATCCTTGTGTCACTTTGTCTGTGTGTGCATGTACTTTTCTGTTTTAGATCTGAATCAGTGAAAGTCTGTTATGTGTTTGCTTCGATATTAATCTGAAGTTTTAACATTAATAAATTAATTAAGTAGGAGAAGCATAACTAGATCTAACAATAGATTTTTGCATAAGTAACATTGAGAAATTTTCACATGGTATTAGAGCGATTGCAGATCTAGCAAGGTCACTAATAGAAGACTGAAGGGTCTTGCTGTAGAAAGCAGCAGCAACATCAGAAGGCTAGATCAGAAGGGACAACGCAGTTTCAGAGGGAGCAGAATCACGCAGAGGGCAGGGTGACGTAGTCTTATGCTATCTCCACGTAGGCCCACGTACTTACTGTGTAGAGGCAGTGCTAGGATTTTCTGAAGCCAGCCAGGGTGACGCAAATCTGAAGCTGTCTGATCTAGAAGTGCTTGAAGCAGAGATGCAAAACTTCAGAAGGTGCTGGTGGGGTTAAATTGTTAAAGTTTTCAGAATTTTAATCAAGCACTAGTGACAAAGAGCGGGAGGAGATCAACTTCTCAGAGGGTTTCTAGCCAAAGAAGCTTGCATATCGATCAGAGGATCGAAGAGATCTGAATCATTGTTTGTTTTGGTAGATTTCCAAGGAGGGAAATCAACTGTCAGAGGGAGAAGAAGGTGCCTGTTTCGCCAAGGACCTTAGATCCAGATCTCTAGTACAAGAGAAGAGGAGCTTCGACAGATTTCCGAGCATATGGCACCTCACGGACTGCGTGATCAGGATAGATTGGATGGCCTATCCAACTTTGCAGTTTGGAAGGCTAGAATCCTAATAGTCCTAGAGGCATATCATCTAAGAGACCATGCAGAACGAGTCATGGCCACATCGACCGATGCAGATCTCCTTAGGAAGCATAATGAAGCTGCGGGACACGCCAAGCGGCTGATAATGGATGGAGTTAAGGACCATGTTGTCCCACACATAGCTAAAAAGAAAACAACTATTGAGATGTGAAGGCCTTAACATCCCTATATGAGGGAAAGTCCATCCAGGGGAAGATGCTTCTGGAGACTCAGATGTGGTCATTCATGATGACCAAGGGGGAAGACATGGAACATTTTCTCTTCAAATTACAGTCGATCCGAGACCAGTTGACTGCCACAGGTGCGAAGGTGGTGGATGATGTGATGGTCAGGACTGCTCTCAATGCGGTCACAGATGAGTGGGAAAACTTTGTCCAAAGTATCTTGGGCAGAGCAGACCTTCCCGACTGGGACAAATTGTGGGCAATCATGCGTCAAGAAGAACTCCGCAGATTCACCAAGAAGCAGTACAACACAGGATCGAGTAAGATGAAGAAGGAATATGAAGAAGATGCAACCTTGGCATCAAAGAGGCAGCAAGGGAAGAAGCGAGATCTATCTAAGATCAAGTGCTTCCAATGTGGCGAACTAGGACATTTCGCTAGCAGTTGTCCTCAGAAGAAAAAGGACAAGGAAGGCTCTTCTTCCAAGGCTGTTGTGGCAGATGATGGGTCAGAAGACGATGCAGCCATGAGCGCTCATGAACCACGAAAGTGGGGCGACATGGATCTGTAGAGCAGCTACAAAGTGGGGGCGGGATCCTTGAGCAGCTCATCTCTTGGATCACATGCAAGCTACGACAACCTCAAGACGAGTGGAGCTGTGGGTGCATAGATCACGGATGAAGCAGAGGCAGATCTGAAGGCTGGAAGGGGCAAAGCAATGCAGATGCAACAACATCGTAGAGGCAGATTTGAAGGCTGGAAGGGGCAAAACAATGCAGATGCAACATCATCGTAGACACAACAACAACGTAGGGGCTGATGTGACTTCGGCAGAGTAGAGCAGAGTTGCAGCAGCGTGGAAGGCTTCACAAGGACAACGCAGTGTAGCAGCAGCGTGAGAGATTTCATCACAAGGGGCTGATGTGACTTCAGCAGTGCAAAGGGAGTCTGCTTACGCAGTGCAGCGCTGTAGCTATGCATCATCCTCCAGGTGACATGTAAGGTCCTATTTCAAAATTAACAATCATTAACAAAATTGATACTACACAATCTAGAGTGGAATTTTTGAAGTAGAATATATCAATTCATTATTTAATACTTACCTGGAACAGTGTTTGAAGATGTTCCGACCCGCCATGGCTTCCGCCCCCGTTACCAAACTGCCATTTTTCTCCCAGCCTATCTAGGGTCAACCTCTTCGGTCCCTAGATCCAGAAGAAGACAAGTCTTCTGCCCCCCATGCCCAAAACTTCAATAACAATTAAGATCACTCTATGACTGTTAAAACTCACTGCTCTTGTCTCCCACAGTTAGAAATCCTCTGACAGCATTTGGGTCAGTTTTCCCACCTCACTGGCCCATGGCCATCAAGTTTCCCCCCCTTCTCCTTTTATACACAAATCCCCTTTCAAGATATTTATTAAAATATCCTCTTTTAATAAATATCTTAGTCAAATCCCCTTTCAAGATATTTATTCAAATATCATTTTTTAATAAATATCTTAGTCAAATCCCCTTTCAAGATATTTATTAAAATATTCTCTTTTAATAAATATCTTAGATTTATATTAAAATATTATTATTCAATAAATATCTTAGATTCCTAAAATATCTTGGATTTTATCAAATATCATCTTTTATTTGCATAAGTTAATGCTTTTACTTTCCTTTGAACAATATATTAGTTATATTATGATAGTGGTAGGTATAACTTTTACCTCACAATACATTCATTATATTCTGGTGAGTTAGGTATTTACTCAATACTTCAATAATTCACTCATTACCCTACACAGAGTTTTCATAATTGATTAGAGCATATACTAGTGCAGTACACGTGATACATGCATATGTAACTATCATATGCATGTTAATATTTCCATGTTCCCTATAACTCAAGTTGGGTCATTACATACACCCCTCATTCAAAAAACTTCGTCTCGAAGTTAAGTTTTATGTCGTATATCATTAATTATTTAAGTGATTAGTATAATCATATAAGGGTGGTGTACCATAATTGAAATTTCATTTAATGTGTGAGAACACTTTAACATTTATGTTTTGATCATTTATTGGTTTACAAATTTAGTAGTCACATCTTGCCCCAACAGAGTTCCCAAGCTATTCTAGAATCATCTTATCTTTCCCAATCTCTTCCGCTTCCATCATATCCATCCTCTGCTGGAATATGACATGGCGTCAGCTATACTGACCTAACCCCTCAAGGGTTATAGCGTCGACTATATCGATCTGATTCCCTAGTAGGCATTTGGCATTCATCATCACACGTCTAGGCTATGTCACAGGGTTCGCTGAATTTGAACCTTGAGGTTCGAAATTTAGCGAACCTGAAAAAAAAATTCGAATTTGATTAGGTTCGACGAACCTGAAAGCTGAACTTGAAAGCCGAACCTAAACCAAATATGACGCCAAACCCGAACTCAAACCTGAAGGCGAATTTAATGAAAATTTTCGTTTAGGTTCGATTTTATTGAATTTTATGGTTTTTATTACAACGATTTTGGTCTTATTAGTGGTTTTAAAAACAGTGGGCAAGTTGCAACCCACGGTTTTCTCTTCTCGCCACGGTACCATGATTTTCCATTCATTATTTAATGGTTAGTGGCTGATAAGTTTTACAAAGCGAATTCATTGTTGGTTTGGTTGTTGTCTTGTTCATTTGAAGTTTGTTGTGGTGTTCCTTTGCTGTGGAGTAGTTGTCTGAGGTCTCATTGCTGCCGAGTCCCAACTATTGTTGCCGGCGGTCGTCGTACTGCTGCCCAGAGCTGACTATTACTGCCAACCTGTCGTCGTCGTGTTGCTGCCGTCGAGGAGTGTTGTTGTAACTTGTAACTTGTCACTGCTGTCGAGGAGTGTTGTTGCGGAGGAGTATTGCTGCGGTTCGCGGAGGAGTGTTGCTGTCGTCGACTGCTGGAGGTATTTGCAGCATAGGTATTTACTCTGACTTGGTAGTTGCTGAAGCCTGTCCAATGTCGAGTAGCAGTATTGGCATTGCTGCGGCCTGCCGAAGGTTTTTCGGGAGGTGTTGCTGCCGCTTGCGGAGTTGTATATTGTTGCTGCGGAGTGGGCACCTGCACTGCACCTGCACGCTATGGCTCCAACTCGACAGGTTACAGCCTACAGGTCAGTTACCAATTTCTAACTTATAAGACTCACAATATTTAACATTACTTTTCCAATGTTTCCTCCTCTCTCCCTTTTATTATCAAAATTAGGGATATTCATATAGATACAGTTTACTCACATTTAAGTATCAAGTAATAGTACTAAAAGCTTATGTTAACAACTAATTAAAAAAATAAACATAAACTATTATTTTTCCAGGCTACTACCAAATGATAAGACTAAGATGAAACGAGTGGCAAGAGAATTTCCATACATCACTGATAATAGACATATTTTGGTTGAGAGTATCCTAGGTTGTGAGGTCCATGTAATATTCCAAAATTTGCAAGCAGCAAATTGGAATATTAATTTTTGCTTATGTCATCTAAGAGATGAATAAAATGGGTAAAAGGCCCATGAGTAGGAATAAAATCCCTCATAGTGTGAAAGGGATCTATGGAGTAGCTTTATTTTGCACCTTTCAGTGTGAAAAGGGGCAATTGCATGAGGACAAGGTCAAGTTTGACCAAGTCAACAGCGCTGCCTAAGAGGTGTAGCTTGCAGGAGAAGACAACGCAGTTTGAGAGGGAGGAATATTCTTTGTGGAAGAAACCCTAATGTGTGGGGTTCGGGGCAAAGAGACATTCACTTGTATAAAAGGAGGAAGAGGTAGCCATAGAGAGACATCTTTGAGCATTCGATCATTTGTCTGATTAGACTATTTGCAGTCTCTGGTTGTTCAGCTAAGTTGCAGTGCTGCTTAGCACAAGGGATTCCTCCTTAGGATTTCCTCTCCTTCTTGAGAGGCCTCTTGAAGGATTGCACTTCATTTTCTCCACATCTTGGCTCAAGGCCAAAGCCACTTCCATCAGTCACTGCGTTATTTATGTTGAAGTATAACGTAGTTTTGTTGGGTGTTGCAGTGGAGGGGTTCCACAACACCTTGCCTTGGCTCATCTTTCAGAGGAGGGAGCTCCTATTCCTTCGGGAGGTTAGTGAAGGAGGTTTCAGAGCAGATTGCACATCTTTGGCACCAGGCCAAGCATCTCTTATCTCCTACAATGCAGTCCAGCTCCTTGACTGCGTTATTCTAGAGTGCATTTGCAGTGGGAGTTTGCACCAGCATCTTGGAGGGCAAGATCTTCAGGGATAGGATCAACCTATCACTTGGGAGATCCATTGGAGGAGGTATGCTGCATATTGGACATTTTATTCAGCCATCTCCATATTGTATCAGTTTTGTGTTGCAGCTGCTACCCTGTAACTCCGACATTTTTGCAGATTTGCCATTTTCATGTATATTGTAGCCAATCCTTCCAAGGATTGTGTATTATTGTTGTATTAGTGTTTTCAGGGGTTGAGAGCTTGCTCCCCCTCATTTCTTGAGCTGATATTGTCATATCATTACATTTTCATTTTGTATGTTGCAGTGTCTCCATATAAACTGCGCAGTCATAGCTTGGGCTCAATTGTGTAGCAGTGTTTTGTCACATTTGATGTACATGTCTTGTCGAGGCTTTCATTGCCAAGCTTGAGTGATTGATTCCTCAAAGCATTGTACTCTTTTGCTGCTATATTATACATTGATCAGGTATCTATATCTTCATGTGTCATGGCTCATTAAAATAACACTATGTATTCAATCCTTTGTTGATGTATTGTTGCAGTCCCTCATCGGGCACTTTCTGAAGACAACTAGGTGTGGGAGATCTGTTTAACCCACCTAGAAGGATTTCTTTGGAGCCACCTCTTGGATTTAGCACTTAGACACATTGTTCTAAGGGATCCAGGTCTTGGTTTCAATTCCTGTAGCAGCCATTACTGGAAAATGTGTTTTCTAGTCATGCCTTGCTAGTTGTTCCAGATTTGGAATATTACAGTGGTATCAGAGCATAGTCTTGGCTCAGCCTGTGAGTCTAAGCCCAAGAGATTAGAAGACTAAAGAGGATGGGTTTCATCTCATCGTATTTCAGATCCATGAAGAACCTCCCCAAGGAGGATAAGCAGAAAGAAGAGGAAGGACCCTGCACTTCTTATTCTCATTAAGAAGGAGACAAAGAAATAAGCAGGAAAAAGACTCCATCTTTTGGAGAAGAGAAAGGGGATAAGCTTACAAATCTTCTTCCTAAATCTGTACATATTATTCATGAAGACTTCAAGAAGATCAGGAGGGAGATGTATGAAGAATCTCCAAGAGAGTTTGAATCTAAAACAAACTCTAGATTGATATATGAGGAGTGTGAGCATGCAACCACACCCTATGGCACACAACACAGTCGCATGCCCAGGATTGCCGGAAGAGAGATGGAAAGAGAAGAAGAGGTTGCTAGGAGGGAAACTCTTAGTGATTTCCTGAAGGAGTATAAGTCCCAAACTCAGAAATTCCGAGATCATCTCAGTTTTTTAGAGTTTTGCAAGATGAAGGTGAAAGGAAGAGAACAGCAGGATAGATTTCATCTATCTACTTTTGAGGGTTCACCTACATGTTCAGCCAAATCTTGGGTGGAGGAGTTAGAGACCTTCTTGCAGCAGCACCACATTCTTGAAGATGAAGCCATCAAATTTGCAGCGCTGCATTTGAGAGGTAAGGCCTATGCCTGGTGGATCTTTGAATCCTTCTCTTTGAAAAGTGTAAACATTTCATCTTATGCAAATTTCACTAAGGCATTAGTGGAAATTTGATGTAAGGATTCATGAGACACACATGGTGGAGGTAAACAAGAAAACTCAAGCAAAACCCTTGCATGAAAACTTGCACCATACTTTGTCGAGAGAGAAACTTCCATCTCACACCTTTGAGCAGAGGAGCATGGAGATCTCTTTTTCAAAAAGGGATCCAATCATTGGAGAGTTGCCCACTCATGTTGTAGAGATTGAGGGAAACATCGCTGTTAGATCTAGAGTTGATCTAGCACCTCATGCAAAGGAAGGAGGAGCTCTTGCTCCAAATAGAGGGATGCTTGCATCTTTGCAAGGAAGTCCCCAGGATCTCATGTGTGGAGATCAAGGCACAACTCATATTTTACATGTGCCATTGTCGAGACGGTGTGGAACCATGGAGACACAAGGAGGAGGTAGGGAGGAGACCCAACATCATGAGATGAGGAGTACACATCCCTATTCATACTTGAAGGTTGATGCACCTAAGGAGGTGATTGGATTGCGCAGTGGAAGCATGGAGGGTTCTCTCCATTCATATATGCAGTCATCTCTTGATGAGGATGTCTCATTGCATAGAGACATTTTGTCGGGGAGACCACTGGATCAGCAGAGGAAGATGGATGCTTCACATGTTGAGGGACCACTCATTGATTTCAGGAGGGTGGAAACCTTGGGAGAACTTGATACAACACTGGGAGTCTGGGGTAGACTCAAGGAGAGAGAGAGCGTTCTCTCAACATCATCAGTACCCACTTCCATTTCAGATGCTGCGCTGTGGCAGAAGCAGCAGGGGAAGGATAACAGCCTTCCAACTTGCATCTTTGGCATAGGAGATGTCAAAGAAGGTGATGCCCATATGATAGGTGCTCTTCATGAGAGATCATCAGCGCTGTCACTATGGAGGATAGATCCATATTGTAAATCCCAGCTATTGGTGGATTATTCCAAGGATCTTTCTACTTGTATGATTTTGGATGGCCAAGTGCATGAGGAGGGATACTTAATCAGAGATGGGGTCATCTTCTATCATGGTAGGATCTTCTTTCCTAGAGCTTCCAAGCTCAAGGAGAAGTTGCTACAAGCAACACATATGGATTTCCTTTTCAGCCACACACATTCTATGAGAGCATACCACACCATCATGGAGGGGTATTTTTGGGAAGGCTTTGAGGAGGAGATATATCAGCATATGAGTAGATGCATGGACTAGATATAGATGGAGGAGATACATAACTCTTTGGAGGAGTTAGCACAACCACCTATTTTCTCTATGAGGATGAGAGGAGACTCATCTATGAGCCACTCCATTTGTATGAGCAGAGATTATGGTAAGGGTATTCATTGTTGTTTACATGATTATTTGTACAATGTATAAATGCATCCCTTAACCATACATGTGTAGGATGATGCTCCAAGGAGGAGCATTCCTTTTTCTAGACCACATGGTTTAGATGAGGCCATGAGCATGATTGATGGCCATTCCCTAGGAGGACTTGGGGAAGAGATATATCATGGAGGACATGCTCATTGTACACCTTGCATTATTCACTTCCTCCATACTTATGAGGAGATTGGAGCAGCAAGCAAGTGGTTAAGAGGCCACTCATTTTATCAGTCTCTATTGCAGTTGAGGGTCAAGCTGTGTTGGTTGCACTAGAGGGACCATTGTCCTTCTCATTTGTTGCATATGGCAGCAAGCATGATTCTCATTTTTGCTCCCTATGGTTCTATGGTTTCTGTCTTTATGAGGAGCATGCTGGGGAGAGAGACACATGGGGTGGATGTGTCCTTTGAGGGATAAATTCCTCACACTTTTTGCACTACATGTTCTAAGGGGAGCTTGGGACATGGTATGGTTACCTTAACAACACATTTGTCACTTTATGAGGTGAACCATATGATGGATGAGATGCCATATGATGATGACTTCCAACTCATCATATTGGGGATATTTGGGCCAGCTTGATTTGCAGCATTGGAGGAGAGATATTTGGAGATCTAGACCTCATCTTGCCACTTGAGGGCAATCTTATTGCAACCCAGGATCAGCAGACACTCTACACTTATCTTAAGTGGAGAGACGGACAGCGTGGGGTAGGCTACATTGTCTACCATGTGCAGATTTTCATCCCACCTACTTTGCCAGAGCCAAAGGTGGAGGACAGTTTCCAGGAGTTGCCTAGTTGGGAGGTGACTCATTTTGCATGGCTCATAGCTTGGAGATGGAGGATCCATATGGGAAACATAGTTCCCATTATATTTCAGATCCCATTCTTCAAAGGGACCTCTAGACATCACTTTGGTATCCTCTTGAGTATTTCACCTTTAGATGATGATGGCTTGATAGCTAACTTGCATGTTGAGGAGGGGAAATGTGGAGGCTTGATTGATGAGATAGCATCACTTTTCGTGGAGGAGACCATCATACATGGATGCTACAGGGAGAGGAGAAGAGAACTCAGTCTATCCGTGCACTTGCTTGAGGACAAGCAATCTTTGAGAGGGGAGGACTGTAATATTCCAAAATTTGCAAGCAACAAATTGGAATATTAATTTTTGCTTATGTCATCTCGGAGATGAATAAAATGGGTAAAAGGCCCATGAGTAGGAATAAAATCCCTCATAGTGTGAAAGGGATCTATGGAGTAACTTTATTTTGCACCTTCCAGTGTGAAAAGGGGCAATTACATGAGGACAAGGTCAAGTTTGACCAAGTCAACAGCGTTGCCTAAGAGGTGTAGCTTGCATGAGAAGACAACGCAGTTTGAGAGGGAGGAATATTCTTTATGGAAGAAACTCTATTGTGTGGGGTCCGGGGCAAAGAGACATTCACTTGTATAAAAGGAGGAAGAGGTAGCCATAGAGAGACATCTTTGAGCATTCGATCATTTGTCTGATTAGACTATTTGCAGTCTTCGGTTGTTCAGCTGAGTTGCAGTGCTGCTTAGCACGAGGGATTCCTGCTTAGGATTTCCTCTCCTTCTTGAGAGGCCTCTTGAAGGATTGCACTTCATTTTCTCCACATCTTGGCTCAAGGCCAAAGCCACTTCCATCAGTCACTGCGTTATTTCTGTTGAAGTATAACGTAGTGTTGCTTGGTGTTGCAGTGGAGGGGTTCCACAACACCTTGCCTTGGCTCATCTTTCAGAGGAGGGAGCTCCTATTCCTCCGGGAGGTTAGTGAAGGAGGTTTCAGAGCAGATTGCACATCTTTGGCACCAAGCCAAGCATCTCTTATCTCCTACAATGCAGTCCAGCTCCTTCACTGCGTTATTCTAGAGTGCATTTGCAGTGGGAGTTTGCACCAGCATCTTGGAGGGCAAGATCTTCAGGGATAGGATCAACTTATCACTTGGGAGATCCATTGGAGGAGGTTTGTTGTATATTGGACATCTTATTCAGCCATCTCCATATTGTATCAGTTTTGTGTTGTAGCTGCTACCCTGCAACTCCGACATTTCTGCAGATTTGCCATTTTCATGTATATTGTAGCCAATCCTTCCAAGGATTGTGTATTATTGTTGTATTAGTGTTTTCAGGGGTTGAGAGCTTGCTCCCCCTCATTTCTTGAGTTGATATTGTCATATCATTACATTTTCATTTTGTATGTTGCAGTGTCTCCATATAAACTGCGCAGTCATAGCTTGGGCTCAATTGTGTAGCAGTGTTTTGTCACATTTGATGTACATGTCTTGTCGAGGCTTTCATAGCCAAGCTTGAGTGATTGATTCCTCAAAGCATTGTACTCTTTTGCTGCTATATTATACATTGATCAGGTATCTATATCTTCATGTGTCATGGCTCATTAAACTAACGTTGTGTATTCAATCCTTTGTTCATGTATTGTTGCAGTCCCTCATCGGGCACTTTCTGAAGACAACTAGGTGTGGGAGATCTGTTTAACCCACCTAGAAGGATTTCTTTGGAGCCTCCTCTTGGATTTAGCACTTAGACACATTGTTCTAAGGGATCCAGGTCTTGGTTTCAATTCTTGTAGCAGCCATTACTGGAAAATGCATTTTCCAGTCATGCCTTGCAAGCTATTCCAGATTTGGAATATTACAGTCCAAGAATGCAAGCTTGCATATGTTGAAAGCCTATCAGGAACATAAACTAAAATTAAACAATGCTAATGAAAATAGTATAGGGAAGTTGCTTTAGTATGTTTGATTCTGTAGCAGTTTTTTATTCGAAAATAGAAATATGCTAAAATAGAGAAAACATACCTGGAAAGATTCATACAAAAAAAAAATCATTATTTCTCCGAATCTGAATCTTTTGATCCTGAAATAGTGACTTTATGTTTTGATGACTAAATAATGATACGGGTGTCTCTTGATTGAGTTTTGCTTTCAATCTTCTTCCTCATTAATTTTCTTAGCTTGATAGGATTCCATGAGCTGCTCATTTTCCTTGGTTAACTGGCCTATACAACTATTAAGACATGGCACAGTGAATAGAAACCATTGATTCTAATAGAGGTCCAGCAAGGAGGGATTTAAGTGAGCAAAACAACAAGGAGTCTCATTGGTACTCTTGTCGACATCAGGTTCAACTTTGCAAGTTATAACTGTGCCACTGCCACTGTAGCCTGCCAATAACTTCAATTCATATAATACTATAATACTGCAAGGAAAAATTTTCCAGTATGGGTGAAATTATAGGTACTTTTATTTTGGTTGGGACATTTTTTATTATCAACAATATGTCTTGCTATGTATTAAAAATATATATATATATATAATTAAAATTAGTTTCTAAACGATTAGCCCAAATAAAATTGTTTGGAGAGGGATCAAAAAATCATTTCACTTTGCAAAATTCAAACTATATTTTCTCATTCACACCTTTTTTTCGTAATGGCAATTATATTTTTTCCTTCATTTTATGGGAATGGTAATATATTAGGGTATTTAACCTTTTCAAATTCATATCATTTTATTGGGTTTTTGTTAACCCAAATTTGTTAGAACGTGGTTTTTAATGACAAATTTAGCTGAGACTGCATGGAATGAGTTTTTGTTAACCTAAATTTCTTTGAATCTGCCTTTTTAACGACAAAAGGTATCCCACACTTCATGCAATAAAGGGTTTATCCAATACCCTTTTCTTTTATATAAAACTTAGCATTGTAATTAGTTGATTGTTTGAGAATATCTATAAGACAATTTGAGTTAAATTAGTTTACTTTGGGATAGTTTATTTTTGTAATTAGTTGCTTGTTTGAGAATATCTATAAATGTTAATTGAAATTGACTTTGAGTCTCTACCTTTTAAAGCTATTATGATTAGATGTTTTATTTCTCTTAAATATAACACTTGATTCATAGTACTATTTCAATTCTATATGAATTTATTACTTTAGAAGACTTGTGAGATATATCATATTGTTTGAGTAAATTCTTGCTTTAACATTTATGCATGATTTGATTTATTTAATTGAAATGTTATAATATTACTTTCCTTTTCTAGAAACCTAATTGAACCTCTAATGTGAAAAACAATGCAATGAAAATATGATTTGAATTTCCCTGTGGCTTATTTGTATTTTATTTTATAATTTTTATCATTTATTTAATTAAGTTTTCCACTAATGCCTTCAAAATTCAGTTAGTTTAAAAATGTTTCTTATTTGTATTTTATGTTGGAAATACTAAGAGGAGAGCGGGGGGGCGGGTGAATCAATATTTCTTTCAATTAGAGCATTAGTTAATCTTCAATTATTATCAGTGTTTGTACAATGATAGCAGCAAACAAGAGGAACACAAATGCACACAGTTTTTAAGGTGGAAACCCACTCCGGGACAAAAACCACCTAATGCTTTTCTAATAATTCTTTTCAACTCCAATTGAAAATAAAGCTCCAACTTCCTAGAATCTAGGAAAACATTATTTTCCAGCTCCCACTGGATGGATGCTCCAACGCCCGAGATTCTTCAGTAGTCATTGAACGGATGCCCTAACACCCAATGAACTACAACTCACCCTAGCACCACCCTACCACCCTATAGAAGAATAAAAGAAGAATGGACTCCTGTACCAGGGAAAATGGTCCACTTTACAATGATATAGAATGATGTAGAAGAAGAAGATATACTATACCATAACCCCAACTTTGACACAACCACCTAATGATGATCCTAGACCTCCCAACACTGCCTCTTCAACCCTTGGCAGATAGACACTAGTACAATTTGTACAATAATGTATTTACAATGACTAAGTACAATGATACATTTACAATGATTGTATGCAGTGCTGCCCACTTGAAGACTTCATATGATGAACTTCTTGTTGCTGTTATGCACCTTGGATGCTGCTCTTGTCATGCTACCCTCTGTTGCACCTTGCTTTGATTTTCTACCGTAGAAAGTCTGGTCCTTTACAACCCTTGACAACACATGATCTAGCTTTTTCTTGCCTTGTAGGAGCTCGATATTGAATCTGGTGTATCTCTGTCATTTAAGATCCTCAATATCTGATTTTCAGTCCTGTAGTAGTCCTCTGAGTCATCTTTCCAATGCCACAGGTCTAACCCAATTTGGATTCTTGAAGAGAGAGTTATACCCAATCTCTCACACTGCCCTAATTATGGACTGTTTCAGCAGAGCGCACTTGTACGACGTGCCACGTGTCACTTTTTCTTCATATGTTTCTGAAGTTGATAGAGCGAAAAGTACAGACTGTTCACTATCTGCTACTATTTACGGAATTCTAATCTGATACTCAGAAAGAGAGTTATGACGATTTTACCAAGGTCACTTCTTTTAGATGAAATTAAGGAGCCTGCAAAAACCCTTACTTCCACAGATCATATCTCCAAAACTATTGCGCAACTTGATCTGAAATTTTTACTGCAGCTTCCTCAGGATTTTAGCTTTGCCTCATAAAAATTTCAGCTTCTGAGCCTTCGTAGAAAAAAAGTTAGAGCGAAAATGCCACGATGACCTGTTTCAGATAGCCGAATCCCTTGCCTAAGGAGGAAATGAAGATCGCAATATATATGAATGCTTAAGATGAGAGGGGATTCAACAAGTGAATGTGGGAGGGATCTTAGGAGCTTAAAAAATATTAATTATGACTTTTCAATGACTCATGCCCCAACCCCACGGGGTTTTAGCCCACTAACTGGGGTACAAACTTCAAACATGAATATCTCTCAAACCGTGAAGAATTACATGGCGTGCCATATATCAACGGAAACATCTCGACAAGTAGAAACCATCAATAGCATTATTGACCCAGAATATATTAATTTGGTAGGTCAAAATTCCCATGCAATATTGGGTTAGCCCTTGGTGCTGCTTGGGTTGACATCAATGACAACCGCTGATCAACATTTTATTTTATAATTTTTATGATTTATTTAAATTTTAATTATAGTGTGCAAACAAATTGCAAAAATATTTGCAATGGCACCTCCAAAATCAATAGCAGAAGCATGGAAATATGTGGAGAAATTAGATGGGTCTAGTGGGAGACGTCTTAAATGCAAACTATACAATGATGAGTTTGTTGGGTCTTTAACTAGAGTGATGGACCATTTGATGTCTATCTCTAATGGTAAAGGAGGCGGTGTTGATGGTTGCAAGAATGTGTTTGCAGAACTCAAGGAGATACTTAAAAAAGACTATGATAAATTGAAAAATTCCAAATAGGTGAAAGAAAACAAAAGACAACGTGTTCAAACAGAAATTGCAATGAATTATGGCTCATTCTCCTCACTCTCCTCGTGCATGGTTGGCATTGGAATTTCATCTCAGCCAAAGAGCATTAAATCAAGTGGGACAACGACATTAAACTCTCTTTGGAAGCCCAAGTAGATGAAAGAAGTTGATGATGCAGTAGCTGATATGTTCTTTGAATTTGCCATTCCATTTAATGTGGCAAGAAGTCCTTATTTCCTCAATGCATGTAAGATGATGGCAAATTTTGGTAAAGGTTATGTCCCTCCTAGTTCTGAGACAATAAGGACCACTCTTTTGAAGAGGTCAAAAGAAAGGGTGACAAATAGATTGCAAAAGATCAAAGACTCTTAGAGGGAAACAGGGTGCACAATTTTATCAGATGGTTGGTCAGATATAAATCGTAGACCTCTAATTAATGCGTTGGTTCATTCCCCTAAAGGGGTACTTTTTTTTAAGGTAGTTGATGCATCAGGGAATAAGAAGACCTCTAAATACATTTTCAAGATTTTAGAGGAAGCTATTCTTGAAGTTGGAGAAGAAAATGTGATCCAAGTTGTCACTGATAGTGCTTCAAATTGTGTTGGAGCTGGAAGTTGATCATGGAAAAATACAAAAAAAAATATTGGACACCTTGTGTTGTTCATTTCCTTGACTTATTGTTGCATGACTTGACCAAGTTTCCATGGATTAATGAAACAGTTCGGAAGGGGAAACACATTTCGTACTTCATATTCAACCATCAACTCACTTTGAGTTTGTACAAGAGTAAAGCATCTAGAGAGCTGCTAAGGCCTTGTGAAACCAGATTTGCTACATATTACATCACTCTCAAAAGACTAGTTGAAGAAAAATCAAATATAAGAGGTGTTTTTTGCCACAATGACTGGAAAAGCTCTGCCCTTTCAAAGGAAGCTAAAGGAAAGGAGTTGGAACAAGTGATTTTAGGAAATGCTTTTTTGGAGAATGCTCTAAAGGTCTTAAAAGTATGTGAACCAATTGTTGATATGCTTTGCATGGTTGATAGTGATCCCTCTTCCATGAGATTTGTTTATGAAGACATGGATCGTGCCAAGAAATCTATTGCAAAATCTTTTAATAATGAGGAAAATGAATACATTGAGATATGAGAGGTGATTGATGAAAGATGGAAGATGTTGCATAACCCTTTGCATGCAGCGGCTTTTTATTTGGATCCTAGACTCTTTGGGATAGAAAAAACAAATTATGCAAAAGTCATGAATGGCCTTTATGAAGCAATTGAATGGTTGGTTCCAGATTTAGAAGAATCCAGGAGAATTAGATAGCAAATTCGGGCATACAGGTTAAAGGAGGGAATGCTTGCAAGGACTAGTGCTGTACAGGATAGGCCTAATGTTTCGCCAGGGAGATGGTGGCAGCTTTATGGATTAGAGACCCCTGAATTGTAACGTTTTGCAATTCGTGTTTTAAGCCAGGGATCAAGTGCTTCTGCTTGTGAAAGGAATTGGAGCAACTTTAACCATATTCAATCCAAGAAAATAAACAAATTATTGTCTACAAGGTTGGAAGACCTTGTTTATGTTCGCAGCAATTTGAAGTTGGCCTTGAGCAGTGTGGCCAAAGATGCATCTAGTTCCTCTCAGCCGTTTTTTGAGTCCATACCAGAAGAAGATGATATTAGCATTGATGATGACTCACTAGATGAGTCAAATGATGAGTTTGATGATCACTATTCTAGTGGCTTTACTAGGCCATGTGCTTATGATGATTTGGAGATTTAGAGCTTTATGATGCTGCAACTTGCAAGTAGGCCATAAGGATAGATAATCTATGTTTTTGAATTTTGTAAAAGAATTTTATGGATTATAGCTACTTTGACATTATGAACTTCCTTTTTAAAATTTGAAGATGTTCTCCATGGTTTTGAAATATAGCTTTATTGTAAATTGTAATTTGTATGCTTAAATTCTAATTATGTTTTGATTATGTGATTCTAATTATGTTTTGATTATGAAAATTATGTGATTCATTTTCGTATTTCCAAACTACTATGGTGTATCGTGTATGTTTACATTTAAGTTTTAACTAATGTCATTGATATAATTAGATCCTATTATGATTAAGTTATTCATGTGTGTTTACTAATCAAAATTTGTATTCATAGCTTTATACTATATTAATTTATTTTGATTTTTAATTAATTTGTCATATATCTTTATATATATTGAAAAATATGTATAGTCTAACTTCATACCGAACCTCATAAGAAAATTCGAATTCAAATCGAACTTAATCGTTGCCAAACTCGAATTCGAACTCGAGCTGTGTGACATAGCGTCTAGGGGAGTGTGACTTGCACAGTCTTCCCATGACTCTAGGTTTTGGAGGATAAACGGTGGGAAACACCTACACCCCTCCTAGTAGGACCAGGGTTAACATCCTATCATGGAACCTCAGTGAATCTCAATTGTTCTTGGAGTTTTGTTATCACGCGGTCGGTTTGGTAATGATATCAATCTCAATTGTTCTTGGAGTTTGTTTATCACGCAGTCGGTTTGGTAATGATACCATCTACGATGTAAATACTTGTTCACAAATTATAACATGTGTATCAATATATTCAAAGCAAATTGTTATTCAAATAACAATTTCTACACATTCCAAATGTGTTGCTATTTACGATATTGATCTTTGAGTTCATATAACATACTTGGTTATGTTTATTCAATAGGTCTGTAAATCCATTTTCACCTTAAATAGTCAAGTGTAATAATTCTTTTATTTCTATCTCATCATTTATGTTGATATGTAAAATTATACCATATCCATAACATAATTCATAATTTATATCAGTATCCATGTACCAACAATGTTTAAGCAAAAATTTATTCATATTGGTATTCATGTACCAGCAATGTTTAAGAAAATAATATATTCTTACATGTAATAATACAAAATGACAATCTTAAGTATCCATCCAAAATAAGGTAAGTTTATACAAAATACTTTTTGAATGCTTATAAATATAACCCACTATAATAAATGAACCATAGAATAATCGAACACGGATAAACAAATAAGGGTGTAGCTACTATTTTCTATATTATATTAACTGATTAACCTTATAAAAGTTACAGGTTGAGACTCTAAATCTAAATGGAGGGATGCTCCAATCTTTATGATTGCATATATAGAAACGAAATGAATTGAAACAAGAGCACAAAACACTTATTGCTTAGTTGAAACAGGATCTAATTTCTTGATACAGGTTGATTAAGAACTCTAAAACACAAAACGACATATGAATCCAGCCAACCTTTTATTTCTTGTTATTTATTTGTCTTTTAAGTATAATTATCTTTGATCTATAATCTGGATCCAGAGGGATAATAATAACATTAACTTATTTATCATGTCATTCCAGTTCATCTTTAGCCTAAAAATATAGAAGCCATGGAGTAGGGTTTTGCAGGGCTGATCATTAGGGTTATGCTGGAGATGAAGGAAGAGTTGATTGACTACTCTAAAGATCCTTTAGTGGGAGGTTTATTTTCATTGAAGGAATTTGTTACTGCTTGAAAATGTATTATTCACTTTTCATTTTACTTGGTCTACTTTGTTCAAGCAAGGTTCTCTTCAAATTTCCCAAATAAACCAAGGTGTTAAAAAATCAATGTCAGATTTTACAAATGTTTATGCATGCTTCTCAATTGAGGGTGCCTTTCATATTATCCAAGGTGTGACTTAAATATGTGGAGGCATTTGTTTTGGTCACTTGAAGTGTTAATTTCAAGGTTTCAATATCAATTAGTAACCTAAGTTTCAAACTAGCATATGTAGGAATTTACAGGGTAAGTTCCGTAGATCAAGAACCAAAGGTCATTGCTCACAAACATATTGCAAATCAGTACACCAGTATAATCACGTGGTTAAAACCCTCAAAGAGGAAAATAGTCCATGGCTTGAGCCAACATGGCCACTTCAGGAAATTTATTAATATAAAAAGAAAAGTTACATATGTTTCTCTCATAAACGGTTACCGGACAAATGACCCTCCATGCTCTTTAAATAGAGATCATGGACCAATCGGGTGTTAAGCCACAGATCAAGTGTCATTAATACCGAGGTGAGAGATAACCGTTGGATCACTACAAATCGTGACCGTCGAATTATAAGTTACAAATGTACATGGTAGAGAAACACACTTTACCTAACTCTACACTAGACTAAGTTATTCTTAACTATTTCCTAATGTGTCGGAATATCCTAACATCCCCCCTTAAGAACAACTTGGGATAGGATTGAAGGATTTACAAAGGTGATACAAAAGGAGCCTATTTCCTATGTGTCGAAATATCTTAACGTCCTCCCTTAAGAAAAAATTGGGATAGGATTGAAGGATTTACAAAAGTGACACAATAGGAGAAGGAAGGAGGCATTAGATCCTATCCCCCCTTAATGACAACTTTCCTGAACTCCAAGCATGGATCGAAGTTTGATAAACTTCGCTTCTGTGAGAGCCTTTGTAAAGATATCGACTACATGATCATTGGTTGGACAGTACTGCACTTCAAGAACACGATCATGAATGAGCTTTCTGATGAAGTGTATGTGGAGCCCAATGTGTTTCATACGCTGATGCTGAACTGGATCTTTACATAGCTGAATGGCACTTTGATTATCACACCAAAGTGTACTTGGATGCTGCTGATGAAGACCAAATTCAGACAGGATCTGACGAAGCCACATGGCTTTCTTGCTGGCTTCAACTGCACCACAATACTTTGCTTCTGCAGAAGAAAGAGAGATGGCACTTTGTTTCTTACAAGACCAAGTAATAGGTCCTGAACCAAGAGTGAATACATTTCCTGCAGTAGACTTTCGATCATATGGGTCACCAGCCCAATCGGAATCAGTGAAACCAATCAACAATGGAGATGCTCCTGCACTATAATGAATCCCGAACTGAATTGTACCTCGAATATATCGAAGTATTCTTTTAGTTGCTTTCCAGTGACTTTCATGAGGTTGGTGCATAAACCGAGCGACAAGACCAATGGCAAAGGAAAGGTCAGGACGAGTATGGGTTAGATACAAAAGTTTACCAACAAGTTGACGATATAAGGTAGCATCAACTTCAGGGGTAGTACAAGTGACTGAAAGCTTGACTCTAGACTGAAAGGGAGAAGGGGTTGGATTACATTCTTCCATGTGAAAGTGGTGTAGAAGATCACAGGCATACTTGGACTGAGAGAGGGTAATGCCTTCCTTGGATTGCAAGACTTGAAGACCAAGGAAATAATGCAAGTGTCCTAAGTCTGTCATTTCAAACTTCTTTTTGAGGCTAGACTTCACATGGTTTATATGGTTTGAATCACTACCAGTAAGGATAAGATCATCAACATAAAGAACAAGGATGGTGAAGGACTTACCCACTTTCTTGGTGTAGACAGTGTTGTCAGAATGACACCTAGAAAAGCCATTATCTAATAGAAATCTATCAATTTTGGCATACCAAGCCCGAGGAGCTTGTTTGAGACCATAGAGAGACTTCCTAAGGCGACAAACAAGGCTGGAGTCTTTTTGGATAAAGCCAGGGGGTTGTTCCATGTAGATTTCTTCATGCAAATCTCCATGTAAGAAGGCGGATTTAACATCCATCCGATGGACTTCCCATTTAAAGGAGGCAACAAGGGAAAGAACAAGGCAGATAGAATTAATTTTGGCAAATAAGGGGGAGAAGGTTTCTAAAGATACCAATGCCTTCAATCTGTGAAAATTCCTCGAGCAACAAGACAAGCCTTCTATCCACTCTTCCATTCGGTCCAAACTTGGTTTTGTAAACCCATCTGCATTTGACAAGTTTTCTTCCTTTTGGAAGAGGAACAAGATCCCAAGTATCGTTTGCCAATAAGGAACGATACTCTTCATTCATAGCTTCATCCCAATCTGGATGACCGGAGGCTTCTTCAAAGGTTTATGGATCAAGTTTTTTTGGAATCTGTGCCAATAAGGAAGAGGCTCTTTCGAACTGAGAACGTGTACTTCATCGATCGACAGGGTCACCTGCAAGAGAACCTGCTGCATCCCGAGTAGAGCGGACCCATCTTGGAAGCGGTGGAGTATAAGGAACAATTTCAAGAGGTGGAGGAGGATTGTCATCCTCGCTGTCATCATCTGAACTAGAAGGAATGCTATTAAAAATAGAAGAGAGAGAGAGAGAGGTGGCACATATGCCGAATTAGGCTCGCAGGACAAAGGTGGCACACCCGCCGAACTAGGCTCGCAGGCCAATATATTTTCATCAAATTTTACATCTCTTCTAATGATTATATTTTTGGATTTTGGTTGAAGAAGTCTATATCTTATGACATCTTCAGAATATCCAACAAAATACATTTTTCACTCTTAGGTTCTAAGGCTTTATGTTTAGCATCTGGAATATGGGCCCAAGGATCACTTCAAAAAACACGAAAGTGACTTACATCTGGTTTGATTGAGCTCCAAGCTTCTTCTGGAGTTATATGCTTTAAAACCTTAGTAGGAGTGCGATTTACTATGTAATTTTCACAGTTAATGGCTTCTGCCCAAAAATTGAGGCCAAGTCCTTTAGATTGAAGCATACAATTAGCCATTTCTTTTAAGGTGCGATTCTTCCTTTCAGCTACACCATTTTGTTGTGGAGTATATGGAACAGTATGTTGCAATTGAATGCCATGCTCAGTGCAGAATTTGATAAATTTGTTGTTAACATATTCTCCATTGTCTGATCTTAGCTTAAGAATTTGATGTCCAGATTATATCTCAACAAAGGCCTTAAAGGCCAAGAACATGTTAAAAACTTCACTCTTGAGTTTTAAGAAGTATACCCAAGTGCGTTTGGAAAAATCATCAATGAAAGTTAAGAAGTACTTGCAACCAGAGAAGGAAACAACAGGAAGTGGACCACGTAAATCACTGTGCACAAGCTGCAAAGGGGCTAAAGCGTGCCAAGAGGCACATTTGTCAAAACTATACCGATGATGTTTTCCGAGTACACATCCGAAGCAAACACGATCTCGACAAGATACCATAAGAAGGTCCGTCACCATATTTTCCTTACATAGAGTTTGAAGAGAGTGATAGTTTAAGTGACCAAATCGCTCATGCCAAAGTTTGCTCACATCATCATTATGAGCAACAAAAACAGAGGGAAGACATGATGACCCAAAGTTGTCAAACTTATACAACCTTGTGGAATCATCAGCAATGCCAGTAGCTAAAATATGTTTATGATCTTTGAGGTCCTTGATTACAACATCATGAGGTGAGAATTCTACTATTTTCCCTTCACCTGAATGAGTTATCTGATAAAAAGATAGAAGGTTGCATGACAAGGTAGGAATACATAGTATATCATTAAACTGACCATTATCTAGATGAATGGTTCCAGATCCTACAACACTAAGAGATCTATCATCACAACATAAATATGTTTGGTGTTACAATCATTTAAAGAAGAAAACATGGCTTTATTTTTGGCCATGTGATAAAAAGCTCCAGAATCAATGAGCCACTCATGAGAATGAGAAGAGGAAGATACATTTAATGCATAACTAGATCTTGATGCTTGACAACCATAAGCAGAAAGTGCCATTCCTGAAGATGAAGGTGAAGAGTGCTCCAAATTGATGTTGTGTTTCTTCATTGCTGCTTCTAAGGCTTCCATATTCTTAAAGCATTTGGACTCTAAATGGCCATCACGATTGCAAAAGTTGCAATGTCTATCTGTCTTCTTTCCTTTGTTTTTATATACCTTATCATTTTGGTGAGTTGCTTTGTCAGTTTGTGGCTGAAATTGCTTTGGACCCTTGTTTGGTTTCAGACCATACTTTTTAGGATACTGCTTCGTGGGATTCTTTTGATATGATTCATGTTGTGCTGCTAAGGCTTTCTTAGAAGCATTTCCAGAATTGATAATACCAAGGTGTAAGATTTTTTCTTAATCTCTTATCAAAGAATCACAAAAGGCATCAAAAGAGGGGTTCTTGTAGGCGGTTCCTGAAGAAATGATGGCTTCTCTAATGGAATGGAAGGCATAAACAAATACAGAGTATGGAGGGTCAAGCTTAATAAGAATGCAATAAATGAGGCTACCATCTTCATTTTTGATCTTACAACCTTCTAAAAGAATTCGAATGGTCTTGAATTTGGACAAAAAATCTTCAATGGAGGAGAAATTATTGGGGTCCAAAGTAAGCAACTCATTTTCAAACTGGTGGACCGTGATTTGATTTTTAATGCCAAAAACAGTTTTTAGCTTTTCCAGGGCTTTATCAGGGGTGTCAATGTCAAGGATATGAAACTGAAGATCTTGAGCAATGGACATTCCTATCAACCCTCGTGCTTGATCTTGTTTATTTTCCCATTTAGCAACTTTATCATCATCGGAAGGTTTAGTTTCTTGTCCTGTGGCTATTCTGTAAAGCGCTTTACTTCTAAGTATATCTACCATGTGAGGTAGCCATTGGAAATAATTGGTGTTGTTAAGAATAATCGGGCATTCACTTTCCATTTAAAAAAAAAAAAACTGAAGCTGAGAAAAGCTGAAACTAACTACTCCAATGGAAAGATCTCGAAAAATTAGGCCGTTTAAAAAAAACGGCTTGAAAACAACTTCTGTATGAAGAAGTTATGCCTTTTGAAAAATCCGAGTTGTAGATGCCGAATAGTTACGGGAACGGGATGAAGTGCGGTTTTTTTTTTTTTAATTCCACCCCTTTGAACAAAAACTTTTTACAAAAGAAGCTTGAGAAGGAGACTTGAATCCAAGGCCTCTATTTTCATAAACTAACCCCTCACCAAGTGAGATAGTAAAAAGATCACGTTATTGTTTGAAATGAGGAAGGGGTTTTTTTTTTTTTAACTCTTTGGTGTGCGTGCCTTTTCCTGTACAAAAAAACACAAATACCGAGCAAAAAAAAACGAAATACAAAGCCTTACAGTAGAATGTTTGATTTTCGGTTAGCCTTACCGACAACTATCAATTTTTTCACTATTTTTGATTTCCCGAGATCGCACAAAGACGTGGGGAAAGAGCATACGTAGCAAAATAATTCCCTTTTCTGTTTTTGATTTGCCGAAATCGCATGCAGCGCACGACAAAGAGCATACACAGAGACGAGGGTATAGATCCAACAAATAAATAAAACCTAAAAACCGAAAATAAACAGAGGAAATCGAAATAAGCGGAACTATTAACAAATATCACTGCAAAACAAATGCTTTATACCTCCAAATCTAAACTGTCATAACTTGGGCAGCCGAAAACCTTTTCGCATGAAACGAAAGGCGTTCCTCACTGTAACAGACACTTCGGACACAACCGAGTAGTTCTCCAAACCCAAAAATGTTAAGAAATAGTAGATCTACAAAACGACATTCGCATGCAGTCAAACCGGCTTCGGATTTTGATTAACAACAGACGCGGCCCTCAAAATAGCTCTGTTACCATGAGGGATTTATAGGGTAAGTTCCGTAGATCAAGAACCAAAGGTCACCACTCACAAACAGATCACAAATCAATACACCAATATAATCACATGGTTAAAACCCTCAAAGAAGGAAACAATGCACGACCTGAGCCAACGCGGCCACTTCAGGCAATTTATTAATATAAAAAGAAGTTACATATGTTTCTCTTATAAACAGTTGCTGGAAAAATGACCCTCCATGCTCTTTAAATAGAGATCATGGACCAATCGGGTGTTAAGCCACGGATGAAGTGTCGTTAATACCGAGGTGAGAGATAACTGTCGGATCACTACAAATCGTGACCGTCAGATTACAAGTTACAAATGTACATGGTAAAGAAACACACTTTACCTAACTCTACACTAGACTAAGTTATTCTTAACTATTTCCTATGTGTCAGAATAGCTATTTACTGCTTGAAAATGCATTATTCACTTTGCATTTTACTTGGTGTACTTTGTTCAAGCAGGGTTCTCTTCAAATTTCCCGAATAGACCAAGGTGTTAGAAAATCAATGTCGGATTTTACAAATGTTTATGCATGCTTCTCAATTGAGGGTGCCTTTCATGTTATCCAAGGTGTGACTTAAATATGTGGAGGCATTTGTTTTGGTTACTTGAAGTGTTAATTTCAAGGTTTCAATATCAATTAGTAACCTAAGTTTCAAACTAGCATATGACCATAGCCTTTTCTTATATTGTAATGATCATAGTCTTTTCATTTATATTACGTTTACTCATTTAATTCAACACATAACTCATCAATGGCATACTAACTTCTTATTCTTCACATTAATCGTTTTCTCATTAGTCCTTAGGCCTCATCTTATCACCAAATGTATCTTCTTTTCTAACGGTGTACAATTATTATCTTTAATATCTACCTTTAAACATTTTCCCAGTTTATCACTTGTTATTCTTAACAAATTAGGAGTGTTCACAACTCCTTATAGGTCATTGTTTTGACCCTTACCAATCATGTTGCTCATATCCTTAAGAAAATTATTCTTGATAGGAAACATCCCTTCACTTTCTTATAACAGATATTCCTACTATTCCATGTCTACTTCAATTTGAAAAAGAACATATTATCAAATTGCCTTTATTTTCTCACCTGGTTTTCTTCCCTTCTCTCTTTATGCATACAATTATTACACTTGGAAATGTCATTACCATTCCCCAACTTGGGGAAGACCCTATAAATAAATTCAATAATGTGGATATCGAATGTAATTTACTTATCATTTTAGGTTTTAAGGCATCACGTGATAGAATTTCCTAATCATACTCCATGATGTCCATAATCCATGGATATAGTTAGTCACTTAAGGAAAATTTAATAATGTGACTCTCCCATTGAAGGGAGAAACTAATATAGATGTTGCCGTGCACATAAATTATCCTGTAATTGATCAATTTTTTTATAGATTCACTCTTTAATCTAATTTCATTGACTTCTTATATTGCTTTGTGAAATTTCCACTCACTCAACTTTGGTGCTATTTTTGTCGATCTCAATATTCTAAGTTGATTATGATAACTAACATTTATTATCATCATTAGAAGTTTGTAATTTCTTTCTTTTCCCGTCCTCCCTAGGTACTATATTGATTATATTATGGTAACAATGGAGATCAAACTTTGAAATTTTCCGTTGCACTCTCTTGGTACTATATCGTCTTGTTCTAATAGTGTGTTTACCATCTTACTGGGTGGTTTCTTACCATTTTAACATATGTTTCATCCATTTTGTCTTCGATTATTGTGTAACTTTAGTGAACTATACTTGCACTCTCAATTTGATTACTCATGATTTCTCCCAACATTTCTTGAATAGTTAGTGTCTTCTTTCATCCATCAATTTACCTCAAACTAGCTTAGTTTTTTATGTGGTTGTAGCTTCACATCTAATGGTCTTGCCATAATGTCCATAGTCATGCTTTCATTACCATTCTTCCTTTATTCAAGAGTTAACTTCTTTGGAGCAACTCCGCCAACTAATCTTTATATATGCCTAAATAATTACCCTGAATCATCTTATATAGCTTCATAATGTCCCTAATTTCTCTTTCCTAAGCCACATTGTTTTCCTTTCCATGAAAATGCTATGTTGCCATATTATTTTGTTTTGGACATCGATATATCCTTACAGTTGTAAATGGCTAATTATCTATCGTAGCAATGACATAATGGTTGAATATCAAAATGTCCAATTTAGTGTATATTAAACTATAAAAATTTAAACCTTCACTCTACTCCTTAAACCACTTACACATATACTTCGATAGTAATTAAATTATTAACATAAGAAAACAGTATAAAAGATATTTGCATAAATTCATTTCATCAATGGTTATAGCTATCAGCTAGTAAGATATATATATGGAAAGATCAACGTCACTTGAAGAATGGAATGTTTCAATTGCATAAAAACAATTAGGATAGTTTCCATTCTAATGTTGAAAAGTTACAGAAAAGTTTAATGTCTAAAGTGATGTTAATGTGCTCATTTTAATATAATAATTTGAATGTACCGTTGAAAAGTGTAACTAGGTCGGTCTTCATGTTGGTTATGTATCTATGTATAGAAGATGTCAATGATAATAAGATGTATTTGGTATACTTGTCTCATGGGTTTCATAAGAAATATTTTATTATGTAGAGAAACTTCTTTTTTATGTCTATTAGGTTTATGTCTTCTAGGAATAAATACTATTAGGTGTCATATTCATGAAGGATTCAGTTTGTACCCCAAAGACCTTGACAACCCTCATATAATGTTGTAATCAAGAGAAGTCACTCTGCTAGAGTAACACTGCTTGGAAAGTAACTACAAGTCATAGTCAGCCCACATGTCATGATGAAGTCGGCTTAAACCATAATTGATGGTTGGCTTAAAAGATGAGAACTGCCCACTATATATTAGCCAAGTCTGCAGATCATTTGAATGGACAAGTAAGGCAGATAACACATTATTGAATGCAGATTCGTTTACAGATTACAGACTTATGGTTACCACAGAAAAGACGGAGGATATACATACGAAGTATTTGCTGTTATCACTACAGAGACGGAGGATAAGTATACGAAGATCTTGCAGTTACCACAACACATACGAAGTTTATATTGTTACGAATACACTGCGGACACCACAATAGATATTGCGTTAAGTAATTGCGGACACCACAATAGAAGGAAATTGCAAACACCATATTAAAGACTGCATATGGAATCCACAACAGACTTCAGTGCAGATATATATGCTAAGTGCAGATAAAAGACAATGATCTTAAAGAGAAGCAAGAGCAATAGTGAGGAAGGTAAATCCTTGATTTACCTTCTCACAGTTCAAGTTATTTAAATACCAGTCTTGGGTCTTGATAATTGACTTGATGAAAGATTAACATAACTAAAAGAAGAGAAGACATATGAATGTTCACAAGTAATTATCAAGGAGAGAATTTTATTAACCTATAGCCTTTCAAATTCTCAACATGGTTTCAGAGCTAAGGTGGCAGTCAAATAAGGGCATATAAGTGGCACTTAAGGATTAGATCACAGTCAATAATTCATCTAAGAGGCACTCAAGAAGGAGCTCGGTCAAGTTAACACATGATCTAGGTGATCTCAATCTAGTTTGGATCATAGAAGGTTCGGGTACACCATAGTGACTTCTTCTCACTGTCTCGACATTATATCTCAAACCTCAAGATTAAAGGCATATACAATATTACAGTTCACAGGTTCGGATCTCATCTGAAATTTTGATGAGGGAGTATAGATAACAATTTTGGAATATCTTTGTTTTGTATTGGTAAGACAAAATTCAAATCTTTGGCATAATATGAGAGTTCAAATTCTTTTAGAAAATGATCACTGTCAACAACTCAGATATATTTTGGATAGAGAATAGTGATGGGTTCGACCTCTATTACAATCATCAAGGAAAAGGGACTCGATGAAGGAACAATGAAGTATACCTTTGTCTCAACGCAGTAAGGTCTCATAGATAACATTGTAACTACAATTCGTTAAAGGTATTATCTCTATGGTGATGATCTCGGTGTCTCGGCAATCATGATGCAAGTCTAGAAGAGATCTACAAGACAAGGCAACTCAAAATATAGAGAAGCATTTTTGATCTACATTCATTCACTACCAAAGAAGTCGAAGTATCTTGAAGACAAGAAGTAATTATCTTCTTCAAAAGCTATAAGGAAATCTCTGTATCATCCCAGCAAGGACCTCATCCTTGAAGAAGATCATTCGAGAAAGTACCAATACATCTTCTTCAAACACCATCAAAGTGATCAAGTTGAAGATTTCATCTTCACTTGTCAAGTGAGTATCTTTAATTCTATAATCAAATTTGGTAAAATGACTTCGTGTTTGCAAGAAGGTCCATAAGTTGGTTGGGTCATCAAAACTTCTTGCATGAAAAAGAAGGATAGACATAATCCTCGAAGAAAGTGAAGTCATGGAAAAGGGTCTCCTATGAATAGTAATACATGAAGAGGATTCATATGAAAGATCCCATCAAATAGTTGGATTGGAGACCTCAAGGGAATATATGATAAGCTGAAAGAAATATTCTTTGAAGATGCAGTAAAGAAGGTAATATCACTTAGACTTGATCTACATAAAATTGAAGGAATATCTTCATAGAATCTCAATTGTGAGATCTGGAGAAATGATAAAAAGATAATCATCATTATTCTAACTAATGAGCAAGGTAACAAATGTCCATGGGACAAGAAAGTTACCTCATCCAACAACTTGTGTCTTCTATGCTATATATAAGAAGACAAGTTGAGGGAATTTTTTTGAAAGATAAAGGATTCAGACATTACGGAAAGAAAGCTCATATCACCGGAAAGAAGGAGGAAGCTGAAGAAAAAGAAGATCAAGGAAAGAGAAAATAATAGGTCTCTACTATGATTAAGATAGTCTCTCTATGTACATTAAAAAGCGTCTCGATAGAAGCATTTAGTGAAACGGCTTTTGGAAAACCTCTCTACTAAAAGTAAAGTAGTCATTAGATCAAGGGTCATCATGGAGACAAAATTTTGGGATGAGATGACATATTGTTGAAGCAGGTCAAAGGGAATGAAGCTCTTCATTCTTGATAAATTGCTACAAGATGACTCAAGGTATGAGGTATGTATATATTTATTTGCTGACATTGGATGCCGTGAAGTCATGTCATATGGTTGCAGGTGATGGACTTCTGTATTTAGAAGTATGATATATGAAGGAGTATCTCTCTATGCATGGACAAATGAAATCAACATAATATGTCCTCATGAAATATGAGGTGGTTGTATATGAACGAGGAACTGGAAAATGTGTAAGTTCCTGGGAATGGAGAATGTGCAGAGAAGAAGAGATCATGAAATGCAACCATGACAAGAGGTAGTTATCATCCGGAGGCCAAGAAGATGTGACTAGAATATCCCCTGGAAAGATATGTAAAATCTAATAGAAGTCTGGTAAAGAAGAAGACCCTTGGAAAAACATATCATTAGGAGAGGTGTCAATATATATGAAGGATGTCGATGCATACAGAAAGATGTCATGGTGAAAAATCATCACTAAGGTAACTTTTGTTTTAAAAGGTTCATATGTAAATATTTATCTAGATGAATTTGTGCAGGGCTACTTACCATGAAAAAGAATATATGATCCTGGAAGATGATTCGAAGGAAAGCAACATGGCACAATAGTGGACCAGATAAGGAAGTCTGATGAATCACTTTCTGATCGCTGACATGACTTAGGATGGAAGTGATGGATGATCTGTGCCCTATGAAGCTAAAAGTTGAAGATTTCTCAATATCGAAATCCATGACATCGAGGATAGGAATTCTTTATGAGCAGCTAGGTGTCTCACCATTGCTGTTGGAGGTCCCTGGTTAAGAGGGAGCTTGATGATAAGTTTCTTACTTGGAAGAACCTTGGTAATTCCTAAGAATGAGCTTAGGTACATTCCTTGTATAGGAATGAGTACATTCCCTTGTGGAATAGGTCCTCCCTGGTTGAGAGGGAGAGACAGACACATCATTCTTGTCTTGGGAAGACAGAATGGAGGATTGGATAATCATCTGGCATTCGATACTCTTTGAGAATGTGTTAGGGCATTCAAGATAAGAGTAGTCGGGGACCGATATTCTTTGAGGGCTAGCTACCCAAGAGAAGAATAGTCCAAGAAGGTCATACTTTGGGAACACCCAGGTGGAGTATGTACCTTGGAGAGACAATGACAAAGGTGTCTATAAGTCATGTGTCTCGCCAACATTGTAGCCCATTGTCTCGTTGAGAGATGGGGCTTTTAGTCAAGGCCTTGCACTAGGACAATTCTGGTTGATATGATGCTATACAGATGCGATTACCAATCCGATTCTTCTTATGAGATTCTTCAGTTTGAAAGTGACCATGTACCTGTATGAATACCTCCCTAGTTAAGAGGGAGTGTTGAAAAGTGCAACTAGGTCGGTATTCATGTTGGTTATGTATTTATGTATAGAAGATGTCAATGATAATAAAATGTATTTGGTATACCTGTCTCATGGGTTTCATGAGCAATATTTTATTATGTAGATAGACTTCTTGATGTCTATTAGGTTTATGTATTCTAGGAATAAATACTATTAGGTGTCGTATTCATGAAGGATTCAGTTTGTACTCCAAAGACCTTAACAACCCTCATATAATGTTGTAATCAAGAGAAGTCAATCTGCTGGAGTAACACCGCTTGGAAAGTAACTACAAGTCATGGTCCGCCCACATGTCATGATGAAGTCGGCTTAAACCATAATTGATGGTCGGCCTAAAAGATGAGAACTTCCCACTCTATATTAGCCAAGTGTGCAGATCATTTGAATGGACAAGTAAGGTAGATAACACACTATTGAATGCAGAGTCTTTTACAGATTACAGACTTACGGTTACCACAAAAAAGACAGAGGATATACATACGAAGTATTTGCGGTTATCACTACAAAGACGGAGGATAAGTATATGAATATCTTGCGGTTACCACAACACAAATAAAGTTTATATTGTTACGAATACACTGTGTGCACCACAGTAGATATTGCGTTAAGTAATTGCGGACACCATATTAAAGACTGTGTACAAAATCCACAATAGACTTCAGTGCAGATATATATACTAAGTGCGGATAAAAGACAATGATCTTAAAGAGAAGCAAGAGCAATAGTGAGGAAGGTAAATCCTTGATTTACCTTCTCACAGTTCAAGTTATTTAAATAACAGTCTTGGGTCTTGATAATTGACTTGATGAAAGATTAACATAACTAAAAGAAGAGAAAACATAAGAACATTCAAAAGTAATTATCAAGGAGAGAATTTTATTAACCTATAGCCTTTCAAATTCTCAACATGTACTTCAAACTTTACTTGCACGATATACAAAATCTTAAACTTCATTTTGGAAAAATTTGCATTTGATATCCATGTGTTATCTCAACTCCTTTGTTGGTTGGAATGTAAAGTAAAAGCAATGGATTAGGAATCAAGTGGGATTGAGCTTGATATATGTCTTTGATACATAGATTAGCATTAAATATCCCATCTCTTCTAATAAAATGTATCATCCTAGGGTTTATAGATTTTGAATATCGAATTATATAAAATTTCGTTTTAGCATTGTTAAAAAGCTTCAATTTCTTCCAAAAGTTGAAAACCAATTTTCTTGTCATTGATTATTATATAACACCGAATACTTTGGGTAAATTATCAATGATGACTCGGAGTAGTATACCTTGGGTTATATTAGGATTGTTGCTATAATTATGAAAATAAGGCGGTGATATCCAAGAATCAACACAAGATCTCGGGAAATAATTAGAAACTAAGTTATTTCCCATTGTGATCATTTATCCTAGTATTTTCAACCTAGTCTAATTGACTCCTAGATTAACTTTGTATTCCTCAACACTTAAACCTATGGACTGAAGTTCTCTTGAAGCCATTTCTATCTGTATGAAATCGTTTTGCTTGCAATTGCCAACCCATATTTATTTAATGCATATGACGAAATGAAACTATCAATAGCATTAGTATCAAAGAATATTGATTTTTATGTTGTTAATAGTACATGATGACTTCAATACAGTGGACTGATGTTCTGTACTTCCCTTGAACAACTCCCAGGGAACATTTTCCGATGTGAGATGCAATTGCTTTTCTAATTTCCCCACCAAATCACAATGCTTTTCTTTAGCTGAATATAGAAATCATTGTCTTAGAGATGGAAAAATATTATCTCAGCGTGAAACACCTTGTCATTCCTTCCAACCATGCTTTAGTACGTTTTCCAACTCACTATCCTAGGAATTCTAGGAGTTTAATCTTTTGTAGCTCCCTAGAAATATCCTCTCGTGTTTATCTATAATCTAAATATTTGGACCCCTTTGGCTTTCCTCCCTCAAGGTGAGATCGCTCTTCCTTGGACTGGTTATCATCGGTCTTAATAGTTAAGGGGTTTTTATTTGTTTAGCCTCAATTATTATTATTATTATTATTATTTTTAACAATTTACAAATGTCGGCTTGTTACACTCTATCCCTTTAGAGGAAGAATAAATCTCTCTATATTTAATAATAGATTTCTCAAACCCAATACCATCCTATCTACGTAAATAGTTTAAATCTTACCATATTTAAATATAATTTATTATTATTTTTTTTAAGTCATGAAGTCCTTATATCAATGATTTATTCTCAAATTTGTATATTATTTTACCTTCCTTTACTTTACTTCCTTACTTTATTGCCCTTCCTTAATTCCCTTTTTATTTTTATTTTATTTTTTAATATATTTATCTACATTCTCGCATCTTTTATTCCTTTATTTCCTATTCATACTTACACTCTTACCTTTCTCCTTTGTTTTGCCCTTTATTATCTCTTTCTCTAATTATTCTCCTCATCTTTTGTATATATATATATATATATTTATATATTTATAATGCCTTAATGACTTTTGGTAATAAAGCCTATTTGCCAAAATAAAATAATGGAAGGTTAATAACCCCTCCACCACTGCATTTAAGAAGGTATATATAACTCAAAATATGCATAATTATGTTTATGAAATATTATTATAACACTGTATAAAAATTGATTTAATCAATTCTTTTCATTTTTGGACATAGTGATACAACTACTAGAACCTGTTCAATAAATAGTTGAAATAAATTGTTTTTTCCAGCATTTTAAACCTTATATATATGTAAAATACTCCCTTATTCATGTTTTGGGTAAGTATTTTTATCCACATAGAAAATGATGACAGATATAAATAATCATAATAATTAATAATAATATAAATACCCTTTCAAACACTATGCAACATACATATATATATATATATATATATATATATATATATATATATAATTTTATTTTATTTTTTAAATTTTTTTTTCTAAATTTGTGAATATAATAGTTGAAATGCATTTTATTTTAGTTCTCACAGATATTTTTATTCGTAAATATTTTAATTGTGTATTTTAAATTTTGTAAATATTTTATTTCAAATTTTAATAATTGTGAATATTTTAAATTTTTCCTTTTAGACTTGACAAGTAATTCATATTTCCTATGATTCTCATGTCCATAATTCTTTTCTATCATTTTGATCTCCCAAAGTCGGGCATAGGGTTTTCAAAGTTATTTCGTTTTGCAGGTTGGATCGTTATAGAATGCAAGTGAGAAGGAGGGCTTTAGCCCTCACATTGCCCACATCTTAGGGTTTGACCCCCACATTATTACCAACAGAAATTTCTGAAGAGCGAGTAACAATTTATGTTTTTGTCGACCTAGATTCTAATCTGGTTTTTCTTGCAGAAAAATCTGAAGCAGGGACTGATAGCATTTGAAGGAACCGATTTTTTTTTTCTTTGACCCTGAATCTAAACAAAATTACAGTTAAATTTCAATAAATTTTGCTGCCGTAAGGTTTTCAGATTGTCATTTTTAGATCTGGCCTTTGGTGTTTCCAAGATCTAATCTCTTGTTTTTTTTTTTGTTTTTTTTTTGTTTTTACACTGAAATATGAAGCCTCTTTTGAGGCTGAGATTTGCCAGATTTGTGGGTCATTTGAAAAAAAAAGTTGCATCTCTTTCATATTTGACATGAGCCTTAAAAAAAGCCGAGACTCTCACTGATCTGAAGCTTATTCTCAAGGGTCTTAGTCACATCTTTTGCAAGCAGAATTGAAAAATCTATTTTCTGCATCTGATCATTAAATTTTTGCAGAAATTGTACTTCAAAAATTGAGTGCTTATCCATCTATTTCGATATTAAATTTATTGGCCTAACCCTTGACTTCTTGACGGATCCGAATAATCTCATTGGGAGGCCTATCCCTCTCTCAATGTGGGTTTAAATTTTATCATTTTACCTGGAGCGTAGAGGACCTGAAATATTTAGCCACGCTAATAAAAATTGCTTTCAAATTTTACTCAGATCTGACCCTTTTTATTGGGAATCTAAATGTGGGTTTCTTACCTTTTTCTTTCTTGACTGTAAGCTATCTTGTCGCTGGTATAAAGGAATTTCAAGCACTGATATTTTTGTTTTACAGAGGTAGTTAGAATTGACGCATCAAGCATCTTACAACTGGTATTTGACAAAAGAAAGTTGCATTATTTTTCTGCTAGTCCAAGAACCCAATCACACATTCAGTAACTTGCATTTTCAAATTGCTACTTGATCTGAGATTGTTACTGTTTCTCTCTTATCTAAGATTTGAGTAGTGATTTTCTTCTTAGCAATTGCATCTTCCATCTAATAAGTGCAAATTTTAATACATAATCTTTACTTATTTCAACTATCTAAAATATGTTTAAAATAATTATCTGCCATATATATATATATATATATATATATATATATATATATTAGGGCCTATAAGGTCCGAAAAGGTTTGAACTTGCCTCTGATACCATGTGTAAGGTCTTAAGTTTCGAAATTAATGATCATTAACAAAATTGATACTACACAATCCAGAGTGGAATTTTTGAAGTAGAATATATCAATTCATTATTTAATACTTACCTGGCACTGTGTTTGAAGAAGTTCCTAACTCGCCATGGCTTCCGCTTCCGCTCCCATTACCAAACTGCCATTTTCTTCCCAGCTTATCTAGGGTCAACCTCTCCGGTCTCCAAATCCAGAAGACAAGTCTTCTGGCCCCCGTGCCCAAAACTCTAATAACAATCAAAATCACTCTATGACTTTGTTAGAATTCACTACTCTTGTCTCCCAAAGTTAGAAATTCTCTGACAACATCCGGGGTCAGTTTTCCCACCTCATTGACCCATGCCCATCAAGTCCCCCCCCCTTTCTCCTTTTATACACAAATCTCCTTTCAAGATATTTTTTTTAAATATCATCTTATAATAAATATCTTAGTCAAATCCCCTTTCAAGATATTTATTCAAATTAATATCTTAGTCAAATCCGCTTTCAATATATTTATTCAAATATCTTTTTTTAATAAATATCTTAGTCAAATCCTTTTTCAAGATATTTATTAAAATATCCTCTTTTAATAAATATCTTAGATTTATATTAAAATATTATTATTCAATAAATAACTTGGATTCCTAAAATATCTTGGATTTATTATTAAATATCATCATTTAGTAAATATCTTGGATTTTATCAAATATCATCTTTTATTTGCATAAGTCAATGTTTTTACTTTCTTTTGAACAATATATTAGTTATATTATGATAGTGGTAGGTATAATTTTTACGTCACAATACATTATTAAATATCATCATTTAATAAATATCTTGGATTTTATCAAATATCATCTTTTATTTGCGTAAGTCAATGTTTTTACTTTCTTTTGAACAATATATTAGTTATATTATGATAGTGGTAGGTATAATTTTTACGTCACAATACATTCATTATATTCTGGTGAGTTAGATATTTACTCAATACTTCAATAATTCACTCATTACCCTACACTGAGACTTTTCATAATTGATTAGAGCATATACTAGTGCAGTACACGTGATACATGCATATGTAGCTATCATATGCATGCTAATATTTCCATGTTCCCTATAACTCGAGTTGGGTCATTACATGACATCACAGATCAACAGCCTATGGAGCTTCAGTGATGAGGTTGCAGCCCAACTTACTTGTCTTTCAAAGATTGGGCAGGAGATTCAGTGGTTTTTCTCAACAACTGAAGTTGCGGTGCAGCAGATTAGCAGTAGCAGTGTTGTGGGCAGCACAAATGCAACATATTGAGAGGGAGTTACAGTACAGATGTGCAGTGGCTGTGACAGCGTCATGGGCAGCAGTACAAAATGGCAATAACAGTGTAGAGTTGAGTGGCAGCAGACCATGCATCAACAACACAGAAACCCATGCCCAAAATCTTGTAATGCATGGTGTGATGAATTGCTAGAGCACACTCCTTGCTAAGAGGGAATGTTGAGATTTTGTGTATTTCAGGTAGCATCAGATGTGCTCTATCTCCCAAAATTTGTGGAGGGACTAGAGTACACCTGATCTACAAGACCCAACAAGGGATTTGGGAAATTTCATCTGGTTTGGGAGATATTTAATTAATTAATTATTTTAATATATTTCCTAAGTCTAAACTTAGGAAAATTAAATAATTAAAGTTAATTAAATTAAACATGTGATGAAATTGTCTTAAGTCACACGGATCAAGCTTTATTTTAATCTTAGCCATTGATTCAAGATCTGATCATAGTCGTTGGTTTCCCAACGAGAAAAGTATAAAGGAAAGGCTTGAGGTCATTTGTTAAGACACATAGAGGCAGAGCACTGAAGCTAAGCTGAGATTCTAGGGCAGGGTTTGCGAAGAATTCTCAGAAGTGTTTCAGCTGTAGAGAGGGGAGTGTAGGCAAAGGGGATGGTCTAATCCTAGTGCCTATAATCAGCAAGAGACCAAGAGCAGCTTCCAGAGGCAGGAGCAACAACAACAGAGAGGGCAGCAATTGTGTAGTGCAGGGGCAGCTACAACTACGCAGGTGCTACGCAGTCTCTCCCGAGGCAGCGTTAGGCAGTAGGAGACCCTCCGGGGTTATGCAGAGTCCCTCAAGGGTAGCGTAGGGTCCGCGTCACCCATTCTGGGGTTAGGCAACCCTCTCCAGGCCAACGCAGAGTGACACAGAGGCTGCAGAGGCTGACGCAAGGGCTTCCGAGCAGCGCTGGGGTTTCTAGGGCCAAGTTCTCGCTGAGTCCTGTAAAGCCCATTCGAGGGTGTGGATCAATGAATATTTTGGTTCAAAACAGCAGGTTAGCTACAGATTTATATTTTCTATGCCAGGTTTTCCAGATCTGGAACCCCGATTTGTTGTATTCATAAAACTCTCAATAATAAAATCCTCCAACAACGAGAAGACCAGTTTTCCCGCATTGGGTTTTTCCAGGGACTATTGTCCAGAAAATCCTTGTGTCACTTTGTCTATGTGTGCATGTACTTTTCTATTTTAGATCTGAATCGATGAAAGTTTGTTATGTGTTTGCTTCGATGTTAATATGAAGTTTCAACATTAATAACTTAATTAAGTAGGAGAAGTATAACCAGATCTAATAATAGATTTCTGCATAAGTAGCATTCAGAATTTTTCATAGCGCTTATCGATATATTCTCCACCGTTATCTAATCGCAGCTTCTTGATCTTCTTTCCCGTAGAGTTTTCTACCAAGGCTTTGAACTCTTTGAATCGATCAAAGACTTCATCTTTGGTTTTCAGAAAATAGATCCAAGTATTTATGGAATGATCATCAATGAAAGTAGCAATATACTTTGCACCACTCAGAGCGACTGTGGACATTGGACCGCAAATATCCGAGTGTATTAAGTCTAATACACCCTTGGCTCTGCTGCTGCTTCTTGGAAACGTTGCCTTAGTGTACTTCCCTAGTACGCAACCCTTGCAAACTTCATCTTTCTTTGTGCTGAGTTCAGGAGCCCATTCGACAGTATTCTTGAGAATCTTCAAGGCTCCATGATGTAGATGCCCCATCCTTCTATGCCATAACTCATTCAGATCTCTATCATCCGTATTGCCAATCAGGGCCACCAGGGATTCAAGTTGGAGTTTATATAACTTGTGACTCTTTACTCCAATTTGTGTCTTTTGGCTCTAGCTAGGGTTTTTGACATACACCTTATCTCTAATAAAGTATACGTCATAGCCCTTGTTCTGCAGCTGAAACACTGAGAGTAAATTCATCCCCAACCCTGGTACATGCAGAACATTTGTGGCTCGAAGCTTGTTGCCTTCTTCTGTCTGAAATGTTATGGTACCTCTCCCAATGGGGGTACATTTTGCCTTGTTTCCCATAGTTATCTAGAAATTCATATGTTCTTCTTGGTAGCTCGAAAAACATTCTGGAACTTTTGTCATGTGAGCAGATGCTCCACTGTCAATATATGATGCAGACAAGCTGCAATATAATTAGAATACGCGCAGAACTTCTTCCTGGAGGGTCCCACAACACTTTGAACCAATCGGAAGCAAATCACACTTCGCAACTTATATGATTTACCTTCCCCGCAACTTCACACACTTTAATACTTAACTTAGTGGTTAACCCATATTCTATGCGATCTGCGATCACATCGCATTGCATACAAAACAACTTACCATGCGACGACCTTAACACTAAACTCTAAACTTTTTGATTTCGCGAAATCGCTCCCAATGCGATTTGATCTCCGCTGTTGTCTTTGTAGGATCGGACGATCTAGACTTGTTTTCGCCGATCTACTTCGCATTGGAAGTTAAATAACTTATCGTGCGAAGCCTTAATCACAATCACTAAAATCTGCGATATGCGAAATCTTCACGGGTTGCGATGTGATTTCCCACCGTTGATTTGTGCAAGATCTAACGATCCTCGCTACTGCTTGCACGTCCGATTTGCCTTCTGCTGTGCAATTAATGCGATATTCAACAGAGAGATAAAAAAACGGACAATTTAAACCCGATAGCCAAATTAAAGTACAAATCACTTGGAATTAAATCAGAAATGAAATTACACAGAGCCAAGCCCTTGGATGGCTGGATTTTACATTTCCTTTACTCTCTGTTCACTCCCCTCTCACTCTTCTCTCGCACCTATTCCACACCTCCTTCTCACACCTATTCATGCATATATGTATCTACTTGAAAGCGCTTCTTCTCGTCTTTTATTAGCTTTCTGTTTGAACAAATCTAACAAACAAATGCTACCCTATCCTCTTGATATTTGGCTTAATCTCCTCGCAGGGAGAAACCAATTTCTATTTTATTCCTAATTAATTTAGAAAATCAAAACAGACTAACTCCTCCCATTTAAAACTAAACAAAATATTAATAATTAATGTTTCTCAACCTCTTGTTAGCCACAACATGTGGACACACAGTCACATTGCTGGCTAAATTCAGATGCTCCTGCATCAGACTCCTAGGGAAGAAAAGATTGATCCATCAATGTTTCAGGATCTACATTAAACTTCTGTAACTCTGCTGCTGTCATCCAACTGACATCTTCCACTGGGTATCCATTCCATTTGACTAGATACTGATAATAGGTTTGTCCTCTGGTCTTCTTTGCTGCTCTTTTCTCCAGAATGAATTCCACTTCTTTCTTTGTTGTCTTTGGCATCTGTTCCTTCCAATTCAAAGTTTGGTCCTCCTCTTATGTATATTCTTCTTGTAGTTCTTTCTACGTTCCTTTGCATGAGTACAAATCTGCAATATTAAAGATGAGTGATATCCCAATTCCTGCTGATAATTCAATCTCATATGCATTTGAGGAAAACTTCCACAAAATTCTACACAGCCCTATCTTTTTCATTTTTAGTTTGTTATAAGTCCCGACTGGAAACCTTTCCTTCCTTAGATAAACCATGACTAAATCATCTACTTGAAACTCCCTTTCAGTCCTCTTCATATCAACTCTTTGTTTATAGTTTTGGGTGTTTTTCTGTAAGCTCTACTTGACATCTTCCCGCAACTTCTGTATTTGTTCTGCAAATTATTTAGCTTTTGCACTCCCTGTCTCTTGTTTGCTCAAATATCTAAGTTCATACACCCCTCTTGGATGCATCCCAAAAACAATCTGAAATGGACTCAGTCCAGTACTCCGATTAGGAGTATCATTATAGGAAAATTTAGCTTGAGCAAGTGCTGAGTCCCATTGTTTTGGATTTTTGTAAACCAAACTCCTTAATATATTTCCCAAGCTCCTGTTCACTACTTCAGTTTGTCCATCCGTCTGAGGATGATAGGCTGAAATGAAACTGAGGTTTGTACCCAGCTTCTTCCATAGAGTCCTCCAGAAGTGTCCTACGAACTTTGTATCCCTGTCTGAAACAATACTCACAGACAGTCCATGTAATCTTATAACTTCAGAGAAAAACAAATTAGCGATGTGAGTTGCATCACTAGTTCTTTTACAAGCAATAAAATGAGCCATTTTTTAAAATCTATCTACAACAACATAGATAGAATCATGTCCTCTTTGAGTCTTTGGCAAACCAAAACAAAATCCATGTTGACAACATCCCAAGGTCTATTGGGTATTGGCAATGGCTGATATAACCCAGTGTTTTGGCTTCTTCCTTTGGCATTTTGACAAATCCTACACTTCTCAACAAAATTTTTGATATCAGTTTGCATTTTTGCCCAATAATAAAAAGAAATTACTGGAGAACATGTTTTATACTGCCCAAAGTGTCCAGACAGTCCTCCACTGTGTTTTTCCTTAATCATATTTTGCCTCATGGAACACTTAGGTATACACAGTTTATTATTCTTGAACAACAATCCTCCTTGAATCAAGTAATCTAACCACTGGCTTCTATTACGAATCACTGGATTCCTTAATCATATATTTCTTTGAAATCTATGTCTTCCTCATACATTTTAATCATCTCTTCAAACCCCAAAATGCCAATCTTCAATTCCTGCAGAACTAAATTTACTCTGCTTAAAGCATCAACAACTTTGTTTGACTTATCACTTGTGTGTTTGATTACAAACGTAAAACTCTACAAAAACTCCACCCACTTTGCATGCTTTTGGTTCAACTTTGGTTGATTATTTATGAACTGCAGTGCATGGTTATCTGAATACAACACAAATTATTTAGGCAACAAATAATGCCTCCATTGCTTCAAAGCCCGCACAATAGCATAGAACTCCTTATCATAGGATGAATACTTCTTCTTGGCCTCATTTAACTTTTCACTGAAATAAGCTATCGGTCTCTGCTCTTGACTCAAGACAACTCCAATTGCTATCCCACTGGCATCAGTCTCAACTTGGAATATTTTATCAAAATTTGGCAAGGCCAAAACATGTCTTTCAGTGAACTTCTTTTTCACAACTTGAAATTCTGATCTGCTACTTTTGTCCATTTAAATGGCTGGTTGCTCTCCTTTATTGTTTCAATTATTGGTGCACAGATTTGACTAAAACCTCTTATAAACTTGCAAGACATGAAAACTCCTTACCTCAAATAAACTTCTCGGAGTTGGCCAATCCAATATTACCTGAATATTTTCTGGGTCCATCTTCAAGCCTTCTTCCGAGACTATAAATCCCAAGTAAATGAGCTCCTTCTTCACGAAACTACACTTCTTCAAATTTATGAGCAACTTCTCCTTTTGCATAGTACTTAACAATAGCTTGACATGCTCCAAATGCTCCTCCGTACTCTGACTGAAAATCAGAATGTCATCAAGATAGACTATCACAAACTTTCCTGCATATTCTTTCAAAACCTTGTTCATTAGTCTCATAAATGTGCTTGGTGCATTAGTGAGCCCAAAAGGCATCACTGACCACTCATACAATCCATTGTTGGTCTTAAAAGCAGTCTTCCATTCATCTCCTTCTCTAATCCTTATTTGATGGTATCCACTCTTCACATCTATTTTAGTAAAATGCTTTGACCCATTTAACCAATCCATCAAATCATCTATGCATGGCAATGGAAATCTATACTTGATAGTGATCTTGTTTATGGCTCTGGAATCAGTGCACATGTGCCACTCACCTCCTTTCTTTGGACTAAGCAATGTTTGGTACTGCACATGGACTAAGACTTTCTTTGATTAGTCCTTTATCTAACAGCTCCTGTACCTGTCTTCCAACTTCTTCATTTTCCCGAAGGGTCATTCTATATGCTGCTTTGTTTGGTAAACTTGCACCAGGTATTATATCTATGTGATGACTGATACTTCTAATTGGTGGGAATTTACTTGGTAATTCATCAACAACTATATCAGCATAATCATCTAACAGATTTTTAATTTCCACAAGCAGATTGTCTAAATTTGTAGAATTCAAAATTACCTTGGGTTTACCCACAACAGCGAAATGCATTTCTTTTTCCCTTTTGACTTCTTGCAGCAACTCCTTTCCACTAATCAACATAACATTATTCTCAGCTATTCCTTTATCTGCTTCATTCTTCAAAGGTAGCAATGTGTGCTTCTTTCCATCCTTCTCTATGGTGTAGGTATTTCTTTTGCCATCATTAATGGCTTTTCTGTCAAATTGCCAAGGTCTTCCCAGCAGTACATGGCACACGTCCATTGGCATCACATCACATAATATGACATCCTTATATGTACCGATCTGTATCTCTACTTTGCACTGCTCTGTCACCAAAATCTGATGTCCCTTCTGTAGCCACGACACTCTGTAAGGAGTAGGGTGTACCATCTTACTCAACCCCAATTTCTCAACCATCTCTGTGCAAACAAGATTATCAGTGCTTCCACTATCAATCACAACTTTGCAGCACTTTTCTTTACACTTGCATATAGTCTTGAATAGACTCTTCCTCTACGCTAGCTCATTTGCTTCCTTCTCTGCCTTAAGAAATACTCTTTTGAGCAATAAAGACTCTCATGCCTCAGGTGGTTTTTCTTTCTCGTGACCTGAAGATTTTCTTCCTTTGCTTCAACTACATTCACATTCCGCTGATTTGCTGGTTTGTTATGAGGACAATCCCATGATTTGTGTCCCCATTCTCCACATGTGTAGCACTGAATTTCTCTTCCTCGGCCTCTGCCTCTGGGTGCAAATATCCCTCTACCAAAGTCTCCTCTCTGTGGCGCTCTGCTACTCGAACCTCCTGTTTCATTCTGAGAGTGCTGAAATCTTGATCTGAACGTTCCTCTTCCTCTTGCTGGACTTTTACCTCTATTCCTCTGACTTTGCTTCCTCAACATTTTCTCCTCTGCCTTCAAAGCTGCTTGGTAAGCATCCTCAATTGTCTTTAGACTCAACAAACTGATTTCATCTTGTATGTCATACCTTAAACAATTGATGTATTTGGCTACTTTCTCCATATCATCTTCAACATGTCCTCCTCTAATGCTCAACTTGTAAAACTCCTCTGTATACTCCTTGACAGTCATTCCTTTCTGCCTCAAATTCTGCAATTGCTTAAAAATGTTCAATTAATAGTCCTTTGGCATAAACTTATTCTTCAACTTCCTTATCATTTTATCCCACTGCTTGATCTTAGGCTTTCCTTTTCTAACTCTGGATGTCTGTAGTTCATCCCACCAGATAGTTGCATGGCCCTTCAACTTGGTAGTTGCATACTTTACCTTCTTCTTATCTTGGATCTCTTCTAAGTCGAAATACTTATCCATTGAACTGATCCAATCCATCAGCGTGTCCACATTAAGGTTCCCCTCATATGAAGGAATATCCATTCTCGGTTTCCTAGTAACCTTTGCTAATATCTTGAAAACTTTAGCTTCCTTGTCTTCTACTACTTCTTCTTCCTTAGAAGTTTCCTCTGCTGCTGAAATATTCTTCATCAGGTGCTCTCTTTTGAGCAGTCTCTACTGTCTCCATTCTTATATGAAGATGTCGAATCTCATCTAGCAAAATTGCATTAGCTTCTGGCCTTCCCCAACCTATGCCGACTCCTCTCTTAGGTGGCATATTTGCTCCAACTTTCGAGAACAGAACTCAACGTCTACGCTGATACCAAATGATGCAAACAAGCTACAGTATAATCATAATATGCGCGAAATTTCTTCTTGGAGGATCCCACAACACTTTGAACCAATCAAAAATGAATCACACTTTGCAACTTAGATGATTTACCTTCCCCGCAACTTCACACACTTTAATACTTAACTTAGTGGTTAACCCCTATTCCATGTGATCTGTGATCACATCGCATCGCATACAAAACAACTTACCATGCGACGACCTTAACACTAAACTCTAAACTTAGCGATTTCGCGAAATCGCTCCCGGTGCGATTTGATCTCTGTCATTGGTCTTTGTAGGATCAGACGTCCACACTTGTTTTCGCCAATCTACTTTGCATCACAAGTTAAATAACTTATCGTGCGAAGTCTTAATCACATCACTAAAATCTACGGTATACGAAGTCTTCACGGGTTGCGACATGATTTCCCACCGTTGATTTGTGCAAGATATAACAGTCCTTGCTACTGCTTGCACGTCTGATTGGCCTTCTGCTGTGCGATTAATTCGATATTCAACAAAGAAATAAAAAAACGGACAATTTAAACCAGATAGCCAAATTAAAGTACAAATCACTTGGAATTAAATCAGAAATGAAATTACACAGAGCCAAGCCCTTTGATGGCTGTATTTTACATTTCCTTTACTCTCTGTTCACTCCTCTCTCACTCTTCTCTCGCACCTATTCCACACCTCCTTCTCACACCTATTCATGGATATATATATATCTACCTGAAAGCGGTTCTTCTCATCTTTTATTAGCTTTCTGTTTGAACCACTCTAACAAACAAATGCTACCCTATCCTCATGATATTTGGCTTAATGTCTTCGCAGGGAGAAACCAATTGCTATGTTATTCCTAATTAATTTATAAAATCAAAACAGACTAACTCCTCCCATTTAATATTAATAATCAATATTTCTCCACTTCTTGTTAGCCACAACATGTGAATACACAATCACATTACTGGATAAATCCGGATGCTCCTGCATCAATATACCAAACACTTGGAGGAGTTGTGCTTGACATACAAGCAAGGTCCTCCTTTAGTCTGGATGCCAACACTTTCATGTCGTGTTCCCTCTGCATTTCTGTGTGCTCTGGAGGACTGTGTGAGTCCCTTTGATTGTGTGAACGCTTCCGGATGGTGGATCTCAAGTCCATGGCAGATTCTCCCTTTTTGTCTTTAGCCTTTTGCTCTGATACCATGTGAAATTTTCAAGACTGAAAATTATTGCTGCAATGATTGGTTTATTTCTCCTACTTATGAGATAAGTTATTTACAGATGCTTCAGTAAATTATGAAATAAACACATTTGCAGATCTTCACTCTAATCAAAAGCATAAGAACAGAAAATTACACAAGTAGCACAATAGAAACAACCATATGAACACAGTTATTTTTTGGACAATTGTCCCCGAAAAAACCCAATGTGGGAAAACCGGTGCAACAGATGAGGGTTTTGTATTTATCTTTAGAAATGGAAAGTAAATTTACAAGAGTCTTGATGAGTAGAGAAAAATTGGCATACACCTGGCTGAATTTTCTGGAACCTTTAGAAGAATTTCAGACCCTCGGGGTGACCTCCTTCACCCTTTGCATCATCCAGCATGAGACTTTGCGTAGTCTCTCCCTAGACTGTGTAACTCTGCGTGGAGGGGTTCTTGCTGCCGATTAGCTCACCCTTCCCTTCATCCTCCAAACTTATGTTCTCCGATAATTGAATCCTCCCTCCTCCTGCTTCTGCAAACCCGCCTCTACAAACTCACCCACTGAATCGAATTCTCTTGCTTCTGAATCGATTTCCTTCGAGTACTGAGAATGTCCTCAGTTGATTTTCAAATGACCCTCAAACCGCTTCTTATAGTCTTCTCGCTAATGAATCAACAACCAAGATTATATCGTTAATCAATGGCTCAAATTAAAAGATGACTTGATCTTCGTTTTCTAGAAGATTCACACTCTACTTTATTAATACCCTTTAATTATTTAATTTACCTAAGTTTAGACTTACGGTTTGTGTTAAACACCATGTTGAACACACACATGGTGTATGAGGAAGATAAACACACACACACAAGAGACTCAACACACAATGAAAGATAAGCGTGAGGCTTTTTTATTTTTCCATTATACATGATGTACATTTATAGTACAATGGTGTGACTCTTGGTTTCACATTCCAAGATCACTTGGACTCCATTGTGACTTTTCGCATTCCACACCTACCCATGTAGGATTAGGTGTTCCAACATCCCCCCTTAATCCGAAGGGGTATGTGTGAGTCTAAGAAAAGAGTTGTAATACAAATCTGCAAAGTATACATGGCAGCACTTGGGCTGAATCAACTCTCTGAAATGTTGGAAAAAGAGGTGGTTTAAGGATGACCACCAACACTGGAACGCAAAACTTGTTGCAGTTCCCGGAACTCTTCCAAAACTGGCAAGAAGCTGAAAGTTTCTGCTAGAGGAATTGTCTCTCATAAAAAAGGGAGACCTTCAACCTAAAAGAAGGGAGGTCTACTACCTGTGATGGTTTTAGGATTACCAACAACTCTGGAATGCTTGAAGCATTTCCTGGAACTCAACCAAAGCTGGCAAGAAGCTGAAGGCTTCTGCTAGAGGAAGTGTTCCTCATATATGAAAGGGAGACCTTTGACCTAAAAGAAGGGAGGTCTACTACCTGTGATGGTTTTAGGTTATCCACCAACCAAAGATGATGGTTTAAGGTTGTCCACCAACCGAAGGCATGCTCATGGGCATCCGTGTCTCTGGCTACATCTCTGAATCCGGAATGACGAATTGTGGCTCAGGCTCGCTTGAACTCTGGCTACAACTCTGAACATGGAATGAGAGATTGTGGCTCAGGCTCGCTTGATCTGTCGTCGAAGCTTGTACATGACCACCATTTCTCCCCCTGTCAGGGACAAGGTGAGATGATGGCGAAAACTCAACTGCAAGTTTGCTCAATATCCGTGAACATGTTCTGACATGCGACTTAAACATCTTCTTGGCTGTTGATGCCCATTGCCAAGAAGCGATCCATCCAAGATGAATCTTTGTTCTTGCAGGAGGCTTGTGTCTGAAGCATCTGTCTGAAGAATGGGTGTGCCGACCACAATGCTTGCATGGATGAAGATCAAAACAATGATTTTTCATATGGCCAACTCGATCACAGTGTTGGCATTTCTCAATCTGTTGTGGAAGTGGAACAGGATCTGGAACAGCTGTAGGTGAACTGTCATACATGAATCCGGCACTCTGAAATATGATGGGCTTTGTGTAGTCTGGAATATGAAAGGACACATCCTTGTCATATCCAAGACCAGTTCGGTGCTTGTTGTGGACAAGCTCTTCCCAAGGTCTGATGATGGGCTTAGGAAGCGCAGGCTGAGTTGGTGCATCTGCATGTACATCTGCTCTCGTACAAGGAACTGAATGTGGATCAACTGGAACTTTATCTTCTTTCTTCTTATGAGAGTCCTTCTTAATCTTCTGAACAGAAACAGGTTTAGAATGGTGACTCTTTTGCTGAAGTTCATCTTGTTGGAACTGAGATTCCAACTGCAAAAACTCAATCTTTTCTTGTGCATCTTGTAAACAACTTTGAATGTTACAAAGAGCATCCTTGCTCATTTTTATCATGTCATCAACATTGGAATGAATGAGGTTATTCAACAACACTAATGCCTCATTGATTTTAGCCATTTCAACAACTTAGGCTCAAAAATGAAAGGGTGTCGGTTTCAACCGAAAATGCACCCGTTTATAATGTGATTCAATTTTCTTTCAACAAATACAAATGACTCAAAAGAATTTCCAACTATGGAAATCTCAAAGTACAAAATCTACTCCTCAAATGATGGAGGGCAATCAACAATTTTTCAACAACTCAAGTACTGATTGCAACTATGAAGAAGCAATGTCTACTCACAATACAATGTCAATGCAATACAATATTTTGTAAATGTGCAGCTGAAAACACTATGCAGCTGAATTTTTTCTTCAAATAACTTTTTTCAATGATGGCAAACTTGTCTTCTCATGTAAAATTCTTCAGAAAATCACCCTCTTATATATGCCACAAATCATAAAATGTCAAATCTGCAATTTTCTCTATGTATTCAGTCCATTCTGTTCATATGCCATTTCCTTCATTTCTGCTGTTCATATCTCTTCTTCCTCTCTCTCTGTTTTTTTTTTTTTTTTTCCTTAAATTAAAAAATAAATTAATGAGAATTAATTAGAAATGGAGGAATTTAAAAATAAAAGGTCGATTTTTTTTTTTTTTTTAAGTCGTGGAGGGAAATGTATTGAAAAGGGAGGGGAGTTATTAAAATTGTGGAAGGGGGAAAATTTTAAAAGGGGAAGGAAAGCTTTTAATAGAGCGTATATTAAATAAATTTAAAAAGGAGAGAAGGGAATTAATAATTAAAAATGGAAGGGGCGGATTAATTGGACATAGTATTATATGGAGGCGAATATTAAAAAGAATGAACGCTAAAAAGTAAAAGGGAAATCGTCGAGCAGGGAAGGGGAGGAGTCACTGTTAAGATAGGCGTTGAAGCCCGTAGGGAGGGACGTGAGCAGGTGTGCAGGTGCGTGGATAGTCGAGGGGGAGAGACGTGAGGAAGGGGGGCCGGTGTTTGAGTGGGAAGGAAGAGCGTAGGTTGAGTAGTCGACGGGGAGCGGTCTTGTATATGTGGGAGCTGCCGTGGAGCAGTTGTTTGGAGCGTATGGTAAGTGGGAGGTCGGTTGTGAGGGACGTGAGTTAAGGGGGTGCCGTGGAGCGATAAGGGGGCGTAGTTCAAGCGCAGAGTGGAGGTGAGTTAAGCATTAAAATAATTAATTATTTTAATAAAGCCAAATCCGAGTGGAATTTCCACAAATGATTTCTAGGTTCCCTGGATAACTGCTGTCCAAGCCTCTCCACTTAAAATGAGACTTAGAACACTTCCCGATGTTATAAAAATCAACAGCCTCCAACTACGTAATATGGAAGGCAAGGATCTCCTTCCTTTTAGATGAACATGACCTCAAGCACTTTGTCGACAGTGCACAAGCTGAAACGGTAGATGTTGCACCATTAAGAGCCTTCAAGAAGAACATGGCTAAAGCCACACTGTTGATCCTCGATGGAGTGAAGGATCATATTGTTTCACACATTCATGGGAAAGGGACGACTAAGGAAATGTGGGATGCATTGGCGACGCTATATCTGGGGTCTTCCAAGCAGAGGAAGATGTTTTTGGAGGAGAAGATGTGGACTACCAAGATGCAGAAGGGAGAGCACATTAATCCGTTCCTATATAGACTTTAGGAGAACCAAGATCAGCTGACAGTTGTGGGTGTAGATCCTCAGGCCCCAGAGATGGTCAAACTGGCCCCCAATTCAATGTCTAAAGACTATTAGGTCTTTGTCCAAAGCATCCTGGGCAGAGAGAAGTTACCGGACTGGGAAGAAATGTGGGCAACTCTTCATCAAGAAGAGATGAGGAGGGATCTACTCAAGTGCAAACTTGATGGTAGCAACAGCGGTGGATCGAAGCCCAAGTAGGAGGAGGAGAATGCAACCCTTGCATCAAAGGTGCAACAGGGGCGGTGCAGGAGGAAGAAGGACCTTTCCAAGATCAAGTGCTTCCGGTGTGGCAAGATGGGACATTATGCCACATAGTGTCCTCTCAAGAAGAAACAAAAAAATGAGAAGAATGATCCATAAGCTGCAGATGCAAAGATAGAGGAGGAATTCACGATGATTGCTCATATATCGCCAGGGGAGCGTTGGGGTGATCTGAAGTTGTAGTTCAGCAAAAATGTATATTGAGCAGGATCCTTGAGGAGTCCACCTCTCAGATCATCAACTTGCTATGAGAGCCCAAATTAGAGGTAGCAAGATGGACAAGTTTTAGTTGGTAAAGAGGTGTGCAAAAGTGACAACGCAATGGCTAGAGAGCGCCAAAGACTGAGCAACATAGAGCAAGGTTGGAAGCAGTGCAGGAAGGCACATTGCAGAGTCAGCAACCACGCAACGACTTCAGAGGGACAATGTAGAGACTAGCAACAGTCAGATCTTCAGCACGAGATGTATCCTATTGAATACTTAGGTCAGTTTTGGATGTTTTTTTGTTGCAGTAAGCAACAGAGTTGCAGTGCAGTAGCAATTGGCAGCAACATGCAGGGTCAGCAGCAGCACAGATGCAACAACGTAGTGTTGATGGGAAGCAGTGTTAGACATCAACAATGCAAAGGGAGATGTGGCAGAATCAGAGCAGTACTTCAGCTGGTTGTATTGCTAGAGCACATTCTTCGCTAAGAGGGAGTGTTGATTTGGGTAGCATCAATTTTGCTCTAAGTCTCAAAATTTGTAGGGAGGCTTAGGCACATGTATTCCAAAGATCCCAGAAATCGTTTTTAAAAATTCCACTCAAAGTGTGTTTTATTAAAATAATTAATTATTTTTAATGGGACCCTTAGTCTAAACTTAAGAAATTAAAATAATTAAAGGGTATTAATAAAACAGAGTGTGAATCTTCTAGAGAAGACGAAGATCAAGTCAAAAGTTAATCTTAACTGTTGATTAACGATTTAATCTCGACCGTTGAAGTCTCAGCGAGAAGATTATAAGGACTTGATGGATCATTTGGAAGATATATCGAGAGAGAAAATCTAGAGATCAAAATTCTTTGGTGAGCAGTGCTCAGAGAAAAAATCTAGAGATAAAATTTCTTTAGTGAGCAGTGCTTAGAGAGAAAATTGACCAAGAATTTTTTTGCAAAGAGGGGTAGAGATAATTTTCGGTTGGAGGTTTTTTTGAGTCAGGGAATACACTGCAGAGAAGACAGAGAGTAGTATGCAGAGGGGCTGCGTAGCAGCTACACATAGTCAACAGAGGCAACGCAATAGCGTTGAGGAATTTCGTGATTCAGCTAAGGATCAGTCAGATCTAGTGCCAAAGAGCTGGGGTGTGAGACTGGGAGAGGCCTGAGGGTCAGATCCAACTAGCAGAAGAGCCACCCAGTAGTAGTGATGCAGTCCCCACACAGACTGATGTAGAGACTGCACAGTGACTGCGCGGAGGCAGTGGAGGGCTTGTCAGTTCGGGGTTTGGCCAGTTTGGGCTTCCAGTGTCAATGTGTAAGGTAATATCACTAGCTCTTTGTCAGTCAGATTCTCTGTGAGAATAGCTAGCAAGGCATCCCAGATTTGTATTCAGAATAACTACATAATAAATAAACCCTTAGCTGCTGGATCAATTTTCCTGTGTTGGGTTTTTCCGGGGACATTGGTCCAAAAGCAATGGTGTCATGTGTCTATGATTTATTATTGCTCAGATCTTGTTTCCGCACATTTATTTTCTGAAGTTGAATTTTGTGAAGGCTGTAGTGTATGGGTTTCAGTATTTATCGTAGAAAACAGTAAATAACTTGTTCAAGTAATTAACAAGTAGAAGATTTCTCATCAGTCGCTGCAATAGGATTCCAGATCTAGGAATTTTCACATGTGGACCCATGCCAGTGCACTCTATTGGTGGACATCTCTACTACATAATCTTTGTTGAGGACTTCTCTAGGAAGACATGGATATACTATTTGAAGCATAAGGATGAGGCTTTCGATATGTTCGTTGATAGAGAATCAAATAGGGAAAAATATCAAGGTCTACATGTCTGATAATGGTGGAGAGTATACGTCAAATGCGTTCGTTACTTTTTCAAGCAAGCTGGAATCAAGAAGGAAACTATTGCACCTTACAACCCTGAGAATAATGGAGTGGTTGAAAGAAAGAACAGGTCCATCATGGTAGATACCTGAGCTATGCTGCATGATCAAAAGTTGTCGAAGTTCCTCTGGGGAGAAGCTACAAATACAACCGTCTATGTACAAAACAAGTTTCCTCATCAAGCTTTGGATAACAAGAATCTCGAAAGAACTAATCATGGGTGTGAAGCTCGACATTGGACATCTCAGGATATTTGGTTGCCCTGTATATTTCCATGTGTCGAAGGACAAGAGGAAAAATTTGGAAGCCATCAGAAAGAAAGGTATGTTTGTTGAATATTGTGAAAACTATAAATCCTTTAGAATATATATATATATGGTTAAAGGAAGATCAAATTTAGCAAGGATGTAACTTTCAATGAAGATGTTGCCCTTGGAAAAGCGAGGAACCTTCCTCTACCTCCCCCTGTTGAGAAGAAAGACAGTGATATGGACCTACTAGGAGGTCTCTCTATGCCCGAGCTAGAGAAAGAGGTTGATGATGATCCCATGGAACCTAAGGACCCCTTGTATCCTCCTCCAAGTGATCCCTCTACCAAGAAGAGACCATTGTGGCTTCATGATACATTATAGGATGCCGAGAGACATATTCCTGCTAAAAGGTCCTTTAAAGAAATCAAGAAGCCATGCCAGTACTAGGGATACGTTGTAGCTATGAGCTCCATCATACGGGTTAAACCTCCCACTTTTGAAGAAGTTGAGAAAGAATAGGTTTGGAAGGATGCCATGGTCGACGAGTATGAATCGATTATGAAGAATGATGTATGGGATGTTGTTCCGAGGCCTAAAGAGAATTTTGTCGTAACTTCGAAGTGGTTATACAAGATCAAGCATGGAATTGATGGAAGCATTGAGAAGTATAAATCAAGGTTCGTGGAAGGTCTTCACAGAGAAAATTGGACTGATGAATGTGACCCTCCTAGGTAAGGGTCTCGGCTGATCGAGAACAATGAGCATGCTCTTCCCCATTATTGAGCTCCCAAGGTGGGAATGTAGTAGTAAGGGCTCCTGGGGTTGACAAACCTCTGGAAAATAGGATAGGGCGTGTATCCTTACCCCTGTGGTAAGGTGATCTCGCCTATTGTCGCTTTGACAGAGTATACCCCAGTTGGCCTCCTACCCACAAGCTGGGCTTGTTGGGATTGGACCTCCCCATTGTGAAATTTTCAATATGAAAATCTACAGTTGCATTGATAGATTTATTTCTCCTACTTATTACTTCAATAAGTTATTTACATAAATCTATCAGTAAACTTCGAAATAAATACTACTACAACATTCACAATTATATATGCAGAGAAGTAAACAGTGAAGAACATAAGCATAAGAACCAATCACATGTACACAGTTATTTTTGGACAAATGTCCCCAGAAAAACCCAATGCGGGAAAACTGGTGCAGCAGATGAGGGTTTATTAATATTCTTCAGCAAATGAATCTTTATAAGGAATACACAGGTAGATAAAATCTAAAAACACGTAAGATAGAATTATCGGCTCCTTCCGACAATTTCCTGACACCCTAATCAACCTCTGCTTGTCTCTATGCATGTCTGCGTGTTTCTCTACATAGTCCCTGCGCTGGACTGTGTAGGATCTGCATGGGTTCACTGCGCTGCAGATCTGCGTTGCCTCTTGTGACCCATTGCGTCCCTCTGTCCTTGAGTTCAGACACTGGTGACTCCCTCCTTCTCCTTCTGCTTCTGTTTCTGCAACTCTCCCACTGAGATCGAATTCTATTCCTTTAGAATTGATCTCCTTCGGGTATTAAGTGTATGCCCGACTTGTTTCCCAAATGACTCTCAAGCCTTCTTTTATAATCTTCTTGTTGGTGAATCAACGACCCAGATTAGAAGTCTAATATATGGCTAAGATTAAAACTTTACTTGATCTTTGTTTTCTATAAGATTCACACTCTGTCTTATTAATACCCTTTAATTATTTAATTTCCCTAAGTTTAGACTTACGGTCTCCATTAAAATAATTAATTATTTTAATAAGACATGAACTGAGTGGAATTTCCACAAAAGGTTTCTGGCTAAGACACCAAATTCGTTGGGTGGGGCCCACATGTCCCGAATCCTTCGTATCGGATACGATACGTACGGATTCGTACCCATTTCACAAGATTCGATTGTGTCCATACAGGACACATCGAATCCCAATCGTGTCTTGTACGGACACGATCGAATCCCGTACAGCTGGTTTCGACCAGAGAAAGCATGTTTGAATATCCAACACGATTATTTGTAGCTTTTGCTCAACAAACTCTGCACACACTGGATTTTATTATAGACAACCTCCATTTCCTTTTTATCAGTTTATGTCCCTCCACTAATCTGCAATTTTAATGTGGCTACTCCATTTCTCTATAACAGGTCTCGATGTGGTCAGAGCATTCCTTTATATTATATTAGTGAATGCAACAATAGCCACCAGGGAGTACCACACCCTTGCTGTGAAGCAGCGACACAATGAGATTGTAGCATAAATTCAATCGCCTTGTTTATAGACATCTTTGATCTTACTAAGATATTTCTTCTTCTGTATAGCAGCAAAGCTTTCAATAGATTGATGACTATGTTTGTAAGTTGTAACTGTATGTCTAGAATGAGGTTATTTCTGTTTACTGTGAGAATTATGCCCTTTTATGCTTGAAAGTCAACAAATATCTTCTTGTTTTAGTACAGATCATTATTTATGTGCAGTTAAACTTGCAATGTTACACTTATATGCAATGAGTAGTCACAAGGGTGAACATATATATTTCTCTTTAGGATGTGTCCTTTAGATTCCAATTATTCTATGTTTGAATCAATGAATTTGTATGAATTTGTGTAAAAAATATCTAATTTTTAATATATATATATATATATATATATATATATATATATATATATATATATATTTTAATAAAATAATATATAACGTATCCAGACGTGTCCTGTTTCGAGGGTCACCTTATCCTGAATCTGATTCTCGAATCCCTGTGTCCATCGAATCCCGAATCCCCGTGTCGGGTGACTTAGGTTTCCAGGTTCTTTGGAATACCGATGTCCAACTCTCCTCACAAAGTTTGAGACTTAGAACACTTTCCGATGCTACAAAAATTAACACTCCCTCTTAGCGAGGTAAGTGTTCTAGCAATATGCCTGCTGCATGTTGCTCTGCTTTTACAACATCTTCTGCGCTACTGATCTCTGGACGTTGCCCCTCATCTGTTGCACTGCTGCCTTCAGTACTGCTGCCCATGACACTGCCACTGTCACTGTTGCATCTGTATTGCAGCTCCCTTTGAATCCTGATTCTATCCATTCTTGCTACTGGAATGAATTCTTGATCATTCCCATCTTCTCTCTAAAGTAGACAAACTTGGTTTTCCCCAGAGCTTTTGTGAGAATGTCTGCCACTTGTTCTCCTGTTGGAATGTACTGCAAATGTACAACTCCTCGTTGGACACAGTCCCTAATGAAGTGACACCTGATGTCAATGTGCTTCGACCAATCATGAAACATGATTTTCAGAGAGCTTGATGCAACTCTGATTATCACATAAAATACTGGTCACTACCATTTTTCTCCTTTAGTAGGTTCACAAGCAGTTTCCGACGCCATATGGCCTCACACAAAGTTGTGCTAGTTGCCATATATTTAACCTCTGATCAGCTCAGTGCCACATATTTCTATTTCCTACTGCACCAGGAAGTCATTCCTGATCCTAGGCTGAAACAATACCAACTGGTACTCTTCCGATCTACTGGACTCCCAGCCCAATCTGCGTCGGTGAACCCACTCAACTTGACATCACTACTACGGGTGTACTTCAATCCAAGCTCAACTGTCCCTTGAAGGTACCTGAGAACATGCATGGTTGTTGCCCAATGAGCTCTCTTAGGTTCTACCATGAACTGACTGAGGGTATTTACAACATAACAGATGTTTGGCCTTGTGTTTACCAGATACATCAAAGATCCTATGAGTTGCCTATACAGAGTAGGATCAACCTCATCATCTTTCGACATGTCGATTTTCTTCCAGTTGGTGATCATTGGAGTCGTCATGGGTCTACACTCCTCCATCTAAAATCTCTTCAGAATCTCTGTAGTATATCTTACTTGACCATGAAATATCTCCCCCTTCTGCTGCCAAACTTCCAACCCTAGAAAACAGTGCGTTAGTCCTAGATCCTTCATGTCAAATTTCATAGCCAAATTCTTCTTGCAGTATTTGATGAGCCTCGATGATCCTGTCAGAAATAGATCATCTACATATAAAACCAGTATCAGGGGCTCACTCCCTACCCTTAGATAGTAGAGATTGGGATCTGCGTCACTTTTGATGAATCCGATCTTTTGCAAGGAGCTGTCAATTTGACCATACCAGGCTCTAGGAGCTTGCTTTAGTCCATACAAGGCTTTATTAATCCTGCACACATGAGTCTTCTGATCATGCATCCTGAAGCCTTCTGGTTGTTCAATATACACCTCTTCTTCTATCACCCCATTCAAGAACATAGTCTTGATGTCCATTTGGTGAATCTCCCATCCCATCTGCGCAACAAGGGATATCACAGATCTAATAGAGGTATATTTGGTTACTCGGGTGAAGGTTTCTTCATAATCTATTCCTTCATTCTGAGCATACCCCTTAGCCACAAACCTGCCTTTAAATATCACAATGTTGCCATCTGCAACATACTTGACCTTGTAGATCCATCTTGATCCTACAACTGATCTCTCCTGAGGTCTGGGGACTACTTCCTAGACATCATTCATCATGATGGAATTGTACTCTTCCACCATTGCATCTACCACACCTGGTGCTGAGCTGCTTCCCGAAAACTGGAAGGTTCCCCGACCTATGCAACCAAAGTTTGATACCTCTCAGGCTGCTTACGTTGTCTCTTCTCATTTCGAGGGACTCCGACAAAGTCTTCTGCATCCCTCAGAATTTTTTGTAGTTCCCTGCTCGTTCTCCCACTGGTACCTGCAGATTTACATGTTCTCCCTGCTATCCCACTCTGTGTCAACAACCCCATAGCAGTACACCCCTATTTTTGCAAATGGGATTTATCATGTTCGAGGTGTTCACCCCATTCAGATTTCATCGTCAGTTGACAATTTTATAAATGATGTAAACCCATTCTGTATGTTTATGATGTAAACGATATAAGTAAGACCTTCATGTATGTAACAACTTAGGTAAGCCTAGTATTTTGGTGACAATTTCTATCCTTGGAGTTTTTTCGTCTCACTAATTCATTTGTGTTTCTTGACACGAATGATCGGCAGAGTTTTCCTCTCCAGCCTCACCCCAAAGCTAGGGTGGACTTTGTCATCAAGATACTAAGTGAGTCCTAGTGTTTTCTATCGAGTCTTTGTAAACGTAGTTTTGGAATAATCCTAGCTAATTGGCTAGATTATTTTATTACAAATTACTTGGTCTACTAGATCATGTTTTGAGTCGCAGAATTGGATAGCTTTTGAGGGTCTATTCCAAATGGGTTTTCCTCTTTCATGTGTCAAATTGTAATATCTTGATGTAAACTATTTTAGTGCATGGTCCCTCACAGTTAGACACCATGGCTAAAGTATTAGAGGGTTGGAAAAAATAATTAATCCCCTCATGAGTCAATTAATTAAATTTTCTGGTCAAATTAAAAATCCTAAGCCAGTAATTTAATTAATTTTATGTCCTAGGTCAAATTAAATTCTTCAAAGACAAAATTCGTGGGTCCCTAAAAAATAAAATTTTAAAGGTCCCAGGCCAAGGAAATATTGAGAATTTTGAGAAATTTTGGACCCTTGGGCTTTGGTGGTTAAGTCAAAGTCAAATTTTTGAGGTAATTAACTCAAAAATATTATTTTTAAGTTAATTAAAAGGGAATTAAATGATAAATTCGAATTTCCTCAAAAATTTATAATTTTGACGGACGAGATTAAAAGATGATTAAATCTTTTTAAACGGTCTAGATTACTTTGACAGGGATCAACCAGACTAGCCGTTGAAGATTTTATCTTATAAATTAGAGGCCTTTGTTAATCCAAGTTGTCATTGATGGCAATAAGTTGAATGAATGAACACACTTGATGAAGGTTGAAAGACTAGATGATAACATATCATTTGAAGTTCTCCTAGTGATGCTGCACTATGACATATTACTGCACTATTATTGAATACATGATGCTATACCTTCATGACTTTGCTGGGTACTATCATGATGACATAGATGTCCTACAGGATGACAGTATGATCCTATAATTGATAAGCCAAACAAAGGAGAAGCCTAGCAGTGGAAAAGGCATGTTGTCCTATTCACCTTCTGCACAAATAAATGACCAGTCACATTAAGAATTATTTTTCTCTATCTTGGAGGAAGAATTTCTCTATGAAACATTTACCATCCTTAAGAGCATAATTTTAGCTTTCCAACAAGCCCTTACTTGGCCAAAAACTCAAAACGGTGATGGGAGAACGTGAATTTTCAAGTTATAAAAATATATTTCTGATATTGAGCCGACCTATGCTCAAGGACACAAGTCGGCCTCCAAACAGGGACGTGTATTTTCATTTGTTATTTCAAAGAAGGCTATATATACACAGTCTGAAATTCATTTATGGGCATAAATTTCAGTCACACATCCATAGAACAAAAAAGATTAAGTTCACATCTCGTAAACCTAAAGGTTAAAGAAGAGAACAATTTTGTTTGGGCTTGAAAGATAATTTAAACCACATTGTAAATCTTGTGGAGGCTTTCAACTTGTCACTCAACTTTATCCAAAATTACAGTAGATCTGAAGCAGCTTTCTTGTGTGACTGAATGCAATTTTTAGTGGGTCGATGGTTGTTGTTATATTGGTTGAATGTGTGGCATGAAGATAAGAATCTCCTTATTATCGAAATACAAGTTATTCATTCACCACTAAATTGAAGTTCACTTATAACGGAGCACTGTGAACATAATTTTGGAAGCACTGTGTGTAGATGCTGCTATGAAAAGTATTTTCTTTTGAAGGGTTCACAAGATTATTTCAAAGTTGTTTTCTGCCTAGAAATGGAAACATTCTCTTGCACAAGTTGAAAGCACTATCTCTTGTGCTCTTTTCTTATGAGTATACATTAGAAATAATATATGTATCAAAGTTCCTTCCTGTGGTTAAAAAAAAGGGTCTTGAATCAGTGTGGTGACTGTGTATCATCATTTTCGTTGGACTATATTTTCGCTGATTGTGGGTACTGTCTTCATTGGACTGTGGATACTATTCCTATTCAGACTTTGGTTCTTTTGCATTTGATTTCAGTGGTGGAAATTCACTGGGACAACTGTGAAATCAATTGCATTTACTGGTGTACCTGTGGTGAAATCTCTTGTAGATTCAAGTAGTGGCATTTTCCCTCTTTGATAGTGAAGACAACGACACTGATGGATTAATTGAAGGCCAGTGATGAAGACAACTTGACAGTGAAGCATAATGAAGAATTATTGGAAGTAATTGTACAGTAAGGAATATGTCAAGGACATTCAAGTAAGTACATCACACATTTTCTATCAAAATAAGATTGAAGGATTGGTGTCCTAGGGGTTGGTGCCTCTAAACACAAGGTTGGAGCCTTGAGAAGAATAGGGTCAAAGCCCTAGAGGTTGGAGCCTCACTTAAGTCCAAGTTGGTGCTTGGCAACAGGTTGGTGCCCTCACTCATCTATTGTACAATATTATTTAAAAAAAGAAGGATTGAAGTTCTTATTAATCTTTAATATTATTATTATACACCTCTCTGTCTTTAATTGTGAAGAATCTAACTGGAAATAATTAACAATTGAAAAGAAATACTGATTCACCCCCCTCTCAGTATTTCCAACAATTGGTATCAGAGCCAGCTTCTTCATTATCAACCTAACAGCTGGAAGAAGGATTCTTAGGCACAATGAAGAACATGGAAGCAACAGGGAAACTGCCTATCTTTGATGGAACAAATTTTAGTTTTTGGAAAAAGAGGATGCCCTACTATCTAATGTCTCTTGGCCCTTAAGTATGGCACTCTGTTTTGGATGGGTACAAAGCTCCCTCCAGTCTTCTAACTGATTCAGATGAAAGAAGAGCCTACATTGCTAATGCCAAAGCTTTAAATTCCATCACTAGTGGAATTACTGATTCCGAATTTACGAAAGTCATGAATTGTGACTCAACCAAAGAAGTATGGGATAAGTTGGTTTCTCTATATGATGGGGATTCCAAGGTTAAGTAGGCAAAGCTTCAAACCTATAGAAGACAATTCAAGAGTCTGAAAATGGATGATGAAGAAGATATTGCATCATACTTCCTCCGAGTAGCTGAAGTGGTTAACTCTCTTATAGGACTAGGAGAAAATATTGAAGAAAGCACTATTGTTAAAAAAATCCTGAGATTGCTTCCTGACAAATTTGACTCCAAAGTAAGTGCCATAGAAGAAATGAAGGACCTAGATACTCTCAAGATGGATGAACTTCATGGAATTCTTATTTCCTATGATATGAGGAAAGGGAGTCCAAATTTCAAAGAAACAGCGTTCAAAAGCCTCAAGATCTACAAAAGAAGGAAAAGGATGGAATTACAACAACAATGAATCTGATACTGAAAATGAGTGAGCTCAATTTGTACGAAGACTAAAAAGGGGATCTAAGCTAAAAGGTAAGTACCCTCTTATTTGTTTCAATTGTGGAAGAATAGGTCATTACGTTGCAAAATGTCCTCATAAACATGATAGTGATGATGAAAAGGACTCTAAAAGGATGATGTACAAAAAAAAGGGGTTTAATAAGAATAACTTCTTATCCAAACAAGATGAGTCTGATGAAGATGAATTTGTAGTCATAAAAAAGAAATAAACTAGAAATATGCGTCATCGCAAAGAAAGTGATGATGAATCTGATGAGGAAAGTAATTATGTTGGAAGCAAAGAAACGTTATTCATGGCATTTACAAATGATGATGAATCATAAGTGGAAGATGAAAAAAACATGGATAGTTTGCTAATGAGTGCCATTGAAGAAAATGAGAATCTACAAAAGAAGATAATTTCCCTCAAAATAGAAAGAGAGGAAGCAAAAGGAAGGGAATACTTCTTGAACATTAAGCTAAAAGAGAAGGATGATATCTGTGAAAAACGTGAAGCTGAAATACTATCTCTAAGAAAGGAATTAGAGCAAGTCAAAAGGAGTTAGAAAATCTCTCTAGCTCTTGACAACATTCTTAATACTCAAAAACCTCAACATGATAAGTTTGGAATTGGTTTCAAAGGAGAATCATCAAGTACAAAGAATAATGCTAGAAGTTATGCTGACGTACTCTCTTGCCATCCAAGAGAAGAAAAGTCATCTCGTCAGGAACAAAGTCTCATTTCAAAATGAAGAATTGAAGAAAGAGAAACTCCAAGGAAGAATGTTGGTTCAAGCTATGGATACTACAATAGGTATCAAACTATTTTTCTTGGGTATTGTTACTATTGTAAAAACTTTGGGCATCAAGCTAAGCATTGCAAGGCTCATAAGAATGAAGCACCAAGATTGAACGATCAAACAAACCAACTACGTGGTCCTAAAGAGCAAGGACAAATCAAAACTTACAATTCCTTTGATCCTTTGGCTAAGTTTGATCTGTCTTGCTCATTATGTGATAATTATGATCATAATGAACAAAATTGCCGTCTCAAAAAGGAAAAAACTAGAAGCGTAAATCTCAAAACTGATAAATGTGGCCTAGCTCTGTGTGCTCATGGCGAAGAAAATCATTGGTTCTTGGATAGTGGATGTTCAAGACATATGACAGGTGACCAAAAGAAGTTTATCTCATTGAATAAGAAAAATGGAAACGTATCCTTCGGAAGTGGATCCGCTAAAATCATTGGAAAAGGAACTACTACCCTTGTCAATGGATAAGGAAAGGCTCAAAATACCTTGCTAGTAGAAGGGCTCAAACAAAATCTCTTAAGTGTTAGCCAGATTTGTGACCAAGGACATAATGTTGTCTTTAGTACAAAAAATTGTGAAATAAGAGACTCATCCTTAGGATAACTTGTGGCGAAAGGAGTAAGAACACCAGATAATGTTTACATTCTTAGTAGAATCCAAGAATATAAATGTTACTTAAGTCAAATAGATGAAAGTTGGTTATGGCACAAGCGATTGGGGCATACAAGTTTTGATAACCTAGTCAACATCAGAAAAATTAAAGCAGTAAGAGACATTCCTAAAATGTGCAAGGCAAATCAAGTTGTATGTGTCCCATGCCAACATGGAAAGCAAACCATAACTAGCTACAAAACTAAGGAGTTCTCAGCATCAAAACCTTTGGAAATCATTCATGCAAATTTGTGTGGGCCAACTAGAACTCCATCTCTTCAAGGTGAAAGGTACTTTTCTCTATTTGTTGATGACTATACTAGAATGATGTGGATATATTTCATAAAATATAAATCCGAAGCATTTGAATGTTTTAAGAATCTTAAGGCTGTCATTGAGAATGAGAAAGATTCTAAGATTAAATGTCTTAGAACGGATAGAGGAGGAGAATTCACCTCAAAAGAATTTGATGAATTCTGTAAAGAGCATGGAATCGAAAGAGAACTCTCTACTGCTAGGACACCTCAGCAAAATGGAGTAGTTGAAAGAAGGAAGCTAACCATTCAAGAAATGGCAAGGACAATGAAAATTTTGGAGAGAAGCGGTTGGAACCGCAGTTTATACCTTAAATCGAACTCAACTAAGACCAAATAATGAAAAAACTCCTTATGAATTATGGAAAGGAAGACCTGCTTCAGTAAAATATTTCAGGGTTTTTGGAAGCAAATGCTTCATAGAAATAAATGATGGCTCACCAGGTAAATTTGATTCTAGAGTTGACGAAGGAATATTTCTTGGATACTCCACTAGGAGCAAAGCTTACAAATGTTACAACAATCGTCTACGAAGAATAATGGAAAGCATTGATGTGAAGAGTGATGAAGGCCTTCTAGAAAAGAGAATTGAAGATCATGAAGTTGAGCCTTTCTTTGAAAAAAGTGAAGAAGAAAAACCTGAAAAAGAAGAGGAGAATGAAGAACCTCAAAGTGAACCTCAAAGTGAATCTTCACAAAGTCCCTCTAAGATCAAGTTTATTCAAAGACATCATCCGGAAGAATAGGTCATTGGAAATATAGATGAAGGAATTCAAAATCGAAGAAGGATGATAAGCACCCCAAGAAAAGATGATGTGGCTCTATTATCTTTAATAGAACCTGAAAATTTTTCTCAAGCAAGCAAAGATCCTTATTGGATAAAGGCCATGGAAGAAGAAATGTTTCAAATCGGAAAAAAAATGAGACTTGGGGACTGGTACCTTGCCCAAAAGATAAAAGTATAATTGGAACAAAATGGGTATTCAAAAACAAGATGAATGAAGATGGACAAATCATCAGAAATAAATCCAGACTTTTTTGCAAAGGATACTCGCAAATTGAAGGAATTGACTTCGAAGAAACCTTTGCACCGGTAGCTCGATTGTAAGCCATAAGAATGTTTTTAGCATTTACTTCCTCAAAAGGATTTAAGGTTTATCAAATGGATGTAAAATCAACATTCCTAAATAGAGATCTCAAAGAAGAAATTTACATGGAGCAACCAGAAGGATTTGATCTTGCTAAAGGAAAAGACTTTGTATGCAAACTAAAAAAAGGCCTTGTATGGATTAAAACAAGCCCCTAGAGCATGGTATGCAAAGTTGGATCACTATCTGCAACAAGAAGGTTTCAAAAAGGGAGTGGCAGGTAGCAATCTCTACATGAAGATGGACAAGGAAAAACTTTTGATCACTCTTGTTTACATTGATGATCTAATCTTTGCTAGCAATGATGAAGAAATGAGCCATGAATTTGCTCTAAATATGTCCAAAAAATTCGAGATGTCAATGATTGGTGAGTTATCTTACTTTCTTGGGCTACAAATATCTCAAACCTATGCAGGCATGTTTATATCTCAAGTAAAATATCTTAAAGACATGCTCAAAAGATATGGGATGGAAGATTGTGCACCTATGAGCACATTGATGACCACAGATTGTAAATTAAGCAAAGATGATGATACCCCTCTTATAGATGCAACTCTTTATAGGTCAATAATTGGAGCTCTCCTATACTTAACTGCTACAAGACCAGATATTATGCAAGTAGTAGGAATGGTAGCAAGATTTCAGTCAAGTCCTAAACAATCCCATCTAGCAACTGTGAAGAGAATTCTCAGATATTTGAAAGGAATGACTGATTTCAGTCTTTGGTATCCTAAGAGTTCAACTCTTATTGTGACAGCTTACTCTGATGTTGATTGGGCCGGGAGCGTCGATGATCGAAAAAGTACCAGTGGAAATGCATTATTTATGGGAGATTTTCTTGTATCTTGGCTCAGCAAAAAGCAATCATCTATATCTCTTTCTACAGCTGAAGCCGAATATATAGCTGTTGTTGATTGTTGTACACAAATTCTATGGATGAAGGAAGCTCTGAAGGATGTCAACATAGAAACTAAGCAACCAATTATTATTTTTTGTGACAATACTAGCGCCATCAATATGTCAAAGAATCCGGTGATGTACTCAAGGACCAAACATATTCCAATCAAATACCACTTTCTCCGTGAACAAGTTGCTGAACATAATATCATGTAGTGCCCCACTCTAGATTTCTGACCTTGATATGACATTAACAATGATTTAGCCTTAAGGCTCACACATTATTATTTGAGGACCTCAGGTGGAGGATACTGACACTTCACTCTACTATTAGTGGATGTGTTTATTTCCTAGTCGGTGTTAGGATGATGGTGGCTTTGATGGATATGTATTTTCTATTGACGTTATGATGATGATAGTTGTGATGAATGTGTCTACTTACATTACTTCTGGTTCACAATAAACAATGATGTGGATGACTATGTCATGTTGATGATTTTGTTATGAAAATGACTAACACTAAGAAACTTGGTGACTGATGATTATTGAGTATTACAGGAATTCGCCAGAGGCGCTTGCATATGATGAGTTGACAACATTTGGTTTGATAGGAATTAATATTTTGTCTTGAAATTATAAGTTCAGTTTGTAACTTGATATATATATATATATATATACTCTGATGATATGTCAGTGGTTGCAGGAACATGTTAGTTGCTTGGCCAAATGACTCACATATGGGTGATGGGCTTGTACAATTGGATGGAACAACATGGGAGGGATGGAACAGTGTCCCTGATCTCACCCGCTAGCTTCCCGCCGTGACTTAGGCTGGAAAGGTTGAAGTACCTTCACCTTGAAGATCACGATGTCGTGAGGGCAGGCCCCAAATTTGGTTCGCTCACGAGGATTTTCTGAGGGGCGCGCATCAAAGTGGATTCCTTGATCCCCAGCACCATTAGTCTCACTATACCAGGCAACATATGAGATGATAGGGGTCTCTATCGTTGCACATATAATTTCCCCTCGTAACCACTGGATGCTTGAAGGGCAAGTGGTGTGGCACCCTTGGAATTTCAAGAGAAATTCTTGAAGGACACGACCGACTTGGCACCCTTGGCATCAGAAATAAATTCTTAGGCATGGCACCCTTGGAACTTCGAATGGAAGTTCTTGAAGGGCATGACCAACTTGACACCTCAACATCATTAAAGAAACTATTAAATATAATCTATACATGAAAATCCAACTAATTCATATCCAGTGACATATGAGGTTAGAACCAAAGGAATTAAATCAAGAATAAAACTTAGGGTAAGGAAGGAATAGGAAAAGATAAAATATTTTACCATAATAACTCTACCCTTTCCTTGTTAAACAAAATATTAAGTGGATAAGGTACATAAGTAACTTAATTAGGCAAAAGGGGGAAAGAGGGACATAGAGTTAAGTATAAAGATTTATTAAAAACTTCATTAAGAGAAGAGGGTGGTGAATTAAAATATATTAATAAATTAAAATTTGAGGAATTAGAGAACTTCCATGTGGCAAGAGCTAACATAAGAATATTCATCATAAAGACAAATTGAGTTAGTTTAGGGGATCAAATCTTAGAATTATCAATTAACTTCAGTAATAAACACAATTTAAGGAGTAAAAAGAGGGAATCAAGAGACAACTAGGAGAAGAAATAGGAAACTTTGTTGGGTTGAGGGAAATACTATTTTTATATGAATAATTAAGTAAATCATTTTGGAAGAGTATTGATGAGAGGGTGACACATGGGTGGGTGAATAATCAGATTTTGGATAATAATAAAAAAAAAATATTTATGCATGAACTTACAAGTGTCACCTATGAAGCTTTCTATAAAAGAAAGGGAAATGGAAGAGAAACGTGCTTTTGTTTACCCTATGGTTAGATGGAGGGATTTTTGTTTACCCTATGGTTGGATGGAGGAGATTATGTCATTTGGAGTGGTTACGAGCTATAGTTGAGTTTGGTGGGATAGAATGTTATAGAGAGAAAACTCTTGAGCCATGAGTGGCTCACCTCTATCAGTTAGCACATTCTTTCGTTGTACAGCCCCATTGCAGCTTGGGGGTCCGCGGGGAAGGAGAGTACCCAAGGAGTAGGCTGGGAGGTCAACCGGTGGGTCATTACATTCGGATTAAGCACGCCAACCTTTAGGCTTGGAGGTAGACAACAACAAGGAAGCTCAAGCAGTGGCAAGTCAAGTTTGGTTCTCGTCCAATGGTGAACGGTACATGTGTGTGTTAGATTGTTTTTAATTATGATGATTTGATTGTGCCTATAATCAAGTTAAAAATATATATGTGGTAAGAAGTTACACTAATAGACTTGATATTCGTGATTTAATTTTGCTGAGTTTCAACTTGTGTGATTATGGTTTCATTTTCTAGTTACTGTCTTAAAAAAAAAAAAAAAATTTAAAGCCTAGCGCTCATCTAGTAAATTAAAGGGTCGGTCTCTACACTTGGTATCAGAGCTAATGATTCAACCTCTAGGACCTATAGGCCCATAAAGTATTAAGGTTTTCTTGTATTAATTTTTGTGTTTTGTAAGCTAATAAATACATCACTGTAGGTATGAAATTGAGCCATAGTTGTGATTACTATACACAAAAGTCCGCCATAGTGATAATAAGCTAGATTCAAGCAAAGTTGCAGACTTATCTTATCTGGCAAATTTCGATTTACCCTTCTTTTAGGCAGCAAGAAGGACCATTGATGAAGAAGGAATAAATTGGTGGATGCTTTAATTTTGAGTTTTAATGTACTCTGCACTCTCTGCGTGTATGATTATTGTTTTTAAAAATTGCTTAACGGGAGAAATAGGTTTGAATGGTTCCAGTGCCTATTGAAATCACATTTATATATTTATTATGGCAGAGCCTTAATAATTCTCATAGCAAAACTTGTGAATCGTAATTAACTCTCACGGTAGCGATACAGATCGTCTAAACAAGGGAAATATATGATTTATTTCTGTCTCCTACATTTACTATTGCAGAGTGTTGAAATGCCCTTCTGAAATTTTGAAATTTCAGCTGGGCATTATGGATCAAGGTTGTGATTTCAATACGAAATTTAGTACATACGTACAAGGAGGAATCTGCCATTATTGATCATTTGCAGCTCTGGGATTGGTTTCAATCAATTTTTTTCGCTATTGGGTTGCGGTTTTTGAGTCTCTGTTGAAACGTATGGTTCTGGGTGAATTTGAGAACATAACAGGAGGAATCTGCCATCATTGGGCATTTGCAGTTCTGGGATCGGTTTAAGGTTTCTGTAGCTTTAAAGTTTTCATAAACTAAATGTAACCAAGTTACACAGACACGCATCTCTTTCTTCCCTCCAACATAGAAAAACTACGAATTTCACTTCCTGGTCTTGTGAAATATCGAATTTAAGTTTACTCTGACAGCCCAGAATGCCTCTCACTTCACTACCAATATGCCAAATCTTAGATTTATATTTCCTCTTATAACCCAATAGCCAAGATCACTGACAAAGTAATGGATCTCACCACAGTTTTTTTTATTACAACTATACATCCTGGCATAACCCAGGAGCCAGCACCATACCGATTAAAACTTAAGACGAAATCTCCACGACACTCCAGAGCCTCCCTGTCACAGTCGGATTTTACTCCCTGCGCCCGTGTTTCGTTTCGTCTATTTGAGACGTTACCAGATTATCTGGTTCCTGTATTCTTTTTATAGTTGCTGGATTAACACATTTTCCTAAATGGCTTTCTCATGAGCCTCCAATGCCGCGATGCTGCTTCCTTGAAGGAATATAAAAATAAGCATCACACTTGGATATAGATCGTGAATAAAAAGATGCATCATATCTATCGCAGATTTGATTGAGAAAACGATGGAAATACTTCGCATCTTCGATATCAAGGTCTGCAAAGAAATCATTATCAGTTAATTAGCATGTCACATTTTCAATTTCTATAGATCATTGTGTCCATGGAAACATGGTATTGATAACATCAAAAACTCCAAAACAAGCAATTTGTAAACCAGAGAAATCTGATTTTTGTCATACCTGATGACAACATATAACTCTGAATATTTTAAGATTTTAAGAAATAGGAATTCTGCAAAGATTTATGAGTAACCATCCCATAGACAAATTTAGCGGATCCCTCCTGTCTGAAAGCATTCACATTGAATTTTGATACGCAGATACCCCAGTTCTATGGCCCATTTATATGGCAGTGCTCAAACATTTTGAATTCAGATTCTGATATGGGAAATTTTTAAAGGACGAAATTATAAAAATCACAATTCAGCCACTGAAGTGTTTAAAATCGATGGTCAGTCTGAGAATTTCAATCGCACAGAAATAAAATCTAAAGGAGTTGGAGTTTCTCACGGCAATATTCCTGAAAGAAAGGCTGATTGCCCGCCCACAGCCGCCGGAATATGGTGAAACAATTTTTGTATTTACCCTCCGCATTTTGAATTTTCATTCTACAGGGTATAGATCCGAAATTCACGGCATTAAATGTGGACAGGATTTTAACACGTATTTACCCTTCTCTCTTTTTTTTTTTATAAAGCCGTATTCACCTTTCCTCTCATTTTATAATGCTTTATAAAGCAGTTTCTTACTTGTATTTGATATTTTTTTAGAGTATACAAATTTATATTTTTTCCTATAAATTAATTTATTTGAGATTTATATTTTGCTTGCTCGGGTATCTGAAATATTTAAACCGCTTCCTGATTCCAATTTATTGAATATGAATCCATTAAAAAGATCCCAACAATCACGTATTTTTTTTAACCGCCGATGGACATAAATCACCTTTGGATCTCCGATTTCAAAACAAAATTTGTAGTGGATTTGAATGAGCTAATTCAGTGATTTGAAGAAGTGTTTACATTGGTGAAACTGTGATCTCAATAATTTGCAGAAGTGAACATGGTTGAAACCATGTGATCGATCGACCAGACCTCAAAATTCACAATTTAAAAAAATACAATTCACTCACAGGTTATAATAAATATTATATAATTTTTAGCAGTTTGTAAAAGTATTTTTAATTAATTATAAGTTAATAAGTTTTAATTTTAATTTTGTAAATTATTACAAATAAATTAGTTTAATTTTTGAAATTGTTTTTGGGATTAATTAAGATGAAAAAAAAAATTGGATTAAATAATATAGATGCATCATGTTTTGGAATTAGTCATTGAAAAATAATATAGATGCGTCATGTTTTGCAAGTCTCATCACCAATTTCCCAATTCCGATAGATAAAACTTCGGCGTTTGAAATCGATTTGCAAATAATCTCATTCAACATTTATGTTTCAATTAATATTCAAATTTCAAGCTGATTTTCCAACCTGACCCTCCTATATACCAGGGAAAAATACCTTTAATTCTTCTTCCCAATCTACGAATGGCAATGAAAACTATCAATAATTTAATCAGATTATTTTGGAAATATATTTGATCTTAGAATTAGAGTATCTACTTTTAAAAACTCCAAATTTGTGTATGTTTTATAAATATTTGATTTATCTTTAGGTTACCAACCGTGTTAATTAATTTTTTTTTAGCTACACAACCTTGAGACAAAGCATATTGTTCGTGGTACCTATTTTTGTTCTTGGAAAATCTGGAAAAACACATTACCTATATAGTTCTGCTTTTGTTCTTGGAAAACACATTTTAACCTTTTACAAACGGGAAGATGGGCAACCGTTCCTCTTAAATTAGTTAATTCGCTGTATTTCTTCATATAATTCTATTTCAACTACATTAGAATGTACTTTTATTGTTATATTGCAAACAACGTTGTATTTGACTCAAGTAAATATTGCAACACTGCTCTATTTGACTTAAGTAAATATGTAAAGAAAACTAGCATATTGGATGTAATGTTAGTTTGGTGGCTACTTTTTGTTTTTCTTAATTAACAAGCCTCTTCAATTTAGCATGCATTTATTTTAGTTTGAGTTTCCAGCTAATTGTATTGTCTTTTCTGTAAATACGCATTAAAATATTCGAGTTTTGTCTACTCTTCAAACTTAAGCTTATAAACAAGATGTGAATGCCTGAATTTCTCCTAGTGGTTTCAGTGGTTATTTTTAAAATTATGTTCTCTTATTGGCCTGGAAATGTTTTCTTTCCCACATGTCAAACCATAGTTTATTATTATTATTATTATTATTTCTTTCTTCTATTAATAATTTTGCCACAATCTGTCTATGTTTGTATTAAGAAAGTATTCAATCTTTCTGAGAAGATCATTTATGCATTTATGCCTTGCACTATTTCGTACAAAGCTATAGAAGACATTATAAGCAACATACATCTATTTTAGAAGTCTAGAAAGTTATAAAATTGGAATGATTATCAAGGTAATAGTAGTCTTTAGCAAAACCGTAAAAGTGGGTCAAAGAAGAAACAAAGACCTTGATTTAGTAAAGGACAATCATTGGTGATCTAAGTGGTTTCAAAATCTTATGGTCTGGTTGTGGCCATCTAAAATTCAAAAAAAAAAAAACCCTGAAAATAGTTCATACTCTAGTAAATAACATGTTCACTATTATTTACTTCTCACCATAATTTAAGCAACTTTGTGTTCAAGAAGGAAATTTTATAGAATTAAGAAGTAATATATATATATATATATATATATATATATATATATATATATTATGAGGAGTTACTTCCCTCTATTATTTATGTTTTCCCAATACTGAGTTAGGAGTAAAACTGAAATGGTTTACACTAACTAGTTTTTTTTTTTACTCGCCAAAATTTATGTAGACTTACTAATGTTTATAACTCTGTCAAAATTTATGCAAATCTATCCACTTCACACCTCAAATTATTAGTTTATGTTAAAGCAAAACTATAAGATTATATTTTCCTATTCACCATTATTAATTTAACATTGGTAAATATAGGTTATAATTTTTATGCCAAATTTTTCCATATCTTAATTTGAAAATTAAGTAACAAGGAGAAACACTTGTTATAGATTAAATATTATTAATTTTGAAAGAAAATGAAAGGTAAAAAGGGAATTTCAAAGTAATTATAGGTTCACTTAAATTAAGGTGCATACACTAATATTACGCTATCCATAAATCTAGGGTTAGACACAGTGATCTATTGAAACACATAGCATACATCAATTTAATATATGTACATCATGGCTAATGCATATCTAAAAGTTAGAATTGATTATACATGCATATTAGATATATCCTTAAAAGTTAGGAAATCATACAAATTGTGATAATAAATAATTTATGTATTTAATAATAATACTAAAGTAGTAAATTCCTTATGAGCTATGAATACTAGAGTGTAAATTGATGTTTACTTTGGTAAGGTAGTTAGTCTCCTAAATTATGGCAACAAAACCTTTCACTCTTTGAAAGTGGATCAGGATCCTTTATATAATTGATAAAATTCAATGCAACAAAATACTAAATCCTTTATATAATTGATAAAATTCAATGCAACAAAATACTGAATCCTTTATATAATTGATAAAAGTCAATGAAACAAGATAGTGATTCACGAAGGAATACAATACCAATAGATTGCTAGCAATAGGTCTTATTAGAACAATACTTGAGTCTAGAGCTCATGGAAATAGAGTATGATGACCTAAGAATATGGATCGAAAATATGTCAACCCAAGGATTACTTGGAGGCGACTCTTTCTAGGATGAATCATCCACCAGAAATCAAACAAGAACTCTTGAGGGTTAGACTGTCCTTCGATATTTGAGACAAAGTAATGATGAGAACAATAACAAGCGTGTTTTTTCCTTTCATCTTGAGAAATTCCAGATGATAGTCTACTACTGTTATTATTTTAGGTTGTTAGTAGTTGTATAGCTTTACTAAAGAATTTTCCAAAGAAGACCACAAGTTCGTTGTCTTGTGCATGGTTCTTCACCCACTTAATCTATCTCATATGATCATACAATTTACTATAAAAGAATATGGCCCATGACATAGTGGTTTTTGGAACACTTAGCCATCACAAATGATTTGGAACACCTAGGGACATGTTGGAGGAACCAAAAATGGATCAGAGATTATTTACATTAAAAAGATACTATATATATATATGGCCCGGTACATTTTACATCAGGGAATCAACATATTGATTTAAATTTTCATGTTGATTCCTTTATTGGAGAAGAAGAGAGAACATGCAATTTCTTATTCTTCAACATATGCAGAGTAGAGACGTGCAATGCATGTGATAAATGGAGTTAGCTTAGGTGATTGTTGAGACAATGATGATTAGACATATTGAAATTGATAATTACAATGCTCTTAGGTTCAATTATGTGACATCTAAGAAACTCAAAAGGATTATTACTATTTTGGGTAGGTTGATATTGAGTGCTAACTTTTGGAGCCTATCATATATCATATACTTGTATGGCTTTTTTTTATTTTTGGAGCTTAATCATATAATGATATTAATGATCTCATGTTAAAGGATATCTACTATGTGGTGAGTCCTGGCCTAAGAGCCATTTTATTAATTAAACCTAAGCAGTGTAAGTGAGGTATTTGAATTAATTCCCAAGAAGAATTGATGCACCTTAACGTAGGTTCATTGCACATGCGGTTTTGAGTTAATGGTCACTCACAAATTGTACATCCTCTTGTGAGATATTTTATGGTGATAGATGTTAAACATATATAACTATGATGATTTTAATTTCATATGAAATCAATTGTGTTAATATATGATAAATAAACATTTATACGTGCAGATATTTTGTTAACTTACTTGGGGATGGTTTTATAGGAACTAATGTGTTCCCAGGTAGTCCACATCTGTTACAAAATGAAGATTGATGTAATGTATTAGGCATATCCATACACATATTATACATTTCGAATGACATTGTGTGCCCTAAAAGTATTGGCATCAAGAATGATAAAATATAACGGTGGGGCTTGTTTGTCAAAGCATGCAACCCATATTCACATAAGACCATTCAAACTCTAGATAAGGGAGGTAATCAGAGTTACCAAGTGAATATGATGTTGATATTACTTACATAAAGGGAGCCATAAATAGGATGGAAGATGTTTTAAGTTTGCACTTCAAATATTTCAGGATTCCCTAATGGACAAACACTTGGGAGAAATTTCTCGATTTAAAAATTGAGGATACTTGGCACAATGAGGATATCAAGAGTTTAATAGAGGTGACAATGATATGCATCCTTGTCTTACTTTCCTTTCCTACTCTAAGGACTTTGGGGTGAAGTCCATTATTAAGAGGGGGTGTATGTAGTGCCCCACTTTGGTTGATGGACATTTATCCTTCATACTTTATTCGTTGAGGACCTTAGGTTGAGGATCTGAACACATGACTCTATTATTAGTGGATTTGATGGTTATGTATGTCTTTATTGATACTATGATGATTGTAGCATTAATGGATATGCATGTTCTCTATTCATATCATGATGATGATAGATTTTATGGATAGATATGTTTTCATTTGATGTTACGATGATGATGCCTTTGATGGATATGTCACCACTTCCATGGTTTGAAACTTCGGGACGAAGTTTAATTTAAGGGGGGGTGTATGTAGTGCCCCACTCTAGATTTCTGACCTTGATATGACATTAACAATGATTTAGCCTTAAGGCTCACACATTATTATTTGAGGACCTCAGGTGGAGGATACTAACACTTCACTCTACTATTAGTGGATGTGTTTATTTCCTAGTCGGTGTTAGGATGATGGTGGCTTTGATGGATATGTATTTTCTATTGACGTTATGATGATGATAGTTGTGATGAATGTGTCTACTTACATTACTTCTGGTTCACGATAAACAATGATGTGGATGACTATGTCATGTTGATGATTTTGTTATGAAAATGACTAACACTAAGAAACTTGGTGACTGATGATTATTGAGTATTACAGAAAACCGCCAGAGGCACTCGCATATGATGAGCTGACAACATCTGGTTTGATAGGAATTAATATTTTGTCTTGAAATTATAAGTTCAGTTTGGAACTTGATATATATATATATATCTATGTATATATACTCTGATGATATGTCAGTGGTTGTAGGAACATGTTAGTTGCTTGGCCAAATGACTCACATATGGGTGATGGGGTTGTACAATTGGATGGAACAACATGGGAGAGGTGGAACAGTGTCCCTGATCTCACCCGCTAGCCTCTCGCCGTGACTTAGGCTGGAAAGGTTGAAGTACCTTCACCTTGAAGATCACGATGTCGTGAGGGAAGGTCCCAAATTTGATTCGCTCACGAGGATTTTCTGGGAGGCGCACATCAAGGCGGATTCCTTGATCCCCAGCACCATTAGTCTCACTATAGTATGCAACATATGAGATGATAGGGGTATCTGTCGTTGCACATATAATTTCCCGTCGTAACCACTGGATGCTTGAAGGGCAAGTGGTGTGGCACCCTTGGAATTTCAAGGGAAATTCTTGAAGGGCGCGACCGACTTGGCACCCTTGGCATCAGAAATAAATTCTTAGGCATGGCACCCTTGGAATTTCAAATGGAAGTTCTTGAAAGGCATGACCAACTTGACACCCTCGACATCATTAAAGAAACTATTAAATATAATTAATATATGAAAATCCAACTAATTCATATCTAGTGACTTATGAGGTTAGAACCAAAGGAATTAAATCAAGAATAAAACTTAGGGTAAGGGAGGAATAGGAAAAGATAAAATATTTTACCATGATAACTATACTCTTTCCTTGTTAAACAAAATATTAAGTGGATAATGTACACAAGTAACTTAATTAGGAAAAAGGGGGAAAGAGGGACATAAAGTTAAGTATAAATATTTATTAAAAACTTCATTAAGAGAAGAGGGTGGTGAATTAAAATTTGAGAAATTAGAGAACTTCCATGTGGCAAGAGCTAACATAAGAATATTCATCATAAAGGCAAATTGAGGTAGTTTAGGCGACCAAATCTGAGAATTATCAATTAACTTCAATAATAAACACAATTTAAGGAGTAAAAAGGGGGAATCAAAAGACAACTAGGAGAAGAAATAGGAAGCCTTGTTGGGTTGAGGGAAAAACTATTTTTATATGAATAATTAAGTAAATCATTTTGGGAGAGTCTTGATGAGAGGGTGACACATGGGTGGGTGAATAATCAGATTTTGGATAATAATAATAAAAAATTATTTATGCATGAACTTACAAGTGTCACCTATAAAGCCTTTTATAAAAGAAAGGGAAATGGAAGGGAAAAGCTCTACTAATTGTGGATAACTCCACTTAATTGGAGTTATTTTAGTGTAAAATGCACAAATTTAGGGTGTGTTCTATATTTCTACCAATGCTAACCTTTAAGTTAAATGTTAAGGGTAGGGGGTGGCCACATGCCAACCCCCACAACCCGCATTTACAATAGCATTGAAACCGGAGTTTAAATCGCGTAACCGTCGGAGCAACCGTCGCATAAAATATGCCATGTGACAAGGCTTAATGGTTGTGATAAATGTTTGAAGTGATTACGGATATGTTGGCGGGTGTTAACAATTTGTTGCGATGTTTTCTATGGTCATGTCCCAACCCCCAAATGCATTTCTATTAACATTTAAATAGAACCTAACTACACATAAGATTAAGTAATACATGTAGCCTGGTTGGTGGAAACCTATGCGCGTAGGCCGGAGGTCGCAGGGTTCGAACCCTGCAGAATTCATAAAAAAATTTACACTACACCTTAGGGACACATGGCGGCCTTAGGGCTGGTCACGTGTCACCCTATAATTGGTCCACCAAAATCAACGTACAATCCACCAACAAATCACAATGCGCCACTTGTGAGCCTCTGACTGGTTCTTAGAAAATGAATATTCTTCAGAATATTCCTTTTTGCTAACTATGCATCCTCTATGATGACTGGGCATCCCAGTCAACCTTGTCGCAAAATTTAGTTGTTTGGGAATTTGATCAGAACGCGATATCTCCCTCATACGACATCGGTTTTTTGAACTGTTCACGGCACTGGAATCAGGAAGACGAGATCTATGCATCCATCCCAGTTTCAACCCAATCCTGTAACTTTCAATATTGAGCAAAATTTATGAACTCCTTATCATAGAGCCAGGGCAAAACCTCTCCCTGTTGGAGAGGAAAACCTACGATAAATTCTTCTTACATATTTTAGATGCAAGTACCGTGACCTAGACTTAGACCCTTGACCTATTTATGCATCAAAGACCTTGTCCTTACTTCTTTGATGTCCTTAAATGCTGGTTCTTCTTTTCTTCACCAAGTATCACTATTCAGCACCAATACTTCCTTGAACCTTCAATTACTTGAAATATATATAGGTTGTAGATAGGAAAGTAAATCTCAGATTTACTTTCCTTATTTCCTTTAATTTCCGACTGCTTCTTCTTTGCAGACCACTGTCCCAACAACTTTACTTTAGATCATTCTGCAAACTATGCTTGACTTTAGATCCGCACTTTAGAGGATATCATTCTCGTGCTCATGCACTTGATAGATCCACACTCTTGCTTCAGTATGTTGCATCACTTAGAGAATACACGGATATGTGTGTGTGTGTGTGTGTGTGTGTGTGTGTGTGTGTGTGTATATATATATATATATATATATATATATATATATATATATATATATATATATATATATAAACCTTTTCTGAAATCCGCACCAAAGTCCAACACCTTATGATATACCGATATATGTATATAAAGACTAGTTCTGCATTCCTTCAAAACTTCCGCACTGCACTTCAAAGATATACTCCGCACTTCACTTCAGTGATATGATCCACATTGAAATTCTTCAACAAACTATTTCAAAGATGACTGAATACTGTCTCCACAAATGACCGCATATCTCTTCTCTTTAATCTGCATTAGTAGTTACACTAACTCAAAACATATCCACAATTCTCTTCATATAACAATCCACAATTTATACTATTTGATCACAGAGAAATACACATATTTTTGTCTTCCCAATGATCTGCAACTTCTGTGTATATATAGGAGTACGTTCATTGAATTTAGACCGACCATACCTCTTACTAGTAGGCCGACTTGTCAATTGTAGGGTGGTCGACTTGATACATTAATATAGCTTCTCTTCTAGCGTTTGAGTGAGAGCTATTCTTCCACGATTTTTTAACTTGGTCTTGGAGAATTTTTAGATCCTTCATATATGACACTTATTACATTTATATCTAGAAGACAAATCCCTATATAGACATCAAGAAGAATTCTATTTAACATATAATAAAATCTTGCTCATGAAACCCATGAAACAAGTACAAAATATATTTTATTATATTTGTCTTATTCTTTACATAAAATACAAAATTACATAGTCAATATGAAGACCGACCTAGTTACACTTTTCAACAAGGATTACCTCACACTGACACTGGAAAATACTGACTGACCAAACACTGAGCTGATGAGCCCTACGTTGCCTCTATACAGTTCGAGGTCACTCTGCGTGGGGACTGCATCACCTCTACTTGTTGGCTCGTCTGCTGGTTGGATAGTAATCTATGGCCCCTCTAGTCTCACACCCCGACACTCTGACACTCAATCTGACTGATCCTCAGCTCAATTTAGGATCTCCTCAAGGCTGCAGCGCTGCCTCTGCTGGCTTTGCGATGTCTCTGTGTAGCTGCTACGCTACCTCTCTACATAATGCCCTTTGCCTTCTCTGAAATGTATTCCCCGCTCAGGAAAATATCCAACCAGCAATTATCTCTGCCCCTTTACGCAAGAATCTTCTCGATCGATCTTCTCTGTTAATACTGATCACTAAAGAATTTCGATCTCTAGACTCTATCGGTCTCCCGGTGTATTTTCCAAACACCCCATCAAGTCATTCGTATAATCTTCTCGTCGAGACTTCAACGACTGAGATTAAATCGTTATTCAATTACTAAGATTAACTTGACTTGATCTCATAATTCCTGCTTTCTCATAATGGGGCTCAATTCAGAATGGTTCGTAGCATATCTGGTTCCAGCAGTCAGTAGAGCAATTGAAGGAGGTGAACCAAAGCAAGCAACTTACCTATCGAATTCCATTTGGGTTCCACCGGTCAGTCTCATGGTTGGGTCGTATCTTGGATTACTCAATCACCTGTTGGTATGCCTTACAGATCACTGAAAAATACATCTAGTTTATTCGATTTTACTGAAAGTTTAACAGGTTTCTGAGAAAATTATACAAACAATAAATTGACTTATTTTAATATATATATATATATAGTGTTAAATGATCCTGAATTTTCTATTTTCTACATTATCTACTATGAAGGAGATTATGAGAACGATAGCTTATAACTTGTGGCTTGGTTTGCAAGCCACACACCAAGGTTCCGATCTAGGGAAGGTCCCCATTCCCAGGGCCAGGTACACGTCCGAATTTTGGTGGAATAGTTAACCAGTCATGTCGTTTGAGTACACGATTGTTGGTAATTTTATTCTTCCGACGAACTAATAAAGCATCACTTCACAAGTATATCAAAAAAAAATGGAGAAATTCAATAACGCTAACTTACCCTGAGCCTCTGAAGACTTTCCTGTAGAGCTCGAGTTGCAACATTAGTATGCTGGGAAAGCGACATCACTTTAGCGCCCCGGCTTCCATCAATAGGCCGATTTGGCGGCGGCATAGCTGCATAAGCACTCCCTGCATATCCAACCGTTGGAGACACCTGAAATGAACTGGGCGCGGAAGTGGAAGCCGGGACCGAGACTCCGGCTGCGGGCGCTTGCAGAGCGGTCCCCCTGTTTGAAGCATCGTCTACTTGCTTTCCAAAACCCTTTCTAAACTGCTCTTCTTCCCATCTCTTATCTTCATCATCCTTGTCTTCATCATCGTGTTCTCTATCAACTCTTAAGCTCAAATTACCCGTCCCCCGTTCCAGTGACTCAAAAACCCCTTTCTTCAGGTCGCTGGGCTTCTCCCCCAGCATTGCAAGCCTGCCATGAATCTCAACTTCGTCGTCGCTGGAGTCTGGTCCGTCCTTCAATAATTCACCGCCATGCGCAAAGATCCGAGCACTTTCCAAAGGAATATAATCCAGGGCGGCACAGGCCTTGCGCAGTCTCTCGCGTTTGGCCCTAATAACATTTATGGTCACCTGGTCGGGAATTCCTACGCCAACTGTGTTGATGTCGTTCAAACCTAAACTGTCCTCTACATCAACCTTTTCCGGTCAAAATTTTTCGCCCTTCAATTTTTCTTCGTCTAATCCCAACCCGTTGCCCTCGCCAGACGGATTAATTAAACCCTTCAACACAACCACAGTCTTGGAGGGCTTATTACTCTCGGCCAGGGGTTGAGGTTTAGAACCCCCTAGGCTTTTGGTATTTTTCTGCAACTCCAAAAGCTTTTATTTAGTGTACTCACCCGCCTGGGGCTGGACGTTCGAGTTAATTGCAGGCACCGTGGGTGGCGCGCTTCTGTCCTTTGATGGGGAAATCTTGTGCGCAGAACCATGGGCTACACCGAGCCCCGTTTTCTTTTTCATTTTCTGGAAACCCTGCACTGCTCCGCCATCTTCATCGACGTCGAAGCTCAGGAGGTTCCGAGGCGGCAGTGGCCTGGATGATGGTTGTTTCTGTTTGTGTTTTTCCTTCGTGGCTATTCCATCGTCGTCTGCGAAGCTGAGGAGATTCGAACCTCGAGCGGGCCTGTTCGAAGGTTTTTCCTTGCCCGGCTTTTGGGTTTTGTTGGGAAATGGCTTGATGACCAAATTTTCGTTGCCATTCCCATTGGCGTCCTCGTTGTCGTGATCTTCGGCTCGATGCATGAAATTATTAGCCTTGTTGTTCATCCTACGAACGAGCAGCCAGCCCTAAGACGCTATGCCCACCACACCAACCACCAAATCTTTAACCCCCTGCTCCAATTCGTATTTCTACGAATTAATGGAAGTGAAACAAACTTTGTTAGACTTTGATCAAAGAGACATGATAACAGGTTTGGAAAACCAAACAGATGCAACAGAGCAACCCTGTTTAAATCACCTCGTGTTTTCGTTTGCAACACAATTTAGGAAAAACAATTAAATTTTTCTTTTGCATTATTTATTTGATTTATGTTTAAATAGTGACGAAATCTATCAAAATTTAGTTACGGTTTATTATTTGTGAATTAGTATTATTTAAAGAAATTCATGTTAACCTTGACAAGTGGTTTGTTTGTTGGGTTTTGTTTTTGGCCAGTGATTTGTTTGTTGTGGGTTGTTTTTCACCTATAGATTAAAATTCAATCAAAAATTTTCTAACATAAAGACAATTGCACTATTTTTGGTAGAGAGATCGAGATCAATTTAGAAGGAGAAAATTGGTCTCCAAATATTCAACAGTCATGACTTAACAAATATAATTCACGGTACACTTGAAAAGTGCAAAAGAGAAAAAAATGGGAAATCATAATCAAATTATTTTCAAAATCAAATGAGGAATGCAAAATGGTAAGGAGAACCTTGAAAAAGGAAGGTGAGGAGAAGATGAAAGTAAGTTATATAAGCAGATTTTAAAAAGGAAAAAGTACGAGTTCATGTAAACAAGGCAAGAAGAGTTGATATATCTAGGGAAGAATAACCCAAAATGTTTTTGGTAGGAACTTCAACCAAGGAAGCAGCAAATTAAAAATAATATTACAACTGATCAGTGGTTTGACTATGCAAGACAATTCTATGAAAAAGAATTAGAGGTTGATCCTCCTCCCGGGATCAACACAACTACAAAGCTTTTCGAAGTACAGGAGGTGGAGGCAGGAATTAAAAAGTTGAAACAGGGAAAGAAAAGGACTTGGCTGAACTTCAAGCATAATATTTAAAGTGGGGAATGAAAATTCTGGCACCGCACATCATGGAAATATTCAAAAACGTCATTCGACAAGGATTCCCAAGGGATTAGACAACTAGTCTAACAATACTCCTTTTCAAAAGTGGAGACATTAATAATCCTTCCAACTATAGAATCATTGTGATCAATCATTTGTTTCAAAGCTTTTCGTTGGCATGGTAGAAAATAGAATCAGTAAGTGGGCATAAGTAAAAGAAAAGAGGGCAAAAGGGCAAGCGGGTTTTAGGCCGAAGCATTCTACAATAGATCATGGTATCACGCTGAGACACACTGTTGAAAAGGTTTGGGGGGACAAAGAAGAAGTATTTTGCTACTTTGTTGACTTCAAAAAGGCATTTGACACAGTCCCAATAGATAAGTTGTGGCATAGAATGGAAGAAATTGAAATTCCTTTGCAATATAGAGTTGTTGTCCATAGGCTTTATGAAGAGGTGAAAGTCAAAATTATAGCTTCCGCAGGAATTTCATAAAGTTTTAGAAGTGACATCGGAATCAAGCAAGGTTGCCCTTTATCCCCTACCCTTTTTTGTTTATACATTGACAAATTGGAAGAGTGGCTAAATCTGCAAGGTGGGGATGGTGTTTGGTTGGGGAAGTAAGTGATAAAGCTTCTTCTATATGCCAATGATCTTGTATGAGTTGCTAAATCCACCCATGGATTGCAGATGCACCTATATGCCCTTGACCATTTTTGTAAAGCAGTGGGGATGCAAGTAAATACCAGTAAGACCAAAATAATAATTTTCTCTAATAAAAAGAAGCAAAGCCAACATATGTTCTTCTTTGAAGGAAACATTCTTGAAGAAGTAAATGAATACAAGTACCTCGGGATCGATTTCAATAACAATCTTAATTGGGAGGATTACAGAAAGAAAAGAATTTTAGGATGATGGAAAGCATTATATGCACTTCAAAACAGATGTAGAGAGGCAAAGTTATGGGATTGGAACACGATTAAAGTGATTTTTGGACTCCTAGTTTGTCCAGTGATATTATATGGGTGTGAATTGTGCGTTAACAGCATCCGTGTTTCAAAATGGAAACAAATTGAGAAAATATAAAAACACTTGATCATGAGCAAGTTCAAAATAAAAAGTGTGGTTCCTTATGAGATAATGTTGAGTGAAACAAGAGCAGCTCCCATTGAAGCAATTGCTATGGTGCGTCTTATAAGGTATCTAAACATAATTGAGCAAATGGGAGGAGGTAGATGGCCGAAAGTTATCTTCAATGAAGGCATGAGTGAAAGAAAGAAATCATGGATGAGACAAAACAAAAAATAGATGAAAAAATATAATATTTACCTCAATGCATGTCCCACAAATAGCGAGGAGTTAAAGAAATTTGTTATAAAGAAGTTTCGTAAGCGTATATGGGGAAAAGAGTTGGGTAGAAAGAAGCAATACTGGGTTCAGGAATTCAACACCACTTGTGATCTCCAACAAAAAGAGTACAATGGAGCTAGAATCCTGTGGTGAGAAAATATTCTTATTGCTCAATTAAGAACTAACTCACATCAACTTCAGTGTGAAACAGGATGGTGGAAGAGACCTAAAGAAGCTTGGGAAGTACGGGTGTGTATTTTTTTCACTTCTAGGGTAGTGGAAACGGAAAAGCATTTCATTTTGGAATGTGATGCTTTCAGAGACATCAAGGAAAGTTATGGCATTATGTTAACATCAATTTTGTGGCATTATTTTTTCAGTGAGGGGATTTTTAGAAGGTTGGGTCAGCTCATCATCAATTTGAGTAAGAAAAGGAGTGAATTGCAGAAGGAAAAAATAGACAAGGAGACTGGTAGTACCATAGACTATTTTTAGTCTTGTGGACATTAAAATATCTATCTATGTATCTATCTTAACTTTTTCTTTTACTTTGCCAAAAACCAGCTTCTAATTAAGCAAAAGTATTTTTAAATTATATTAAAAAAACCATTTACAATGATTATTTACTTAAATCGTTCGTGCTCCGTCGCCTCCCTTCGTCATTCAGGCTCTGTCGTTGGCTTTCTCCCTCCCGTCGTCGGGCCCACCACCATCCACTGCCCTCCTCCCGTGCCCCCACACCCTCTGCCACCATCCCCTCCCCACGACCCCCTTTGTCCTATCACCCCTCCTCCCCTGATTAACTCTAGAATCTGAATTCAAATCCGCATTCTGTCACAAGTCCACTCACTTTGAATTTTCCCCCTCGCACTCCCATATTTGGACAATCCCAATTCGGAGCTCGAATGGCTTGCATTGCGCTCGGGCAATTCGGCAGGCTCCAACAACATTGTAAGTATCAACGACCCACATCATGATGAGAGGAAGGATATATCAAACATATTGCCTCCATCTCTCCAATTTCAGCATCAGTTTTGTCTTTTCTTGTTCTTAATAAAATAAGGAAAAAGACTAAATTTAAGTCACTTAAGACCATCAAAGACCTGGTTACACATATCCAGATCCAGCCAGCCCCTGATATTGAAGCCCATGTTGGGACTGTGCACAATGAGTCCAACAACTTATAACCCACAAACTATCATACCAAATCCATTGTACTTAACAATAATAATACCTACTTGAACATTTCCCACATTTCGTCAAAGCAACATCAATTTAGGACTTATCTAGTCCCCTCCACACGGAAGAAAATCAATTGAGGCTAGAGGGTATAAGTAAATATTTCAACATTAAGTGATTTGATAAAGTTCTGCTAAAAATTATATTTCTACTTAAACTATAAAATGTCCTCAAGGGACAATTCACTCTTAACATATCATACATTTGAAATCGTCCCTTATTCTAATTTAAATAACCATGCCAGTAGAGTTGATTAATGGAACTTCTACATAAAAAACTAAGCAAACCCTTTAAATCCAAATAATCAGGAATCATACAAATCATTGCCCTAAAAAACCTATTGGATCATTTTCAAGACGAGTTCCATACACTATTGATTAAGATTATTGTCGAGCATGTTCTTGCATTGAAGGCATCTAATTACATTACTGTAACCCCGCATATTTTTGCAAGGATCCTATAATATCAAACCATCAACCTTAAGGTTCATGGAGGGATAGAAATAAATATTATAGATGACTCACATTTAGTTGGAAAATGCAGTAGAAAGGATGAAATATTGGGTAGATCATGATAAAATGGAGGTAGAGGCTTTAGTTGGGGACTTGGTCTTCTTTAGGTTGGGTAGTGAGCACCTCAAGCCACTAAGTGAAATGTCAAGTGACATTATGACTGTTGATTAATGCTTCTGTTAAGGTAGTCAATACTAAGGATAGGGAAACAACTAGGGTTGCATCCATAGTTCACGTACAATTAGATTATGAAGGCGGAGTGGAGATGCATGTTTTACGAGCACTTGTTGATCATGTATTAGACAAGTGTGCAAGTTAGATGCGTAATTCTTTGCAATTATCACATCAAGACATGGTTACCTAGAAGCATTGTATTGACCCCTTAAATTCAATAATAATGTTTTTTTAAGGTAAGAAAACTCTAGCTTCGCAGTGACACTTCATTATCACCATTTTCTAAAATTGTTGTAGGCACTATAAAAAAATAATTTTCCAATGCCTACATAAATCATTTTACAGAGTTGTTGGATGCAATCTAATTTAGCTATAACATGTTGAAGAGTTTTGTTATAGGTTATAGTTCATTTGTGTTGGAAAATGGATAGTAATTGTTGTAACCCCTCATATTTTCGCAAGGATACTAATCAAACCATCAACCTTAAGGTTCATGGAGGGATGGAAAGACAAATTGGAGATGACTCACATTTAGTTAAAAAATGCAGTAGAAAGGATGAAATATTGGGTAGATCACGATAAAATTGAGGTAGAGTTTTTAGTTGGGGACTTGGTCTTCTTTAGGTTGGGTAGTGAGCACCTCAAGCCACTAAGTGACATTATGACTCTTGATTAAATCCTGGTGAGAATCCAACAATCATCACCATGAAATCTTTCCAATCTCATTCAAAATCAATAGATTTATTAGTAGTCAAATCGCAGTTGTTTCCCACAAGCAACTTGTTGACATTCTAACTTGCACAATGATCAATCTCATTCAACCATTGCTAGCAGAGTTGTAATGATAACGTATGTTCACATATATACCTTGGATTAGACTAATATTTTAGGCATACTCAAAATAATCTTAACATGCTAATTCAACTTTTACAAGCCTCTTGCACGAGATTTATAGACACTCAACATGTACCAATCAACTCACTAAAAGCATGTTATATAAAATTAATCAATAAATAAAATCATTATCCCGTGTTGTTGTTGTTACTGGGGATTTTAGGGCAAAACCAAGATGGGAAGAGAGGAAGAAAAGAGGGGGATCTTAGGGAAAAACCAAGGAACTCGAGGATGGGAAGAGAGGATCAAAAACCAATACACTGATATCTAGATGGTTTAAACAGTTTTTTCATTATATCAACACAAACCATTATTTGACAATTTATCAAAAGTTAAATTCCTTCACAACTAGACTACTTCCATAAGAAGTTTGTCAATTAGCGATGAATTCACCATTAACACATCAATCATTAAGAAAATACATAAGTAGTTTCCCCGAGTATTGTTTTGAGGGGCCTTGAACATTTGGGGAAATTATATATCAAGCAATAACAGAGTTGGTAAGTGTGCAGTTGAGAACATACATACAACCAAAACCGTCTCAACGGCAGTTTGCAATAGTTACGTAGTAGAATTTGTTGAATTTGTATGCTTTCCTGACTGATTTTATTATGTTATTACCCTAGCATTAGTGCCACTTCTGAATGATTGGTAATTTTATTGTATGTTTTTTTCTTTTTTGTATCCTCGTTCATTATTGGCACTACAGGTTGTTCAATGTTAAAATTTAAATTCCTAATTCTAACATCATGTTATTGTTATTTTTTTTCCAACTACTGTAAGCATAGAAATGGTGCAAAATTGGATCATGTGCATTGAATTCTCTTGTTATCCTAATCCGGGATGAGAAATTGTTCAATTTGTGCTTTACAATAGTGCAACAAAACATGTGTTGCATAGAAAGAAAGAAGTGTTGGGAAGGAATACAAATAACGAGGCATGCTACATTGCCCTTGAAAAGGGCTAAAATAGGCAAAAAATATTGGTGGCAATGATATCACCATATTCACAAATTCAACGTTACTGTGCAACCAAATGAAAGGCACATATCGAGTTCGAAAGGACAATGTCAAACCCCTTTACAAGGAAGCCAAAATCTGGAGTTATGAATTTCAATCTTTTAACATAGATTACCATGCAAATATACACATAATGTCCACTCATCTACTATCTGGAGTTGTGAATAATGACATAGGATCATCATTTGTTACATCAGAATTTATTGAGCAGCAACAAGATAGGTTGTCGTTATGGAAATGTGTGTTTGTTGTTATTTTTGTGGGGGCGCTCATGGCATGGTTCTTTCATCAAAGAAGAACCCTTTAATGTCCCTTTTTACCCTAACCTACAAATATTGGGTTATCTTGTATGGGTGACAAGTATATGTATAAATGCAATATTTGCATGGTTTGTGAATAAATAATTGAATGTTCTTGAGGTTATAAATATTTTCTTTTGTGTTATTTTACCATGTTAGAGATTTGAATTTTCTAATGCATTGAGGCAATTATGTCTTGATTTAAAGTTTAAATTAGTGAAGGGCCTAAAAATGTTAACATTAATGTGAAAATGTTAGATTTTTGTGAGTTAAAACACAAATCATGGCAACCTCTATTGCCCTCTTTCATGTTTTTTATTCGGATTGGAAAATTACGCTTAAATTATAAGCAAGAAAACAATCTTAAAAACATTCAATCCAATGACTCTCAGATCCATAAAATTGACCATGACCAACTTGTTATATTTTAAATAATATTAACTCTCTAACATCGAGAGAAGTGGCAATGCCCTATAAGTGTAGGTCATAAAGGTACACCCTCCAAGGGAGGGCCTTATCAATTTGTGAGGCTATGTGTTATTGACCAAATCCCAGAATGACAAACAATTTTAACCCAATTTGTAGAAGTGGGTCAATTAACATAGCGAAGATACATGCCATAGAAATCCTTGGCAAGCCTCTCTACAACGTACTCATCAGATATAGAAAATCTTCCTCCAGCCTCACTGTCCCTGCCCCTCTCTTTCTCTGCTTCCCTTCTAAATCTCGAACTCTTCCGAAAACTACCTCTGGAAAATCGAACTCTCTAAGGGAATCGATCTATCTTGATGTTTGTTCTCCATCTACCCATTGACTTCTTCTTATAATCTTATGTTTGGACTCCAATGGCTAATATTAAATCTTAATCGATGGCTAATATTATTTCCCAGTTGATCCGTGTGAGTTTCTTGATGATTCACACCTTATATCGTTTAATATTGGTTCATTAAACCTAATTTTAGACTTAGGAAATATTTAAAAATCAGCTAATAATCTAATTGAGACGCTTCTAGGTGGAAATTCTAGAAATGATTTATGGGTTATGGAGAACACATGTGTTTTATCCTCTCCACAAAGTTTAAAGACTATAACACCTTCGACGCTACAAAAAATAACATATAATCAACTGGAAAATTGGTCAAATGAGTATCCTTGGGCCTTTCGTGAATGTCCCAATATCAATAGCAAAGAATCAATATGTGAATCGATCTCAGTCAAGTCATGAAGATGTGAGAAAATATAGAAAAAAATATATATTTCTATATTAATGGAAACATTCCAACAATACTACTCTCCAACTCAGAGGATTATCAAAATGAATATGTTGCCACCCATTGGAGCTCATGGGGAATCTATTCGTGCTAATGAGATGCGCAGAGAACTAAATGAAGAGTTGAATTCCCAAGAAATTTCCTTTAGTTATTTCACAAGAAAAATTACTAAGGACAACCTCAAGCAACATCTAGTAGAGCCAACCAAGAAAGAAACGGTCCTTAACTCTTTCTGATTCTCACTAAAGAGATATTTTCCAACACTCTCCCATAACACTTTTGAATATGAAGTCATTATAGAAATATTGTTACTTAGAAGAATCAAAATGATTTGATCATACTATGAGATATGGGTGTTGTATCTTATCTCCAGAAGATTCAGAAGATTGTGCTTGAAGATGTGATTGTTATGCATCAATTATAATATTTTTACAAAATGTTTTGGTAATTGTATTGAAAATTAGGAGAAGTTGAAGAATTGTAGTTTCCCTTAGGAGGCTCAATGGTCTCAAGAAGTAGTTACTAGTAAACCCTATCAATAATGTAAAACTCTATGTAATCGAGACTTTTTATCCTTTTTTGGAATCCCTACAGACCAGAGTTAGGAAGTTGGTAACTTCGTATTTTTTACCATATAATGCCATATAATACAAAGAATCCTTGAAGGCCATTTTTGAAGCTTCGTTCCACATGCATTGTGTCTTTGTTTCTTAGTATTTTTAATCAATTTCATTTATGTATGTACTTGTGAGATGTATTACCACTACTTATTAGACTAATCTATGAAATGGTTGGTAATTTCTCATACGTCATTTCAATTATATAACTTTCTATATGGAGCACTTATTAGTTCAAAATTTGACGAATCCACATTTTTTCTGCTAATTTAAGTATCCAATGTTGTCTAGGATATCATCTAATTGTTTCATTGATTGTGCATATATGTTGTTTATTCACTCATTGCTTCATTTTTCTTAATTCTATCTTTCACTTTTAGCTAAGTTGAAGAAATTGAACTCTTGCATTTATAATAGAATTTAGCTTAATAGGTACACTTCATTGCTATGATAATCATTGGAAAATTTCAAAAAATGCACAAAAACCAAGCATGGCTACAAAGCCAGAATCTGGATGTGTCTCTTATCTCAAATGGTATCAGGTCTAATTGAGACCTCATACCTGAGTGAACCCCTTGATTGTTTCCAACTCATTTACCCCTATCAATAGGACCAATAATGAGTTCTTCAATTGATTATGAGAGTTTAATACTTTTGTAGAGAATCAAACACATTAGAAGATTAGAGTCTTGAGGTCGAATAATGTGGGTGGGCATACCTCCAATGACTTCATATTTTTTTGTAATAAGGAAGGGATCAAAAGGGAGGTGATGGTGTCGTACAACCCATAGCAAACCAAATTTGTTGAAAGGGGGAATTGAGCCATAGTTGGAGTTTCCAAGGTGATGATTCATGACCCAAATTTTCCCATGTTCCTTTGGGAAAAGGCATGCAATATGACAATGTATGTACAAAATAGGAGTCCTCATAAGGTCTTAGGTACAAGACTCCAAAAGAATCATTTTTTGGAGTGAAGTAGGATATTGGCCACTTTTTCATTCTCATTTTTCCAATATATTTCCATGTACCAACGAAGAAGAGGGAAAATATGGATCCCTCAACAAAGAAAGGAAATTTTTTGGGGTATAGCAAGATGTCAAAGGAATATAATTTTTTTCATTCCAAGGAAGAGGAAGACCATAGTAAGTTGAGATGTCAAGTTTGATGAGGGCCAGAAATTCGAGAAGTCATAATATCCCCTTAAAGTAGAGATAGAAGACAAGGAGAAAAAATCCGCAAACATTGAGGAATCCATCATCACCCATAGTAGGGACTCGGTCTTTACCTCAAAAGGAGAAGTTGGAGGCTCCTTCCAATTGTGTGAGGAGGAGGCTTAAATTGTTAGAGCATATATTTAGGGATACTCAAGAGCATGTGGAGGATTTTGGGAGCAAGTTAAGGGAGATAAGACTACTAAGGAAATTTCTATGTTATATGGCTCTCATGAGTAGCATCATTGATTCCAAGCCTACCAGTTTTGAGGAGGTAGTAGACCACCAAGTCTGGATAGATGCATGATGAGGGGGTATCACTCCATTCTAAAGAATAATGGGACATATTTCCAAGACGAGAGGGAAAATTAGTGGTGAGATCAAAGTGGATCTTCAAGATTAAGCCTGTTGTAGATGGTAGCATAGAGAAGAAAAAGGTGAGGTTAATGGAAAGAGGGTTCTCCCAAAAGGAAAGAGTGGTATATAAGGAGACTTTTTCTCTAGCCACCAGTAAACTTCCATTCTAATTGTCATATCTATTGCACCAATAGTGGGGTGGAAGATACATGAAATGGATGTAAAGATGATATTACTCAATGAAGTTATTAAGGAGGAGGTGTACATTGAGTATCCTTGGGGCTTGTAAATTCATGAGTGTAGACTTAGGAAAGACTTGTACAAACTTTGAGTGCATGGTTCTCAGGTATTAATGGGTACTTGCTAAGCATGGGCTTCACCAAGAGTGGGGTAGATACCAACTTGTACTTTACACTTGTTGGAGATGATCCATTCACATTAGTGTTGTATGTGGATGAATTATTTCTCAAAAATGCATAGAATGTAATTTTTATGTGCAAACAAAAGTTGAATTCATAGTTTGAGATGAAGTAGATAAACTTGATGCGTTAATTATTTGGGTTAGTGGTGTGGAAGTAGACATGCAAGATCTTCCTTGGACAAGGAAAGTATGCAGTTGACATTCTTGAGAGATTTGAGATTGTGGACTATAAGCCTATAGCTACAATTATGATCACCAATTAAAATAAGTTGAGAGCTTAACTTAAGATTTCGTGGATCCCACCTTGTATAGCTAGCTAATTGGTTCCTTGATGTATCTACTTAACACTAGACTAGATATCTACTTTTTTGTGAACACCCTAAACTAGTGTATTGGGGAATCAAGGCAACTGAACTGGATTTTAGTAAAACATGTGCTCAAGTATTTCCATGATAAGATGGAGTATGGGCTAAATTATGTCAAGAGCGATGGAGTGAATTTATAGGGGCATATAGATTCAGATTGGGCTAGGAGTGTAGTATTTAGGAAAGGCACCTCAAGGTATTGCTTCACCTTGGGATCATCAACAATTTCATGGTTTATCATTATGCAAGTTTCCCTAGAACTTAGTTCAGTGGAGGAAAAGTATATTACAACAAAGTTTGGAAAGTTGTGAGGTTGTTTGGCTTCACAAGATACTTGTTGGATTTTTTGGTCATGAGTTGGAGCCTACGATGATACACCGTGATAATTAGAGTTGCATCAAACTCTTGTAGAATTCGATGTTCTATGATAGGTCCAAGCATATTGAGATTATATATCACTTCATCATAGACAAGGTATAAAGAGGAGCAATGAAGCTTCAATATATCTCAAAATATGAGCAAGGTGATATTATGACCAAGCCCTTGGTGAAGGGGAATTTTTCCTTCTACAAAGATAAGCTAAGAATGGTGCACAGTACCTTCCTCACTAAGTAGGAATGTTGATGTTTGTAGCAACAGATAAATATTTTTTTACTAACTAGTTGTCAAGCATGCAAGAATTGTCCAAATCCTCCTTAGGAAAATTGCTTAATTTCTTGATTAAGTTGTCTCTTATGTTGTTACCAAGTGTAACTTAGGAAAAGAATATTAATTAAGTTAATTAATTAATGTTATCTATTAAGCTAAAAAAGTCTAAGGAAAAGTAAATTATTTACTTTAGTGACTTAGATTGCATCTTCGACCATTTATCTCAATTGGGTTTTGATTTAATTTTAATTGTCTATTACCTTGGAGAGAAAAAATACATATTTGAGAAGAGTATTTTTTTAGTGACAGATCTCAACAATAGGTGAAGGAATTTCATCCAAAGATCAAGTGATAGCAGAAAATTTAAAAAGTATTTATGTAAGAAGTAAGTCAGCCAAACAAAGGTTATACATTTAACTTTGTAATGCCATGCCATTCATGTAAGGAGGTTGATTTGGAGGAGCCACGACCTCACATGTGTCACATATCCAACAGTGAGGCACATGGAGCCTCTTGTTGATTTCCGGTAGCATCGAATTGTAAGAATTTATAGGGTAAGTTCCTTAGATAAAAGACCAAAGGTCACCTCTCACAAACAAATCACAAATCAGTACACCAGTATTTGATGTGGTTAAAACCCTCGAAGAGGGAAACATTCCACAGCCTAAGCCAACGCAGCCACCTTAGGCATTTTATTAATATAAGTAAAGAAAAATTACATAATCTTATCTCATAATCGGTTACCATACAAATGACCCTCCATGCTCTTTAAATAGATATCATGGACCAATCGGGTGTTAAACCACGGATCAAGTGTCGGTAATACCGAGGAGAGAGTGAACCGTTGGATCACTACATATCGTGACCGTCGGATTATAAGTTATAAATGTACATAGTAAAGAAACACACTTTACCTAACTCTACACTAGAACAAGTGATACTTAACTATTTCCTATGTGTCAGAATATCCTAACATCCCCCCTTAAGAACAACTTGGGATAGGATTGAAGGATTTAAAAAGGTGACACAAAAGGAGACTATTTCCTATGTGTCGAAATATCCTAACATCCCCCCTTAATAACAACTTGGGATAGGATTCAAGGATTTAAAAATGTGACACAATAGGAGGCATTAGAGCCTATCCCCTTAATGATAACTTTCCTGGACTCCAAGCATAGATCGAAGTTTGGTAAAATTTGCTTATTTGAGAGCCTTTGTAAAGATATCGAAAACTTGATCATTAGTTGAACAATACTGCACTTCAAGAACACGATCATGAATGAGCTTTCTGATGAAGTGTATGCGAAGCTCAATGTGTTTCATACGCTGATGTTGAACTGGATCTTTGCATAGTTGAATGGCACTCTGATTATCACACCAAATTCTAGTTGGATGTTGTTGATGAAGACCAAATTCGGTCAGGATCTGACGAAGCCACAGGGCTTCCTTGCTGGCTTCAACTGCACCACGATACTCTGCTTATGTCGTGTTGAGATTCAACAAGATGATGATCCTAGTGAAAATTAAGCACCTACACTAGGTGGGGCCTGTAGGCTATTTTCAGGTGTATGTCTATTTTTAGAATGGTGAGCAAATTCTATTTATAGCGGGGGTCTATTTATTGATGGTTGAGCAAATTCTATTTATAAATTAGTTTCTATTTTTAGATGCATGGGAGAAGTCTATTTATAGATCGCATGTCTAAAAATAGAATGCATGTCGATTATTATTATCTCTTAATAATAATTAGACAATAAATAATAATCTATTCTCTTGAAGCACTTGATTTCAGTTAACTGATGTGGGAAACCAATTGACTGAAGGAATTACGAGTTCTAAGGTTGGTTGGTGCGACATGCAAGTGGAATTCGTGGTAACTGAGTGACACAAAGTTGTAACTAGTTGTAACTAAAGATACACTAATGAGAGATCAGTGAATTAAATTTTAAATTAATTCACATGGAGTGATCTCACATGTAACTGAATATTTACTATTGTTAACTACATGCATGTCAAACCCAGTGGAGACCCAATTGAGAGATAGGTGAAAGGGACAGTTTGACTATCAATTGTGACATTAGTGGGTGCACTCTTGCAACCAAACACACATTGGATATTCCAATGAGGATTGTACAGTAAAGGCAAGGCAAGATCGAATTCATTCAGGGATTGTAATCAGTAGGGATTGCACAGTGGAGGCAGGCTGTCAAGAGGCAGTAAATTGGCGCATGTATTTGCCAATTTTTCTATCACAGTGTGAGACAATTGTATATTGTACTGAGAGATCTTGGATTAGATTTTTGTATGAGATTGTTTCATGATCCATGATAGATACATAATATATGATAGTAGATTTTTTATCTTTATGCTTTCCCGGTAAAAACATATGTGTTATGTGTGATTGATCTTTCTTCATGTGTTTGCAATTGGTGCTTAAATTTCCACAAGATTTTAGTAGAAGGATTTTGTATTTAACAGTGGCATATAATTGTTATATCAGGAGAATCTAGGCATTACATAATTGTATTAAAAATTCTACATGGTATCAGAGCAAATAATATTGCAATATAAAAGCAGTAGTTGAGTTTTTTGGTGGAAACAATTCGAATTTGCTACAAGAATTTCTTAGTGCGATAGTTGAGTAAACATCAAAATGGCTTTCAATGGTTTGCAGTTAGATTATTCACTCGAGGGAAGCTCAAACTACATTTCATGGAAGGATAGGATGGAGGCGGTGCTTGAAGATAATGGCTTGAAGGAATTCATTGACAGTGATGTTCCTAAGCCCACTTCGACGGATGTTGCATTACTTGAAACCATATTTTCTCAAGCCTTCATGGAAAAGCCACTCCATTTGCAATGTGTAAGGCTTTGACGGATCTTTTCCAAAGCAGCAGTGACCATAGGAATTGGCACTGAAGGATAAACTCGGAAAGATCAAGATGGAGAAGAGCGAAAATATTCCTAAGTATCTCACAAAGTTTTTCCAATGTCATGATGAACTGGGGAGTGTGGGAATCATGGTTTCTGATGATGATTTGGTGAGTTTGGCTCTCTTGGGACTTCTTAAGATTTGGCGCAGTTATCAAGACTCTGTCAATGGATGGAAAAAACTACTAGATTGGGAACGACTGTGGTCATATCTAGTGCAGGAGGAGTTCAGGCGGAACACCAGAGATGGCTCTTCATCAAAGCATGATGATGAAGAGGATTTTGCTTTGGCTTCCAAGGAAAGGAAATGGAAGGGGAATAAATCCCATTCAAAATCTGTGTCCAAAGGCAAGAAGCTGGATTTGTCCAAGTTGAAGTGTTTTCACTGTCATGAACATGGGCATCTCGCCACTAACTGCCCACAAAAAAAGAAGAACAAGAAGGTTGTTGGAGTTGCAGATGGTGAGGCCCTTGCCTCGCAATTTGAACTTGATTTATCTTTGATCGCATGCTTATTTTCAAGTGAAATGGGATCGGTGTGGTATCTTGATATTGGTGCTTCCTTCCACATGACAGGAGATAAGGAGATGTTCAATGACTTGGAGGAGAAAGATATCCAAATGCATATAGAGATGGGTGACGATGGACAATACAGCGCGACCGATATTGGTACCATTACCTTTGAGAGGGAGTCAAGTAAACCATTTCTAATGAAATATGTTATGCATGTTCCAGGTCTGAAGAAAAACTTGGTCTCAGTCGCGATGTTAGAGGACAAAGTCTATGATGTTGTTTTTAGCGATGGAAAATCTTTCTTGCGACATAAAACAATGGGTCAAGCCAAGAGGATAGGGATTCGAGTCAAGAATATCTACAATATGTAGGTAGATGGTTTCTCTGCAATGGTGGGAAAGGAAGAAGAAGTGGTGAGCCGAGATGAGGGCGAATTATAGCACAGGCGATTGGGTCATCTTCACCATGGCGCCCTGAAAATTTTGCAGCAAATTTCTACTGTACTTCCCAAGGGTACACTTGCGCAATTAGATCAGTGCAAGGGATGTACTATGGGTAAGTTTGTAAACTCCACATTTCATGAAAATGAGAACCATGCTTCGGTGATCCTGGAGAGAGTTCACACAGACATGTGTGGACCATTCTCAGTGGCTTCAATAGCAAAACACAAGTATTATGTTATTTTTGTTGATGACTTTTCTCGTAAATGCTATATCTTGTTCATGCAGAAGAAGGATCAAACATTATCAAAGTTATGTGAGTTTAAGGAATTGGTTAGAAAGAGTCGGGGAAGCAAGTGAAGGCTTTGCGGAGCGATAATGGTGGAGAATACATCTTGAATCAATTCAAATACTTCTCTAGAAAAGAAGTAATTTAGAGAGAACTCATAACACCTCATAACCCACAGCAAAATGGGGTCGCAGAGAGGAAGAACAAAACGATCGTGGGTGATGAACGAGTTATGTTGCATGATCAGGGCCTACCAATGCACTGGGCAGAAGTATGCAACACTGTGATTTATGTGCAAAACCATTCTCCTCATAGAGTACTCGGCATGAGTACACTTAAAGAAGATTTTACTGGTAAGAAATTGGATGTTTCTCACTTTAAGATTTTTGCCTCATCTATTTATGTGCATGTGACCAAGAACACCAGGAAGAAGCTGGAGCCAACTGCTGAAGTTGAGATATTTGTGGGGTACACAGAAACACCCCATAATTATCATGTGTATTTTCAAACAGTCAAATGACTGTGGTGCGACAAGATATAAATTCAATGAGGAGAAAGCCATGAAGTTGTCGCTTGAGAGGGAGCTAGACTTGCATGCAGAGGAGGAACTTTTGGTTCCAAAAGATGAGTCTCTAGATGTGGATCAGCCATAGGAGGAGGTTCATGGAGTGGAGGAGTCCACTCATGCAAAGCCAAACATTAGAACTGGCAGAAGGCATACCATAGAAGTTTAGAGGCTGAAGATTTATGCGGCACAAAATGTAGGAGTCCCTACTTCACAGCGCAGACAGAGACAATATCCTGACCGATTCACTGGATACATGGCTCTCATGAGCAAATGTATTGTGACTGAGCCATCTTCCTTTCAGGAAGCAGTGCAGGATCCCACATGGGTAGATTCAATGGTGGAGGAGTATGACTCCATTGTCAGAAACAGTGCTTGGGAAATTGTTCCAAGGTCGGTTGATAAATCAGTGGTAGGTTCAAGATGGGTCTACAAGGTAAAGCAAGTTGTTGATGGGAGTGTTGAGAAATACAAGGCCAGATTTGTGGCTCTGGGTTTATCAAAGATCAAGGGCATTGATTATGAAGAAACCTTTCCACCTGTCACACGGCATTCTTACATAAGGACCATCCTTGCTCTCTCAGCACAGATGGGTTGGCACATTCATTAGACGGATGTGAATATTGTGTTCCTTAATGGGATCATTGAGGAAGAAGTGTACATTGAGCAGCCTGAAGGATTTGAGATCTTCAGCAATGAGTCGCATGTGTGCAAACTCAAAAGAGCCTTGTATGGGCTAAAGCAACCACCCTATGCTTCGTACACTCGGATCGACAGCTATTTCACTGGACTTGGCTTCACCAAGAGTGAGGCGGATGAAAACCTATACTAGATTGTGGTGGAGGGTAAGCTTTTAATCATTTCTCTTTATGTTGATGATTTAATACTGATTGGTGATGAGCAGATGATACACTCATGCAAGGAGGACCTTGCGAAGGAGTTTGAGATGAAGGATATGTGCCTCCTTCACTATTTCCTTGGATTGGAAATATGGCAGGGAGAAGGTGAACTTTTTGTGTCTCAAGGCAAGTATGCAAGGGAGATACCAGGTAAGTTTCACATGGAGGGCTGCAAACCCATGGATACTCCTCTTCCAGGAAACTGGAGGAAAGAGGACCCTACATCTGGAGAGGTAGTGGATGCTACTACCTATTGACAGTTAGTGGGTTCGCTAATGTATTTAGTAAATACAAGACCGGACATATGCTATGCGGTGAACCAGCTTAGTCAATCAATGGTTAAGCCTACCAATATCTTTTGGAAGGCGGGCAAGCATGTCCAAAGATATCTCAGGGGCACATCTGAGTGTAGCTTATGGTACAGACAGATGGATGAGGTGAAGTTGATGGATGAGGTGAAGTTGCATGGCTTCACAGATGCAGATTGGGCGGGCATCCCAATGGATATAAAGAGCACATCCGGAGGGGTCTTCAGTATCGGATCTACAGTTGTTTCTTGGTACAGCAGGAAACAGAGATCCATGGCACTCAGTTCAGCAGAAGTAGAATACATGGCAGTGAGTCAAGTTGCATGTGAGTGTATCTGGATGAGGAAGATCCTGGTCAGTTTGTTTGGTTCTCATTTAGATCCTATAGTGATTCATTGTGATAATCAGAGTTGCATTAAATTCTCGATTAATCACAGGTTTCATGATATATCTAAGCATATAGATATCTAGTATCATCATATCAGATATTGTGTGCAGTGGAAGATCATGTTGCTTCAGTACATTCCTACGGAAGATTAGGATGCAGATATTCTGACAAAGGCGCTCACCAGGAGCAAATTCGAATACCATAGAGATAGGATCAGGGTGAAGGATAATCCCTTTCTTGTTGAGAGGGAGTGGTTAGATTCAACAAGATGATGATCCTAGTGAAAATTAAGCACCTACATTAGGTGGGGCTCGCAGGCTATTTTTAGGTGTAAGTCTATTTTTAGAATGGTGAGAAAATTATATTTATAGTGGGAGTCTATTTATAGATGGTTGATAAAATTATATTTATAGATGAGTTTATATTTTTAGATGCATAGGCGAAGTATATTTATAGAGTGCACATCTAAAAATAGAATGCATGTCGATTATTATTAACTCTTAATATTAATTAGACAATAAATAATAATCTATTCTCTTGAAGCACTTTATTTAAGTTAACTGATGTGGGAAACCAGTTCACTGAAGGAATTATGAGTTCTAAGGTTGGTTGGTGGGACATGCAAGTGGACTTCGTTGTAACTGAGTGATACAAAGTTGTAACATTGTTGGATGTGTAGTTATGTGAGTTGTAAAGTAGTTTAACTTAGTTAAGTGAGTTAAACTCAGTTGTGCTAGTTGTAACTAAAGATACACTAGTGAGAGATCAGTGAATTAAATATTAAATTAATTCACATGGAGTGATCTCACATGCAACTGAAGGTTTACTATTGTTAACTACATGCATGCCAGATCCAGTGGAGACCTAGTTGAGAGATAGGTGAAAGGGACGGTTTGACTATCAGTCATGACATTAGTGGGTGCACTCTTGCAACCAAACAAACATTGGAGATGCCAATGAGGATTGTGCAATTAATGCAAGGCAAGATCGAATTCATTCAGGGATTGTGATCAGTAGGGATTGCGCAGTGGAGGCAAGTTGTCAAGAGGCAGTAAATTGGCGCATGTATTTGCCAATTTTTGTATGACAGTGTGAGACGATTGTATATTGTACTGAGAGCTCTTGGATTAGGGTTTTGTATGATATTGTTTCATGATCCATGATATATACATAATATATGATAGTGGGGTTTTTAGCTTTATGCTTTCCTGATAAAAACATATGTGTTATGTGTGATTGATCTTTCTTCATGTGTTTGCAATTGGTGATTAAATTTCCGCAAAGATTTTAGTAGAAGGATTTTGTATTTAACAGTGGCATATAATTGTTAGATCATGAGAATCCAGGCAATACATAATTGTATTAAAATTTATACATGCCGAAGAAAGAGAGATGGCACTTTGTTTCTTACAAGACCAAGTATTAGGTCCTAAACCAAGAGTGAATACATAACTTGCAGTAGACTTTCGATCATCAGGGTCACTAGCCCAATCAGAATCAGTGAAACCAATCAAAAATAGAGATGCTCCTGCACTATAATGAATCCCGAACTGAACTATACCTGGAATATATAGAAGTATTATTTTAGCTTCTTTCCAGTGAATTTCATGAGGTTGGTGCATAAACCGAGCAAAAATACCAACGGAAAAGGAAAGGTCAGGATGGGTATGGGTTAGATACAGAATTTTACCAACAAGTTGACGGTATAAGGTAGCATCAACTTCAGGGGTAGTAAAAATCACTGAAATCTTGACTCCATACTCAAATGGAGAAGGGGTTGGCTTATAATATTCCATGTGAAAGTGGCATAGAAGATCGCAGGCATACTTGGACTGAGAAAGGGTAATACCTTCTTTGGATTGCAATACTTGAAGACCAATGAAATACTACAAGTGTCCTAAGTTTGTCATTTCAAACTTCGTTTTGAAGCTAGACTTCACATGGTTTATATGGTTGGTATCACTACCATTAAGGATAAGATCATCAACATAAATAACAAGGATGATGAAGGACTTTCCCACTTTCTTGGTGTAGACAGTGTTGTCAGAATGACACCTAGAAAAACCATTATCTAAGAGAAAGTTGTCAATTTTGGCATACCAAGCCCGAGGAGCTTGTTTGAGACCATAGAGAGACTTCCTAAGGTGAAAAACAAGGCTAGAGTTTTTTTGGATAAAGCCAGGGGGTTGTTCCATGTAGATTTATTAATGAAAATATCCATGTAAAAAGGTGGATTCAACATCCATCTAATGGACTTCCCATCTAAAGGAGGCTGCAAGGGAAAGAACAAGGCGGATAGAATTCAATTTCGCAACAGGGGAGAAGGTTTCAGTATAGACAATGCCTTCAACTTGTGAAAATCCTTTAGCAACAAGACGAGCTTTATGTTTATCCACTTTTCCATCTAGTCCTTTGTTTTGTAAACCCATTTGCATCTGACAAGTTTTCTTCCCTTTGGAGGATGAAGAAGATCCCAAGTATCGTTTTCCAATAAGGAACGATTTTCTTCATTCATATCTTCATCCCAATCTGGATGACCTGAAGCTTCTTCAAAGGTGTTTGGATCAATATTTTCTGGAACTTGATCCAATAAGGAAGAGGCTCTTTCGAACTGAGAACATGTACGACGTTGATCTGCAGGGTCACCTGCAAAAGAACCTACTGCATCCCGAGTAGAGCGAACCCATCTTGGAAGTTGTGGAGCTGAAGGAATATCTTGAGGAGGTGGAGGAGGATTTTCATCCTCGTTGTCATCATCTGAACTAGAATGAATGTTGTCAAAAATATAAGAGATAGAGAGAGGTGGCACATATGTCGAATCAGGCTAGCAGGCCAAAGTTGGCACATCCGCCGAACTAGGCTCGCAGGCCGATATATTTTCATCAAATTTTACATCTCTTCTAATGATTAAATTTTTTACTTTTTGTTGAAGAAATATATATCCTTTGACATCTTTAGAATATCCAACAAAACTGCATTTTTCACTCTTAGGTTCTAAGGCTTTATGTTTCGCATCTGGAATATGAGCCTGCTTCACTTCCAAAAACATGAAAGTGACTTACATCTAGTTTGATTGAGGTCTAGGCTTCTTTTGGAGTTATATTCCTTAAAACCTTAGTAGAAGTGTGATTTATTATGTAATTTTCATATTTAATTGCTTCTGCCCAAAAATTAAAACTAAGTCCTTTAGATTGAAGCATACAATTAGCCATTTCTTTTAGAGTGTGATTATTCCTTTCAGTTGTACCATTTTGTTGTGGAGTATATGGAACAGTATGTTGCAATTGAATGCCATAATTAGCGCAAAAGTGGATAAATTTTTTGTTAACATATTCTCCTCCATTGTCAGTTCTTAACTTAAGAATGTGATGTCCAGGTTGTTTCTTAACGGGCCTTAAAGGCCATGAACATGTTAAAAACTTCACTCTAGAGTTTTAAGAAGTATACCCAAGTGTGTATGGAAAAATCATCAATGAAAGTTAATAAGTACTTGCATCCACTGAAAGAAACAACAAGAAGTGAACCACATAAATCATTGTGCACAAGCTGCAAAGGGGTTGAAGCGTTCCAAGAGGCACGTTTTTCAAAACTATCCCGATGATTTTTTCAAGTACACATATGGAACAAACACCATCTCGGAAAGATACCATAGGAAGACCTGTCACCATATTTTCTTTACATAGAGTTTGAAAAGAGAGATAGTTTAAGTGACCAAATTTCTTATGCCAAAGTTTGCTCACTGCATCATTATGAGCAACAAAAATGGAGGGAAGGCATGATGACCCAAAGTTGTCAAACTTATACAACCTTTTGTAATCATCAGCAATTCCAGTAGCTAAAATATGTCTAGGATCTTTAAGGTCCTTAATTACAACATCATGAGTTGAGAATTCTAATGTTTTCCCTTCACCTGAATGAGTTATATGATAACCAGATAGAAGGTTGCAGGACAAGGTAGGAACACATAATACATCATTAAACTGGCCATTATCTAGATGAATGGTTCCAGATCCTACAACAATAAGAGATCTATCATCACCAACATAAATATTTTTGGTGTTACAGTCATTTAAAGAAGAAAACATGGCTTTATTTTTGGCTATGTGGTAAGAGGCTCCAGAATCAATGAGCCACTCATGAGAATGAGAAGAAGATACATTCAAAGCATAATCAGATCTTGATGCTTGACAACCACAAGCAAAAAGTTCCATTCCTGAAGATGAAGTTGAAGAGTTCTCCAAATTGATGTTATGCTTCTTCATTGTTGCTTTCAAGGCTTCCATCTTCTTAAAACATTTTGACTCTATGTGGCCATCATGGTTACAAAAGTTGCAATGTCTATATGTCTTCTTCCCTTTGCTTTTATATGCCTTATCAGTTTTTTGAGTTGTTTTTTCAAATTGCGATGGAAATTGCTTAAGACGCTTCTTTGGTTTAGGAACATTCTTTTTAGGATGTTGTTTCTTAGGATTATTTTTTTATGGTTGCTATTGGGCTGTTAAGGCTTTATTAGAAGAGTTTCTAGTATTAATAAGGCCAAGGTGTAAGATATTTTCTTGTTCTCTTATCAAAGAATCACAAAAGGCATCAAAGGAGGGGGATTTGTAGGTTGTTCCTTGAGAAATGAGGGCTTCTCTAGTGGAATGGAAGGTGGAAACAAATACAGAGAATGCAAGGCCAATCTTAGAAATAATGGAATATATAAGGCTACCATATTCCTTTTTGACCTTACAACCTTCTAAAATAAGTCTAAGGGTCTTGAATTTGGACAAAAAATCTTCAATAGAGGAGAAATTATTGGGGTCCAAAGTAAGCAACTCATTTTCAAGCTGGTGGGATCTTATTTCCTTTTGAATGCCAAAAACAGTATTTATCTTTTTCATAGCTGCATCAGGGGTGTCAATTTCTTGGATATGAAAACTAATATCTTGAGAAATGGACATTCATATCAACCCTTGTGCTTTCTCTTGTTTATTTTTCCATTTAGCGGCTTTATCTCCATTGGTAGGTTTAGTTTCTTGTCCAGTGGTTATTCTATAAATTCTTTTACTTCTAATTAATTCTATCATGTAGGATAGTCATTGAAAATAATTAGTGATGTTAAGAATAACAGGGCATGCACTTTCCATTATAAAAAATAAAATAAATAAATAAATAAATAAAAAAATTGAATTTGAAAAGGCTGAAGCTAACAGCTCCAATGGAAATCTCTCGAAAAATTAGACCATTTAAAAAATAATGGCTCTGAAAACGGCTTTCGGATGAAGAAGTTATGTCTTTTTGAAAAAAATTGTAGTGGATGCCAAATAGTTACGTGAGAGGTTGAAAGTCGGTGATGAAGTTGTACTTTAAAAAAATAAAAAATAACTAAATAAATAAATAAAAATAAAAAATCTCTCCCTTTTCCAAACTTAATACAATAAGCTCACTTTTTAAAAAAACCTACTTTATGTGACCCACTTTTATAAATAAGTGAGAGTCACTTTTACAATGTTATTTTTACATGTGCTATTTAAATAAAACTCTCTTTTTAAAATCGGCAACTTCCCAAAAGGCTTTATAAGAAAAAGTAATTTAACAAAAAACTTTTTAGAAAAAAAAAATTGAGAAAGAGACTTGAACCCAAGACCTCTATTCTCATAAAGTAACTTTACACCAAGTGAGCTAGTAAAAAGATTATGTAATTGTTTGAAAGGAGGGATTTGAATTATTATTATTATTATTATTTTTTTTTTATTTTTTTTTCTCTCTCTCTCTCTCAAAAAAAAAAAAAACCACAAAATCCGTGCAAAAAAAGCAAATATTATGGCAGAACGTTAGATTTTCAGCTAGTCTTACCAACAACTATCATTTTTCTCATTATTTCTGATTTCCCGAGATTACACAAATAAGCAAGGAAGAGCATACGTAGCAAAAAAAATCTCGTTTTTGTGTTTCTGATTTGTCGAAATCACACACAGCGCAGAGAAAAGAGCATACACAGAGACGAGGGTATAGATCCAACAATAAAAAAACTATAAACCAAAATAAACAGAGGGAACCGAAATAAACAGAAGGATTGATAAATATAATTGCAAAAAAGATACTTTATACCTCCAGATTTAAAATGACATAACTTGGGCAACCGGAAACCTTTTCGCATGAAACAAAAGGGGTTCCTCACTGTAACAGATGCTTCGGACACAACAAAGCAGCTCTCCCGGCCCAAAAGTGGTCAGAAATAGTAGATCTGGAAAACGAAAGTCACATGCAATCAAACTAACTTCGGATTTAGATCAACAACGGATGCGGCCCTCAAAATGGCTCTGATACCATGTAGGAATTTACAAGGTAAATTCCTTATATCAAACACCAAATGTCACCACTCACAAACAGATCAAAAATCAATACACCAGTATTTGACGTGGTTAAATTTATCTCATAAATGGTTACCAGACAAATGACCCTTAATGCTCCTTAAATAGAGATCATGGACCAATCGGGTGTTAAGCCACGGATAGTGTCGGTAATACCGAGGAGAGAGTGAACCATCGGATCACTACATATTGTGACCGTCGAATTATATGTTACAAATGTACATAATAAATAAACACAGTTTGTCTAACTCTACGCTGGACCAAGTTATACTTAACTATTTCATGTGTTGGAATATCCTAACACGGATGTGCTCTAGCCTCAAGAATTTGCAGGGAGGCTATGACATATGCATTCCACAATACCCACCAATCGTTTTGGGAAATTCCACTCGAAGGCAGTTTAATTAAAATAATTAATTATTTTTAATGGATGCCTAAGTCTAAACTTTGAAAATTAAAATAATAAAGGGTATTAATTAAACTCAGTGTGAATCTTCTAAAAAAACGGAGATCAAGTCAAGATGATCTGAGCCATTGATTAGGAATTAATATGGGTCGTTGATTGTTAAACAAGAATATTATAAGGAGCTCGATTGATCAAGAGAACATATATTTTGCTCAATATTTAAAGTGCTCGAAACTATACCAAGCCTGAGCGACCGGGTAGATATCATCGTTGTGATTCCGGCACCACGAACAGTTCGAAAAACGGATGTCGTATGAGGGAGATATCACGTTCAGATCATATTCCTAAACAGCTAAAATTTTGTGATAGGAGTGAATGGGATGCCCAGTCATCATGTAGGTACAATCAGCAAAAATAGAATATTCCAAGAATATTTCCTTTTCTCAATCCAACCAAGTTTTGCCGAGTGTCATTTTCTGGATCGTTGATGTGGTTTGGTATGGATTTATGTGGGCCATTGGATGGGTGACACGTGGCCAGCCCAGAGGCTGCCATGTGTCCCCTGTACAGAGGGTCAAAATTATATTGGAGTCTGGGGGTTCGACCCCGTGACCTCCAGGGCGCCCGCGACTTCGACCAGCTCTTCTATCGGATGAGACTTAACCTATAAGTTTGTCGGATGTATTTGAAGTTGAATACGTTGCAAGTCGGAGGGGGGGACCGCCGGCGGTCCCAACCCACCAGTGGCCCCAACACTGTTCATATGATACCACGTTAACCGCATCATAAAACATGGCTTCCGACGGTTCCTAACCGTTAAGCTCCGCGGGTGTTAATAACTATATCACATGCACGATTCAGTTGGGTTAGGCCAACGATTTAATGGAACATCTCCATTACATGGTTCTGCTCTGAGTTTGTTGCGGAGGTTTAAACCATGACTGCGGGGTTTAAGGGGGTCAGCATGTGGCCACCCCCGCCCCTAACCATTAGAATTTAATACAACGTTTTCACTGGCGGAGTTAATAGCGCGCCACCAAAATTTGGATATTTTTCTATTTTTAACCACAGGCAAGTGTAGTTCTCCACTTTTAGTGGAGGTTTTGTGGGAATCATTGGGAAAATGGCTAGGGAGGCCAATTTGAGACCAATTTGGGTGAAACAAGAGTCTACCTAGACTAATTTGAGCATTCTAGAGCCATTGATGCAGAGAAAGCAGCCATTATAGGCTTGTAAACATATGTATTTGCAATTTTGATCATAATGACAGAGGGACATGCCATTGGGAGATGGACCAGCAGATGTAGCCCAGGAGGGGTGAACTGCTTCATTATGTATGTTGTGTAAAACTTATGTGTGATGTTATTTCTTTGTTATACATTGTTGTTCAGTGTTATTTAGGCTTATTTTCATGCTTAAAACTCACAAATTCATCTATGTTTCATGGTTAAATTACTCATTCCTTAAGCAAACAAATGGAGACAAATTGTACATGTTTTTATAACTGAAATGACACTTAGCACAGCAAACTAATACAGTCCTTTCATATCAGGTTGGTATCAGAGCTAGAGTTTATTCTCTGGTTTTTTCTGTGAAAATATTTGTTTAACTGTTTGCAAGTGTGCACATGCTTACTAGGCTCAAGCTTAAGAGAGGAGAAGGAAAATTGGTGGAAGCAATAGGTTCTCAAAGTGAGCCACAGCAAAGGAGGGCAAGATTGCCACATTATCCACCACCTAGTTCACCTCCAAAAGAAGCAAAAGTAGCATTAAGCATGCCTCCAGGAGAAGTATAAATCCATGAAGAGGTGGATCACAAATAAGAAGAAAGAGTGTTCAGGAAAGCATTCCTTGACATGACTAAGATGGTGAGAGTCCTTTATCAAGAAAGGAATGAGAGACTAGAAGGAGAAGGATCCAAACTTCACAAGGAAAGCCAGGGATCATCAGGAGGTCACAATGCTGAAGATAAATCAAAGAAGGGCAATGGAGGAAATGGAGACAGTGGAAAGTCATCATCATCATCATCCTCTACTTCATCTTCAGTGCATCAACCACAGAAGTCAATAAACACTAGTGAAATCCATTTTCTAAAACTTGATGTTAGGTTTTAATTGCCAATGTTTAATGGTGAAGTCAATGCAGAAAAGCTTGATAATTGGATTAGGCAATTGGAGGTCTATTTGAGAATTCATAACCTTCATGATGATGATACGAAAATCCAACTAGATTCATTGAGAATGGAAGATCCAACACTTGTTTGGTGAGAAGCCAAGACAAAGGAGGAGATCAAGAAGCATGGTAAGATTATCCTATCACGGACTGATTTCATTACTGCAATAGAACAACAGTTTTATCCATTATCTCATATGCATAAATCCATAATGAACTGGAAAAATTTTGGACAATTAAAAGGATAGAATGTGCAAGAATACACCCAAGAATTTAGGAGAAGAGATATCTTATTAGAGGTAGATTTGCAGAGCCAATATAATTTGCTCAAGTACATAGGAGGCTCACATAGCTACCTAAAACAGACTATTCTCACATTTAACCCTACAAGTCTAGATGAATTTTGTGTTCAGGCCACACATCTAGAAGCTAGAGTGAAAAACATTACTGATGAGGGTAGGAAGAAGCCTTTTAAGGGGAAAAACAAAGAGAAGACTTTAAAAGGTAAGGGAAAAAAGAATGCAGCTGTCAAGGAAGAGGGAGAAAAAGTGGTTTGTAAACATTGTTCAAGAGAATACCATGAAGAGAAAAATTGTTGGAAATTACATCCTGAAAAGAGACCCTAGTATAATAACAACAAAGGGAAGCAGAAAACTACAGCTACAACTCAAAATGAATTAGGAAAGGATTTAGGTGATGAATCAAAAATTACAGCCATGGGATTGAAGAACATTAAGGGGAAAGAAATTGAAACAAAACCCAGCACTAGTACGTCAAACTGTCACATACAAGCTCCAAATGATGAAGAGAAAATTGAATTGTTTCATGTGAGGGTCATATCCAAACATATCAAGATTGACAAACTGTTTGACAGTGGGTCACAAGCAAACTTAATCTCTGAATACTTGGTCAAGAAACTTAATGTTGAGACCATTCCACATCCAAAACCATATCCACTTGGGTGGATTTTTAAGGATGTAAATTTACAGGTTTCAAATAAGTGCATATTGCGCTTTGCAATGACTGCACATTTTGTTGATAACAGTTGAATTAGATGTGGTTTTGCTTGATATTACAGGTATTGTGTTGGGCAGTCCTTACTTGTATGACAGGAAAATGATCTTCCATCTCCATGAAAACAAATACCATTTATTCAAATATGGCAAGGAGTACATTGTTAGAGCACATCACAAGAAGACAAATATTGCATTGATAAATGTTGAACAGGTAAAGAGGCTGGTGAATTCAAGTAAGAATTGTGTTCTTCTAATGATTAAGCCTAAAGCTGATGTTAATCATGAATCATTTGAGGATTGTGATCCTAAGTTGAAATCAAATTTATATGATGTAGTTGATGCACATCATGAGATGTTTCAGGAGCCAACAGAATTGCCTCCAAAAAGGGAGATTCAACATGAGATTCAATTGCAAAAATATTGTCCTCTTCCAAACATCGGCATGTATCGCATGTCGATAATGGAGAATGTTGAAATAAAGAAGAAAATCAATGACATGTTGGACAAGGGACTCATAAGGCCAAGCACTTCGCCATGCGGTTCACCCATAGTCTTGATTCCGAAGAAAGATGGGACTTGGCGCATGTATGTAGACTTCAGAGCTTTGAACAAGATAACAGTAAAGAATCGATACCCACTCCCAAAGATAGATGATTTGTTTGATCAGCTGAAAGAAGAAAAGTTTTTCACTAAGTTAGATTTACGAAGTGGATATCATCAAGTAAGAATTGCATAAAGTGATATATGGAAGATTGCATTCAAAACCAAACAAGGACTCTTTGAGTGGTTGGTTATGTCATTTGGTTTGTGTAATGCACCGGAAACCTTCATGCGTGTTATGGATAACGTTTTACGTCCATTTCTTGATGACTTTATGATTGTGTATTTAGATGATATACTCATTTTCAGCAAAACGAGAGAAGAACATGTCTTGCATGTGAAAAGGGTGCTTGATGTTTTGAAGAAAGACAAATTATTTCTTAAGATGTCAAAGTGTGAGTTCGGAAAGACTTCTCTAGTTTATTTGGGACACATTGTAGGAGGAATCGAGTTGAGAATTTATCCTTCTAACGTGGAAGCCATTGTGAATTGGCCCACTCCCAAAACAGTAACCGAGGTAAGAAGTTTCTTAGGCGCAGCTCAGTGTTGGAGAAAGTTTATTGCTAACTTTTCTGCCATAGCGTCTCATATGCATGCAGTGACAAATGTGAAGAAAGGCTTCCAATGGAGAGGCAAACAATTGCAAGATTTTGAAGCTTTAAAAGACAAGATCAGTTTAGCTCTGATCCTTGCATTACCGAATTTGAGACAGCCATTCGAGATACAAATTGATGCTAGTGATTATTCCATGGACGCAATACTTTTGCAGCATGGTAAGCCTATCTCTTGTCATTCTGAAGCATTCAATGGTGTTGTAACTAATTATCCTACATATGAAAAAGAGTTGTATGTGTTGGTACAAAGCGTCAAGAAGTGGAAACACTATTTGATGGGTAAAGAGACGATTATACATACCGACCACCAACCATTATAGTACTTGAAGTGGCAAACAAAATTGCAGCAATCATGACATTTCAGGTGGATGGGATTTCTTCAACAGTTTTACTTGGTTATAAGGTACAAGAAAGGTATTTTCAATAAATTGTTGATATTGTTTCAAGGCCAATTATAAGTGCTTCTACTTTACTTAAAAATGTTTCTATTGTACATGATAGTTACAGAGAACAATATCCACATGATGTTAATTTTCAAGATGTGTATGCTAGTTTGAGTGAAGGGAATCAAGTTGAGGAAAATGATTATCACATGCATAACAATTTGTTGTTTCATTTGGGCAAGTTGTGTATACCACAAGGAGAGAGGCTAAGTGTTATGAGAGAGGCCCATTCGTCTCTTATTGTTGAACACTTTGGGGTAAGCAAAATAGTGGCACATCTACAGAGGTATTGCTATTGGCCTTGCATGATAGATAGTGTATCATGTTTTATAAGAGGTTGTTTTGTGTGTGCAACAAGAAAGCCTAGCAATAGAAAGCTTAGATTGTATACGCCACTACCGGTACCATCAAGGCCATGGGGGAGTGACTCCATGGACTTTGTTGGAGGTCTACCTATGTCAATAAAACAACATGATTATTTTTATGTAGTTGTGGATAGATTCAGTAAAATGTTTATACTTATGTTATGTAAGAAAACCATTACTGCTGAACAAACTGTTGAACTTTATTTCCAACATGTATGGGTTCATTATGGATTACCAAATTCTATTGTTAGTGACAGGGATTCCAAGATCATTGGAAATTTTTGGTCCAATATTTGGAAGATGATGGACACGAAGTTGAAAATGAGTATTTCTTTTCATCCGCAAAATGATGGCCAAACCGAGGTGGTGAATAGAACCGTTGTACATCTATTGAGAGGATATTGCAGCAAACATCCCAAGATGTAGGATGAACAACTGCATTACATTCATTGTGCTTACAACTGGGCAAAGCACTCTTCTACAAATACTTCACCTTTTGAAGTCTGCTTTGGGTATTTGTCGAAATCGCCTTTAAACTTGCAATTGATGGGCATAGTGATATTGACAAAGCTCGAAAGTTCATCGAGAAAATTCAAATTATTCATCAACAAGTTCAAGAACAGCTTGAGAATATTCAAAGCAAATACAAGGAGAGGCATGACAAACATAGAGTTGATCACAAGTTTCAAGAAGGAGATGAGGTATGGTTGCACATAAGCAAAGAAAGGATGCAAGGAGAAGGTAAAAATATCAAGCCCATTCATTATGGTCCATTTAATATCATCAAGCAAGTTGGTAATAATGCATTTCAACTTGACTTGCCTTCATATATGCAAATGCATTCAGATGTCAATGTTGAAAATTTACATTTGTATGAGCCCCCTTTGATTGATGATCAAGGGAGTGATGTTCAGTTGTTGTCTATAAAATATTTCTCGCCAGAATTTCTAGAAGAGCTCAAGGAGGATACCATCCTTAACAGGAGGACAAGAATATCTAAGAGGGGAAGTGTCGACTACCTTCGAATTGGGCTCAAAGGTAGTAAGCCAAGTAAAGAAAAGTGGATGGAAGTTGGAAAGGTGAGAGAGTTGTACCATCATCTACTGAACAAGTAATTAAAGTCTTTTGGGGTCCAAAAGCTTCTCAATGGGGAGGTGTGATCAGGAGATCATGTATTTTGCTCAAAATTTAATGTGCTCAAAATTGTACCAAACCTGAGCGACCGAGTAGATCTCGTTGTTGCGACTTCGGTGTCGTGAACAGTTCGAAAAACAGATGTCGTATGAGGGAGATATCGCGTTCTGATCGTTTTCCTAAACAGCGAAAATTTTGTGATAGGAGTGACTGGGATGCCCAGTCAACATGCATGTACAATCAGCGAAAATATAATATTCCAAGAATATTCCATTTTCTCAATCCAACCAAGTTTCGCCAAGTGTTAGTTTCTGGATCGTTGATGTGGTTTGGTATGGATTTTTGTGGGCCATTGGATGGGTGACACGTGGCCAACCCGGACGCTGCCACGTGTCCCCTGTACGGAGGGTCAAAATTATATTGGAGTCTGGGGGGTGTGACCCCGTGACCTCCAGGGCCCCCGCAACTTCGACCAACTCTTCTATCGGATGAGACTTACCCTATAAGTTCACCAGATGTATTTGAAGTTGAATACATTACAAGGCAGAGGGGGACCACCGCTGGCCCCAACAATGTTCATATGATACCACGTTAATCGCGGCATAAAACATGACTTCCGACAATTCCTAACCGTTAAGCTCCATGGGTGTTCATAACTATATCACATGAGCGGTTCCGTCAGGTTAGGCCGATAGTTTAATGGAACCTCTCAATTGCATGGTTCTGCTTTGAGTTTGTTGTGGAGGTTTAAACCATGACCGCGGGGTTTAAGGGGGTCAGCATGTGGCCACCCCCGCCCCTAACCATTAGCATTTAATACAACGGTTTTCACTTGCGGAGTTAATAGCACGCCACCAAAATTCTGATAGTTTGCTATTTTTAACCACAGACAAGTGCAGTTCTCCACTTTTAGTGGAGGTTTAGTAGGAGTCATTGGGAAAATGGCTAGGGAGGTCAATTTGAGACCAATTTGGGTGAAACAAGAGTCTATCCATTTGAGCATTCTGGAGCCACTGGTGCAAAGAAAACAGCGATTAGAGGCTTGTAAACATATGTATTTTCAATTTTTAGTATAATGACAAAGAGGGACATGCCATTGAGAGTTGGACCAGCAGATGTAGCCTAGGAGGGGTGAATTGCTTCATCATGCCTACTGTGTAAAACTTATGTGTGATGTTATTTCTCTGTTATGCATTGTTTTTCAGTGTTATTTAGGCTTATTTTCATGCTTAAAACTCACAAATTCATCTATGTTTCATGGTTAAATTACGCATTCCTTATGCAAACAAATGAAGACAGATTGTACATGTTTTTATTACTGAAAGGACACTTAGCACAAAAAACTAATACAGTCCTTTCAGATCATCGATGGGCATTTGGAAGACACATCAAATTAGAGATCAAGAGATCGATTTCTCAAGAAAGCAGTGCAGCGGTTTCCAAAGAAGTGATCGAGAGATTTCTTGTAGTGAGGGGCAAAGATAGTGATCAGAGGAATATTTTCCGAATCCAATGAATACAACGCAGAGGAGGCAGAGAGAGATCCAAAGAAGCAGCGCAGAGCCACGCTGAGATAGCGCAGAGACTAAGAGGATAATCGCAGTTATTTTGAGGAGCAGTCCCGGTCTAGTGTCATGAGTCGGGGTGTGAGACCGGAAGGTCAAAGATCGGAGCTTCTGCCAGCATATCGATCAACCAAAAGGAGTGATCCAATCCCTATCATTTGTGACACAAAGGCAGCGCAAAGGCTGCACATAGGCAACATGGGGCTAGCCATTCATAGGTGTGATTAGTGTCAGATCGCCAGTGATAGCGTGAGGTTATTTCTCACTAACTTTCTACCAGTTATTTTCTCTGTATCGGATAGCCAATAAGGCATCCAAGGTTGTATTATGAAACTACTGCATAATAATATAAACCCTCAGTTGTTGCACCGGTTTTCCAGCATTGTGTTATTCGAGGGACATTGTCCAAAAATAACGATATCGATTGTGTGTTTATTTCTTTCCTACATTGTATATTTGTAACAGCAATATTTTTTATATTTGCAAAGGCTGCAGTGTGTTAGTTTTGTTATTTACTGTAGCAAACAGTAAATAATTTTGTTAAGTTATATAACAAAATAGAAGAAACTTGACCAATTTTTGTAGAAGGATTGCAATCATGGAATTTTCACATGGTATCAAAGCGCAGGTTAAGTAGAGAAGAGCTCAAAAACATAGTTGAAGAGGTAGCTCGAAGAGTTAGGTAAGAAGCTAATCAAATCCCCATAAGGCAGCGCAATACAATGCCAGGAGGGCAAGCATTTTGTGGAAAAATCATTTCTCTGAGTGAGTCTACAGAGAAGCATATTTTCCAGATCGAAATTTGTCAGTGGCAGAGGGAGAAGCGTAGTAGCTTCAGCGCAGATCATATCTTCAGCTGGGACACATATTTTATGCAGTAGATTCTAGTGCATAAAAGTGTTATAAGGGAAGAAGAACGCACTGAGGAAAATCTGACCTCAAAGAAATTCTCGACCAGAAATTCTAATTTCCCACGCAGAAGCAGCAGTAGCTGAGAGAAGTTTTTCTCACTCCACTGGAGAGTGCATAGATCCAATCAGTAGTTGCGCAAAGGGTTAAAGGCAGACTTCGACATTTGTTTTGCGAGATGAAAGTATTTGCGCTGAGAGATCAGGATCAATTGGAGGGTGCCTACAACATGTGATATGGAAGGTAAGGCTCTCCTTCCTTCTGGATGAGCATGATCTTAAAGCCTTCATCGATAATGTGGTAGTTGTCCCTGCAGATTTGGATTTGTTGAAAGCCTATAAGAAGGATATCACAAATTCCAAGAGTTTGATCCTCGATGGAGTTTGAGATCACATTGTTTCTCACATATATGGCAAAGGGACAGCCAAAGAGATGTGGGATGCCTTAGCTACGTTATATCAGGGTTCTTCCGAGCAGCGAAAGATGTACTTGGAGGAAAAGATGAGATCCACGAGGATGCAGATGGGGGAACGCATAGATCCCTTGCTTACGAATCTTTAGGATGTCCGAGATTAGTTGGTAGCTATAGGGTCAGCGCCTCAGGCTACAGAGATGGTGATATTGGCCCTGAATTGTCTCAGAAGAATGGAAAGTCTTCATCCAGAGTATTTTGGGCAAAGAAAGATTGTCGGATTGGGAAGGGATGTGGGTTGCTCTTCAACAAGAGGAGATGAGGCGTGAATTAATATATTGAAAAATGGATGGCAGCAGCAGCAGTGGAACAAATGCCAAGGAGGAAGAGGAGAATGCAGCGCTTCCATCAAAGGGGCAGCAGGAGCAGCGGAGGGGGAAGAAGGACGATCGAAGATAAAATGTTTCAAGTTACAAGGAAGAGAAACATGATCAGCGCGTTGCAACCACAGGGATCGAGGAGTTTTTCATGATTGCCCACATACCTCCATGGGAGAAGTGGGGTGATCTAGTACTATAGTTCCAAAGAGTTGCAGATGGGAAGGATCCTTGAGGATTCCACCTCTCGGATCAATACCTTGCTACGGGAGCCCATACTAGAAGTAGCAGGATGGACCAGTGTTAGTTGCTGTAGAGGAGTGCTGGTGTGACAGTTGCAGTGGCTAGAAGCACCAGAAACTGCGTAGCGCAGAGCAGAGTTGGAAGCACTGCAGTTGGCATAGTGCAAAGTCAGCAACAGCGTAGAGGCTTCATAGGGTCAGCTCAGAGACTAGCAGCAATCAGAACTCTAGTGACAAATGCATCATGCTGCTCAGTAATTTGGATGTTTTCACGTTGCAACAATAGCAGAGTTGCAGTGCAGATGCAGTTGGCAACAGCATGCAGAGTCAGCAGCAGCATAGATGCGACATTTGCATAATAGTTGGTGGGCAGTGAAGTCATACATTAGCAACGCATAGGGAGATGATACAGATTAAGGGTGATGTTGCATCAGGTTGCATTACTAGAGCGCATTCCTCACTAAGAGGGAGTGTTTATTTCTGGTAGCATCGGATGTGCTCTATCCTCAAGGATTTGCTGGAAGGCTATAACATATGCATTCCACAATACCATGAAATCGTTTTGGGAAATTCCAAGTGGAGATAGTATAATGAAAATAATTAATTATTTTTAATGGTTGCATAAGTCTAAACTTAGGAAATTAAAATATTTAAAAGGTATTAATTAAACTAGGTGTGAATCTTCTAGAAAAGGACAGAGATCAATTCAATATGATCTAAGCTATTGATTAGGAATTAATCTAGGTTTTTTATTATTCAACGAGAAGATTATAAAGAGGAGCTCGATGGGCATTTGGAAGACACATCGAATTAGAGATCTAGAGGTCGATTTCTCAAGAAAGCAGCACAGCGGTTGCTGGAGAAACGATCAAGAGATTTCTTGTATTGAGGGGCAAGGATAATGACCGATGGAAGATTTTCCTGATCCGGTGAATACAACGCAGAGCAGCCAAAGAGAGATCCATAGAGGCAGCACAGAGCCACGTTGGGCAACGCAGAGCCACGCTGAGGTCGCTCGGAGACTGAGAAGAGATCTGCAATTATGTTGAGGAGCAGTCTCGATCTAGTGTCGGGAGTCGGGGTGTGAGACTGAATGGTTAGAGATTGGAGCTTCAGCCAGCAGATCGATCAATCAAAAGGAGTGACGCAGTCACTATCAGTTGTGACGCAGAGGCAGCACAGTGACTACACAAAGGTTGTGCATAGGCAGCGTGAAGCTACCCATTCAAAAGTTGGATCAGTGTCAGATCGCCAATGATAATGTGAAGTCATTTTTCACTAACTTTCTGCCAGTTATTTTCTTTGTATCGGATAGCCAATAAGGCATCCAATATTGTATTCAGAAACTGCTGCATAATATTATAAACCCTCAGTTATTGCATTGGTTTTCCCACATTGGTTTTTTCCGGGGACATTGTCCAAAAATAACGGTGTGGATTGTGTGTTTATTTCTTTCATGCCTTGTATATTTGTTTCCGCAGTATTTTTTATATTTGTGAAGACTACATTTTGTTAATTTCTTTATTTACCATAGAAAACAATAAATAATTTTGTTCAGTTATATAACAAAATAGAAGAAACTTAACCTGTTGTTATAGAAGGATTCCAACCATGGAAGTTTCACACCTCTCACACTTGAGTACAAGTTGAGATTCAATGCGCACAAGGGGTTGTTCAGGTTCAAAGATCAAGGTTGCTAGTTGAGGTTCAATCCAAGATTTTTTCGAGGGTCGTATAGGCCATCCAACTGCCCAGCAATTTTTAGAAATTCGTTGCAACTTCTATTTTGCTTTGTAGGGCCATTTACCTGGTAAGAGAGCCCTCACTATTCTGAGGATAAAAGTGAAGACCAATTGAAATGATATTTTCCCCATGATTGTTTTCCTACGTTTCCTCCAACAATTTAATTTTATAAGTTAAAAAATCCAGTGTATTTACATACAGTGATTGCAGAGATATTTTGTGGGTTATTAAGATTACTAGGAATTAAAACAATATCTAGAATTTAGATATTAACACAAACAACATTATAAACCGACTCAAGGGACTAATAACATGTCTCACATCATAATACCTTAAAGAAGCTACTTTAAGGCCATCATTTACATTTTTTATAATCCATTGATAATCAAAGAGCACAGTGATACTCAGTCATATCTCTGGTATCTTTGCTATCCTTTGCAAATAATTTTCATTAATCCAAATGCATCATCCATGGCATGTTTTGTGATACGATTATGGTCTTGAACGTCTCTATAAAAACTATGTACATATTTTTTGGTTCTCTAATTGGTCTTTTTAATTATTTTGATAAATAAAATTATCCACCTCCCTAGTTTTAGCTATTCAAACAATGTTAACAATACTCTAGTAGAATTCTATATTTTTCATTAATCTAAAAATACATACCCATATATATTTTACAACCAACCTACAAAGTTTCTGAAATTCATTTCAAAGTTAATAATACTCCTCATATATGTAGTTATTTTAGTTTGTTAATAGATTGACTCAATTTTGTTTGTATGTGATACATTAACACAATTTTGATTTTATTTATCTCCATTTCATTTCAAAATAAATATTTTGTATATATTTTTGTTTCACAATAGATACAATTTCCTTTGCAATTAAATTTAAGAAACTTGATTATTACAGTAACATGTATATAGATATTATTAAAATCTTTGAATATTTATTACTTCATTTCATTCATCACGATATGTCAAATTACAAATATTCAATATTAATAATTAAAAACTTTATTTACCAATCCACTCAATCCACGCTATCCACATTTACTCAAAAATCAAAATAAGGATTAAAAATTTTAAATGAATTTTTAAAAGACAACTTTCAATGACTATCAACTTGATTTAATGATATTGAATTATGTATTCAATTAATGTAATGTAAACTCACACAAAAAAATATGTAAACATTATACTTCATATTCCTCAAAAATATTAACTTTTCCAATACACATAAAATTATTGGAAAAGATCCTGAAAAAATATCCTGAGTTACAATGCAGAGAGATAAATTTGGAATCAAAAGTATGCAAAAGAACATAAAACGAAAAACAATTTATAAAAAAAAACAAGTTAAATCAAAAGGATCTTATTTGATAGGATACAGTTTAGTGGTTGACACATTAGCATCCACTGCGAAAAAATTGGTTCAGTTGACTAAGTTTGACAACCAGCTTGTTAGATTGGATTGTGTTAATGACATCTTATTAAAGTGGATTGTGTTGACGAAAATAAAGATGAAAAGGTCAATTGAGGTTATGTCATGTGGTTGGGAGGAAAGAATGGAATTTTCACCACCCAAATTCAATTCCCCCAGCAGTGACATGATAGATATATTAACAATATTAACAATATTGATATTATAAATTTTCAAATAATATTAAAAATCAAAACTACATTAAAAAAACATTAAAAACTACCAATACTCAAAAGCACTACTTACCACTACTTACCAGATAGCACATTAAGTTCCATAATCCAACATCTTATATATGTACTTGAACTCAACTAATTCCTTTATAAAGTGGACTAGTATAAACTAGACCCATGAATCCAACTTTGATCAAAATGAATCCAACTTTGATCAAATTAAAATAGCGCTACTAAGACCTAATATTAACTAATTGATTGAGCTGAATTTGATTGACCATTGAACACCTAATATTACCTTAACAATTAGTAATTGAGCTAAATTTGATTGAACATTCAACAAAAATGAGCTTTCTTATCATTCGAAAAAGGTTTAATTATCCTCGTTGATGTGTCCTTTGCTAATCACTTGTACTGCTGATTGTGTTTAGGATCAAGAAAACTTAGTGACTTTCACACAATAAATACACCAACTCGTGCCTTCTTAGTCAAAGGTTTCAAAATTGTGAAGTGTGAACCATGAATTATAATATTCCCATATTGGAAGGCAGGTTTGTTGTGCAATAATTAAACGAAGCTAATCTGAAAAAATTATTGCTCACAACCCCATTTAAAAAACAACAAAATGCCTTTTTAAACCAGCCTTTCTAACCCTCCATATTTACAATCTCATATATTATTCAATTTCAGTGCTCTCTTTTTTGCGCTTCAAGATACACACATTCATAACCTGCGTCACTGAGTGAAGCTATATACAATCTCATATATTATTCAATTTCAGTGCTCTCTTTTCTGGGGCTTCAAGTTACACACATTCATAACCTGCGCCACTGAGTGCAGCTATATACAGTGCGGATGAGGACACATTTCTATATGTAAGAATCCATATACATTGTAGATAAGACGTCACATTTCTATATCTAAGATGCAAAGTTATGCCTATACTTTTTCATGTTTTAATTAATTTAGGTACAGTGATAATCTGCCAATAAACATTGATAAGACAAAGATTATGATCATCAAATGGAAGAATACTGGTTACATCGTAACCACTTGACATCCAAAGGATGTTAATTATGCTAATGCCTTCGAATTTAGCTTAGTCACAAGCTCCAAAGTGTTAGTTAATGGATTAATAAAGAGTGGAAACCCTGCGTATTTTTAAAGAAAACTGGCAGGAAATTGCACAAATCTGGAATGTTTTACACTCGTAATTCAAAATGATTAAGTACTTCAAATATTAACACAAAATAGTTAACACCTGAGAGCTGATGGCGTAAAGATATTGATTCTTGGTCGAACTATTGAAAATATAAAAGGAAAAAACCATGCGCACACAATATTGATACCATTATACAGATCATATAAACTTTTTGAAAAAATAAAGTGACGAAAAATAATATATGATCTTTCTATATGAAAGTAAAGATTGAAAAACACTCTAAAATACCCTCTCCATGCACATAATCCCAATTTCAAAATATTTTAACATTACGAATCATCATAACTTGTGAGCTCATGAAAATCAAAACAATCTACCAAACTCTCTCTCCCAAACCAGATTAATCAAGCAACTTTCTCTCCAAGTTTTCCATCTTTCCACAGTAGAAGAAAATGTTAAACAAATCTTCCATAAGTTTCAACATATCAAGTTGGTCCCTGTAAACGATTATCAGCATCATCATTATTGGGTGTTACTATCCTATTTGGATAAATAAATAAAAAATAAAAAATTATTTGTTTAGTCCTTGTACATCTTGTGCCAAACCCACGTGTCAAAGCAAACATATTGCATTGAGATCATGCTCTTGCAACTTTTTTTGATAAATAAGCAGGAGAAAATCCCCGCTAATCTTACAAAAATACAAAGACCATAATCCCCGCCGAAGCTTCATAGGCAACAGGCAAAACCTTATCAGTATCATCATTATTATTTGTTACTATCCTATTTGGATAAATATATATAATATATTTGTTTTCTCCTTAAACATCGTGTGCCAAACTCACTTGTCAAAGCAAATATATTGCATTGGGACCCTGCTCTTGCATTTTGATAAATAAGCTGGAGAAAGTGCCCGCTAATCTTACAAAAATACAAAGACCGCCAAAGCTTCATAGGTAACAAGCAAAACCTTCTATTAGCTTCACGAGAGTTTCATTTAAATAAGCCAAGGCTTCTATTAGGTAATACCTGCAAGACGTTCATTTTCTACCAGTTATTTTCTATATTTATCACGACGACAGTTTCAGTTTAAATATGCCAAGGCTTCTCGAGGATTTTAACCGTAAATCCGAGGAGATCAACATTAAATATCTAACATAAAATTCAAATATCCATCCAACTGCCTGAGGTGATTTAGAATTCTAGTCAGGTATCATTACAATCTCTTCTTAGGACCTATCATTAGGCTAATTTCTCAAACACGACATTTTGCAGAAGAACTGATATAAAAGGGCTATACAGCCACAGCTGTTAATCAGGGCAATGTAGACGGCGAAGTAACAATAAACTAAGAGAACAAACAAAACTGGGGGACACTAAATCACACTAAACAACAAACTTTCCTACATAGGCCTGCACCACCAGGAATGAGAATCCTGGTCAGCTTTGCATATGACCCAAGTTAACCTTGATAATTTTTATGGCATGGTTATTAAGAAAATGATTAAATGTAGTAGAGACAACAGACCTCATTATGGCCTCATCTCATTCTGCGTGTTACGAAGTTAAAAACACTTTCTCTCGTGCCAGAAAGGAAAAGAATTACCTACAACTGCACTGGCATCAATGTCAAACAATGATAAAAGGAATGACAAAGTAAGTGCATTAAGACAACTTACACAGCTGCAGTTATTGACTACGCACTCCAGCATCATTCAGTTCTCTCATAAGGGCTATTGTCTAAATGTGTTGATCGGAGAAAAATATGTTACAATCTGTCACTAATACAAAACTGCACAGAAAACCTGTGAATCTCAGGCATTATTTATAGTATCCAACAGAGTATACACATTGCGTCGCCCACATTGCGTCGCCGCCCTATTTTTCGATTCTCTCTTAGAAACTTGTATGTTTTCACCTGACCGAAATACATGCTAAAGATTTGGCTTGGTCGATTGAGGATTAGACTTCCATGAAAAGATCCCAAGAGAGGAAGTTAAGTGAAAATTAAAATTAGGGCTGGCATAACTGTGAAGGTCTGAAGGAAGAATTGTGGTTTTTCAACTGGAAACTGCACCAAACTGTGATGTGAAAACCACCTACAAAGCTTCTTTCAGTTGGAAGGTCTTCAATATGCGCCGAGCTTTGTCATATTCATTTAACTCAACTAACATCTTTTTCAGCCGCCGAGCAAGACCAGATATATCTTCAGTGCTGGCTCCTAGTGCTTGCTTTTTCTCAAGCTCTTTTCCAAGAGTTACTATGTATTCAACCAGAGGAAGTAGTTTGCAGCTGTGGAGAAGAAAAAAGATAAATGAGTACAAATTCATATTTTTAAATAAAGAAGGCAAGTCAGAAAACAGCAGTTTGCTATTAAACTTTGTGCATCCTCAGTCAAATTAAATCTTACATGCATTAGAAATATGGATGTTGATAACTTCATGTTTTAGTTTAAAAACACAAGCCATATTCCCTTGAACCATTCTTCATTGCATTATCAATTAGTTAAGGCCAAATGCCGAACTGAAATTTAATAATCTCACATACGTTAGAACTTTGAATGCTGGTAACTTCATGTTTTGTTTTAAAACATGAATATATGCCCTGACCAATTCTTCATTGCTTCATTATTACTTTGTTTCAGTCATCTAAGACTGTCTCGAGTTTGAGCCTTGTGAGACTCCTTTCAAATATTAACTAATGCAAACACCGTACACTGTTCCCACAGATATGAATGTTGAGGTAATATGCACTCTTGAACAGACGATTAAAATGCAAAATATTTAATAAAAAGTCATTCAGCTAGACTAGCTTGCATTAGTTTCCAGCTTTTCCAGTTAATTATGATTATTGTTCAAGCAATAATAGCAGGATCATAATGTAAACTATATAATTGATATGTATATAATGATTGCTTCTATATAATTAAATATGCTTCCATCTTCGTTGAATGCAGGACCTGAAGAAAATGAACTGTCCCAAATTGAACCATAACAGCAGAGGTTTCAGATCGAGAAATTGAAGAATCAATCTTTATGGGCCCTACTCGATATTATTGATAAAGCGGATGAAAAATACTAGATTTTGACCAGTCAGAATGATATTTATTTTTCAAATTTATGAATGCAATTAGATTATAATTAATTAAAAAAGAAGTGTAAAAAAAATACAGAAACAGGAGCATACCTAAGTTCCCCACAGTAATTGGGACCAGTCCAAACACCCAATAATGCTGCAACAACCCTTTCAGTCCTTGTAATTGCATCATGAATATTCTGCACTATGTTCCTTAGATGGGGGAGCACTTTCCCGCATAAAAGTTCATCCAGGGCAAGTTGCTCCAAAACTGGCATTGCCAAGATCCCTTTCCATAAACCAATGTTCTTTAGCAGTCGAACAGACATACCAAATTTATATGCAGCAATCCGTGCTGCCTGAGATACAGCATTCATAACAGGAATGCTCCAATTTGGCACCTAAGATTCACAATAGGAAAACCAAAATAAGGAATTTACTACATCTAAAACATAAAACAAGCTAAACTCCAGATAACTATGCCTTTCCAAGAAGCTTTGAAACAGGTTACAGTGATACACATGGAACACAATGTCTTATGCAATTTATTCTGCTTCCCTTCTGAACTGATGAACTATTTTTAAGATGTTCAACACCATACAGTCAATTATATTGGAGAAAGAATTCAATGAATCTGTAAGAACCTCACCTGTAGTTCTGCAACTGCTTCAGCCAAGCGCATACGAACTGCTGCCAACAATTCTTGCAGCGCCTCATTTGATGGAGGAATGTAGGTCAGAATTACTTGTACTGCAGAAACTGCATTTTTGGTCCCTTTCGTACTTAACCTATCCCAGCAATGTGCAACTTCATGATGCAAAATTGGCAATGCAACCTTCTCCACAAGACCTGGAACAAGGTCTGCATCAGCATCGTCTGGTTCAAAATCACTGGCATTCTCTGGCATACCATAATCAAAAAGCAGAGTATGCCTGGATGGCAAACCTCGCACTGTATCAGTAATATAAGACGGAAATATATTAAAACAAGCTCACCTTTTATCTACTAGAACCAGTACTATTTAAACATTTACGAGTCTAGACTCAACAATGCAAAGCAGGAAGTCACATACCATTGCATATTATTCAAATCCGCATCTTCGTAGAGTGGATCCCACTTTAGGAGTTCCAACCGTACATATGGAGAGAAAATTGCAGGTGCACTCAAAGACATATAAGCATCACGATAAGTTGAGGAAAAGAGCTTCTTCCATCCCTCAAATCTTTCTTTGACAATAGAAAGTTTTGAGTACTCTTCAGCTGCATCACTAAAAATTTGATCAGCTGTCTGTAACAACTCATCTCGACTAGACTGATAAGCCCTACAGTCACTATCACTTTCATCACTGCTAGATTCCCCTTCTATATGTTGGCTAGAATTTCCATTTGCAGCGAAAGATGCAGCTTTCTTTGAAGCAGCACGAGCTCTTCTCTGCTTCCGCGCTTCATCCCTTCGCTTCAAATCTGTTCGCTTCTGTAAGTTCACATCACGACCGAACTCATCTAACTGAGGTGGTAAATTTGATCCCTCTCTTGCAGCTGCAGCAGCAGTTTGTGCTGCTGCAGCAGCTGCCGCAGCAGTGGCTGTACCAGCACCTTTACTAAGGACCAACTTGGCTGCATTGATTGCAGCTTCTACTACTGCTATTTCATCAGCATCATCAGCTGCCCGTCTTTCTACAATTGCTGTTGCACGCTCTTCATGAAGCCTCTGCATTTGCTCTTCTAGTTCCTCTATATAAGGAGCCTTGTCCTGCAACAAATTCACCAGATGATGATCAATCGTGAGAAAATTGAAAATTTCATGATTGACAAAATTAGTAGCAAATATGCAACATATTTTTTTCAAGAAAACTTCACAGGAAAACCCCAGGAACTTTCCTGCATTTTGCAGATTGATACCCAGTGTAAACCAGGAAATCTCATTTAAGCATAATTTTATGATGACTAGAGTACAGTGATAGCATGGCATGTTCAATTGAAAAGAGGATACATAATTATCACTATGCCAGGTGAAATTTCAACTAGCAGAACAAGGAGACTCAACAAGAAGCAACAAATATATAAACATCGAGAATGATCAGGTAGCCTTTAATAGGAATTTCAATTTTCCAAAAGCTCTTATAGGCAAATCAATATTTTCCATCAAATCCCTTAAAGAAAGATACAACAGAATTTCATTGCTCAGTGTCAGAGTTGCCAAAAAGATGAATATTCAGATATAGCATTAATAGCCCCAGAATTACTCCAATCATTGGAGACATACTCAATTGGATATATAAGAAAAGTCATAACAAAATTTATTACAAGCTGGACTACAAGAAATCATCTCCATAGTTATGGATATATCAACCAAAGAAATCATCTTCATAGTTATGGATATATCGACCAAAGTTTGAACAGGATATTAAAGGGAGAGCGTTACATTGCATGCAGTGTCCAAAACTATCATTTTGATTAGAGATCTATAATTTACCTCGAAAGAGGTGATTGAAATATGGATACCAAGTTAGAATTTAATGCAGCGCGCCATCCATGGATAGATATCCAGATTCCAAACAGAAAGGGAAAATTACATGATAGAGAGTTTGTTTCATGTATATATTTCATTTTTAGCACTGGACACTGAATTAAAACTTCGCCCTGTGTACCATCAATAATAGACAGCCAAATAAAAAGAATATATGCTTGGAATGTGTTATAATTTATAGCCAAAAGTAAATGGTCAATTAGCCGATTGAGGATACGGTAAGAAATGTATCATGAAGACTTCAAACTACGGAATTTAGCAACAAGGAACATTCCCTGTTACAAATGCAAAATGCAGAATTGTTAAGTTGGAAAGGTGGCATTCTTTATGAATGTAGAAATCTATCGGAATATGGTTAAAGAGACTCTTGTGGGTTCCTGGTTATCTGATATCTAATTTATATATCATCCCATTCCAGCCAGGGTATAATAGAGTCTGTTGTGTATGTCACAATGATATTTTTATTGGGCATTAGACTATGTACATGAGTTATTCTGTATATGTGCCCATAAATAGATTTTGTAATAATGTTCTAGTCACAAACCTTTTACAATATTGTATTTCAGAATTTTAATAGTCCACTTTTATGTAATACAAGCAATATCACTTTTATTGATATTTTAAGCTTTTAGGTTAGAGTTTTTACTCCCTTACACTATCAATAAGGATTCTCCCCTCATTATTCTCTTATCAGTTCATTAATAGAATCAAGTTATTGATCAATCAATTAATCTCTTATCAGTTCATTAATAGAATCAAGTTATTGATCAATTTATAATTAATCTCTATTGCTCAACTTTGCAGGTGCAATTCACGCTTGGGTGTCCAAGTGCCCCCACTTGTTTTCTTTGTTTTGGGCTCTTTAATTTCATTCGTAACTCTTGATGCAAAGAGTAATTAATATAATAGGATAGCCAAGAGAGTGGGAAAGTCTAAAATAACTTATCTCAAAAATCCCTAGCAACCAACATATCAAAAAACCTACTCCGAAACATCAAACATCCATTATAAGTTTTCAACTGTGATTTGAGGACAATTTTACAACCCTCAAAAACCATTATTGCAACTATTGATGTAATTAATACAACAAATTAAGAGTCCCAGATATAAAAAGCTTAAAATGTTAAACCTAAGCTCAATCTGTTGGTGCCACTATTGCCTAAACATTGTCAATAGTCTAGTCCACTGCGCAGGTCCTTGGTTTGATTTCCACAGGGGTCAGACACACTACACCTGTTAAACACTAGGTACCATCCTCAAAATGGGAGAGAAAACCCTGGAGCTTTATAGGAGATATTTCCAACACAAACAAACAAACAAAAAAAGTCAAAAGATAATAGTTGGGGCATCTGCCCACCCTACAGTGGACACTCGCAAATCCAAGTAATGGATGAAGCATTCTCTAGTGGAATAGTGGATTGATCATTGTATCAATACAAGGATAAGAGATAACAAAAAAGAAGCAAAAACTCTTATTTATAACAAAAGGGAGTAAAAACCCTAAACTAAAACTTGAGTGACTGATAAAAGTGCTCAAGCCCTTATTACATAGAACTGGCCTTCTACAAATATTGAAATATGATACCATAAAGATCCACGACTGTCACAAAAACATGACCATACATACAAAATAGCTCATGTATAGAGTATAATGCCCAACAAAGATATTGTGATGAGGTAAAGAACATGCCCTCCCCCTATTGAAGCTTTTCCCTCAAAGATGTATAATAAAATAGCATTGCTCAGTGTTGCAAAAACTACTAGAATGACTACAAATATGAATTTCTACCTAGTATAGGTCCAGTAGCTAAGATGAAACTTTAGGGTTAGGGTTTCTTTGAAATATTGCTAAAACGTAATTCTACTTGATGTATTATTGCCATTGTAGCAGGGATTGCATTAAATAAATGATAAATAAATAAATAAACAACGAAACGAACAACAACAACAACAACAACAAAAATTTCTAGGGCTGATCCCATCATTATATTGTTGTTTTATGCATGTTTCAACTGTAAAAACTCAATTGCAACCCTTAAACCTTGCATATCTAATTGATAGTATTGATCCTTTGTTGATTTATCACTGTAAGGCTATTGTTTTCAATTGTTATATGACATTGCATGCCCTCACATCGAAAATCTAACAAACCCTAACTTATAGCAACTCTATAATTTACTTAAATGGTCAAAGGATATAATGCTTGAATTTTGGTGAAGAATATCATGCTTTTCGTTTTAAATTTGTTTCAGTTATATGATTCATCGATTTATCATTTATCCTTCATGATGTAAATGTTATATATTATATAATGATAAAGACAGTAGTAACATCAAATATATAAAATCAAGAATACATAAGATATTATGAAGACCGAACCTAGTTACGCATTTCAACAATAATGACCCAAGTTTGAAGTGATTGAATCCCTCTATATATGAAGTGCAAAGCATAGTCCACTAGGTTGCAAGACCTCATACACCACATAGGCGAAGTTATTGGCGTAATATAGTAAAGAGTGAAATTGTTTCGCAGGAGCAGTTGAGTACAAGACAAGTCAATCTCCGTCCTGAGGCACTTAAAAGAATGGCGGAACTTTAGGATTGTGGATATCATTTCTGCATGGGAGCAAAGTGCTGTAGACTCATCAGCTACACCAAAAGCACTATAAAGAGATAAGTCAAGCCAAAGAGGAACAGGTCACAGGAAGCCTTATATTTGTCACCATACTTGTATATGACATAGTAGAATGTATAATAAAGTAATAGATAATGAGTGTTATGAGAGATTAATAAATCGGTAGGGGAAGCGGACCCATTATCATACTGTATAAATACTTATAGAACTTAATGTAAAACAGTTGGTTGACCTTTCCACCTATATCTAAGTATTTTTTATGTGATTAATGTAATGTAGTTGGTTTCCCACCTATATCTAAGTTTTTTGTTTTGCTTACAACAATAGTTGCCAGATAGAAGGTGTTTATGTGATACAATACACAAAACAGAATTGGGAAGAACAAAACTGTTTACACGAGAGTTCACAAATATTTAAACATTAGTCATCAAAAGAAAAACCAGAAGCATTAGTCTGATTTCCAAACAGTTAGCAGTGGCATAAAATCCTAGCTCTCTGAATGAGTTATTAAAATACCATAAAAGTCATCAAATTTACCTTTAGAAATTCACATATAACAGCAATAAAATCACGGAACTTCTGCATGAAGACATATTTTTCCCCAGCAGACGCTAAAGACTTCTCCAGAACAGTAATGTTCATTAAGGACGCAGACAGATTCTCATTAGCTCTATGCAAATCAGCATTAGTCCTTCCATGGGTTTCCTTCATATCAAAACAAAAAATACAAATATTTACATTAGCCACAAAGAATAGATATATGATTCTAGAATCTACAGCAAAGGAAAAAGGTGCTTTAAAAAAGAACAACTCATATCGCTCTAAGTAACTTTAATCATTATTTTAAAAGGCAATAAATATATCACTAACCACAATATCTCTTATGAGGCCTTGAGTGCTATGATTCTAGAATCTACAGCAAAGGAAAAAGGTGCTTTAAAAAAGAACAACTCATATCGCTCCAAGTAACATTAACCATTATTTTAGAAGGCAATAAATATATAACTAACCACAATATCTCTTATGAGGCCTTGAGTGCTATGTTTTGCTAACAGTGAAAAGACACTTAAAACATTGAATTGATAACTACTAACATCAATTTATTAAATAAAGAAGACAGATCTGTCAACCAAAAACCATCCAGCCAGCCATTTCTTTGCCGCATGATCCTCCGTGAACTAATCCAATACAACCACTGGAAAGATAAAAGGCATCCCAGTTTGCATGCATTGTTATGGAAGAATTAAAATCTTATAATAAAAGTTGGAACAATAGAGTTCATTGATTCTTAATTAGTCCTAACTTCTAAGTCAACTATACCTTTCTTGAATGCATGATAGGAGACAACCTCTGATTTCCCTTTGATAGAATGTAGATTACTGCTTTGCTACATTTAGGTCACTGCACACAGGATTCTGGGAGGGAAATAACCAAGAAAAATTGCAGGGAGGGATGAACCAATTTTTATACTAGAAAGCAACGGAGATAGGTCAAACTTTTTTAAATTGAGAGGGATAGGCAATGAAGCAAGAAAGACACTGTAATCAAGCCACTAAAAGCACTAAAAACTAACTGATTCCCCATACAAAGCAGGGAAAGACCAGTACATGAGAAACAACTACTGAAGATTTGACGGAATCTCAACATGGCTAAGGAGAACCATCACCTCCTTACTTTGTTGATCCCTGAATCCAGTGCATGACATGAACAAAGTTAAGTACTTCTGAAGTATTGACGCTGCAATTACATCGATCTTGAACTGAATATGTTTACATCGTGTGACAACAGTGTGCACCATAGACTGTAAATTTTTGTACTAATAACCACGCACATTTAACTAGTTCCATCTACTATTAAAAAAATTATATTTAAATTTTGTGTTTATGGACAAATTTGAATTGCCGTGATGGGTTACTAAATCTGTTATCGGAGCAAAATTTACAAATCAAAACAGAAAACAAACTCTGAGAATGAAAAGCACCACAAATTTACATGAATCCAATGGCTACCCTCACAATATGACAGAGAGATCAGATAACAAACAAAAGAAACCCTAATCCACCTCCCTTCCTGCCAGTTTCAATGAGGAGATTCATTCTTTCCATTCTCTTGATGCGTATTATTGTTTGTTTACACACCCCCATCATCAACACCGAAATGCAACGAAAACATGATTGTAGTCCTGCAGATTTAACTTTGTGAATTTACGAATTCAGATCCCCTCATTAGTGGCCTCAGAGAGAATTTGGTTTGATAGGGGCTTGCAGAGATTCGTGAATTAATTAGAATAAATTATTTGATAACAAAAACACAAAAAAATATGTGTATAGTAAATGATGTCTTTTTAAATGCAAGTTTATTAAATCAGCATAGATTCATCTTAAACCTAGATCTATTAAGCATCCAAAGGGATCAGATCTCTGAGGTGCAAACCTCTTTTTGAGTGCAAAATTTGAGAAAAGGTTTGCACCTAGAGTAATATAGTAATATAATCCCTCTTTACGCTCGATAGATATGGTGTTAAGATGAATCTATGTTGATCCTTTATAATATCATTTATATTACATATAAATTTCACATCTCTATATACAAAATTTCTCACAAATTTAATCCAATTAAAACCCCCCTATATATATATATATATATATATATATATATATAAGAGAGTGTGTGTTGCAAGTACTAAATTTTTATATGTTTATTAGCATACATATATATATAAAAAAGAGTGTGTGTTGCAAGTAATAAAAATTTTATATGTTTATTAGCTCAAATGAAGTTGTACAATATCGTGTTTACAAATATGAATCATTATTATTATAATTTAGATGGTAAGATGGATCTATTTATATTTTTCTATCTCTCACATCTCTGTATAAATACTAAAATATTCTTAGTTTTGTCCACGAGGTCTTGGATAGACGGTGATTGGGTGCTCCATTAAGCCACTCCTTGATGTGAAGTCATGGTTCAATTCCCCACACCGATCAAGGTAATATGTTTGCAGTGTTCCACGGGGTCGCGTCTCCCAGGGTCAGATGCACGCACCCCTCGCACTCGGGACGGGGAGTCTCATGGGGGTGCGTTTCCCCATGCACTCATTTTGGGGAGTCTTGGGGAGTCTCCGGGGGGTGCGTTTCCCCAGTGTGGGAGTCGCTACTCCCCAAAAAATGAGCTTTTGGGCGTCCCCCCTAAAAAATGAGCTTTTGGGCGTCCCCTTTTGAGGGGAGTTGCGCACCCCCAACTTTGCCTAATAAAGCCTTATATTAAAAAAAAAAAAATTTAAATTATGAATGTTAAAAAAAATAAATAAATAAATAAAACAAAATTAAAAACCTATCGACCCATTTAACTTTTAACCTATCGACCCATTCAAAGTTTCAAACACTGTCTAACTCTCCCGACTGCTCCAGCACGTCTGCTCCTACCTTCGTGTGCTCCTCTCGCCGCGTCCTCCAACTCTTTTGCTCCTCTCGTGAGCAGCCACCAGTGAGTCAACGACACCACAGTTCGTTCTTGAGCTCTCGTCAGCCGACAACAGCCAACAGCCAATCGCTCGACCGTGGCCACCAGCCGCCAATCGCTCGGCCATGGCCACCATCCGCCAGTCGCTCGGCCGCCCGCCCACCGCCCGTTGGACCTCTGCTCGGCCGCCTGCCCGCCTGCCCGCCCGCCCGCTGGACCTCTACTCGGCCGCCCGCCCGCCTGCCTGCTTGCTCGCCCCCCGCCTGCCTAGCCGCCCGCTTGCTTGCCTGCTCGCTGCTCGCTCGACTGCACAGTGCAGTCACGGTGCCACCGCCCGGTCGACTGCACAGTGTAGCCACGGTGCCACCGCCAGTCCACTCGTGGCCGCCCGCTCGCAGAGTCAACAGCACAGTGCAGCCACCGCCACAGTCAACCTACAGGAGCTCTCCGCCAGGTATTTAAAAATTAAACTTAAAAATTTTTAATTAAAATTTAAAACAGAATGTGTGATTTTAATGTGATTTTATCATTTTTATGATTCGACACTTAATTTTTAAAAACAGAATGTGCATTGTATTAAATTTAAATTTTTAAAATTTAATTTTTTTTAAAAATCTTTCATGCAGGGCAGAAAAACTAAAAAAATTTGCAAAATAAATTAAAACACAGCAAGCAACAACTGTATAATGACTGATCAGGACAGCATGAGCAGCGACAGTGACACTGATAGTGATAATGAATACACTCCTCAAACAGAAAGTCCATTGGGATCTGCAATTAATGAAACCCATCACCATGGCAGTAGTCCAGCTACTCTTACGCCCACAACCGCATCACCTGCAAGTGCAACCCCATCAAGGGCATTGGCAGAATATGCAAGTGGGACATTTAATCCAATGAAACCTCTTTTGTTATATGCTAGAAAAATGACTGACTATTCAATCCAACCAAAACCAGGGAAACAAAGAGGTGGGACACGCCGTTGGAAATGCGATGTTTGTGGTCATTCTTGGGTTGGCAGTTATAGTCGGATCAAGATGCATCTTTTGGGTGTAGTTGGCAAAGGGGTTAACATATGCACAAAATTAACCATATTGCAAAAATCAGAGCTCTTGAGGATGCAAATGGCAGCAGATGCAAAGGGCACCTTTGCAAGTAGAAAATTCATGGACGAAGCTCAACAAAATTTTGATGAAGCCACAAGCTCCAAAAAAAATTTAAAAGATAGGAAAAATATGCCTCCACCATCTCCTATTGGGACTAAGGGTTCCCGTTCTTCTGCAGTGGGACCAACTCTTGCAGGGATGTATAGTAAGCTAAACCGTGATGATACAGATGATGCCATTGGCAAATTTCTTTTTGCCAATGGCATTCCTTTCCATGTTAGTCATTCTCCTTACTACAAGGTGATGGTCAAGGAAATTACAGCAGCAGGACCCTCATATGTGCCCCCGGGTGAACATAAGTTGAGGACAGTGATATTAGAAAGGCAAGTGAGCAATATTAATGTGCAAAAGGAAAAACTGAGGCAGACATGGGTGAGAGAAGGTTGTTCTATTGTTATGGATGGGTGGACAGACATTGTGAAACGTCCACTTATTAACATCATAGTTACTTGCCGAGATGGGCCTTTTTTTCTTAGAGCTATTGATTGTTCTGGAAAGCGCAAAGATGTAGCGTTCCAATTTGAGCTTCTTCGTTATGCTATAGAGGAGGTTGGCTCTACAAATGTGGTACAGGTTGTGACAGATGCAGCAACAGTGTGTAGATTAGAAGGATTAATGATTCAAAGTAAATACAAGCATATTTTTTGGACCCCTTGTTGTGTGCATGCGCTCAGGAATGCATTGAAAGACATTGGCAAAATTGAGTGGGTATCTAACTTGGTGACAGCTGCATGAAATGTGCAAATGTTTATTTGCAATCACCACACCTCTTTAGCCATGTACAAGTCTCATGCGAGGAAGGAATTCCTCAAGCCTACTGATACCAGATATGCTAGTTATTTTCTTTTATTAGAGAGGATGTTGGAGGTGCAGTCAGCATTGCAGGCCATGGTTGTGACTTCAGATTGGAATAGATGGGCAGAATCCAAGACAGAAGAAGGGAAGAAAATCAAGATTCAGATATTGGATAATGATTGGTGGACAGATTGTGGTTATTTGGTGTCACTCTTACGTCCTATATTTGAGGTCATTTGCTACACTGACACAGATTCTCCTACTCTTGGAGAAATCTATGAGACTTTTGATAGTATGTTGGAACAAGTAAGGGTGGCCATTCGTGAGAAAGACCCTTCCTTAGAGTTTTATACGACCCAGATTCGACCCATTATTCAGCGTAGGTGGGATCGAATGAATACACCTTTGCACATGGCAACATATGCTCTCAACCCAAAATGGTATGTGCCAAGGACTGGTAGAATTCTTCCCATTGAAGATCCTGAGGTCAAAAAGGGATTTCGAGCTGCGATTACAAAGATGTATAGTTCGGAAGAAGGGAAAACAATCAGGAGACAATGGATGCAATTTGCAAGTCTTAGTGGTCCCTTCAACAAGCATGATGCAAGGGAAGATCGCAATGATTTAGGCCAGCTTGACCCCATTGGTTGGTGGACCATGCATGGGGATGATACTCCAGATATCCAACAACTTGCTATTCGCTTATTATCTCAGATTGCTAGTTCCTCTGCAACAAAGAGGAATTGGTCCACATATAGCTTCATCCACTCTATCAAGAGGAATAGACTTTCCTCTAGGAGAGCAGAGAAGCTATTTGCAGTGCACAGTTCTCTACGTCTTGCACATAGGAAGACACCAGAGTATCGGAAGGGACCGGAAGGGACCGGCAACACGATGGGACGTGGATCCAGAGGATACTGCACAGATAGATGATGAGGATGGACCAGATGTGCTGCAACATGGTTTGGTTGGAGTTCCGTTGGTTACTCAAGAGAGTGACTCTGACTCAGATACCGACATTCCCATTGATGGTCCCGATGACTTCATGCAACGGATGGATGTCGAGGACCAATCATTGAGATTGAGTCCTTGATATTGATTTTATTTTTAGTGCTCATTATCCATTTATAGTATTTACTTTTTAGTTGATGACCTCAGACTGAAGACTCTTAACTATTTTTGAGTTTGAAACTTATCTATTATGAATCATGATATTATCTACTTCTAGACTTTTACTATTTAGACTTTAACATGTTCATTGTTTTCAATTTGCTTTCAATTTCGATTCTAGAATAGTAGAATGATGAATGATGAAATTAATTTTTTATTTTTAATTTTTTAAATCAATGTACATTGTAGATTGTAGAATGATGAATGCTGAATGATATGGAATCATGGTTCAATGTATTTTACTATTTTGAGATTTCATTATTGAATTTATTTATTGAATGATCATTGATTATGGATGAATATTAGAATTTAGAAATTAGAACACTGAGTATGTCATATGAATTATGTACATTGTAATATGTATGTACTATGTATCAAAATGATTCAATGAATGATGAGGATGGATCAATGTATGTCATTATTCATTTCAATTATGAATTTAAATTTAGTATTTAGTATTATTTAACAATGAATATGAACTTGAATTATATATATATATATATATATATATATATATATATATATATATATATATATCATAGTAACACGGGTACCGCTCCCAACCATTGGAGAGCACGTACCCCACGCTCCCTCGCTCCTGGGAGCTTTGGAGCTTGTAGGAAACTTTCCAAAATTGTTGGGAGCTTCACTACTACAAATGTTGACGTTTTGGGTACTTATTTTGAGCAGATTTTCACCTTTCGAGTACCTATTCTAAGCAGATTTTCAACTTTTGGGTACCTATTTTGAGTAGAGAGGGTACCAATTGTTTATTTCATAACTAATACATGATAGGTTAGGGGATTGGACTGCATGGGCTCTGTAAAGCAACAGAGATGTGGAGATCTACCAAAGATTTCAACAAAATATATACAGTTGCTAGTGATTCCTTGGCAGCTTCTGTTGCAAATCTTGAAGTTCAACAATTGCAAATAACTCTACTTTCTTGAAGCCTATCTTGAAGCTTTAATGATAAGATTCAACAAATTACAATGATGGCCAAAAAGAGAAAGAGTAGTGTGTTAATCAGTTTCATTCTATAAATTTCCAAACTTGAATTTCAAAATTGAATATAATATAGTGTTACATGAAATCACATAATAATCAAGTAATAATAAACATTTTTTTTTGTTTAGGAGTTCTACATGTTTCTTCACTGGCAAGGAATTTCATTGGCAAGTTTTTGATGGATTGATACTTTGATTTTTTCTGGCAGTGTTTCAATGTCCAATCTTTTACATATTTCAATGCAAGATGGAATCTGCATGGTGGAATTTAATTTGCACCTTTAAATTATTTTATTTTTATTTTTAATATATTATATTATTGCTGCTCCCAACTTAAAGTTTCCTGTAAATTTGAGCAAAGCTTCTAGCCGTACCAGATACTCGTTTCCCCGTACCAGAAGTACCCACGTATCGGGAACTCGTGCAACATATATATATATATATATATATATATATATATATATATATATATATATATATATAAAATTAAAAATTATATACCCCGACGACTCTCCGCACCCCCGAAATTTCCCTAAAATTTCAGGGTACTCCCACACGTCCCCCCGCACCCGCGTCTCCCCGCACCGGAGTCTTGGTGGAACATTGTATGTTTGACATGTTGAAGATGTATTGACATGTTGATAGTCCAGCCAAAGTTACAAAAAAATATATATTCTTAATTTTGATTCTATTAAAACCATCATATAATTACACCGTAAGGCGTTATTATTTGAAAACAACTTACCTAGCTGCCCATGTGTACTATTGCTGACCGTCAGATGTCTTGTTAGACGATTGAAGAAACCTGAGCCATAGATATAAAACAGTTAAATACACAAAACATAACTACAAACCTTAATACGCAATATCCAACATTAATCAGCGGACAGTCATCCTTCTCTGGGTAATAGCGGCATTTGCTGCAGAGAAGGGGCAGCTGGAAAATCGTTTAGGTGTTATCTTTAAATCTGCTTTGAAAGGATCAGCGGGTTACTTCCATGTATGTGACTTCATTAGCCTTCAAAGCTTCAAATCTGCTGGAGAACACTGCTGGAAGGAAAATTCGTTTGCTGCCGGTGTAATCCTCTTAACATTGACTGTTTATACCTCTTTAACACTCCTCTTTACCACTTGTCAAGGGGTCTGCAAATGCCGGCTGTTCATTCATTTTCAAGACCGTCTTGCTGCTCTGTTTATACTGTTTTCCCTTGCAACACTGATTATGTAATCCCCTTGCTACAAAGATTTTGAAGTTCTGAATATGCAAGAATAAGTCAGAAAGATTTTGACCTGACTTGCTCCAAACCCCTTTTTTAAGTGTGCTGGGGATTCCACAGATGATATCTTCAGTTCAGTGCTGTTCGTTTAGGTGTTATCTTAAAATCTGCTTTGAAAGGATCAACGGGTTACTTCCATGTATGTGACTTCATTAGCCTTCAAAGCTTCAAATCTGCTGGAGAACACTGCTGGAAGGAAAATTCGTTTGCTGCCGGTGTAATCCTCTTAACATTGACTGTTTATACCTCTTTAACACTCCTCTTTACCACTTGTCAAGGGGTCTACAAATGCCGGTTGTTCATTCATTTTCAAGACCATCCTGCTGCTCTGTTTATACTGTTTGCCCTTGGAACACTGATTATGTAATCCCCTTGCTACAAAGATTTTGAAGTTCTGAATATGCAAGAGAAAGTCAGAAAGATTTTGACCTGACTTGCTCCAAACCCCTTTTTTTAAGTGTGCTGGGGATTCCACAGATGGTTTCCTCAGTTCGGTGCTATTTGTTTAGGTGTTATCTTAAAATCTGATTTGAAAGGCTCAGCGGGTTACTTCCATGTATGTGACAGCACTGATCTCTTCTCTTGGTTTCCTGCTTTCTTCTTCATTTTTCCTTGAAGGCAATTTGTACATGTACATGGGTCCTATAGTTTGGGTTCACCCACTATTACTATTCTACAACGTTTACATTGTTTTAGCATCTTTGTTGACATCGTCTTAGCATCTTAGTATTCAGCTACATTTTCAGCCCCTAGGGTTCTTTCTACCCTGGTTCTTTTCTATTCTGTTAAGTTGTAGTGTCAAGTCCCAATGACCTACTTTGGTCATTTGTGGACATTAATACAATTTCTTTCCTTCTTTCCCCTAAAGCATTTTGAGCAATGGTTTATCATGTCTGCTATGAGTTATCGGGTGAACTGGCTTAGTATTCATAAAATTCAAATTCAGAAGTCACAGCTACAAGTACTGATGACAGTGGATAGAATGTGGTCTGTGTCATTGTTCAAAGCAAAACAGGTCCATTGAGAAGAGTGTAATTCAAAATCAAACATATTAGGTGATATTATTTTGTGTTGAGTTTATGCTGTGAAGTTAAGCAGGATGTGTAATACTAAACATTTAGACTACTAGCAATACCCCTTTGTGCATTTTGACATTTTTGTTAGGCAGAGACTGCACTATCATGAATTCAAAGTGTGCCAAAATATAATTATTAAAAATGTACATGAAGCCCTTTGGCTTACCTAGGATAGTCTTTAAGGGGCATTTACAGTGGTCATAAATTCGATCTCAAAAGCTCTCTCTCAATTTCTTACCCATTCCACTATATTTTGTGGTAATGCCTTCGATGGTCATAAATCAGTCTGTAACTTCCATGTGCACAACCACAGTGGGTTAACCATCGAGTGACTGTGCAGCCAACAGTGAAACCTGGGAAGCCCTGAAAACCATCAATAAGTTTCACTGTCCGGTGCTTTCTGACAATTCTATAGACTGCCCTTGATATTGAATACTAGTAAGGTTTTGTTTTCCCCTCTTGTTATCTTTGGCTGTGACAATATCAATGTGTAATGTATGAGTTTTGCACCATTTGCAAATAGAACATCTTCTTAACAAATTTTAGTGCATTTTAGTTTGTACATCATCCAATCAGAGATGCCCCTTTGTTCCCACCAATCCTAACATTTCAGACTTGGCAGCTCCCTTCTTCCAGATTTCTATTTCACATTAAATGTTGCGTCTCAAATTTATTGCTAAGACCTAACTCTTCATACCCTCTAGTATTAAAGGTTGGTGGATAAATGCCATAGTATGTGACAGATCACTGGTGCTGTAATCATTTTTGGAGTTCACTGTGACAATGGGCAGAGATTATATTGAATTTCTTGCTTCATCTGAGAACATGTTCAATCAAACCTGAGCACAGAAATGGTAAAGACTAGACAGATACGATGTGGAAGACATGCAGGAAGCTTAAATTTATTTGACATGGGAAATGTTTTGCATGTCAGAGGAAAAAAAACAATCTAAGACAGCCATTAAGATAAAGGGCAAGCTATGCTTACTCCAACAAAAATATATCGTGATCGGCAATTACAGCAATAGGTTAAACACCTATTATTTAACGGTAATTTCAATCTACTCACATATTAATCCCAATCAAACCTGAGCACAGAAATGGTAAAGACTAGGTACAGATAGGATGTGGAAGACATGCAGGAAGCTTAAATATATTTGACATGGGAAATGTTTTGCATGTCAGAGAAAAAAAACAATCTAAGACAACCATTATGATAAAGGGCAAGCTATACTTACTCCAACAAAAATATCTCGTGATCGACAATTACAGCAATAGGTTAAACACCTATTATTTAACGGTAATTTCAATCTACTCACATATTAATCCTCAACTTCATGTACATGTTGTTTGAGCACAACTCTACATCATGCGGATATGCTCTTCAAGGAAAACTGGTATTTACTGAATTGGATATCAAGATTGTAGGGTAAAGGCAACAAATAACCAGCTTGTTCATGAGCCATAAATGTATGGAGTTGTATATGTTCACTATTGGATAACTGTCCTGCCAAAATCTAACAAATACTCAAATACTCTACAATATTGATATCCAGTAATTGCAGTGTTGACCATTACCATCTCAATATCTAAAGTATTAGATAAGGTTGGTGTGTAATTTGATTGACCAACGACGATCTTGAAGAAAGCACCAGTATAAGTTTCTCAATCCCATAACAAATGGAGAGTAGAATGCTTAATATGTTTGTAAATGCTTTTCTGTTTGTGTAGGTCCCAATCCACGTTGTCCCCTACTGCTATTGTTATTGGTTGTTAATAAAATACAACCAAGACTGTCAAATGGTCTTTTGTAGGTTAGAAAGTGTGCTCTTGCAGCTCCATTTTTGGATTTCCCCATCAAATTCCAACCACTCATATGCAAGGTGTGCAGGATAGGAATACTTGTAAAGTTTTGTTTTCCCCTCTTGTTATCTTTGGCTGTGACAATATTATATTGAATTATATTCAATTTCTTGCTTCATCTGAGAACATGTTCAATGAAACCTGAGCACAGAAATGGTAAAGACTAGGTACAGATAGGATGTGGAAGACATGCAGGAAGCTTAAATTTCTATGTTACCGGATCCGTCAGGCCCCGTGGCTGGATCCTCGGATCCCCGGATCAGAGACGGATTCGGATCCGGATACACAAAGATCCGCCCAAGATGTCAGCACAAAATTCCAAATTTGATGTCAGCCGCAAAATTTTGAAATGAAAAATTCAAAATGAAAATTTCAGCGGACAAGTCACTCGATAAGAGAAAAATCAACCGAGCAAATAATTAAAAAGGGAGTTGGCTGCCATAGTTAATTAATTATTCTTTGTTGACTGTATTATAAATTTTAACGGAAGATTATAAGCTACCAACTTTGGATATATTAATTAATTTTTATGTTTATAACTTTATTCCAAGTGTAAAAAAAGTGAATTTCATAAAATAAATTACATAAAGTAAGTTTAATAATTCCTTGTTGACCATGTTATAAACTTTATCGGAAGATTAGAAGCTATCGACTTTGGATATGTTAATTAATTTTTATGCTTATAACTTTATTCTAAATGTAAAAAAGTGAATGTCATAAAATAAGTTACATAAAGTTTGTTTAATGGTTATTTAATTTAAATATAATAAATAGTAATTAATGTTTGAATATTATGATATTTTAATTTTAATATTCTTAAATAGATAATTATTTTAAAAGTATTATATTTAAAATTTCGACTTTGGATATGCTAATTAATTTTTATGTTTATAACTTTATTCCAAGTGTAAAAAAGTGAATTTCGTAAAATAAGTTACATTAAGTTTGTTTAATGGTCATTTAGTTTAAACATAATAAATAGTAATTAATGTTTGAATATTATGATATATAAATTTTAATATTATTAAACTGATAATTATTTTAAAAGTATTATATTTAAAATTTTAAATAGCTGTAATTTTTTTATTTATTTTTTATAAATTTAATTAAAGTTTGTAAATAATATATACATTCTGATATTATTCATCTAATAAATATTTTTATAATATTTATCTAATAAATATTTTTATAAGTATTATATATAAAAACTATATATTTAAAAATTAATATATGTTTTTATTTTATTTTTATATAAATTTAATTTTTTTTAAATTATAAGATATTTTAAATTGTTTGTACTTGCCGTATCCGGATCCTGGCTTTTCAAAACACTGGCGGATCCGTATCCGAATCCGGATCCGTATCCGTATCCGTATCCGAATCCTGGTAACTTAGTTAAATTTATTTGACATGGGAAATGTTTTGCATTTTAGAAGAAAAAAAAACAATCTAAGACAGCCATTAAGATAAAGGGCAAGCTATGCTTACTCCAACAAAAATATATTGTGATCGGCAATTACAGCAATAGGTTAAACACCTATTATTTAACAGTAATTTCAATCTACTCACATATTAATCCCAATCAAACCTGAGCACAGAAATGGTAAAGACTAGGTACAGATAGGATGTGGAAGACATGCAGGAAGCTTAAATTTATTTGACATGGGAAATGTTTTGCATGTTAGAGAAAAAAAACAATCTAAGACAGCTATTAAGATAAAGGGCAAGCTATGTTTACTCCAACAAAAATATATCGTGATCGACAATTACAGCAATAGGTTAAACACCTATTATTTAACTGTAATTTCAATCTACTCACATATTAATCCTCAACTTCATATACATGTTTGAGCACAACTCTACATCATGCGGATATACTCTTCAAGGAAAACTGGTATTTACTGAATTGGATATCAAGATTGTAGGTTAAAGGCAACAAATAACCAACTTGCTCATAAGCCATAAATGTATGGAGTTGTATATGTTCGCTATTGGATAACTGTCCTGCCAAAATCTAAAAAATACTCAAATACTCTACAATATTGATATCCAGTAATTGCAGTGTTGACTATTACCATCTCCATATATAAAGTATTAGATAAGGTTGGTGTGTAATTTGATTGACCAGCGACGATCTTCAAGCAAGCACCAGTATAAGTTTCTCAATCCCATACCAAATGGAGAGTAGAATGCTTAACATGTTTTTCTGTTTGTGTAGGTCCCAATCCACGTTGTCCCCTACTGCTATTGTTGTTGGCTGTTAATAAAATACAACCAAGACTGTCAAATGGTCTTTTGCAGGTTAGAAAGTGTGCTCTTGCAGCTCCATTTTTGGATTTCCCCATCAAATTCCAACCACTCATATGCAAGGTGTACAGGATAGGAAAATCGTGTGATTTCACATGGATGGTCGACTACATGGCCTATACAAGGTTTATTGAATGTAACACCATGTGTTACAGAACTTGTGCCTGAAAACTCTTTAGAAAACACAGTTAGAAAAGCTGCCATTGATGAAGTTTGTAATGAGGTCCTTACCTTACCATCAATTGATGAACTCTTGCAAACAAACTATAATCCAAGTTAGTCCACTTTAGGACAAATGAAGTAATGTAACAATGGACACAGTGGTCAGTCTATTCGTGTTCCAGCAACTCTTTAGAAAACAGAGTTTGTGGTTTTCATCAATTGTTGAACTCTTGCAAATTGCAGATTTGAAAAAGGAAAAAACATGATCCTTGCTCCTAGAATGTTTTTTTGAAAAACTTACGAATCATCTACATGTTATCACCTGAGGAGTTTGTACTATTTTGATTGAATTGCGCATTGTCCATAAATTCACCATCTGTCATCTTCTGGTTCAACCAGTAAATGGGTCGGTGGCATGGGACTGCCAAATTATGGCAAGTGTCAATCACCTCTTAATGGAGAGTAGAATGCTTAATATGTTTGTAAATGCTTTTCTGTTTGTGTAGGTCCCAATCCACATTGTCCCCTACTGCTATTCTTGTTGGCTGTTAATAAAATACAACCAAGACTGTCAAATGGTCTTTTGTAGGTTAGAAAGTGTGATATTGTATCCGGTGGGAGTTGAAAAACAGAACATCACTGTCAGGTTTTTTTACAGAAACGCCTTAAGGATAAACAGACCATAGCTTCACAAGATAATAATAATAATATTAATTGGAGTTGCTTTTAATAAATTCTAACTATAAAAAATTGGATCTCTGAAAATCTACCAGAGCAAGGACTTAGTACCATAAATACAACTATGAATATGGATTGGATACCAGTCCAGCAGGGTGCCAGGAAAAAAAATTCAAGAGTGCATTGGTATTCTCTGGGTTGGATAACAATACTGCAAGGTACTAGAAAATGCAAAGGCTTCAAATGTAGAATACTAAATCTCTGAAAATCTGTGAAAGGAAGGACTTAATAATGCTATCATTACAATTATAAGGATGGTTTGTATACCAAAATTGCAGGTTACTAGGAAAATGGAAGGGTATATTGGTATTTACTGAATTGGATATCAAGATTGTAGGGTAAAGGCAACAAATAGCCAGCCAGTAATGTAACAATGAGTAAGGACCAGGTTTGTGTCTCTTTTGTAGGTGAAAACTGAAATACATTGTATAAGGATTCCATTGTAAACTTGCCCATTCGGCCTTGAATACACTTATTGGCTGAATGCATCCTTAAGTGATAATATGCTTCATCAAAATAACCTTTTAATCTCTAAGGGATTTTCATACAGAGGACATATGTTTGCTACATGTATGCTCGAATTTACATTCTGAGTTCTTCTCTGAAGTCTCATTTCTGCCATTCCAACAACTAGAAGATTTCACTGTACATTAATACAATTTCTTTCCTTCTTTCCCCTAAACAATTTTGAGCAATGGTTTATCATGCCTGCTATGAGTTATCGGGTGAACTGGCTTAGGATTCATAAAATTCAAATTCAGAAGTGACAGCTACAAGTACTGATCACAATGGATAGAATGTGGTCTGGGTCATTGTTCAAAGCAAAACAGGCCCATTGAGAAGAGTGTAATTCAAAATCAAACATATTTGGTGATATTATTTTGTGTTGATTTTATGCTGTGAAGTTAAGCAGTATGTGTAATACTAAACATTTAGACTACTAGCAATACCCCCTTGTGCATTTTGACATTTTTGTTAGGTAGAGACTGCACTATCATGAATTCAATGTGTGCCAAAAAAGAATTATTAAGTACATGAAGCCCTTTGGCTTACCTGGGATAGTCTTTAAGGGGCATTTACAGTGGTCATAAATTCGATCTAAAAAGCTCTCTCTCAATTCCTTACCCATTCCACTATATTTTGTGGTAATGCCTTCAATGGTCATAAATCAGTCTGTAACTTCCATGGGAAGCCCTGAAAATCGTCAATAAGTTTCACTGTCCCGTGCTTTCTGACAATTCTATAAACTGCCCTGGATATTGAATACTTGTAAAGTTTTGTTTTCCCCTCTTGTTATCTTTGGCTGTGACAATATCAATGTGTAATGTATGAGTTTTGCACCATTTGCAAATAGAACATCTTCTTGACAAATTTTAGTGCACTTTAGTTTGTACATCATCCCATCAGAGATGCCGCTTTGTTCCCACCAATCCTAACATTTCAGACTTGGCAGCTCCCTTCTTCCAGATTTCTATTTCACATTAAATGTTGCGTCTCAAATTTATTGCTGAGACCTAACTCTTCATACCCTCTAGTATTAAAGGTTGGTGGATAAATGCCATAGTATGTGGCAGATCACTGGTGCTGTAATCATTTTTGGAGTTCACTGTGACAATGGGCAGAGATTATATTGAATTTCTTGCTTCATCTGAGAACATGTTCAATCAAACCTGAGCACAGAAATGGTAAAGACTAGGTACAGATAGGATGTGGAAGACGTGCAGGTAGCTTAAATTTATTTGACATGGGAAATGTTTTGCATGTCAGAGAAAAAAAAACAATCTAAGACAGCCATTAAGATAAAGGGCAAGCTATGCTTACTCCAACAAAAATATACCTGTGCCTGAAAACTTTTTAGAAAACAGAGTTTGTGGTTCTTGACAAGTAGATTTTAGTTCCCTCCATTTCCAGTTAGAGCTGTCTAGTTTAGGATACACATCAAGTTAATTAGAGTTGATCCCTTTCTACCATTTTCTTTACGGCGTTTCCTTTGCAACATTAGGTGCAATTGCTAGTATATAGTTACATGTGTATACACATGTGCATGACATTTTTCTTTAATATGTTTTATTACTAAAGACAAAAAAGTAATAATAAAAATAACGAAGTTGATCAAAATAGCAAAATAACAAATTGAATTGATCAACTTCGTTATTTTTATTATTATTTTTTTGTCTGCTTTTATTATGTATTATTTTTATTATTACTTTTACCACTACTTTTATTACTTTTAATCTATTTTTTAATTAAACAAATATGATATTTTATTATTATTATTAATTTTAATACTAGCACATCTCCCCATTCCCCATAATGTAGCCAACATTTTCCCATGCTGGGCTGTAGAGTACCTCTCTGCTGAGCACCTCTATACCTTCCTGAGGATGTTGGTGATATTAGTATGACGACCAAAGAGCCCGCCCAGAGATTACTCAATCACCTGCTGGTATGCCTTACAGATCACTGAAAATACATCTAGTTTATTCGAGTTTACTGAAAGTTTAACAGGTTTCCGAGAAAATTATACAAACAATAAATTGACTTATTTTAATATATCTATGGTGTTAAATGATCCTGAATTTTCTATTTTCTACATTATCTACTATGAAGGAGATGATGAGAACGATAGCTTATAACTTGTGGCTTGGTTTGCAAGCCATACACCAAGGTTCCGATCTAGGGAAGGTCCCCATTCCCAGGGCCAGGTACACGTCCGAATTTTGGTGGAATAGTTAACCAGTCATGCCGTTTGAGTACACGATTATTGGTAAGTTTATTCTTCCGACGAACTGATAAAGCATCACTTCACAAGTATATCAAAAAAAAATGGAGAAATTCAATAACGCTAACTTACCCTGAGCCTCTGAAGACTTTCCTGTAGAGCTCGAGTTGCAACATCAGCATGCTGGGAAAGCGACATCACTTCAGCGCTCCGGCTTCCATCAATAGGCCAATTTGGCGGCGGGATAGCTGCATAAGCGCTCCCTGCATATCCAACCGTTGGAGACACCTGAAATGAACTGGGCGCGGAAGCGGAAGCCGGGACCGAGACTCCGGCTGCGGGGGCTTGCGGAGCGGTCCCCCTGTTTGAAGCATCGTCTACTCGCTTTCCAAAACCCTTTCTAAACTGCTCTTCTTCCCATCTCTTATCTTCATCATCCTCGTCTTCATCACCGTGTTCTCTGTCAACACTTAAGCTCAAATTACCCGTCCCCCGTTCCAGTGACTCAAAAACCCCTTTCTTCAGGTCGCTGGGCTTCTCCCCCAGCATTGCAAGCCTGCCATGAATCTCAACTTCGTCGTCGCTGGAGTCTGCTCCGTCCTTCAATAATTCACCGCCATGGGCAGAGATCCGAGCACCTTCCAAAGGAATATAATCCGGGGCGGCGCGGGCCTTGCGCAGTCTCTCGCGTTTGGCCCTAATAGCATTTATGGTCGCCTGGTCGGGAATTCCTACGCCAGCCGTGTCGATGCCCTTCAAACCTAAACTGTCCTCTACATCATCCTTTTCCGGTCGAAATTTTTCGCCCTTCATTTTTTCTTCGTGTAATCCCAACCCGTTGCCCTCGCCAGACGGCTTAACTAAACCCTTCAACACAACCACGGTCTCGGAGGGCTTATTACTCTCGGCCAGGGGTTGAGGTTTCGAACCCCCTAGGCTTTTGGTATTTTTCTGCAACTCCAGAAGCTTTTCTTTGGTGTACTCACCCGCCTGGGGCTGGACGTTCGAGGTAATTGCAGGCACCGTGGGTGGCGCGCTCCTGTCCTTTGACGGGGCAATCTTGTGCGCAGAACCATGGGCTACACCGAGCCCCGTTTTCTTTTTCATTTTCTGGAAACCCTGCTCTGCTCCGCCGTCTTCATCGGCGTCGAAGCTCAGGAGGTTCCGAGGCGGCGGCGGCCTGGATGATGGCTGTTTCTGTTTGTGTTTGTCCTTCCTGGCTATTCCGTCGTCGTCAGCGAAGCTGAGGAGATTCGAACCCCGAGCGGGCCTGTTCGAAGGTTTTTCCTTGCCCGGCTTCTGGGTTTTGTTGGGCAATGGCTTGATGACCAAATTTTCGTTGCCATGGCCATTGGCGTCCTCGTCGTCGTGATCTTCGGCTCGACGCCTGAAATTCTTAGCCTTGCTGTTCATCCTACGAACGAGCAGCCGGCTCTATATATATCAGGACAGGTGAGGTGCGGTACCTTGCAGGAGATTCTTTCCCTGGGCTGGAACGATACGCAGGTGCCAAATGGAGAGAGGAGATGCTTAAAAGGGGCGGGCACAACTATAACGGGGAAAGTAATAGGATCTTTGGAGCTGACCCTAATCGATGAGCCTTCTGGTAAGGATAGCTGGTCTGAGTCGCCCGCCAAAGAGGTGGAGACTACGCATAAGCGGATTGATTAAGGAAAAGGGCGAGGCAGCACAGGAAAGGGTAAGGAGCATTGGTATTGGTAATCCTGAGACGCTATGCCCACCACCACCAACCACCAAATCTTTAACCCCCCGCTCCAATTCGTATTTCTGCGAATTAATGGAAGAGAAACAAACTTCCTGAGACTTTGATCAAGGAGACATGATAACAGGTTTGGAAAACCAAACAGATGCAACAGAGCAACCGGTTTAAATCACCTCGTGTTTGCCTTTGCAACACGATTTAGGAAAAACAATTAAATTTTTCCTTTGTATATTTATTATGAGTACTTTTTTAAATTATTTTTATTTATTTATTTTTTATTATTATTATTATTAATTTTTTATTTTTTTTATTTTTTTTTAATATTTTTATATATTTTTATTTATTTATTTTTTTAATTTTTTTTAAGTTATTTATTTATTTATTTAAATTTATTTATTTTTATTTTATTTATTTATTTTATTTTTATTCTTTTCTTCTTCTTTTTTTATTTATTTATTTTTATTTTTATTTTTATTTTTTAATCTTTCTTTTTTTATTTTATTTTTATTTTTATTTTATTTTATTTATTTAGTTATTTTATTTTATATCATATATATTTTATTTTATTTTTATTTTTGTTATAAACTTTTAATTTTTTGACTTTTTGGATTTAATTTTTGTTTTATTTTCTTGGGGTAATTGCTTGTGGTTTTATATTTTTATATTTTTTTGACTTGGTCCTTATATAATTTTTTTGGGTTACTTTGTAGCTTTTAAGGTTGAGGGATTTGTATTTTTTGATTTATTTTATGCTTTTATTTACTTTTATTCTATTTTTGAACATTTTTATTGTATTTTTAAACGTTTTTAACATTTTTAACTTTCCTTGGGTTTTTGACCCAATCTTCATTATCCTGATGATGAACTATAGTTGGTAGGTCGGTTCCAAAAAATTTCATGTGATTTCCAGGAAGATTTAGAATTTAAAATTAAATTTTGCTTTTGCATTATTTATTTGATTTATGTTTAAATAGTGATGAAATCTATCAAAATTTAGTTACGGGTTATTATTTGTGAATTAGTATTATTTAAAGAAATTCATGTTAACCTTGACAAGTGGTTTGTTTGTTGGGTTTTGTTTTTGGCCAGTGATTTGTTTGTTGGGGGTTGTTTTTCACCTATAGATTAAAATTCAATCAAAATTTTTCTAACATAAAGACAATTGAACTATTTTTGGTGGAGAGATCGAGATCAATTTAGAAGGAGAAAATTGGTCTCCAAATATAATTCAGGGTACACTTGAAAAGTGCAAAAGAGCAAAAAAATGGGAAATCATAATCAAATTGTTTTCAAAATCAAATGAGGAATGCAAAATGGTAAGGAGAACCTTGAAAAAGGAAGGTGAGGAGAAGATGAAAGTAAAGTTATATAAGCAGATTTTAAAAAGCAAAAAATACAAGTTCATGTAAACAAGCCAATAAGAGTTGATATATCTAGGCAAGAATAACCCAAAATGTTTTTGGCAGGAACTTCAACCAAGGAAGAAGCAAATTGAAAATAATATTACAACTGATCAGTGGTTTGACTATGCAAGACAATTCTATGAAAAAGAATTAGAGGTTGATCCTCCTCCGAGGATCAACACAACTACAAAGCTTTTCGTCGTACAGGAGGTGGAGGCAAGAATTAAAAAGTTGAAACGGGGAAGGCAAAGGACTTGGTTGAACTTCAAGCATAATATTTAAAGTGGGGAATGAACATTCTCGCACCGCACATCATGGAAATATTCAACAACGTCATTCGGCAAGGATTCCTAAGGGATTAGACAACTAGTCTAACAATACTCCTTTTTAAAAGTGGAGACATTAATAATCCTTCCAACTATAAAATCATTGTGATCAATCATTTGTTTGCAAAGCTTTTCGTTGGCATGGTAGAAAATAGAATCAGTAAGTGGGCATAAGTAAAAGAAAAGAGGGCAAAAGGGTAAGCGGGTTTTAGGTCGAAGCATTCTACAGTAGATCATATTATCACGCAGAGACACACTGTTGAAAAGGTTTGGGGGGACAAAGAATAAGTATTTTGCTACTTTGTTGACTTCAAAAAGGCATTTGACACGGTCTCGATAGATAAGTTGTGGCATAGAATGGAAGAACTTGAAATTCCTTTGCAATATAGAGTTGTTGTCCATAGGCTTTATGAAGAGGTGAAAGTCAAAATTAGAACTTTCGCAGGCATTTCATAAAGTTTTAGAAGTGACAACGGAATCAAGCAAGGTTGCCCTTTATCCCCTACCCTTTTTTGTTTATACATTGACAAATTGGAAGAGTGGCTAAATCTGCAAGGTGGGGATGGTGTTCGGTTGGGGAAGTAAGTGATAAAGCTTCTTCTATATGCTAATGATCTTGTATCAGTTGCTAAATCGACCCATGGATTGTAGATGCACCTATATGCCCTTGACCATTTTTGTAAAGCAGTGGGGATGCAAGTCAATACCAGTAAGACCAAAATAATAATTTTCTCTAATAAAAAGAAGCAAAGCCAACATATGTTCATCTTTCAAGGCAACATTCTTGAAGAAGTAAATGAATACAAGTACCTCGAGATCGATTTCAACAACAAGCTTAATTGGGAGGATTGCAGAAAGAAAAGAATTTTAGGATGATGGAAAGCATTATATGCACTTCAAAACAGATGTAGAGAGGCAAAGTTATGGGATTGGAACACGATTAAAGTGATTTTTGGACTCCTAGTTTGTCCAGTGATATTATATGGGTGTGAATTGTGCGCTAGCAGCATCCGTGTTTCAAAATGGAAACAAATTGAGAAAATCTAAAAACACTTGATCATGAGCGAGTTCAAAATAAAAAGTTTGGTTCCTTATGAGATAATGTTGAGTGAAACAAGAGCAGCTCCCATCGAAGCAATTGCTATGGTGCGTCTTATAAGGTATCTAAACAGAATTCAGCAAATGGGAGGAGGTAGATGGCCGAAAGTTATATTCAATGAAGGCATGAGTGAAAGAAAGAAATAATGGATGAGACAAAACAACAAATGGATGCAAAAATAGAATATTTACCTCAATGCATGTCCCAAAAATAGCAAGGACTTAAAGAATTTTGTTATGAAGAAGTTTCGTAAGCGTATATGAGGAAAAGAGTTGGGTAGAAAGAAGCAATACTGGGTTCAGGAATTCAACCCCACTTGTGATCTCCGACAAAAAGAGTACAATGGAGCTAGCATCCTGTGGTGAGAAAAGATTCTTATTGCTCAATTAAGAACTAACTCACATCAACTTCAGTGTGAAACAGGATGGTGGAAGAGACCTAAAGAAGCTTGGGAAGAACAGGTGTGTATTTTTTTCACTTCTGGGGTAGTGGAAACGGAAAAGCATTTCATTTTGGAATGTGATGCTTTCAAAGACATCAAGGAAAGTTATGGCAATATGTTAACATCAATTTCGTGGCATTGTCTTTTCAGTGAGGGGATTGTTAGAAGGTTGGGTCAACTCATCATCAATTTGAGTAAGAAAAGGAGTGAATTGCAGAAGGCAAAAATAGACAAGGAGACTGGTAGTACCATAGACTATTTTTAGTCTTGTGGACGTTAAAATATCTATCTATGTATATATCTTAACTTGTTCTTTTACTTTGCCAAAAAACAACTTCTAATTAAGCAAAAGTATTTTTAAATTATATTAAAAAAAACATTTACAATGATTATTTACTTAAATCAAATTTTAAAATCAATTTAAAAATTATTTATATTTATTATTTATTTAATATGGTTATTTTAGATGTTGGATTCAATAATAAATATAGTGCCACATCACCAATAGTGTGTATCTTTTGGAAGAGGTTATTGTTGTGAAGAAACGAAGCTGATGCGACAGCCTCCGGCAACTCCCTCCGCCGTTCGTGCTCCGTCGCCTCCCTTCGTCATTCGGGCTTTGTCAACTATTAAAATCTTATAATAATAGAGTTCATTGATTCTTAATTAGTCCTAACTTCTAAGTCAACTATACCTTTCTTGAATGCATGATAGGAGACAACCTCTGGTTTCCCTTTGATAGAATGTAGATTACTGCTTTGCTACATTTAGGTCACTGCACACAGGATTCTGGGAGGGAAATAACCAAGAAAAATTGCAGGGAGGGATGAACCAATTTTTATACTAGAAAGAAACGGAGATAGGTCAAACTTTTTTAAATTGAGAGGGATAGGCAATGAAGCAAGAAAGACACTGTAATCAAGCCACTAAAAGCACTAAAAACTAAATGATTCCCCATACAAAGCAGGGACAGAGCAGTACATGAGAAACAACTATTGAAGATTTGACGAAATCTCAACATGGCTAAGGAGAACCATCACCTCCTTACTTTGTTGATCCCTGAATCCAGTGCATGACATGAACAAAGTTAAGTACTTCTGAAGTATTGACGTTGCAATTACATCGATCTTGAACTGAATATGTTTACATCGTGTGACAACAGTGTGCACCATAGACTGTAATTTTTTGTACTAATAACCACGCACATTTAACTAGTTCCATCTACTATTAAAAAAAACTATGTTTAAATTTTGTGTTTATGGACAAATTTGAATTGCCATGGTGGGTTACTAAATCTGTTATCGGAGCAAAATTTATAAATCAAAACCGAAAACAAACTCTGAGAATGAAAAGCACCACAAATTTACATGAATCCAATGGCTACCCTCACAATATGACAGAGAGATCAGATAACGAACAAAAAAAACCCTAATCCACCTCCCTTCGTGCCAGTTTCAATGAGGAGATTCATTCTTTCGATTCTCTTGATGTGTATTATTGTTTGTTTACACACCCCCATCATCAACACCGAAATGTGACGAAAACATGATTGTAGTCATGCAGATTTAACTTTGTGAATTTACGAATTCAGATCCCCTCATTAGTGGCCTCAGAGATAATTTGGTTTGATAGGGGCTTGCAGAGACTCGTGAATTAATTAGGATAAATTATTTGATAACCAAAAACACAAAAAAATATGTGTATAATAAATGATGTCTTTTTAAATGCAAGTTTATTAAATCAACATAGATTCATCTTAAACCTAGATCTATTAAGCATCCAGAGGGATCAGATCTCTGAGGTGCAAACCTCTTTTTGAGTGCAAAATTTGAGAAAAGGTTTGCACCTAGAGTAATATAGTAATATAATCCCTCTTTACGCTTGATAGATACAGTGTTAAGATGAATCTATGTTGACCCTTTATAATATCATTTATATTACATATAAATTTCACATCTCTATATACAAAAATACTCACATATTTAATCCAATTAAAACACCCCTATATATATATATATATATATATATATATATATATATATATATATATATATATATATATATATATATATATATATATATATATATATAAGAGTGTGTGTTGCAAGTACTAAATTTTTATATGTTTATTAGCATACATATATATATATAAAAGACTGTGTGTTGCAAGTAATAAAAAAATTATATGTTTATTAGCTCAAATGAAGTTGTAAAATATCGTGTTTACAAATATGAATCTTATTATAATTTATATGGTAAGATGGATCTATTTATATTTTTCTATCTTTCACATCTCTGTATAAATACTAAAATATTCTTAGTTTTGTCCATGAGGTCTTGGATAGACGGTGATTGGGTGCTCCATTAAGCCACTCCTTGATTTGAAGTCATGGTTCAATTCCCCACACCGATCAAGGTAATATGTTTGACATGTTGATAGTCCAGCCAAAGTTACAAAAAAATATATATTCTTAATTTTGATTCTATTAAAACCATCATATAATATATAGTTACATGTGTATACACATGTGCATGACATTTTTCTTTAATATGTTTTATTACTAAAGACAAAAAAGTAATAATAAAAATAACAAAGTTGATTAAAATAGCAAAATAACAAATTGAATTGATCAACTTTGTTATTTTTATTATTACTTTTTTGTCTGCTTTTATTATGTATTATTTTTATTATTACTTTTATCACTACTTTTATTACTTTTTATCTATTTTTTAATTAAACAAATATGATATTTTATTATTATTATTAATTTTAATACTAGCACATCTCCCCATTCCCCATAATGTAGACAACATTTTCCCATGCTGGGCTGTAGAGTACCTCTCTGCTGAGCACCTCTATACCTTCCTGAGGATGTTGGTGATATTAGTATGACGACCAAAGAGCCCGCCCAGAGATTACTCAATCACCTGCTGGTATGCCTTACAGATCACTGAAAATACATCTAGTTTATTCGAGTTTACTGAAAGTTTAACAGGTTTCCGAGAAAATTATACAAACAATAAATTGACTTATTTTAATATATCTATAGTGTTAAATGATCCTGAATTTTCTATTTTCTGCATTATCTACTATGAAGGAGATGATGAGAACGATAGCTTATAACTTGTGGCTTGGTTTGCAAGCCATACACCAAGGTTTCGATCTAGGGAAGGTCCCCATTCCCAGGGCCAGGTACACGTCCGAATTTTGGTGGAATAGTTAACCAGTCATGTCGTTTGAGTACACGATTGTTGGTAAGTTTATTCTTCCGACGAACTGATAAAGCATCACTTCACAAATATATTAAAAAAAAAATGGAGAATTTCAATAACGCTAACTTACCCTGAGCCTCTGAAGACTTTCCTGTAGAGCTCAAGTTGCAACATCAGCATGTTGGGAAAGCGACATCACTTTAGCGCTCCGGCTTCCATCAATAGGCCAATTTGGCGGCGGGATAGCTGCATAAGTGCTCCCTGCATATCCAACCGTTGGAGACACCTGAAATGAACTGGGCGAGGAAGTGGAAGTTGGGACCGAGACTCTGACTGCGGGCGCTTGCGAAGCGGTCCCCCTGTTTGAAGCATCATCTACTTGCTTTCCAAAACCCTTTCTAAACTGCTCTTCTTCCCATCTCTTATCTTCATCATCCTCGTCTTCATCACCGTGTTCTTTGTCAACTCTTAAGCTCAAATTACCCGTCCCCCGTTCCAGTGACTCAAAAACCCCTTTCTTCAAGTCGCTGGGCTTCTCCCCCAGCATTGCAAGCCTACCATGAATCTCAACTTCTTCGTCGTTGGAGTCTGCTCCGTCCTTCAATAATTCACCGCCATGGGTAGAGATCCGAACACCTTCCAAAGGAATATAATCCGGGGCGGCGCGAGCCTTGTGCAGTCTCTCGCATTTGGCCCTAATAGCATTTATGGTCGCCTGGTCGGGAATTCCTACTCTAGCCGTGTCAATGCCCTTCAAACTTGAACTGTCCTCTACATCATCCTTTTATGGTCGAAATTTTTTGCCCTTCAATTTTTCTTCATCTAATCCAAACCTGTTGCCCTCGCCAGACGGCTTAACTAAACCCTTCAACACAACCACGGTCTTGTAGGGCTTATTACTCTCGGCCAGGGGTTGAGGTTTCGAACACCCTAGGCTTTTGGTATTTTTCTGCAACTCCAAGAGCTTTTCTTTGGTGTACTCACCCGCTTGGGGCTGGACGTTCGAGGTAATTGTAGGCACCATGGGTGGCGCGCTCCTGTCCTTTGACGGGGCAATCTTGTGCGCAGAACCATGGCCTACATCGAGCCCCGTTTTCTTTTTCATTTTCTGGAAACCCTGCTCTGCTCCGCCATCTTCATCGGCGTCGAAGCTTAGGAGGTTCTGAGGCGGCGGCAGCCTGGATGATGGCTGTTTCTGTTTGTGTTTGTCCTTCCTGGCTATTACGTCGTTGTCAGCGAAGCTGAGGAGATTCAAACCTCGAGCGGGCATGTTCGAAGGTTTTTCCTTGCCCGGCTTCTGGGTTTTGTTGGGCAATGGCTTGATGACCAAATTTTCATTGCCATTGCCATTGGCGTCCTCGTCGTCGCGATTTTCGGCTCGACACCTGAAATTCTTAGCCTTGCTGTTCATCCTATGAATGAGCAGCCAGCCTTGAGACGCTATGCCCACCACCACCAACCACCAAATCTTTAACCCCCCGCTCCAATTCATATTTCTGCGAACTAATGGAAGAGAACCAAACTTCGTGAGACTTTGATCAAGGAGACATGATAACAGGTTTGGAAAACCAAACAGATGCAACAGAGCAACCCTGTTTAAATCACCTCGTGTTTGCCTTTGCAACACGATTTAGGAAAAACAATTAAATTTTGCTTTTGCATTATTTATTTGATTTATGTTTAAATAGTGACAATATCTATCAAAATTTAGTTACGGGTTATTATTTGTGAATTAGTATTATTTAAAGAAATTCATGTTAACCTTGACAAGTGGTTTGTTTCTTAGGTTTTGTTTTTTGCCAGTGATTTGTTTGTTGGGGGTTGTTTTTCACCTATAGATTAAAATTCAATAAAAAAAATTTCTAACATAAAGACAATTACACTATTTTTGGTGGAGAGATCGAGATCAATTTAGAAGGAGAAAATTGGTCTCCAAATATTCAACAGTCGTGACCTAACAAATATAATTCAGGGTACACTTGAAAAGTGCAAAAGAGCAAAAAATGGGAAATCATAATCAAATTGTTTTCAAAATCAAATGAGGAATGCAAAATGGTAAGGAGAACCTTGAAAAAGTAAGGTGAGGAGAAGATGAATGTAAAGTTATATAAGCAAATTTTTAAAAGGAAAAAATACGAGTTCATGTAAACAAGGCAAGAAGAGTTGATATATCTAGGCAAGAATAACCCAAAATGTTTTTAGCAGGAACTTCAACCAAGGAAGAAGAAAATTGAAAATAATATTACAACTGATCAGTGGTTTGAATATGCAAGACAATTCTATGAAAAAGAATTAGAGCTTGATCCTCCTCCCAGGATCAACACAACTACAAAGCTTTTCGCAGTACAGGAGGTGGAGGCAGGAATTAAAATGTTGAAACAGGGAAGGCAAAGGACTTGGTTGAACTTCAAGCATAATATTTAAACTGGGAATGAACATTTTGGCACCACACATCATGGAAATATTCAACAACGTCATTTGGCAAGGATTCCCAAGGGATTAGACAACTAGTCTAATAATACTCCTTTTTAAAAGTGGAGACATTAATAATCCTTCCAACTATAGAATCATTGCGATCAATCATTTGTTTGTAAAGCTTTTCGTTGGCATGGTAGAAAATAGAATCAGTAAGTGGGCATAAGTAAAAGAAAAGAGGGCAAAAGGTCAAGCGGGTTTTAGGCCGAAGCATTCTACAGTAGATCATGGTATCACGCTGAGACACACTGTTGAAAAGGTTTAGGGGGACAAAGAAGAAGTATTTTGCTACTTTGTTGACTTCAAAAAGGCATTTGACACGGTCCCGATAGATAAGTTGTGGCATAGAATGGAAGAACTTGAAATTCCTTTGCAATATAGATTTGTTGTCCATAGGCTTTATGAAGAGGTGAAAGTCAAAATTAGAACTTTCGCAAGCATTTCATAAAGTTTTAGAAGTGACATCAGAATCAAGCAAGGTTTCCCTTTATCCCCTACCCTTTTTTGTTTATACATTGACAAATTGGAAGAGTGGCTAAATCTGCAAGGTGGGGATGGTGTTTGGTTGGGGAAGTAAGTGATAAAGCTTCTTCTATATGCCAATGATCTTGTATCAGTTGCTAAATCGACCCATGGATTGCAGATGCACCTATATGCCCTTGACCGTTTTTGTAAAGCAGTGGGGATGCAAGTCAATACCAGTAAGACCAAAATAATAATTTTCTCTATTAAAAAGAAGCAAAGCCAACATATGTTCTTCTTTCAAGACAACATTCTTGAAGAAGTAAATGAATACAAGTACCTCGGGATCGATTTCAATAACAAGCTTAATTGGGAGGATTGCAGAAAGAAATGAATTTTAGGATGATGGAAAGCATTATATACACTTCAAAACAGATGTAGAGAGGCAAAGTTATGGGATTGGAACACGATTAAAGTGATTTTTGGACTCCTAGTTTGTCCAATGATATTATATGGGTGTGAATTGTGCGCTAGCAGCATCCGTGTTTCAAAATGGAAACAAATTGAGAAAATCTAAAAACACTTGATCATGAGCAAGTTCAAAATAAAAAGTGTGGTTCCTTATGAGATAATGTTGAGTGAAACAAGAGCAGCTCCCATCGAAGCAATTTCTATGGTGCGTCTTATAAGGTATCTAAACAGATAACTTAGATAGCCGAAAGTTATCTTCAATGAAGGTATGAGTGAAAGAAAGAAATCATGGATGAGACAAAACAACAAATGGATGCAAAAATAGAATATTTACCTCAATGCATGTCCCAAAAATAGCAAGGAGTTAAAGAATTTTGTTATGGAGAAGTTTCGTAAGCGTATATGGGGAAAAGAGTTGGGTAGAAAGAAGCAATACCGGGTTCAGGAATTCAACCCCACTTGTGATCTCCAACAAAAAGAGTACAATGGAGCTAGCATCCTGTGGTGAGAAAATATTCTTATTGCTCAATTAAGAACTAACTCACATCAACTTCAGTGTGAAACAGGATGGTGGAAGAGACCTAAAGAAGCTTGGGAATAACGGGTGTGTATTTTTTTCACTTATGGGGTAGTGGAAACGAAAAAGCATTTCATTTTGGAATGTGATGCTTTCAGAGACATCAAGGAAAAATATGGCAGTATGTTAACATCAATTTCATGGCATTGTCTTTTCAGTGAGGGGATTGTTAGAAGGTTGGTTCAGCTCATCATCAATTTGTGTAAGAAAAGAAGTGAATTGCAGAAGGCAAAAATAGACAAGGACACTGGTAGTACCATAGACTATTTATAGTCTTGTTGACGTTAAAATATCTATCTATGTATCTATCTTAACTTGTTCTTTTACTTTGCCAAAAAACAGCTTATAATTAAGCAAAAGTATTTTTATATTATATTAAAAAAAACATTTACAATGATTATTTACTTAAATCATTTTTTAAAATCAATTTAAAAATTATTTATATTTATTATTTATTTAATATGGTTATTTTAGATGTTGGATTAAATAATAAATATAGTGCCACATCACCAATAGTGTGTATCTTTTGGAAGAGGTTATTGTTGTGAAGAAATGAAGCTGATGTGACAGCCTTCGGCAACTCCCTCTGCCGTTCGTGCTCCGTCGCCTCCCTTCATCATTCGGGCTCTGTCGCCTCCCTTTGTCATTTGGGCTCTGTCGTCGGCTTTCTCCCTCTCGTCATCGAGCCCCACCACCATTCACTGCCCTCCTCCCGTGCCCCCACACCCTCTGCCACCATCCCCTTCCCACGACCCCCTCTGTCCTATCACCCCTCCTCCCCTAATTAACTCTAGAATCTGAATTCAAATCCGCATTTTGTCACAAGTCCACTCACTTTGAATTTCCCCCCCGCACTCCCATATTCCGACAATTTCCCAATTCGGAGCTCGAATGGCTTGCATTGCGCTCGGGCAATTCGGCAGGCTCCAACAACACTATAAGTATCAACGACCCACGTCATGATGAGAGGAAGGATCTATCAAACATATTGCTTCTATCTCTCCAATTTCAACATCAGTTTTGTCTTTTCTTGTTGTTAATAAATTAAGGAAAAAGACTAAAGTTAAGTCACTTAAGACCATCAAAGACCTGGTTACACATATCCAAATCCAGGCAGCCCCTGATATTGAATCCCATGTTGGGACTGCGCACGATGAGTCCAACAACTTATAACCCACATACTATCATACCAAATCCATTGTACTTAACAATAATAATACCTACTTGAACATTTCCCACATTTCGTCAAAGCAGCATCAATTTAGGACTTATCTAATCCCCTCCACATGGAAGAAAATCAATTGAGGCTAGAGTGTATAAGTAAATATTTCAACATTAAGTGATTTGATAAAGTTCTGCTAAATAATATATTTCTACTTAAACTATAAAATGTCCTCAAGGGACAATTCACTCTTAACATATCATACATTATAAATAATCCCTTATTCTAATTTAAATAACCATGCCAGTAGAGCTGATTAATGGAACTTCTACATAACAAACTAAGCAAACCCTTTAAATCCAAATAATCAAGAATCATACAAATCATTGCCCTAAAAAACCTATTGGATCATTTTCGAGACGAGTTCCATACACTATTGATTAAGATTATTGTCGAGTATGTTCATGCATTGAAGGCGTCTAATTACATTACTGTAACCCCGCATAGTTTTGCAAGGATACTATAATATCAAACCATCAACCTTAAGGTTCATGGAGGGATAGAAAGACAAATTAGAGATGACTCAAATTTAGTTGGAAAATGCAGTAGAAAGGATGAAATATTGGGTAGATCACAATAAAATGGAGGTAGAGGCTTTAGTTGGGGACTTGGTCTTCTTTAGGTTGGGTAGTGAGCACCTCAAGCCACTAAGTGACATGTCAAGTGACATTATGACTATTGATTAATGCTTCTGTTAAGGTAGTCAATACTAAGGATAGGGAAACAACTAGGGTTGCATCCATAGTTCACGTACAATTAGATTATGAAGGCGGAGTGGAGATGCATGTTTTACTAGCACTTGTTGATCATGTATTAGACAAGTGTGCAGGTTAGATGTGTAATTCTTTGCAATTATCACATCAAGACATGGTTACCTAGAAGCATTGTATTGACCCCTTAAATTCAATAATAATGTTTTTTTAAGGTAAGAAAACTATAGCTTCGCAGTGACACTTCATTATCACCATTTTCTAACATTGTTGTAGGCACTATAAAAAAATCATTTTCCAACGCCTACATAAATCATTTTACAGAGTTGTTGGATGCAATCTAATTTAGCTATAACATGTTGAAGAATTTTGTTATAGGTTATAGTTCATTTGTGTTGGAAAATGGATAGTAATTGTTGTAACCCCTCATAGTTTTGCAAGGATACTAATCAAACCATCAACCTTAAGGTTCATGGAGGGATGGAAAGACAAATTGGAGATGACTCACATTTAGTTAAAAAATACAGTAGAAAGGATGAAATATTGGGTAGATCACGATAAAATTGAGGTAGAGTTTTTAGTTGGGGACTTGGTCTTCTTTAGGTTGGGTAGTGAGCACCTCAAGCCACTAAGTGACATGTCAAGTGACATTATGACTCTTGATTAAATCCTGGTGAAAATCCAACAATCATCACCATGAAATATTGCCAATCTCATTCAAAATCAACAGATTTATTAGTAGTCAAATTGCAGTTGTTTCCAACAAGAAACTTGTTGACATTCTGACTTGCACAATGATCAATCCCATTCAACCATTGCCAGCAGAGTTGTAATGATAACGTATGTTCACATATATACCTTGGATTAGAGTAATATTTCAGGCATACTCAAAATAATTGTAACATGCTAATTCAACTTTTACAAGCCTCTTGCACGAGATTTATAGAGACTCGACATGTACCAATCAACTCACTAAAAGCATGTTATATAAAATTAATCAATAAATAAAATCATTATCCCTTGTTGTTGTTGTTACTGGGGATTTTAGGGCAAAACCAAGAAAACCTAGGATGGGAAGAGAGGAAGAAAAGAGGGGGATCTTAGGGAAAAACCAAGGAACTCGAGGATGGGAAGAGAGGATCAAAAACCAATGCATTGATATATAGATGGCTTAAACATTTTTTCATTATATCAACACAAACCATTCTTTAACAATTTGTCAAAAGTTAAATTCCTTCACAACCAGACTACTTCCATAAGAAGTTTGTCAATTAGCGATGAATTCACCATTAACACATCAATCATTAAGAAAATACATAAGTAGTTTCCCCAAGTATTGTTTTGAGGGGCCTTGGAAATTTGGGGAAATTATATATCAAGCAATAACAGAGTTGGTAAGTGTGCAGTTGAGAACATACATACAACCAGAACCGTCTCAACGACAATTTGCGATAGCTATGTAGAAGAATTTGTTGAATTTGTATGCTTTCCTGAGTGATTTGCTTATGTTATTACCCTAGAATTAGTGCCACTTCTGAATGATTAGTAATTTTATTGTATGTTTTTTTCTTTTTTATATCCTCATTCATTATTGGCACTACAGGTTGTTCAATGTTAAAATTTAAATGCCTAATTCTAACATCATGTTATTGTTATTTTTTTCCCAGCTATTGTAAGCATAGAAATGGTGCAAAAGTGGATCATGTGCATTGAATTCTCTTGTTATCCTAATCCGAGATGAGCAATTGTTCAATTTGTGCTTTACAATAGTGCAACAAAACATGTGCTGCATAGAAAGAAAGAAGTGTTGGGAAGGAATACAAATAACGAGGCATGCTACATTGCCCTTGCAAAGGGCTGAAATAGGCAAAAAATATTGGTGGCAATGATATCACCATATTCACAAATTCAGAGTTACTGTGCAACCAAATGAAAGGCACATATTGAGTTCGAAAGGACAATGTCAAACCCCTTTACAAGGAAGCCAAAATTTGGAGTTATGAATTTCGATCTTTTAACATAGATTACCATGCAAATATACACATAATTTCCACTCATCTACTATCTGGAGTTGTGAATAATGACATAGGATCATCATTTGTTAAATCAGAATTTATTGAGCAGCAACAAGATAGGTTGTCGTTATGGAAATGTGTGTTTGTTGTTATTTTTGTGGGGGCGCTCATGGCATGGTTATTTCATCAAAGAAGAACCCTTTAATGTACTTTTTTCCCCTAACCTACAAATATTGGGTTATCTTGTATGGGTGACAAGTATATGGAGAAATGCAATATTTGCATGGTTTGCGAATAAATAATTGAATGTTCTTGAGGTTATAAATATTTTCTTTTATGTTATTTTACCATGTTAGAGATTTGAATTTTCTAATGCATTGAGGCAATTATGTCTTGATTTAAAGTTTAAATTAGTGAAGGGCCTAAAAATGTTAACATTAATGTGAAAATGTTAGATTTTTGTGAGTTAAAACACAAATCATGGCAACCTCTATTGCCCTCTTTCATGTTTTTTATTCGGATTGGAAAATTACGCTTAAATTATAAGCAAGAAAACAATCTTAAAAACATTAAATCCAATGACTCTCAAATCCATAAAATTGACCATGACCAACTTGTTATATTTTAAATAATATTAACTCTCTAACATCGAGAGAAGTGGCAATGCCCTATAAGTGTAGGTCATAAAGGTAAACCCTCCAAGGGAGGGCCTTATCAATTTGTGAGGCTATGTGTTATTGACCAAATCCCAGAATGACAAACAATTTTAACCCAATTTGTAGAAGTGGGTCAATTAACATAGTGAAGATACATGCCATAGAAATCCTTGGCAAGCCATAATTGGTGTGGGCCATAACTACAAATCAATCGGATGGAAAATTATCCATGTGGCCTATGAGAGGTAAGTCTTGATGGTATAAAAATTGGGGTGAATGCAAAAATGGGCCATTGATAAGGTAAGACTAATGATAGAGAATAGAAACCATGATTATCAACTTAGCCCTTTTAGTGATGTGGAAGGGAGACACATAACCCCTTCCCAACAGTGTGAGTTGCCAGTCAATATTAGATCGACAACGGGGAAGGTTCTTTATGACAAATGTGTGGTAGTTAGCAAAGGGGTTTGTGAGGCTTGAGGTCAAAGTGCACCATTGATAGGAGCATATCTACATTGAAGATGTCTTCACGACATAAATTTTATTTCGATGCACTAAATAAGGGATATATGGCATGCCCTTCTCAGTGTGAGTTTATAAGTTGTGCTCCAATACAATGGAGATATTGTGACCCCACGAAGCTCTTAATCATTTGATTAATTTTTTATCAATGACTGGGGTTTTCCCTTCTATGGAAGAGATTGGGTGTTATCTTCTTTGGCACTGATATCAGTGGGACACTTGGCACACATTGATTATTGTGAGACATATTGTAGCATGCCCAATGGAATAGGGCCTTTTGACCCAAACAAATGTGGTCATTAGACAATTTCACAAGCTACTATTGTGATTTGACTAAATCAAACTCAAAACCAACACTGCAACTACTAAAATGACCTATTAAATTATTAACACAATATATGTGTTTTCTTCATGAACTATTTTATTGTTATTAATTATCAAAACCATAGAACACAATGATTGAGAGAAGAAACCAAAGTATTAAGAGGAGACACGTTGTGAAAGAGGAAGAAGTGCTTAGCTAATAATACAATATCCAACCTAAGAATGTTCAACACTACAATCGTTGATCTAGAGTTTCATAGATCATAACGACATAAGTGAAAAATAAGGAACCCAACCTCCCATTGGAACCTTTATTTATACCCAATGGTTCACTAGACCTAGTCAGCTCTACTCACTCTAGGTCAAGCATCTTTTTTAATTGGTGCAATTTTAATCAGCATATGGTTTCATAGATCACAGTGACATAAGTAAAAAATAACACATACTCCTATTGGAAACCTTTACTTATACCCAATGGTTCACTAGGCCTAGTCAACTCTGCTCACGAGGTCAAGCATATTTTTTAATTGATGCAATTTTAATCAACATTAGTTTGGGATGCATGAAAATAGTGGGAAATAAACTCAACATGAAAATAATGGGAAAAACGCTCAACAAAGGTCATGAAGCGCAACTCAATTGACATCAAGAATAATAACTACTAATCTAAAGGGATTTTCAAATTTTAACTTGTATCTTTTACTACCACATCAACAACATGCCTTTGACAAATGATTTAAACAATTGAGACATAATCCATTTGTGTTTACAGTTACAAATATCATTTAATAAATTTATTTAAATGCAACCATATGTTTGACCACAACCTCTGGATATCCCATGGATGCAAAAAAATCCTACTGAAAATTGAACCTTGTCCATTAATAAAATCCTTTCATTCTTCTCACTAGCAAAAATCTCTTCACTTCTCCTTAAGAATAATATTTTTCAATTAGCATTAAAATTATTTACGACGTTATTTGAAATTTTATAAAAATATATAAAGCCAAAATCATTTCCCTTCCTACCTATCATCAATTTTGCTTAAAATTCCTCAAACGATAACTTTCATTTTCCAAACTGAAAAATCATGTATCTAAACTTGTACTCTCAAATCCAAGCACAATACAAAGGGTAGACAATATTCAAAAGCATATTTAATTGGAATTTCAAAATCTTTTGAATTCCAACTTCCATCAAATGTCAATGTCCTCCTCGAGTTAAACCAAAGGGGATAAACAAATTATTTTCATCAGAAGATGTGATAATTACAAGTGCACCTTGTCCACTAAAATCATGCAACTTGGTTTTTAGTTATAATGAATTGCATGGTTTGCAAGGATAAGTGATAATTACAGGTGCATCTGTCCATTAAAATAATGCAACTTGGATTTTAGTTATAATGAATTGCATAGTTTCTATTTTGATAATGTGCGCTAAAGAAATGGAGGAAAATTCATAGGCTTTTCTATTTGATAATGGAGGAAAAATCATAGGCTTTTATAAGCCAACCTTGAGATACATCCATTTGATTTGTAATGTTACAACTTTAATTTCCAAAAAAAATTGCAACCCTCCTTCATAAAAACATTGTAAAATGATTTTTGTTGGCGCTAGAAAATCATTTTCCAGCGCCTATAGCAATTCTAGAAAATGGTGATGTCTTTTGGAGTCTAATGTTTCAAGTGAGTTGCATCCCTCCTCACCAATACTAAGAGAAAAATGACATATAAGGACTTATATTGATTAACTTAGAGAAGAAGGCTAATAAATATTTATCATTTACAATATCAAAAGTGGGATATTAAGAAATATAGATACAATTTCCTACAAGGGTTGGTTGGAAGAAACATGGTTTTTTGGCAAGAATTTCTTGCAAATGACACTGCTAACAGAAACACAGTAAATATCTTCAGCACCATGTAAACAAAATACCAAATACAACCAAGCATCCTTTTCAGCAAATTTTCAAGGGGAAAAGGGTAGGGGATGACTAAGGCGGCAATTATAGGGCACTCCATTAAATGTTATGAATTTTGTTACAATCTTTACATGTTACAATCTTTGGATTACACATATTAGAATTTATTTTTTTTAACAAAGTTGGGTATTTTATAGTATATTTAAAAAAAGGGGGAAGCATAACTTCCAGTCAATATACTCTGTAGGGTTCAAGGAAGAAGAGAACAAAAAAATCCTTGCACCTTCTTTAACAACCTTCTATTTACTTCTTGACTTCCTAACCTTCCTACAACATTATATGAAAATTCGGTTACCTGAATCCTACTGCGGCAACTGATGAGAATTCTTCTATTTGTTATTTACTTGAACAAATTATTTATTGTGTTCTACGGTAAATATTGAAACTCATACACTACATCCTTCACATAATTAAACTGCAGAAACAAGATCTGAGCAAGAATAAACAATAGATACCGATATATGTATATAAAGACTAGTTCTGCAATCCTTCAAAACTTCTGCACTGCACTTCAAAGATATACTCCGCACTTCACTTCAGTGATATGATCCGCATTGAAATTCTTCAACAAACTATTTCAGAGATGACCGAATACTGTCTCCACAAATGACCGCATATCTCTTCTCTTTAATCTGCATTAGTAGTTACACTAACTCAAAACATATCCACAATTCTCTTCATATAACAATCCACAATTTATACTATTCGAATCACAGAGAAATACACATATTTATGTCTTCCAAATGATCTGCAACTTCTGTGTATATATAGGAGTACGTTCACTAAATTTAGACCGACCATACCTCTTACTAGTAGGCCGACTTGTCAATTGTAGGATGGCCGACTTGATACATTAATATAGCTTCTCTTCTAGCGTTTGAGTGAGAGCTATTCTTCCACGATTTTTGAACTTGGTCTTGGAGCATTTTTAGATCCTTCATATATGACACTTATTACATTTATATCTAGAAGACAAATCCCTATATAGACATCAAGAAGAAGTCTATTTAACATATAATAAAATCTTGCTCATGAAACCCATGAAACAAGTACAAAATATATTTTATTATCTTTGTCTTATTCTTTACATAAAATACATAATTACATAGTCAATATGAAGACCGACCTAGTTACACTTTTCAACAAGGATTACCTCACACTGACACTGGAAAATACTGACTGACCAAACACTAAGCTGATGAGCCCTGCGTTGCCTCTGTACAGTTTGAAGTCACTTTGCGTGGGGACTGCATCACCTCTACTTGTTGGCTCGTCTGCTGGTTGGATACTAATCTATGGCCCCTCTGGTCTCACACCCCGACACTCTGACACTCAATCTGACTGATCCTAAGCTGAATTTAGGATCTCCTCAAGGCTGCAGCGCTGCCTCTGTTGGCTTTGCGATGTCTCTGCGTAGCTGCTATGCTACCTCTCTACATAATGCCCTTTGCCTTCTCTGAAATGTATTCCCCGCTCAAGAAAATATCCAACCAACAATTATCTCTGCCCCTTTATGAAAGAATCTTCTCGATCGATCTTCTCCATGAACACTGATCACTAAAGAATTTTGATCTCTAGACTCTATCAGTCTCCCGGTGTATTTTCCAAACACCCCATCAAGTCATTCATATAATCTTCTCGTCGAGACTTCAACAACCGAGATTAAATCGTTAATCAATTACTAAGATTAACTTGACTTGATCTCATAATGCCTACTTTCTCATAATTTGGCTCAATTTAGAATGGTTGGTAGCATATCTGGTTGCAGCAGTCGGTAGAGCAATTGAAGGAGGTGAACCAAAGCAAGCAGCTATCGAATTCCATTTGTGTTCCATCGGTCGGTCTCATGGTTGGGCCATATCTTGGATTACTCAATCACATGCTGGTATGCCTTACAGATCACTGAAAATACATCTAGTTTATTCGATTTTACTGAAAGTTTAACAGGTTTCCGAGAAAATTATACAAACAATAAATTGACTTATTTTAATATATCTATAGTGTTAAATGATCCTGAATTTTCTATTTTCTGCATTATCTACTATGAAGGAGATGATGAGAACGATAGCTTATAACTTGTGGCTTGGTTTGCAAGCCATACACCAAGGTTCCGATCTAGGGAAGGTCCCCATTCCCAGGGCCAGGTACACGTTCGAATTTTGGTGGAATAGTTAACCAGTCATGCCGTTTGAGTACACGATTGTTGGTAAGTTTATTCTTCCGACAAACTGATAAAGCATCACTTCACAAGTATATCAAAAAAAAAATGGAGAAATTCAATAACGCTAACTTACCCTGAGCCTCTGAAGACTTTCCTGTAGAGCAGAAGTTGCAACATCAACATGCTGGGAAAGCGACATCACTTCAGCGCTCCGGCTTCCATCAATAGGCCAATTTGGCGGCGAGATAGCTGCATAAGCGCTCCCTGCATATCCAACTGTTGGAGACACATGAAATGAACTGGGCGCGGAAGTGGAAGCCAGGACCGAGACTCTAGCTATGGGCACTTGCGGAGTGGTCCCCCTATTTGAAGCATCGTCTACTCGCTTTCCAAAACCCTTTCTAAACTGCTCTTCTTCCCATCTCTTATCTTCATCATCCTCGTCTTCATCACCGTGTTCTCTGTCAACTCTTAATCTCAAATTACCCGTCCCCCGTTCCAGTGACTCAAAAACCCCTTTCTTCAGGTCGCTGGGCTTCTCCCCCAGCATTGCAAGCCTGCCATGAATCTCAACTTCTTCGTCGCTGGAGTCTGCTCCGTCCTTCAATAATTCACTGCCATGGGCAGAGATCCGAGCACCTTCCAAAGGAATATAATCCGGGGCGGTGCAGGCCTTGCGCAGTCTCTCGTGTTTGGCCCTAATAGCATTTATGGTCGCCTAGTTGGGAATTCCTACACCAGCCGTGTCGATGTCCTTCAAACCTAAATTGTCCTTTACATCCTCCTTTTCCGATTGAATTTTTTCGCCCTTCAATTTTTCTTCGTCTAATCCAAACCTGTTGCGCTCGCCAGACGGCTTAACTAAACCCTTCAACACAACCACGGTCTCGGAGGGCTTATTACTCTCGGCCAGGGGTTGAGGTTTCGAACCCCCTAGGCTTTTGGTAATTTTCTGCAACTCCAGAAGCTTTTCTTTGGTGTACTCACCCGCCTGGGGTTGGACGTTCGAGGTAATTGCAGGCACCGTGGGTGGCGTGCTCCTGTCCTTTGATGGGGCAATCTCGTGCATAGAACCATGGGCTACACAGAGCACCGTTTTCTTTTTCATTTTCTGGAAACCCTGCTCTGCTCCGCCATCTTCATCGGCGTCGAAGCTCAAGAGGTTCCGAGGCGGCGGTGGCCTGGATGATGGCTGTTTCTGTTTGTGTTTGTCCTTCCTGGCTATTCCGTCGTCGTGAGCAAAGCTAAGGAGATTCGAACCCCGAGCGGGCCTGTTCGAAGGTTTTTCCTTGCCCATCTTCTAGGTTTTGTTGGGCAATGGCTTGATGACCAAATTTTTGTTGCCATTTCCATTTGCATCCTCGTCTTCGTGATCTTCGGCTCAACGCCTGAAATTATTAGCCTTGCTGTTCAACCTACGAACGATCAGCCAGCCCTGAGACGCTATGCCCACCACCACCAACCACCAAATCTTTAACCCCCCACTCCAATTCGTATTTCTGTGAATTAATGGAAGAGAAACAAACTTCGTGAGACTTTGATCAAGGATACATGATAACAGGTTTGGAAAACCAAACAGATGCAACAGAGCAACCCTGTTTAAATCACCTCGTCTTTGCGTTTGCAACACGATTTAGGAAAAAAAATTAAATTTTGCTTTTGCATTATTTATTTGATTTATTTTTAAATAGTGACGAAATCTATCAAAATTTAGTTACGGGTTATTATTTGTGAATTAGTATTATTTAAAGAAATTCATGTTAACCTTGACAAGTGGTTTGTTTGTTGGGTTTTGTTTTTGGCCAGTGATTTGTTTGTTGGGGGTTGTTTTTCACCTATAGATTAAAATTCAATCAAAATTTTTCTAACATAAAGGCAATTGCACTATTTTTGGTGGAGAGATCGAGAGCAATTTAGAAGGAGAAAATTGGTCTCCAAATATTCAACAATCATGACCTAACAAATATAATTCAGGGTACACTTGAAAAGTGAAAAAGAGCAAAAAATGGGAAATCATAATCAAATTGTTTTCAAAATAAATGAGGAATGCAAAATGGTAAGGAGAACCTTGAAAAAGGAAGGTGAGGAGAAGATGAAAGTAAAGTTGTATAAGCAGATTTTAAAAAGGAAAAAATACGAGTTCATGTAAACAAGGCAAGAAGAGTTGATATATCTAGGCAAGAATAACCCAAAATGTTTTGGCAGGAACTTCAACCAAGGAAGAAGAAAATTGAAAATAATATTACAACCGATCAGTGGTTTGACTATGCAAGACAATTCTATGAAAAAGAATTAGAGGTTGATCCTCCTCCTAGGATCAACACAACTACAAAGCTTTTCGCAGTACAGGATATGGAGGCAGGAATTAAAAAGTTGAAACAGGGAAGGCAAAGGACTTGGTTGAACTTCAAGCATAATATTTAAAGTGGGGAATGAACATTTTAGCACTGCACATCATGGGAATATTCAACAACTTCATTCGGCAAGGATTCCCAAGGGATTAGACAACTAGTCTAACAATACTCCTTTTTAAAAGTGGAGACATTAATAATCCTTCCAACTATAGAATCATTGTGATCAATCATTTGTTTGCAAAGCTTTTCATTGGCATGGTAGAAAATAGAATCAGTAAGTGGGCATAAGTAAAAGAAAAGAGGGCAAAAGGGCAAGCGGGTTTTAGGCAGAAGGATTCTACAGTAGATCATGGTATCATGCTGAGACACACTGTTGAAAAGGTTTGGGGGAACAAAGAAGAAGTATTTTTCTACTTTGTTGACTTCAAAAAGGCATTTGACACGGTCCCGATAGATAAGTTGTGGCATAGAATGGAAGAACTTGAAATTCCTTTGCAATATAGAGTTGTTGTCCATAGGCTTTATGAAGAGGTGAAAGTCAAAATTAGAACTTTCGCAGGCATTTCATAAAGTTTTAGAAGTGACATCCGAATCAAGCAAGGTTGCCCTTTATCCCCTACCCTTTTTTGTTTATACATTGACAAATTGGAAGAGTGGCTAAATATGCAAGGTGGGGATGGTGTTCGGTTGGGGAAGTAAGTGATAAAGCTTCTTCTATATGCCAATGATCTTGTATCAGTTGCTAAATCGACCCATGGATTATAGATGCACCTATATGCCCTTGACCATTTTTGTAAAGCAGTGGGGATGCAAGTCAATACCAGTAAGACCAAAATAATAATTTTCTCTAATAAAAAGAAGCAAAGCCAACATATGTTCTTCTTTGAAGGCAACATTCTTGAAGAAGTAAATGAATACAAGTACCTTAGGATCGATTTCAATAACAAGCTTAATTGGGAGGATTGCAGAAAGAAAAGAATTTTAGGATGATGGAAAGCATTATATGCACTTCAAAACAGCTGTAGAGAGGCAAAGTTATGGGTTTGAAACACGATTAAAGTGATTTTTGGACTCCTAGTTTGTCCAGTGATATTATATGGGTGTGAATTGTGCGCTAGCAACATCCGTGTTTCAAAATGGAAACAAATTGAGAAAATCTAAAAACACTTGATCATGAGCAAGTTCAAAATAAAAAGTGTGGTTCCTTATGAGATAATGTTGAGTGAAACAAGAGCAGCTCCCATCGAAGCAATTGCTATGGTGCGTCTTATAAGGTATCTAAGCAGAATTGAGCAAATGGGAGGAGGTACATGGCCGAAAGTTATCTTCAATGAAGGCATGAGTGAAAGAAAGAAATCATGGATGAGACAAAACAACAAATGGATGCAAAAATAGAATATTTACCTCAATGCATGTCCCAAAAATAACAAGGAGTTAAATAATTTTGTTATGAAGAAGTTTCGTAAGCGTATATGGGGAAAAGAGTTGGGTAGAAAGAAGCCATAATGGGTTCAGGAATTCAACCCCACTTGTGATCTCCAACAAAAAGAGTACAATGGAGCTAGCATCCTGTGGTGAGAAAATATTCTTATTACTCAATTAAGAACTAACTCATATCAACTTCAGTGTGAAACAGGATGGTGGAAGAGACCTAAAGAAGCTTGGGAAGAACGGGTGTGTATTTTTTTCACTTCCGGGGTAGTGGAAACAGAAAATCATTTCATTTTGGAATGTGATGCTTTCAGAGACATCAAGGAAAGTTATGGCGGTATGTTAACATCAATTTCGTGGCATTGTCTTTTTAGTGATGGAATTGTTAGAAGGTTGGGTCAGCTCATCATCAATTTGAGTAAGAAAAGGAGTGAATTGCAGAAGGCAAAAATAGACAAGGAGACTGGTAGTACCATAGACTATTTTTAGTCTTGTGGACGTTAAAATATCTATCTATGTATCTATCTTAACTTGTTCTTTTACTTTGCCAAAAAACAGCTTCTAATTAAGCAAAAGTATTTTTAAATTATATTAAAAAAAACATTTACAATGATTATTTACTTAAATCATTTTTTAAAATCAATTTAAAAATTATTTATATTTATTATTTATTTAATATGGTTATTTTAGATGTTGGATTAAATAATAAATATAGTGCCACATCACCAATAGTGTGTATCTTTTGGAAGAGGTTATTGTTGTGAAGAAACGAAGCTGATGCGACAGCCTCCGGCGACTCCCTCCGTTGTTTGTGCTCCATCGCCTCCCTTCGTCATTCGGGCTCTGTCGTCGGCTTTCTCCCCCCCGTCATCGGGCCCCACCACCATCCACTGCCCTCCTCCCATGCCCTCACACCCTCTGCCACCATCCCCTTCCCACAACCCCCTCTGTCCTATCACCCCTCCTCCCCTGATTAACTCTAGAATCTTAATTCAAATCCGCATTCTGTCACAAGTCCACTCACTTTGAATTTCCCCCCCGCACTCCCATATTCCGACAATTTCCCAATTCGGAGCTCGAATGGCTTGCATTGCTCTCGGGCAATTCGACAGGCTCCAACAACACTGTAAGTATCAACGACCCACATCACGATGAGAGGAAGGATCTATCAAACATATTGCTTCCATCTCTCCAATTTCAGCATCGGTTTTGTCTTTTCTTATTGTTAATAAAATAAGGAAAAAGACTAAATTTAAGTCACTTAAGACCATCAAAGACCTGGTTACACATATCCAGATCCAGCCAGCCCCTGATATTGAAGCCCATGTTGGGACTGCGCACGATGAGTCCAACAACTTATAACCCACAAACTATCTTACCAAATCCAGTGTACTTAACAATAATAATACCTACTTGAACATTTCCCACATTTCGTCAAAGCAACATCAATTTAGGACTAATCTAATCCCCTCCACATGGAAGAAAATCAATTGAGGCTAGAGCGTATAAGTAAATATTTCAACATTAAGTGATTTGATAAAGTTCTGCTAAAAATTATATTTCTACTTAAACTATAAAATGTCCTCAAGGGACAATTCACTCTTAACATATCATACATTTGAAATCATCCCTTATTCTAATTTAAATAACCATGCTAGTAGAGCTGATTAATGGAACTTCTACATAACAAACTAAGCAAACCCTTTAAATCCAAATAATCAGGAATCATACAAATCATTGCCCTAAAAAACCTATTGGATCATTTTCGAGACGAGTTCCATACACTATTGATTAAGATTATTGTCGAGTATGTTCTTGCATTGAAGGCATCTAATTACATTATTGTAACCCCGCATAGTTTTGCAGGGATACTATAATATCAAAACATCAACCTTAAGGTTCATGGAGGGATAGAAAGACAAATTAGAGATGACTCACATTTAGTTGGAAAATGCAGTAGAAAGGATGAAATATTGGGTAGATCACGATAAAATGGAGGTAGAGGCTTTAGTTGGGGACTTGGTCTTCTTTAGGTTGGGTAGTGAGCACCTCAAGCCACTAAGTGACATGTCAAGTGACATTATGACTATTGATTAATGTTTCTGTTAAGGTAGTGAATACTAAGGATAGGGAAACAACTAGGGTTGCATCCATAGTTCACGTACAATTAGATTATGAAGGCGGAGTGGAGATGCATGTTTTACTAGCACTTGTTGATCATGTATTAGACAAGTGTGCAGGTTAGATGCGTAATTCTTTGCAATTATCACATCAAGACATGGTTACCTGGAAGCATTGTATTGACCCCTTAAATTCAATAATAATGTTTTTTTAAGGTAAGAAAACTCTAGCTTCGCAGTGACACTTCATTATCACCATTTTCTAACATTGTTGTAGGCACTATAAAAAAATCATTTTCCAACGCCTACATAAATAATTTTACAGAGTTGTTGGATGCAATCTAATTTAGCTATAACATGTTGAAGAGTTTTGTTATAGGTTATAGTTCATTTGTGTTGGAAAATGGATAGTAATTGTTGTAAACCCTCATAGTTTCGCAAGGATAATAATCAAACCATCAACCTTAAGGTTCATGGAGGGATGGAAAGACAAATTGGAGATGACTCACATTTAGTTAAAAAATGCAGTAGAAAGGATGAAATATTGGGTAGATCACAATAAAGTTGAGATAGAGTTTTTAGTTGGGGACTTGGTCTTCTTTAGGTTGGGTAGTGAGTACCTCAAGCCACTAAGTGACATGTCAAGTGACATTATGACTCTTGATTAAATCCTGGTGAGAATCCAACAATCATCGCCATGAAATCTTGCCAATCTCATTCAAAATCAACATATTTATTAGTAGTCAAATCGCAGTTGTTTCCAACAAGCAACTTGTTGACATTCTGACTTGCACAATGATCAATCTCATTCAACCATTGCCAGCAGAGTTGTAATGATAACATATGTTCACATATATACCTTGGATTAGACTAATATTTCAGGCATACTCAAAATAATTGTAACATGCTAATTCAACTTTTACAAGCCTCTTGCACGAGATTTATAGACACTCAACATGTACCAATCAACTCACTAAAAGCATGTTATATAAAATTAATCAATAAATAAAATCATTATCCCCTATTGTTGTTGTTACTGGGGAGTTTAGGGCAAAACCAAGAAAACCTAGGATGGGAAGAGAGGAAGAAAAGAGGGGGATCTTAGGGAAAAACCAAGGAAATCGAGGATGGGAAGAGAGGATAAAAAACCAATACACTGATATCTAGATGGTTTAAACAATTTTTCATTATATCAACACAAACCATTCTTTGACAATTTTTCAAAAGTTAAATTCCTTCACAACTAGACTACTTCCATAAGAAGTTTGTCAATTAGCGATGAATTCACCATTAACACATCAATCATTAAGAAAATACATACGTATTTTCCCCAAGTATTGTTTTGAGGGGCCTTGAACATTTGGGGAAATTATATATCAAGCAATAACAGAGTTGGTAAGTGTGCAGTTGAGAACATACATACAACCAGAACCATCTCAACGACAGTTTGCGAAATTTATGTAGCAGAATTTGTTGAATTTGTATGCTTTCCTGAGTGATTTTCTTATGTTATTACCCTAGCATTAGTGCCACTTCTGAATGATTAGTAATTTTATTGTATGTTTTTTTATTTTTTTGTATCCTCGTTCATTATTGGCACTACAGGTTGTTCAATGTTAAAATTTAAATGCCTAATTCTAACATCATGTTATTGTTATTTTTTTTCCAGCTATTGTAAGCATAGAAATGGTGCAAAAGTGGATCATGTGCATTGAATTCTCTTGTTATCCTAATCCGGGATGAGCAATTGTTCAATTTGTGCTTTACAATAGTGCAACAAAACACGTGCTGCATAGAAAGAAAGAAGTGTTGGGAAGGAATACAAATAACGAGGCATGCTACATTGCCCTTGCAAAGCGCTGAAATAGGCAAAAAATATTGGTGGCAATGATATCATCATATTCACAAATTCAGAGTTACTATGCAACCAAATGAAAGGCACATATCGAGTTCGAAAGGACAATGTCAAACCCCTTTACAAGGAAGCCAAAATCTGGAGTTATGAATTTCAATCTTTTAACATAGATTACCATGCAAATATACACATAATGTCCACTCATCTACTATCTGGAGTTGTGAATAATGACATAGGATCATCATTTGTTACATCAGAATTTATTGAGCAGCAACACGATAGGTTGTCGTTATGGAAATGTGTGTTTGTTGTTATTTTTGTGGGGGCGCTCATGGCATGGTTCTTTCATCAAAGAAGAACCCTTTAATGTACCTTTTTCCCCTAACCTACAAATATTGGGTTATCTTGTATGGGTGACAAGTATATGGAGAAATGCAATATTTGTATGGTTTGTGAATAAATAATTGAATGTTCTCGAGGTTATAAATATTTTCTTTTGTGTTATTTTACCATGTTAGAGATTTGAAATTTCTAATGCATTGAGGCAATTATGTCTTGATTTAAAGTTTAAATTAGTGAAGGGCATAAAAATGTTAACATTAATGTGAAAATGTTAGATTTTTGTGAGTTAAAACACAAATCATGGCAACCTCTATTGCCCTCTTTCATGTTTTTTATTCGGATTGGAAAATTACGCTTAAATTATAAGCAAGAAAACAATCTTAAAAACATTAAATCCAGTGACTCTCACATCCATAAAATTGACCATGACCAACTTGTTATATTTTAAATAATATTAACTCTCTAACATCGAGAGAAGTGGAAATGCCCTATAATTGTAGGTCATAAAGGTACACCCTCCAAGGGAGGGCCTTATCAATTTGTGAGGCTATGTGTTATTGACCAAATCCCAGAATGACAAACAATTTTAACCCAATTTGTAGAAGTGGGTCAATTAACATAGTGAAGATACATGCCATAGAAATCCTTGGCAAGCCATAATTGGTGTGGGCCATAACTACAGATCAATCGGATGGAAAATTATCCATGTGGCCTATGAGAGGTAAGTCTTGATGGTATAAAAATTGGGGTGAATGCAAAAATGGGCCATTGATAAGGTAAGACTAATGATAGAGAATAGAAACCATGATCATCAACTTAGCCCTTTTAGATACGTGGAAGGGAGACACATAACCCCTTCCCAACAATGTGAGTTGCCAGTCAATATTAGATCGACAATGGGGAAGGTTCTTTATGACAAATGTGTGGGAATTAGCAAAGGGGTTTGTGAGGCTTGAGGTCAAAGTGCACCATTGATAGGAGCATATCTACATTGAAGATGTCTTGACGACATAAAATTTATTTCGATGCACTAAATAAGGGATATATGGCATGCCCTTCTTAGTGTGAGTTTATAAGTTGTGCTCCAATACAATGGAGATATTGTGACCCCACGAAGCTCTTAATCATTTGATTAATTTTTTATCAATGATTGGAGTTTGCCCTTCTATGGAAGAGATTGGGTGTTATCTTCTTTGGCACTAATATCAGTGGGACACTTGGCACACATTGATTATTGTGAGACATATTGTAGCATGCCCAATGGAATAGGGCCTTTTGACCCAAACAAATGTGGTCATTAGACAATTTCACAAGCTATTATTGTGATTTGACTAAATCAAACTCAAAACCAACACTGCAACTACTAAAATGACCTATTAAATTATTAACACAATATATGTGTTTTCCTCCTGAACTATTTTACTGTTATTAATGATCAAAACCATAGAACACAATGATTGAGAGAAGAAACCAAAGTATTAAGAGGAGACACGTTGTGAAAGAGGAAGAAGTGCTTAGCTAATAATACAATATCCAACCTAAGAATGTTCAACACTACAATGGTTGATCTAGAGTTTCATAGATCATAACGACATAAGTGAAAAATAAGGAACCCAACCTCCCATTGGAACCTTTATTTATACCCAATGGTTCGCTAGACCTAGTCAGCTCTACTCACTCTAGGTCAAGCATCTTTTTTAATTGGTTAAATTTTAATCAGCATATGGTTTCATAGATCACAATGACATAAGTAAAAATAACACATACTTCTATTGGAAACCTTTACTTATACCCAATGGTTCACTAGGCCTAGTCAACTCTGCTCACGAGGTCAAGCATATATTTTAATTGTTGCAATTTTAATCAACATTAGTTTGGGATGCATGAAAATAGTGGGAAATACACTCAACATGAAAATAATGGGAAAAACGCTCAACAGAGGTCATGAAGCGCAACTCAATTGACATCAAGAATAATAACTACTAATCTAAAGGGATTTTCAAATTTTAACTTGTATCTTTTACTACCACATCAAGAACATGCCTTTGACAAATGATTCAAACAATTGAGACATAATCCATTTGTGTTTACAGTTACAAAGATCATTCAATAAATTTATTTAAATGCAACCATGTGTTTGACCACAACCTCTGGATATCCCATGGATGCAAAAAAATCCTACTGAAAATTGAACCTTGTCCATTAATAAAATCCTTTCATTCTTCTCACTAGCAAAAATCTCTTCACTTCTCCTTAAGAATAATATTTTTTAATTAGCATTAAAATTATTTACGACGTTATTTGAAATTTTATAAAAATATATAAAGCCAAAATCATTTCCCTTCCTACCTATCATCAATTTTGCTTAAAATTCCTTAAACAATAACTTTCATTTTCCAAACTGAAAAATCATGTATCTAAACTTGTACTCTCAAATCCAAGCACAATACAAAGGGTAGACAATATTCAAAAGCATATTTAATTGGCATTTCAAAATCTTTTGAATTCCAACTTCCATCAAATGTCAATGTCCTCCTCGAGTTAAACCAAAGGGGATAAACAAATTATTTTGATCAGAAGATGTGATAATTACAAGTGCACCTTGTCCACTAAAATCATGCAACTTGGTTTTTAGTTATAATGAATTGCATGGTTTGCAAGGATATGTGATAATTACAGGTGCATCTGTCCATTAAAATAATGCAACTTGGATTTCAGTTATAATGAATTGCATAGTTTCTATTTTGATAATGCGCGCTAAAGAAATGGAGGAAAATTCATAGGATTTTATATTTGATAATGGAGGAAAAGTCATAGGCTTTTATAAGCCAACCTTGAGATACATCCATTTGATTTGTAATGTTACAACTTTAATTTCCAAAAAAAATTGCAACCCTCCTTCATAAAAACATTGTAAAATGATTTTTGTTGGCGCTAGAAAATCATTTTCCAGCACCTACAACAATTCTAGAAAATGGTGATGTCTTTTGGAGTCTAATGTTTCAAGTGAGTTGCATCACTCCTCACCAATACTAAGAGAAAAATCACAGATAAGGACTTATATTGATTAACTTAGAGTAGAAGGCTAATAAATATTTATCATTTACAGTATCAAAAGTGGGATATTAAGAAATATAGATACAATTTCCTACAAGGGTTGGTTGGAAGAAACATGGTTTTTTGGCAAGAATTGCTTGCAAATGACACTGCTAACAGAAACACAGTAAATATCTTCAGCACCATGTAAACAAAATACCAAATACAACCAAGCATCCTTTTCAGCAAATTTTCAAGGGGAAAAGGGTAGGAGATGACTAAGGCGGAAATTATAGGGCACTCCATTAAATGCTATGAATTTTGTTACAATCTTTACATGTTACAATCTTTGGATTACACATATTAGAATTTTATTTTTTTTAACAAAGTTGGGTATTTTATATTATATTTGAAAAAATGGGGAAGCATAACTTCCAGTCAATATACTCTGAAGGGTTCAAGGAAGAAGAGAACAAAAAAATCCTTACACCTTCTTTAACAACCTTCTATTTACTTCTTGACTTCCTAACCTTCCTACAACATTATGTGAAAATTCGGTTACCTGAATCCTACTGCGGCAACTGATGAGAATTATTCTATTTGTTATTTACTTGAACAAATTATTTATTGTGTTCTACGGTAAATATTGAAACTCATACACTACATCCTTCACATAATTAAATTGCGGAAACAAGATCTGAGCAAGAATAAACAATAGATACACGACACCGTTATTTTTGCACTAATGTCCCCGGAAAAACCCAATGCGGGAAAACCATTGCATCAGTTGAGGGTTTGTTTATTATGCAGTAATTATGAATACAATATGGGATGCCTTACTGGCCATCTGCACAGATAATCTGACTAACAAAGGGCTAGTGAGGATTGTTGAGAATTTGGAGGGCTACTGATTTATTCAAAATTCTCTTCTTGATAACTACTTGTGAGGCTACTTCAGTTACTTATGTCTTCTATTGGTTAGCTTATTAAATCTTTCATCAAGTCAATTATAAAAAGACACGAGACACAAAAATTAGGCTCCTAGATCCAGGGAAAAACCACTCCCTCTTGGAGAGGAAAACCCACGAGAAATTCTTCTTATATATTTTAGATGACAAGTACCATGACCCAGACTTAGACCCTTGACCTATTTATGCATCCAAAACCTTGTCCTTATTTCTTTGATGTCCTTCAATTTTGTTTCCTCTTCTCTTCACCAAGTATCATTGTTCAACACTAGCACTTCCTTGAACCTTCAGTTGAATCTTTAGTTGCTTGAGATATATATAGGTTGTAGATAGGAAAGTAAATCTCAAAGTTACTTTCCTTCATTCCTTTACTTTACAACTGCTTCTTCTTTACAGACCACTATCCCAACAACTTTACTTTAGATCATTCTGCAAACTATGCTTCACTTTAGATCTGCACTTCAAATGATTTCATTCTCATGCTCATGCACTTGATAGATCCGCACTCCTGCTTCAATATGCCACATCACTTAGAGAATACACAGATATGTATACCAAAATGCAACACCTTATGATATACTGATATATGTATATAAAGACTAGTTCTCCAACCCTTCAAAACTTCCACACTGCACTTCAATGATATACTCCGCACTTCACTTCAGTGATATGATCCGCATTGAAGTTCTTTAGCAAACTATTTCAGAGATGACCTAAGACTATCTCAACAAATGACCACATATCTCTTCTCTTTAATCTGCATCAATAGTTACACTAACTCAAAACATATCCGCAATTTATACTATTTGAATGACAGAGAAATCCACTTATTTTTGTCTTCCAAATGATCCGCAGCTTCCGTGTATATATAGCAGTACATTCACTGAATTTAGGTCGACCATACCTCTTACTAGTAGGCCGACTTGTCAACTGTAGGGAGGCCGACTTGATACATTAATATAGCTTCTCTTCCAGCATTTGAGTGAGAGCTATTCTTCCACGGTTTCTGAACTTAGTCTTGGAGCATTTCTAGATCCTTCATAAATGGCACTTATTACATTTATATCTAGAATACAAAGCCCTAGATAGACATCAAGAAGAATTATATTTAACCTATAATAAAATCTTTCTCATGAAACCCATGAAGCAAGTAAAAAATGCATTCTATTATCTTTGTCTCCTTCTTTACATAAAATACATAATTACATAGTCAATATGAAGACCGACCTAGTTACACTTTTCAACACTCCCTCTTAACTAGGGAGGTATTCATGCAGGTACATGGTCACCTTCAGACTGAAGAATCTCATAAGAAGAATCGGATTGGTAATCACATTTGTATAGCATCATATCAACCAATATTGTCCTAGTGCAAGGCCTTGACTAATAGCCCCATCTCTCAACGAGACAACGTGCTACAATGTTGGCGAGACACATGACTTATAGACACCAAAGTCATTGTCTCTCCAGGGTACATACTCCACCCAGGAGTTCCCAAAGTATGACCTTCTTGGACTATTCTTCTCTTGGGTAGCCAACCCTCGAAGAATATCGGTCCTCGACTACTCTTATCTTGGATGCCCTATCTCATTCTCAAAGATTATCGAATGCCAAATGATTACCCAATCCTCCATTCTGTCCTCCAGGTGAAGACCAGAATGATGTGTCTATCCATTCTCTCCACATGGCCTTCACTAAGACTTGCGACTGTTAGTCCTGGTCTAGTGCATGACACATGTATTAGAGAATCACATATGTCACTCCCTCTCAACTCAGGAAGGGCATACTTCAAGTTTCTTCCAATAAGAAACTTACCACCAGGCTCCCTCTCAACCAGGGTCCTGCAGCAGCAATCCAACTACTCATGAAGAATTCCTCCCCTTGATGTCATGGATTTTTCGATATTGAGAAATCTTCAACTTTTGGCTTCATAGGGCACAGATCATCCATCACTTTCACTCACGAGTCATGTCTATTATCAGAAAGTGATTCATCAACATTTCTCATCTGGTCCATCGTTATGCCATGCTGCTTTCCTTCGAATTATCTCTAAGGATCATACATTTTTCTCATGATTAGCAGCCTTACACAAATTCATCCAGATAAACATATACATATAAAATTTTAAAACAAAAGTTACCTCAGTGATGATATTTTACTATGACATCTTCACGTAGGCATCGACATCCTTTATTCAGATTGACATATCTCCCAATGATATGTTTTGTCAATGGTCTTCTTCTTTACCAGACTTCTATTAGAGTCTACATCTACTCCCAGGAGATCTCCTAGTCACATCTTCTTGCCTTCAAGATGATAACTGCCTCTTGACATGGTTTCATTTCATGATCTCTTCCTTTCTGCACATTCTTCATTCCCAGGAACAAACAAATTCTCCAGTTCCTTGTTCAAATAAAACCACCTGATATTCCATGAGGATAGATTATGTTGATGTCATCTGTCAATGCACCGAGAGATACTCCTCCATATATCATACTTCTAAATACATAAGTCCATTACCTACAACCATATGACATGACTTCAAAGTCTCCAGTGTTAACATATAAATCGATACATACCTCATACCTTTTTCCTTGAGTCACCCTATAGTAGTTTTTCTAGAATGAAGAGATTCATTCCATTAATTTGCTCCATCAGTATGTCATCACATCCCATAATTCTGTTTCCATGATGTACCTGTATCTTAATGACTACCTTCCATTAGTAATGTTATCAGAGAGGTTTTCCCGGAGCTGTTTCACCAGGAGCTCCTGCCATGCTTCGATAAGGATGCTACATTGCTTCCTATCATACAACCAACATAAATCACTTAAAGGATAAGATGATCTCAATCGTAGTGGAGATCTCTCGCTTCTTCTTTCTTAGATTTCTTTGCATCGGGTTCTTCCCTCATTTTAGAGACACGGGCTTCTTCCCTATTTCTCTTGTCCTTTACAGATTAAGGACAATTTCTATTATAATTCCTAAGTTCATCATATACAAAGCATCGTTCTTTGTTCATATTTTTTTTTTTTTACTCTAAGGACCAAACTTACCGAATCTTCCTTTCTTCCTGGACATGGCTACAAAGGCTTGATTCCCTTCACTTGATCCTGTAACAGCTTTGGATTTCAATCTTGTTTCCTCTATTTTACATAGAGACCCTAAATCATGGAATGGTGTGGCTTATTTCTTTCCGTATAAACCTAAAGTGAAGTTTCCCCATTCTTCTGGCAGAGCATTCAACACCACTGTAGTCATCTCAGTGTCAGACATTACTTCTCTTGCAGTACTCACAGAGATAGCTCCACCAATTTCTCATATATTCCTTTTGATGATTCTAGATTTGATACATCAGAGAGGAGAGAGTATTTTATGGATTCTGTAAGAATCCTTTGGGTTCTTATATCTACCTTCATGTATTTGGCATGACTTTATTGTCCTTTTCTTCCATGCAAAAGTTTGAAACCCTATCCAGTTTGTTTCTTTCTTTGCAAAGATGACATTTTGATAGATTCATATGAAGTCATAAAGATACTTACTTGAGTAGATGCTTTTCTTCTTCTATCAGCTTCCTTGTTGAGGATGATGTCATGAACTCCCTCTTAGATTGATTTTAAAGTAGGTGATCTTGGATCCTTAATGATCAAGGATTACTTTAGAATGAAGATGTCTTCAATAGTGTTGGGCGGTGCTTAATGACGTGTCTTCCAACAATGTCTTCAAAAGCAAGGATCTTTAACATCAAATATTACCTCCTTGATGTGAAGATTCTTTGAATAAGGTTGAAAGTCTTCTTGAGATGGCTTGAGGATTTCCTGATTTTTCAATTTAATCTTTGACTTTTGCTTTGATGCTTAGAAAACTAAATTTTGATCCTTGAGTGTCTTCTTGTCAAATAGCCCTTTGTTATTAGCACCTTAGCTTTGATACCATGTTGAGAATTCGGAGGGCTACTGATTAATTCAAAATTATCTTTTTGATAATTACTTGTGATGTTACTTGAGTTATTTATGTCTTCCCTTTGTTAGCTTATTAAATCTTTCATCAAGTCAATTATCAAAAGACACGAGACACAAGAATTAGGTTCCTAGAGTGATCTGAAAGGACTGTATTAGTTTTTTTGTTCTAAGTGTCTTTTCAGTTATAAAACATGTGTGTACTTGTCTCCATGGTTTGCTTAAGGATTGAAAATTTTAACCATTAAATATAGATTATTTTAGTGAATTAGAAGCATGAAATAAGAGCAAATAACACTGAACAATAGTGTATAACGGTGAAATAAAACACCATATAACAATTACACAACAGGCATGATGAAGTAGTTCACCCCTCCTGGGGTACATCTGTTGGTCCAGCTCCCAATGGAATGTCCATCTTTCATTATGCTCAAAATTTTGCAAGTATATGTAGTTATAGGCCTCTAATGACTGTTTTATTTGCACCAATGGCTCCAGAATGCTCCATTTAGTCTATAATGACTCTTCATTCACTCAGAATGGGCGAAAATTGAGCCTCCAACTCATTTTCCCAGTAACACCTAGAAAAGCTCCACTAATTGTGGAGAACTCAACTTAATTGGAGTTATTTTAGTGTAAAATGCACAAATTTAGGGTGCGCTCTATATTTCTGCCAGTGCTAACCATTAAGTTAAATGTTAAGGGTAAGGGGTGGCCACATGCCAACCCCCAAAACCTGCATTTACAATAGCATTGAAACCCGAGTTTAAATCGCGTAACCGTCAGAGAAACCGTCGCATAAAATCCGCCATGTGACAAGGATTAATGGTTGTGATAAATGTTTGAAGTGATTACGGATATGTTGGCGGGTGTTAACAATTTGTTGCGATGTTTTCTATGGTCATGTCCCAACCCCCAAATGCATTTCTATTAACATTTAAATAGAACCTGACTACACATAAGATTAAGTAATACATGTAGCCCGGTTGGTGGATACCTATGCGCGTAGGCCGGAGGTCGCGGGGTTCGAACCCTACAGAATTCATAAAAATTTTACACTACACCTTGGGGACACATGGCGGCCTTAGTGCTGGTCACGTGTCACCCTATAATTGGTCCACCAAAATCAACGTACAATCCACCAACAAATCACAATGCGCCACTTGTCAGCCTCTGACTGGTTCTGAGAAAATGAATATTCTTTGAAATATTCCTTTTTACTGACTATGCATCCTCCATGATGACTGGGCATTGCAGTCAACCTTGTCGCAAAATTCAGCTGTTTGGGAATTCGATCAGAACGCGATATCTCCCTCATACGACATCTGTTTTTCGAACTATTCGCGGCGCAGGAATCAGGAAGACGATATCTATGCAGCCATCCCAGTTTCAACCCAATCCTGTAACTTTCAATATTGAGCAAAATTTATGAACTCCTTATAATAGAGCCAGGGCAAAACCTCTCCCTGTTGGAGAGGAAAACCTACGATAAATTCTTCTTATATATTTTAGATGCAAGTACCGTGACCTAGACTTAGACCCTTGACCTATTTATGCATCCAAGACGTTGTCCTTACTTCTTTGATGTCCTTAAATGCTGGTTCTTCTTTTCTTCACCAAGTATCATTGTTCAGCACCAATACTTCCTTGAACCTTCAATTGCTTGAAATATATATAGGTTGTAGATAGGAAAGTAAATCTCAGATTTACTTTCCTTCTTTCCTTTAATTTCCGACTGCTTCTTCTTTGCAGACCACTGTCCCAACAACTTTACTTTAGATCATTCTGCAAACTATGCTTGACTTTAGATCCGCACTTTAGAGGATATCATTCTCGTGCTCATGCACTTGATAGATCCACACTCTTGCTTCAGTATGTTTCATCACTTAGAGAATACACGGATATGTGTATATATATGTATATATATAAACCTGTTTTGAAATCCGCACCAAAGTGCAACACCTTATGATATACTGATATATGTATATAAATACTAGTTCTGCAATCCTTCAAAACTTCCGCACTGCACTTCAAAGATATACTTCGCACTTCACTTCAGTGATATGATCCGCATTGAAATTCTTCAACAAACTATTTCAGAGATGACTGAATATTGTCTCCACAAATGACCGCATATCTCTTCTCTTTAATATGCATTAGTAGTTACACTAACTCAAAACATATCCACAATTCTCTTCATATAACAATCCACAATTTATACTATTTGAATCACAGAGAAATACACATATTTCTGTCTTCCAAATGATCTGTAACTTTTGTGTATATATAGGAGTACGTTCACTGAATTTAGACTGACCATACCTCTTACTAGAAGGTCGACTTGTCAATTGTAGGGTGGCCGACTTGATACATTAATATAGGTTCTCTTCTAGCGTTTGAGTGAGAGCTATTCTTCCACGATTTTTGAACTTGGTCTTGGAGCATTTTTAGATCCTTCATATATGACACTTATTACATTTATATCTAGAAGACAAATTCCTATAGAGACATCAAGAAGAAGTCTATTTAACATATAATAAAATCTTGCTCATGAAACCCATGAAACAAGTACAAAATATATTTTATTATCTTTGTCTTATTCTTTACATAAAATACATAATTACATAGTCAATATGAAGACCGACCTAGTTACACTTTTCAACAAGGATTACCTCACACTGACACTAGAAAATACTGACTGACCAAACACTGAGCTGATGAGCCCTACGTTGCCTCTATACAGTTCGAAGTCACTCTGCGTGGGGAATGCATCTCCTCTACTTGTTGGCTCGTCTGTTGGTTGGATACTAATCTATGGCCCCTCTGGTCTCACACCCCGACACTCCGACACTCAATCTGATTGATCCTCAGCTGAATTTAGGATCTCCTCAAGGCTGCAACGCTGGCTCTGCTGGCTTTGCGATGTCTCTGCGTAGCTGCTACGCTACCTCTCTACATAATGCCCTTTGCCTTCTCTGAAATGTATTCCCCGCTCAGGAAAATATCCAACCAGCAATTATCTTTGCCCCTTTATGCAAGAATCTTCTCGATCGATCTTCTCTGTGAACACTGATCACTAAATAATTTCAATCTCTAGACTCTATCGGTCTCCTGGTGTATTTTCCAAACGCCCCATCAATTGATTCGTATAATCTTCTCATCGAGACTTCAACGACCGAGATTAAATCGTTAATCAATTACTAAGATTAACTTGACTTGATCTCCATCTTTTTTAGAATATTCACATTTTGTTTTAATTAATATCCCTTAATTATTTTAATTTCGTAAGTTTAGACTTAGGATCCCATTAAAAATAATCAATTATTTCTATAAACACAATTTGAGTGGAATTATCCAAAACACTTTCTAGTTTCTTTGGAATACATGTGCCTAAGCCTTCCTACAAATTTTGAGACTTAGAGCAGATTCGATGCTACCATAAATTAACACTCCTTCTTAGCGAGCAATATACTCTAGCAATACACCCATCTGAAGTACTGCTCTAATTCTACAACATCTCCCTTGGCGCTGCTGTTGTCTGACACTGCTACCCACCAACACTGTGTTGCTGCATTCGTGCTACTGCTCACCCTACACAATATTGCCAAATGCCATTGCACTGCAACTCTGTTGCTTGCTGCAACAAAAAAACATCCAAAATCTAAACTATGTGTTCAGTAATATACATATTTTACTGAATATCTGACTGTTGTCGGTCTCTGCGATGTCCCTTTGAAGCTGCTACCGACTTTGCACTGTGCCTCCCTAAATTGCTGCCAACTCTGCTCAAATTCTAGCGCTCTCTAGTCAATGCGTTGTCACTTCTGCACTCCTCTGCACCAATTGAAACTTGTCCATCTTGCTACATCTGATTGGGTCTCTCATAGCAAGGTGATGATTCGGGAGGTGGACTCCTCAAGGATCCTACCCAACTGCAGTTATGCTGAACTACAACTCTAGATCACCCCAATTATCCCCTGGAGATATGTGGGCAATCATCGCGAATTTCTTCTCCTTAAGAGTCGCAGCTGCAGCCTGCGAATCATGCTTCTCATATTTGTCCTTCTTCTTAAGAGGAAACTATGTAGCGTAATGTCCCATCTCGCCACACCGAAAGCACTTAATCTTTGAAACGTCCTTCTTCCGAATTCGTTGCTCCTGTTGCCCCTTTGATGCAAGGGCTTCGTTCTCCTCCTCCTCCTTGGGCTTCGTCCTAGTGTTGCTACTGCCATCAAGCTTACACTTGATTAAGTCTCTCCTAATGTCTTCCTGCTGAAGAGATACCCACATTCCTTCCTAGTTCGACAAATTCTCTCTGCTCAAGATCTTTTGGAAAAAGAATTTGTATTCTTCGACACAGAATTTAAGGCAAATCTGACCATCTTTGTGGCCAGAGGAGCTTCTCCCACAAATGCAAGCTGATCTCAGACCTCCCGAAGTAGAACAAAACTTCTCCTCTAAGAAAATCTTCCGCTACTCGGAAGACCCCTCATATAGCATAGCCAACGCTTCCCACATTTCCCTGGTTGTCCCTTTGCCGAAAATATGTGAAACTATGCGATCCTTCACTCCATTGAGGATCCACTGTTTGGATATTTCCATGCCCTTCTTGAAGCCTCTCAATGGTGCTGCATCCATCAATTCAAACACTGCAATGTCGATGAAGGCTTTGAGCTCATGCTCATCCAAAAGGAAGGAGATCCTTGCCTTATAGATTAAATAGTTGGAGGCACCCTCCAACCGATCATGTTCATGCAACCCACTAGCTGCCATATCACCCAATCAACTGTTGAACTGTTGGCTCTAATCCTCTACACAGCTGGCTCTAAGCACTCCCTATTGGAGTAGGAAAAATAAGTCATGAACTCCCTGATTCTACACTGGAAGTCAGAGTTTCTTGGGAAAGAAACTCTCTGAGGTTAGATATCTCCCAAATGTGTCTTCTTCTCTCTCTTTTGACGCTTTCTACACTAGCAACTGCTGCTACACTGAAAATTGTGTCCCGCCAGCTGCTGATCTATGTTTAGTCTATTGCATTACTCCCTCTACCACTGACAATCTACAAATTGGAAAATCCTACCTCTTTGTCAGCTCACTCAAAGCAAGATTTCCTTGCATATCTAGCCCTCCTAGCTTAGATTTTTCAATCATAGGGGAAATCAATTTGCTAATTATGCAACTCTTTGATCTCCTGCTTCTTCTTCAATGTTGGATCCTTCTAGTCTGCTCTCTTACTCCTCGTGCACTTCTAAAAAAGCTTTGATACCATGTGAAAATTCGGTTACTTGAATCCTACTATAGCAGCTAATGAGAAATTTTCTATTTGTTATTTACTTGAACAAATTATTTAATGTGTTCTACGGTAAATATTGAATACAACCTTCACAAAATTAAACTGCGTAAAATAAACATGCAAAAACAATATCTGAGCAAGAATAAACAATAGAAACACGACACCGTTATTTTTGGACTAATGTCCCCGGAAAAACCCAATGCGGGAAAAACAGTGTAGAAGGTGAGGGTTTGTTTATTATGCAGTAATTCTAAATACAATCTAGGATACCTTACTGGCCATCCACATAGAGAATCTAACTGACAAAGGTTAGTGAGGATTACCGCACACTGACACTGGAAAATCACGATTGACCAAACATTGAGCTGATGAGCCCTAAGATGCCTCTACACAACCTCTCCACAATTCTACATCACTCTGCATGGGCACCACGTCACTCTGCTTGCTAGCTCTTCTGCTTGCTGGATACAGATCTCTGGCCCCTCCGGTCTCACAACCCAGCACTCTGACACTCGATCTGACTGATCCTCAGCTGAATCTCAGATCTCCTCAAGGCTGCATCACTGCATCTACTAGCTATGTGATGTCTCTGCTTTGCTACTCTACTACCTCTTTGTGTACTTCCCTCTGCCTTCTATGAAATGTATTCCCAACTTAGGAAAATCTCCAACCGACAATTATCTCTACCCCTCTCTGCAAAAATCTTCTCGATCGATCTTCTCCCTGAGTACTGCTCACTAAAGAATTTCGATCTCTAGACTTTGTCTGTCTCTTGGTGTATTTTCCAAATGCCCCATCAAGTCCTTATAATCTTCTCATTGATACTTCAATGGTTGATATTAAATCATTAATCAACGACTAAGATTAACTTGACTTGATCTACGTCTATTCTAGAAGATTCACATTATGTTTTAATTAATATATTTTAATTATTTTCATTTCTGAAGTTTAGACTTAGGGTCCCATTGAAAATAATTAATTATTTTCATAAAACACAATCTGAGTTGAACTTTCCAAAACGATTTCTCGGTTCTTTGGAATACATGTTCCTAAGCCTTCTTGCAAATTTTGAGACTTAGAGCACATCTGATGCTACCATAAATAAACACTCCCTCTTAGCGAGGAATGTGCTCTAGCAATACACCCATCTGAAGTACTGTTATGATTATGCAACATCTCCCTCTACGTTGCTGATGTTTGACACTGCTGCCCACGATTGTGTTGCTACATCCGCGTTGCTGCTAACCCTACATACTGCTACCAACTGCCACTGCATTGCAACTCAGTTGCTTTTTGCAACAGAAAAACATCCAAAATCTGAACTAAGTGCTCAATAGTATACATATCATACTGGAAATATGACTGTTGGTAGGCCCTGTGCTATCCCTTTGAAGCTATTGCATTGCTACTGACTCTTCACTGTGCCTCCCTGCACTGCTACCAACTCTGCTCAGATTCTGGTGCTCTCTAGCCACTGCGTCGTCACTTCTGCACTCCTCTGCACCAATTGAAACTTGTCCATCTTACTAATTTTTCTTTGGGATCCCTTAGAAAGGTGATGATATAAGAGGTGGACTCCTCAAGGATCCTTCCCAATTGTAGTTTAGTTTAACTACGACTCTAGATCACCCCAATTTTCCCCTAGAGATATGTGGGCAATCATCGCGAATTCCTCCTCCTCGATCTTTGCAACTGCAGCCTATGGATCATGCTTCTCATCTTTGTCCTTCTTCTTAAGAGGACATTGTGTAGCGTAATGTCCCATATCACCACACCAGAAGCACTTAATCTTTGAGACGTTCTTATTCCGCCTCTGTTGCTGTTGGGAAGGTAAATCCTCTCTGTGGACAGAGATGATCCCTCTAGCCCTAGAGTGGGTCTAGCAACAAAGGGACAAGCTAAAGTGTAGGTTCCTAATTAATGAATGAAAAGGACAGGGTAGATCGACCTACCTAGAGTCCAACGTTGTCGTCGCTGTAGCGGTGGTGGCCTCTTAATATCTGTCTCGACAGGTCACAATCCTTCTGCAACAATGCTCGGATACCTGCACGAAGATTAGCAAAAAAGAGCAGCATACAAGACAATGATTTCATTCATAATCAACTAACCAGTCAAGGAATGTTAAGAATATTGCATCAAATAAAACACGTTAACGCAATATGGGAACCAAACAATAGTCATGTATATATATAAATAGAAGAAAGAGTTACAATCAGAGCCTTGACGTCACATCCTCCTTCAGCGGGGTTCAGTCTAAGCGCGTCTCGAAGGATCGTCAGGGAATTCGGATGGGGTGAGGACACATGCCTAAGCTCTCTCGACAAAGGTCTGTTTCCGTTCTATCTTTCTAGCGAAATGTTTAGAAATTCTCTTCAGCCTTTCAGCTATAATATGTTCAGCTAGCTCATCAATGGAAGATGAATTTATTTACAGAGGGAGAGGAGGAGGTTAGGATCCCTACAATGGTGGAAGGGAGGCCTTATCCCTTGGGAGGTTTCCCCAAAAGGCAGAAACAAGAGGCCAAAGGAGGGAGGTTGTGGTTATTCAGTCGAACCACTCCAGATGACTCACCCATGAAGTTTTTAGGATAGAAACTTTGCCTCTATATTTAAAAAACATTCCATAAATAGGTTGGCATGGGTAGCTCACTAGGATAGAGTGCCAATGGGTGCGGGGCCCAGTGTTAATCTTCCTCATTGGTGCGAGGGCATAACGGTCTACTAGCGCCAAGGAAAAAACATGTGTTTCTGATGGTTTTCTCAGGAAATTTTCAACAGAAGGAATGTTGTACTCATGGAAAGGGATGCAATGATGGTCTTTGCAAGGCATTACACTTTGTTTTATTCACAGAAATGATCCTCCAATGTGCGGGATGGGGATTGCAGGGACAATGACAAAATGTTGTGTAACAAATGCCCCCTAAAGCATGAGGTCCGAGAGAGAGAAAGAAGGAAATGCTTTACGAGAACGCATTCGAACCAAACATCGTTTTCAGAAGACCTGCATGAACATGTGGAATGGTCGCAACCATGCATAATAGAGTACATATATGAACTGAGATCTGAGGTATGGATGCAACCATCCAACAGTAAGGATTAATAAATAGAATCAGGTATGGTCGCATCCATCCAATCAAAAGAGTCATGCATAAAGTCATGATAAACCACAATATCTCACAGCCTGTGTCTTATTAGACAAAACCCAAGGTCTTGCGCTCCATCTCGACCCGAACAAGTACAAATTCAAGCATGCGAATATGTGAACTGAAGTCGAACATACAAGAAAATCACCTGATTACTAGCCAATGATGAAAGTTGTTAACAGGCACGAGAGAAACCACCATTAATGACAATGGATCTCAAGGTACAACAGGTACAATCCATGGAATGTGAGCAGTGATCTAGCGTCGAACACCCGTAGAATCACTCGATCGAAGGCCAATGATGTGGACCTGTCGTCAAATGCGAAGAACTTGCCATTGAGGCATGTAAGCTCCAAGGTACCGGAAGGGAGTCTTCAAATCAACTTCCCAGATAATGAATTGAAGTCGATAACAAGTGACCTGGTCGAAGGAGGGCCATAATGTATCCCACATCATCGACACGAGACAGAGGAACATGATGACAGTGAATCAGGAAAATTCTCTTGAACATATCAATGGCACGACTCTGGATTTGGCAGTATTTGACATCAATGGATATGAGGTCACGATGACGTGGAAAAGAGGAGATGAGGGGTCGAAACAGATCACCCAAACCCATGGAGGCAAAAATGACGAAATGAGATGTCCCCAACCTGACACGAATGCAGACGAGTGTCATGTTCAAGAGTGACATACTGCCAACACAACTAAAAATTGGTTCCATTTCCCCCCACCATTTCTGGCGAGTACCCCAATTATTTTTGGAAAACAAGCTTGAAGGGGATAGCATATGCTTGCAATGTAAGTTTGTCCTTCGGACAAATCCATCCTAGTACATTTTACGAGCCCTAGGAAGGAGGAATTCGGGTAACGTCATGGTGACGATGTCTGATGTCATCAGGGTTTAACGACTCTGACAAAGGAATAACTCGACACCTTTTCATGTTTATATAGTTTGAAAAGGAGCGGAAAATAAAACTCCAGCATGTCCCTTTTCGTAAATAGTCCCTCAGATCCGAAAAAGTAGAAAACAATATCTGAAGAACCTCTTAGTCACGATAGGCTAAGGTATTCATTTTTCGTAAATAATCTATCCTAGCCTGAAAAAAGGGGTAAACGTATACTGGGTAGATATCGTTTCGCAGCCATTTAATGAGTTCAAAACGACAAGAATCTCGAAAATATTTTCAGTTTTAGAGAGTCATAAAAGAGTTGAAAGATGACTCCAACAGTGACTTTTTTGTGTGTTTACCGAGTCCGAAAAAAGTATAAAATACAACTCCTTACTTCATCGCTATCTCATTAAAAACCTGTCTCTACACAAGAGACAAACGTAAAACCCATTTCTCGAAATAACATAATGTAATAATTGAAAAGCATGTCTTAAAACCTAATTAGGGTTTTGAAAAGTTATAAAATGCCAAAAAAGGTAAAAGATAATTACTTTTCACTTTTACCTCTTGTGGAGCAATAGTTACCCATTTTAGACTGTGATTTTCCGGCGACGATAATGGGCGATCCGGTAATCAATCTTGAATTTGTCAGTTCCAGGTAAGAGCTGATATCCTTCCCTACATTTTAATTCCTCTTTCATTACGTGCAACCCCAAATTTGGAATCCTGTGGGGGAATTTGTAAAAAATAGGGCACAACATTTGGAGCAAGTATCGAGCGTGGATTCGCGCCAATCGCCCAAATTTTTGAACTCGGGCGCGCCGGGAAACAGTCACGCCAACCACACAAACCTTTTTAAGCTTCCAATGTAAGCAAGCAGGCCCAATTTTCACAAATTCAAAACTTTTAATTTGGCTAATGAGGTTCATATGAACATGTTTATAGGTGTAAAGCGGCAAAATGGTGATCGAATGGAAAGAACGGGAACACAACGAAGAAGACGAGCTTGCCATGGAAAATGAAAGATGCATGGAAGTTCCCATAGAATGTGGACTGAAAAAATTCTTCATGACACTGTGCCTTAGAGCTCAACCGAAGCTGCTGCAATAATTAATCAGTATTTGGGATGAGGATTAGGAAAAATTCATTCTTCGTGATCAGGAACTCGAAATTGATGTTTCGGACATTTAATTCATAACAGGTCTGTTGCAGAGGGGGGAAATACCAGTCCTGACCGGCACCTGGCCCACCATGGAGAACATGAGCATGGTGATTGATAGGGTATGTCGAGGGGCACGGAAAGGATCAGGAAGCAGGTAAGTGGATATCCAAACTATCCCGGACTTGGCACTAAAAGTAGTGCTACACACCATCACACGAGCTGCGGGATCGCAAGCACCGCACGAAGCAACAAAAACACAGCTACTTCTTGTAGTATACTGTCTGACACCGACCCTCTACAACTGGGTAGAGGTAGTGACAATCAATATGAAACGTCAATTGACCAAATGCAAGAAGACCAAACTAAAGTAGTTCGGATATGGATCCATCATGGTATCGTTCTTCTTGGAACGACTACCAATATTCCAGCGACAGGAAGTTATAGTCCCAACACCACCAGCACAGGAGCCATAGATGTTCTGTTGGGAAACGCTGATGCCAAGGTTAGGGGGCGGTCAACAAATGTCCTAGAAACAAGAGTTATTTGATTGGCTCTGCCGACAGCTGATTGTCGTGGAGGACTGGCCCTACTCTGGCACGGATTTCACTGGTGATCTAGACCTCCCACTCCTAGAAGGAGAGGATTGGGATGAAGCACTTGGTAAGACTCATTTTTTATTTTCATGAGTATTATGATTTTTTTTTGTTATGTATGTGATGACATTAAATCCATGTGTTTGTAGATGTTGGCCCAGAAAGACCTGCAGGCATGTCTCCGATAGCGAGGTGAATCCCTCGCGACTTTCATATTTCCCCTCATGGTGAGGGAGGCGAGGAGGAGGAAATCGTGCGCAACCTGGAGGGAATCTCTCACGGGGTCCCAGACTATGCACGATTCAACGATGTTCCTCGTGCATACCAGAGACACACTGTAGGAGTGTAAAACCGAGTTCACCGCTTGCTGAGGCGGCTTGTACGAGCAGTGACATGATATCATGAGAATCACGCCAATTAGACACCTATGATTTATTTCTGCATATTTTTGAGAGACATGATGTCTCAGGATGTAACAAAAAAACACATATTTTTTGAACTTATGATGCACACTAATGCAAACATTCGATATATATATATATATATATATATATCTTTTTCATGTGATGATGATTTTACAGATTATGCAAATGTCTATCTAATACAATGTTAGCCACTATACCAGTTAATGCATTCATTCTCCTAGGAATATGTTGATATGTAATATAATCAAAATGTCTTTCCAGCAAATGAACATGTAAATACAACCTTAAAATATGAGGGTTTCTAACTGAATAATGTCCATTAAGTTGAAGAACAACAAGTTGTGAGTCCAGATTTACAACCAATGCACGAATGGTGAGGGTAATCACCTTGGTTAATAGTTCAATGACAACACTATACTCAGTGAAATTGTTTGTAGTTCATCCTAGAAAAATACCATGTAGATCTATCAAGTCACTAGTAGGGTCATAAATCACCCAGGCTGCCGAAGACAAGTTCCAAGTAGTGTGGGAAGCACCATCTACGAAACCGACATAAAGGGTAATAGAAATCTACACAATAAGCAATGACCCAATAAGCAGGAAAACGCTCGTAAGGCACACCAAGCCAAAAATGTAAAAAAATGAAAAGAACATCTATGTACACAAAACATGCACGAATGAATCATGCATAATATTTTTTGAGATACAACCCATTTCTGGGTTGATCCAGAGGATGACCTTCATAATCAATGAGCTCATAGTCCCCATTCCACAAGACACATTTAACAATGTAGGGCCCATGCCACATGGGTTGAAATTTTCCTGCCCCCAGCTTATCGTGAGCTCGATCGTACAGGAGGATGAGGTCTCCTTCTATGAAGGAACGAGGGGAAAATGACTGGTCAAAATGAGCTTTGACCCGCTTCTTCTGTGCCTCGATGACCAAAGCAGCAAAGCAGTGAGTTTCATCCAGCCTTTCTAAGTAGAGAAGATGCTCTTATTCTAGTGAAGTGTTTGACAACAATTCAACAACCAACTTGAGCGAAGATATTTCATACTCAATTAGAAGGGTAGCTTCCGGAACGTAAACAAGCTGAAATGTTGTGAATCTTGTCGCATTCTTAACTGAGGTTTGGTATGCCCAAAGAGCCAAAAATAACATGAGATTCTAGTTGGATTTGTGCATCCCAATCATACGTTCAGGCATGGTGACAAGAAATTTATTGACAACTTCAACCTGGCCATTGGCCTGAGGATAATACGACGTTGAGATGTTGTGATGCAAGCTCAACTTGGAAGTCAACTCCGCCAGCATATAATGTCGAAAATGGGAACCATGATCGATAACGATGGCTTGAGGGACACCAAACCTAGAAATTAAGTGATTGAATATGAATTGAGCTACTGTCTTACCGTCAGTGACAAGTGTAGGCATTGCTTCTACCCATTTGGTGAAGTAGTCAACAACTACAATGATATAAGCATGCCCCCCGGTCGAGTGAGGGTTACACGGTATAAAATCGATGCCCCACTTTGCAAAGGGACCAACGGTAGTGACAGGGTGGAGATGTGCAGGCGGCGCGCGCATCTTATGCTGATAAATATGGCAATCATGACATTTACGAACAACAATAATGTAGTCCTTGAAGATGGAGGGCCAGAAATACCCAGCACGAATAATCTTATGTGTAGTGGCATAACCAGACATGTGACCTCCATAGGCACCACTGTGACAATATTTCAGGGCTTTCTCAGCCTCCTCGAGAGTCAAACACAGGCGGAGAATGGAATCTACTCTTATGCGGTAGAGTGTATCTCCGACTATACGATAAGATTGTGATTGATGACAGATGCGTCGGCGAGCATCCTTCGTCAACTCAGATATAAAAGTAGAAGACTGAAGATATATGATGATATCATCATACCAAGGATCGAGGGTGCTAATCAGAAAAAGCAAATTGTCTAGAATGCATTCCTCAGAACCAGACGGAGCAGAGTCAGAGGGGAGGGAGAAGATCAGATCGACAAAGACTAGTGATTTCTTTGACTTGGCTGTAGTAAATTCCAAATCGAACTCTTGGAGGATGATGATCCACTTCGAGTACTTTCCCCCCAGCAATTGTCGATACAATATATAAGTCATAGGGTCGCAGTCAGAAATCACAGTCACAGTACGTAGCAGAATGTAATGATGAAAATTTTGAACTGCTTGAACTGCAACCAACACTAACTTCTCCACATGAGCATAGCGTGTTTTGGTATCGAGAAGGTTACGAGAGAGGTAGTAAATAACATGCTCGTCACTGTCGTCATCGTCTTGCACCAAAACTGTTAGTATGAATCTCAATCGCAAGCATACGAAAAAGGTTCACTTTAGCCGTGCATAACAAATATCCCTAACAGCAAAGATGGATCACAAGCATTCAAAAAATGTTCACTTTAGCCATGCATAAAAAACAACCCTAATAGCAAAGATGGCTACCAATATCTTTAGATCTACAATTAGTTGACCACGATAAATGATGCAAAATCTAGATCTATGCATTAAAATACATTAGGCAGTAAATAAAAGCAAGAGTTCCTCCATGCATCCAATAGACAATACAAGAATGTTTTAAAGATTTTTTGTATTTTTTGACACCTGGGAAGGGAACATAGAAAGATTTTACCAACCCCCGTCAATGGGATGGGTTCTTGTAAGTCCTCAGCACTTCAGATCTAAAATCCCTCTCTCTTAATGGTGTAGAAAACCCAGACAAAAATGGAACTCAAAGGGAGCTCACAGGAAAAATGGTAGAAAAATATGACAATGATGGTGGATCAAAGTCAGACCAAAAGTATAGATCTAGAGTGATCTCTAGGTAACAAAAGGTAGTGAGTGAATGGAAAAACCCTTCTATTTATAACAAAATATTGAGTTAGTCTAGATATTGGTGCATAATTAAAATATTATTAACCAATTCAAGATCCAATTTTTATGGAATATTTTATTATATTTGTTGGAGGGAAAAAGAATTTGACTTTGGCTTTATCCCTTTATTTGTAAATAATAAATAAATAAATGATTTATTTATTATTTTAAGGATGTGGCTGAGTAATAATAAAATAACTAATGATTTATTCAGTTATTTATAAATGATTTAGTCACATTTAACAAGGAATATTATTTAATAAGGTTTAAATCATTATTCCTATAAAATAATAAGATAAATAATGATTTATCTAATTAATTTTCCTGTTTTGGGTTAAATATGACCAGGAATATTAATTAAACTGTTGTTTAACTAATTATTCCTTGAGGAAAATAAAAAAATGTGGATTCATTTAATATTTCCTCATGGGGTTTTCTGTTTAGACCATAAACAACTTAATAAATGGGGTTTACGAAGTTATTTTTCATAGTGAAAGCAATTTTACTTAGGGTAAAATTGGTCTTACATGGTGTACTTAGGTCCATCTAATAGTAAGAGGTTAGATGACCAAAAAATGGTGTAATAGATTCCCCCCCAACGTGCGAGCGTTAGGAGCTAATCATATGACCGAAGTACATTGTAAGAACTCAATCACTAGACACCGAAGGGGAAGTGAGAGAGAGAGAAATGTAAGGTAGACAAAAGCACTAGAGGACTAGACCCTGAGGAAGCGAGACTTACAGGTGCGACAAGTCTCTTTTATGAGTGAGTACCTGTGCTATAGGCGGCGCGGGAGGCATACCTATGCCCACCGAGACAAAGTACAAATAATAATGTGTCTAGTAAACAAGGGACTGAACTATATAGTACATGCTGGCATAAACATGAGCCAGGTAAAAACATGATAATGAATCCCACATACATACTATGCTTGGGATAACAACAAGGACTTATACAATAACATCTGATTACATGAGATATAAGTACAACCAAAGTGCCCCTGTAAACAGGAAAGGGCTCTGAAAATCTGACTGATACATTCAAAATAAAAGGCACTGCAAGCGACTGAGGCTGACATCATCAAATCTACAGAGCTGCATCGAAGGCTGTAATGAAGAGGTCATTCGGGCATGTGGGGGGCTACCTGAAGGGCTACCCCCTCACGAGGTTTGAAACATCTCTCACACACCCGGGAATCATCGGTACAATTTGTTGCATCACTGAACCATCAAGTATATAGATCTCGATCATGCTGTAAGGAACTGGAGCTGAGAAAAAATCAAGTCAAAGGGCAATAAGGAGTCCCTTTGCCTGATCCGATTCAGAGAAAAAGAGTGGAAGCTGGAACCAAGGTACACCGCCCTTTAGACCTATCTTTTGGAATGAATTATCTGATGTCGACAGAAGGAGGTCCGCCATAGGTGAGGCAATAAGGGATCCTCAACTAAGGCACGAGAGAAAATAGTAGAGCGACTGACAGACTGACACCAGGGAAGATGATGAAATGGGGGGTACTGAGTAGCAGACGGACGACTTCCCTTGTTAGAGCATAAAGGGCATGGATGACCTAGCAGCGACTGACACAATATCAGAGGGGATAGGGAACAGTAGGATTGAAGGCCACAATGTGCAACACGAGAGAGGAACCAAGCAATGAAGGATGGAGGACTATAGCGGGATACAAAGGGACTCGGGATAGACTCTGTGAATGCGATGATGACTCAACTCGGATGCTCTAAATAAAGGGCGACTCGTTGATGCTGCCACACAGAAAAGGTCTGGTGGGGACCATAAAGACATGAGTACAATATGGTTACTCATGACGAAAATCAACATGAGCATGGAAAAGTATGGAGGCAAAGTGGTGCCCCAAGTACAAGTGTTGCAAGTGACAAAATTAGATTTTTTAGGAGTGGTGAAGTGACCCTTTTTGGAAAAAATGTGTCCTGGTGAAGTATCAAATCACCAAAAACTAACAGATACCCATTTGAGAGCTCAGTGAGAGCTTTCCAACAGTACAGACGGTTTCTCAAACTGAGCTACGGTTTGGCCACAACAAGCGAAATAAAAATCAGGGGTTTCTCTTTTAATAAGGCATTTTCCCTCCAAATTCACTCATTTACAAGTGTAGATGTGGTGAAAGTAGAGAGGAGAGAAGGCCCTAAATCTCGCAGTGAGCATATCGGACAAACCGACCGTTGGAATCGAGATATGTCAGTTGCAGGTAAGAGACCTAACCCTACTATTTCATTTTAGTGGATTGAAAGTTCAGTTTTAGGCACCCAGAGCTCATGAACAAGCCAGGTCACACTTTTTGGGGTATGTTCTATGACCTGGGTAGCAGGTACTGGGCAGAAAACTGCGACCTGTCAGAGAAAGGGGCTTTCAAATACTGTTTTTGGCTGAGAGTTGGGATTTGTATGGTTGAGGGGCATAGGTTCCCCCAAGCATGTTATGGTCATGCCAAAATGTATTTAGAAAGGGGGAATCTAAACACATTTTTATGATGTGGTGTGCTATTTGTTTTTGTTATGGTTATGCAATTCGAGAGAGGGAATGGAGGATTACCAATCTCTTTTGGTACTGCATATATGGAGAAAATGGACTTAAGTTTATGGGTTGACATACATGGTGTCGCTATCCCAAAGAGAGGATTTGGAGATGATGAACTGGTGCTCTCCTAGAAAACCCATAGGTTGGTCAACAACAATGTTTAGGGGATTTGGTTGCTGATGTAAGATGAAGGAATGATGAGGGGTATCATCCCTAGAGTGATCTGAAGTGATATGGGACTCTAGAGGTTCTTCTAAATGGGGAATAATAATGGTACTAGAGTCGGCACAACCAGATACACTAGGAGAGTTGTGGAGAATTTCTTCTCTCGGTCTCTCAAATATGGGTGCCCCCTTACCCAAACATTGGGTGTCAATGTAATGGCCACAAGGTGTATGCGGTTTGAATACATGGGTTCGATGTAAAAGGGGATAAATAAAGTTAGGGGTGGTGACTGCTTCCATAATGTCGTCATCGTAATAGAATATGGGGTGACTGGTGGAAGAAATACTACCTGACGCGATGACGCTACCTAACTCATCATCATGAGAAGAGAGGTTCACATGCGCATCGTCACAAGGGGTGACAGAAAAACACGTAGATGAAGGATCCATCGATGTTGAGCCCAAGGTGAGCACTGAAGGGAGGTCAGGCGAAACAGAAGGGGAAGTCCCACAGGGGTCTTCCACCATGGATCTCATAGATGATGACAGGTAGTGGACAGTGGCCGAAGACTCTGTCATTTCGATATCCAGAGGGGGAATGTCCATGGGAGTGGATGTATCCTCTGGTTCTGCTGAAGAAAAACGTGCGAATAAAGGAGCGGTGGAATCGTTGCGCTTGGCCTCGAATTGGTGAACTACTTCCAAAGAGGAGCGGTACTCTTTGAGGCAGGGACAAAGGTAAGTATAGTGGCCATGGAAATCACACAAAGCACAAGGGTGATTTGTGCACAAAGACTTGAGTTTCTTGGCTCAATCAGGTAAAGTAACATGGAATTTTGGGATATCAGACTCAAGAAAAGCTTTGTTGACCATGGGCTTGATGTGTGGAAACTTCGGACAGGTATGAGTGGCATGACCGACAACATCATAGAAAGGACATTGGATGGTATGCTTTGGAGGCCGAGGCAGGGCAGGGCAGGGTTTGTTAGGGCAGCCTTGTCTTTAGATGCTTTCTTGTGAGCTTTGCCCCGTTACGCAAGGCTGTCAGGAGAAGGTTCCTGTTGAGGTGGCTGAGGCACAGTAGCAGCGGGAGGGGTCATGGGGACTGGTTGAACTGGGGTCAAAGCAAGATAAGGTTTGGGTTGACCAGGTAGGGTAGTGGCTGGGGGATCAAGGTACCAGACGGGAATCCCCAGGGTCAGGTTAGGAAGATATAGGGTAGCCATGACAAGTAACGAGAACACTCAGGGAGGGGGAGCTAGGAACGGTATCTGACCGTAGGGGTAATGGCTAGGCGGGACGAATCCAAGATGGTTAAGGCCTGGAGGAACTATTCCAGGAGGGTAGAGAGGCTCATGGATACTAGCTGCAGGTGAAGGGCTAGGAGGAGAGGGTCTAGAAGGCTGAATCAAAGGGCTAGGAGTAGGTTGCAGAGGGCAAGGCTGCTGACTAGCCGAAGTGGGCTGCTTGAGGGAAGCCCAAGACGATTGTATCACGCAAACATTCAATGAGCTAGGATCAGAGATGGGAGGAGGGATAACAGGGAATGAACCAAGCAAAGAGGAGTATTTGTAGACTCCAAGTGAGACACTGGTCAAGGGATCGACGGTTTTCTTATTGGCCACCGAAGATATGATGGACTTAGGGGAGGTTTGAGACTTCGGTTCGTAATATGTCAACTGGTCAATGGTGAATATATTTCCATTATGGGGAAATGACATCTTGCGATGAACTGCAGATGGTACAGTAGACATCGCATAAGTGTAGCTACGACCTAATAGAATGTTGTAATCTATGGGGGCATCAATGACTTCTACATCAACGCAAACAACCTTGCCCATAAGAGTAATAGGATAATTGTGGAATAGGCTAATGGGCTGGGAAGCGTGGCCGTCCCACGCTCAGAGGGTGATCGTGGAAGGGGCCAGCTCAAGTGATCCGAGTTGCTTCCAAACCGAAGCGGACATCACACAGGTGGATGCCCCCTCATCAATGATACAATAGGAAACGTTGGCGTTCCAGATCTTGACTGGGATTTGGAAGGCGACAGAAGATGGAAGAGGAGGATGTTCGAACTGGTCAACATCGAAGATGATCAAGCGATCATCTGAAGGATCTACAGCGCCCATGGAATATAATAGAGCTTTTCATTGTGAAGGGCACGACTGGAGGAGTTCCAGCATTGAGATGGCAACATGAAATTGCGCCAAATCATCTACTATACTATACGAATGGGCAGCTTTTCCAAAAGCAGCGTTTCGGTGTAATGGTCCCTTAGGGATCTTGGTATGAATCTCTATCTTAGGCTGAGGGATCTGCAAAGGACCATTACTTGTCGAAAGAGGCTCTGTAGAACCTAAAGAAGGGGGCTCGGGGGCAGACGTAGCGGGAGGCTTGTTGTACTGATGGGAGCAAGTCTGAAGGTTGAGGTCAACGATTATAGGTTGTTCAGAGTTCATCATGAGAATATGGTAATTAGAGGTACCAGATGGAGGAGGTTGAGTGGCTGCCTGACCTTCAGGTGTTTGGGTTGCCACAAGTCCTTGCTGAGGGAAAGGATTAGTAAACACAACCAGCTGACTAGGTGCAGCATTGGGAGGGATGGAAGGGGAGGCTTGCTGTCCTCGCGATGCTGCTTGAGTCTCCCACATCTACCGAATTTATGGTAAAAGAGGACAATCATGAGTTTAATGACCATAAACACCTCTACATGAACAAGTCTTATTCGTGCGAATAGGCTTGTCCTACTTGGGTTGAGTGCCCTATTGCTGGTTAGCAATGTTAGGTGCATTATTTTGAGGATTAGGTCCACGATTACTAGGGGCAGATTGATTTTAAGTGCCTTTCCTCTTCTTTTTGGAAGTAGGAGGATTAGTCGTGCCTTGCTATGTATACACCTACCCCTGAGGGGGTGGTGGCTGCTGTTGCAGGGGTTGAGAAGGCAAGGGACGCGGGGGTACTAATGCTTGAGGAGCTGGAGCAGCAGGCTGTGGATACTGATAATAAGGAGGTTGGGTAACATTGTGGTAAACAGGTTGGGAAAAAGGAGGCATGTCGTATCCTGGATACATGCTACTAGGAGGGGGGAAAGTGCTGGAGGTGCTGGCTCCTCCCTGAGGGAAACCATAGCCCATGGGAGGCTGAGCATATGGATGAGAAAGAGCTCCAACAATACTGTTGGCAACATGATATGCCCCCAATGCAATGGCACCACAAGGTCTAGGAAGATCAGGTAGAACAATATAAACATAACCAGATTGAGCGTAGATCATGTCATATTTTGATGCAATCTGGAGAGCGCCTTCTTCGATTTGAGGGAAATGCGATGCGCCATCTTTGCCTATAGCAGGAAAAAGAGATCTAAGGAACCAATACATGTAGACATGGTATTCGAAGGTAGGGGCTTGACATAGGCTCTTTTTTCTTTGCCATTCCTGGACATGATCGGATAGGCGGGTCGCAAAAGATTCATAGAAAGAAGTCAAAAGTTCGGTACCAGTGTCATAACGAAGAGGAAGCTGGAAATAAGACAAAAAAGCTCGGGCAAGAGTCACAAAAGTGGTATGAGAGGATGAGGCCTGATCAACATACCACTTAGAAGCTTCGCCAATAAGCGTACATTGGAACAATCGAAGACGGACAAAGTCATCGGTGATAGAGTTAAACGAACACCACATGTGGAAAGATCGAACATGGTTTGTAGGATCTTATCCAGCAAGACCTTCAAACTTGGGGATGTCAGAAGGGAGCTTGGTTGACATATCAGGCCAACCAGCATCATGGTGTATAGGGTCATTGGTCAACTAGTTAAAATCGGGAAGACTGAGGCCTGCCATATAGGGGAGCAAGGGAGAAACCGAGGTAGTTCCTGTTGCAGTCCCACTAGTAGTATTCCCAACTTTAGGGTCGAGGCTACCACCAGCGTTAGGTCTTGAACCAGACATGGTGAAGGTGACAGGGGGAGAACCGAGGGCAGAACTAGAAGGGGAACCCAATACCAGAAGAGGAGTCAGAGTGCGGACTCAGTGGAGGACTAACTCGAATCCTACGCGGAGGATTAAGTCTTCCTACTGGAAATTGAGGATGAAGGCCAAGAAGTCTCCAAGATAAATGCCTTGGGGGCGCAATGATGAAGGCACAAACACGACATAAAGGGAAGAGAGACCAACAAGGGAAAGGAGGTGCAGGATCAATTGATTATAATGTTAAAGTATTTTCCTGGTGCTGTTAACCAGGCTCTTCTTCACTTAGGGTGTGTGTGTTAAGTGTGTAAATTTTTATTTTTAAACACAAAAGTTTGTAAAGAAAAAGAAAAAATGTGTTGTATAACTGTAAATAAACCTGCAAATAACAGTATATGAAACTGAAATAATAGAAAATATACATCTAATAATGCATTAATATAAACCCAAGGAGGCGGGCCTCTCAACAATTAGTCTGTAGGTGGGCAAAAATCTAGTTAAAACACACCAAATAGCCAATAGATCTAAATTCAGGAGGGACAATGATCTAAAGGTCAGATATGCTGGAAATAGGTGCAAAAAAACAACAAAAAATCAGAGGAAAATTTGTTGTAAATGAGGTGGCGAAAGGCTATAACCTGGAGGGAAAGGAGGGGACCCTAGAGGAAAACCCAAAAATAAAATAAAAGGAGGTGTTTTGGATGGATTAATAACCAATCTAAAGTGGATCTGAAGGTAAGGGATCATATTTGAAAAATGGCTGAACACACTGAAATTTCAGACGACCTACAGCAGCTAAAACTCTTCCACGAAAGGTGGAGGGTACTGATGCTCTAGGGGGCTAGGTTCCCACTTTGATGAGTAAAAAAGAACAAGTATAGGTCCAAAACCGTGGGAGACGGAGGTCAGACAACCCTGAACAGAGGCCCAGACAAACCCAGAAAAATGTCAGAAAAAATCCCTTAAAATGTCTAGGTCGCAGTTTCTGACCTGTTTTCTGTAGAGGTCGCAGGTTTTGGCCTTTTTCTGCACCCTGGAGGTCCAGGTTGCAGGTTTAGGCCCAAAAAGTGTGACCTACACTTCTAACACTCTCGGGAGCAGGTTTCAGAAAAAAATTTCTTCTCAGCTACGGCTAATGCTTGTCACCTGCGCAATAGGTCCAAAAACACACGAAAGTTAGAATTTTCAATGTTTTAGGGTCTTATAGGTTAAAAACAATATCAAGAAAAGAAAAACAAGAAGCTGAAGAGAAATCCTAGCGTTTGAAGCAGCTGGATATGCAGGGATCTGAAAAACGACAGAGGTTGTAATCGCAAACCCTTGTGGAGTCGGGAGTTGTTAGTATGAATCTTAATCAGAAGCGTACGAAAAATGTTCACTTTAGCCGTGCATAACAAACAACCCTAACAACACATATGGCTGCCGATATCTTTATATCTGCAATTAGTTGGCCAAGATAAATGCTGCAAAATCTAGATCTATACATTAAAAGACATTAAGCAGTAAATAAAAGCAAGAATTGCTCCATGCATCCAATAGACAAGACAAGAATGTTTTAAAGAATTTTTGTATTTTTTGACACCTGGGAAGGGAACATAGAAAGATGTTACTAGTCCCCCTCAATGGGATGGGTTCTTGCAAGTCCTTAGTACTTCAGATCTAAAATCTCTCTCTCTTGATGGTGTAGAAAACCCAGACAAAAATGGAACTCAAAGGGAGCTCACAAGAAAAATGGTAGTAAAATATGACAATGATGGTGGATCAAAGTCAGACCAAAAGTATAGATCCAAAGTGATCTTTAGGCAACAAAAGGTAGTGAGTGAATGGAAAAACCCTTCTATTTATAACAAAATATTGAGTTAGTCTAGATATTGGTTCATAATTAAAATATTATTAACCAAATCAAGATTCAACTCTTATGGAATATTTTGTTATATTTGTTGGAGGGAAAAAGAATTTGAATTTGGTTAAATCCATTTATTTGTAAATAATAAATAAATAAATGATTTGGTTTAACCGGATGTTATAGCGTCGTCAGCGAAGAAATATCTAACAAAGATGGTCAGGGTGGTCCTTACATTTGGCTGAATGAGCCAGAAGGTCATCCAGATAAGGCTAAACGATGTGCTTAATATCGTGAAAAGCATATGACATCGCTCACTGAAATGTGGCCCCAACATTTTTTAAGCCAAAAGGGAGCTTTTTGTATGTGAAATTACCCCAAGGATAGATGAAGGTAGTCTTATGTTGATCAGTGAAGAGAATGTTAATCTGGTTATAGCCAGAAAAGCCGTCCATGACGGAAAAGATCTCACTCCCAGCGCATTCATCAATGATTTGATCGATAAAGGGAGTAGGATAATTATCCTTAGGACAGGCCTGGTTTATGTCACGATAATCAACATAGACCCGAATGGTACCATGTTTCTTATCTACAGGGAAAATGTTGGACACCCATTCTGTCAAGGGAATCAGATAGATAAAACTAGCGTTGAGAAGTTTTCCAACTTCACCCTTAATGGCGGCAGCCTTTCTAGGGTGCACAGGACGAAGACGCTGGTGAACATGCTTTGAACCAGGGTAGGTAGGAATCTCATGCACCACTATACTGGGATCGATGCAGGGCATCTCTTCATAGGACCATGCAAAGACGTCGCGAAAAAGGGTAGTATAAATTTGAACTTCATCTGAAGAACAGGTGACCCCGATATGGATGTTCTCGACGATCCCTGGTTTCACAGAAATGTCAATAGGCATCGTTTGTGTGATGTTACTCAAGTTACCCTCCGTAAAAATTTAATGTGTCATAATAGCCGTTTGAAGCGGAGGAGAAGGAACTTGCGATGCAAACCTCTCAAGACACGTACACATGGCCCTGAGACCAGGCATGAACGAGGAACGATGATGACTATCATCCCACGAAAGATCCTTGAGAGACATAGTTTCCACGATGGCTTCATCGGAGGAAAATATCTCTTTCAAGGGATCGAGAAAAATCTGAATCACGGAGCCAAGGGGATTGAGAATAAGTGTCAAGATACATGATCAAGGGAGCATGATTAGAAGGAAGAGGCTCCGAAGTCGAAATAAGTTCACAATAGTTTATCTCGATAGGAATTAGTGGCATCAAATCTCTGAAAGAATCGATCTGTTCAGACGAAGGGATGATCCATGGGTCGTCAGATTGAGAGATCATATTAATCTGAACAGTGTTGGGTGGAGGAAGAGGAAAAATACCCATGAGGGCAGGATCTTTGAAGAGACCCGGCCCTACGCTCTCATAGGGAGTAGGAATTTGATCCACATATGGAACGTTGTTCTCGGAAGAAGAAGTGAAGAATGACAACTGGTCAACAGTAACAATCTTTCCTTCATGCGAGAATTTCAAAACACGAAAGAGAGTGGACGGAACACACATCATGGCGTGAGTCCAACTGCGACCGAGGAGAAGATTGATTGAGCTTAGCGTCAACTACTTCAACTTCAACATTGACTGTCTTCCCTTATAATGTAATCGGTAAACTAGCGAGAACACTAAGAGGTTTTGATTCCCTTCCATCAAATTCTTCAAGGGCATTTGGTGATGAATTCAGAGCCGGAGAACCAATGGGTTTCCAGTAAACAGATGACATGACGCACGTAGACACACCCTCATCCACAACTGCCCAATGGATATTTAGACCATTAATACCAACTTGTATGATGAGCGCAATTTTGTGCGAGAGTCGTGGAACGAAATTATCCAAGCCGAAAGAGAGAAGGCTAGAATCAGCAGGATCAACCCTACCGATCACAGATAACAGAGCCTTCCGTTGAGACAGACAACTCTAAAGTACTTCTAATGCAGAAATTGCAGATGGCGCCTGAGCCAGATCCTCAATGATACTGTAATGTTGAGCAGCATGGGCGTTGGGATTGTAAGAAGACTTACGGAGTACACCTTTGGAAGGTGGCCGTACAACGGGCTCAGTACTGGATATTTAAATCTAAAGAGGGCCAGAAGTAGGTGGAGGAGGAGGACCATCAGCGATCTCTTTCCCCACTTCCTAACTCGATCCAGTATAATCTTTCGACCAAGTAGCGATAGAAATAAATGCAGAACCATTCATCATGAAAATATGAGAGCCAAATGAGGCAGAGGGTTGAGGTTTCTCTGCCATCTGGGTCTGCTGTGATGGAAAAAGTTCTTTGAGAACAACCGTAGTTCCCTGAGTTCCTTTGAGCAGTCTACTTACTTTGGCCCGTCAAGGACAGTCCTTAGTGTAGTGCTCTTCGTCACAAATCAAACAGGGGTACTTCGGCTTACACTGTGAACCATCATCAGCACGAGGTTTAGATGACTCTAGTTTCAGGGTATCGGCTTTGGCCTTACCTTTACCCTTAATTTTTCTCTTGGAAGTCTTATCTACTAGATTGGCTTGAATGACGTTGACTTCTGCGGTTTTACAAGGATTTGGGGTAGACTGAGAAGCAGTATCATTAGAAGGGTTAGAATTTTGCTTCCCAGGATTTGAAGGAGAAAACTTTCGAGAAGTCTGAGACACAGAACCTATGATACCGTCAATGAATAGTGTTTTCGGTGCTTTGGAAGTTATGGGTCGAGGAGCATCAGGCAAGATATCATACAACGTGCCAGACGGAGAGTACATGAGATAGAGGTATTGGGCACGAGCAATGGCCTATTCTTCGGTTACACATGCCCCCATAGCTATGTATTTAGCGATTTGATTGAAAAATGAGGTAGTGAACCAATAAGTTAGACGCTGATCAGGAATATCAAACGTAATCAAGCGATGATGACGCCTCCATTCATGAATATGATCCGAGATATGAGTAGCTCGGTCCTGTTTCAAGGATGTGAGGAGGTGCGTCCCAGTCTCATAATGAACTGGTAACTAAAAATGCATAAGAAACACCATGGCTAAAGAGTTTAAATCTTGAAAAATGCCATAAGATAATTCAAGGTACCACTTTGCAATGGCACTAGTAAGAGTCCATTGGAAAAGACAGAGTCAGATGGATTAGTCAACCTAAGAGTTAGAAGAACACCACAAGTGGTAGGTCATAACATGCGCTTGGGGGTCTTCTCTGGACTTGCCCTCAAACTTAGGACAATCACCAAGAATCTTAGTTGGAACTGGAGGACAATACGGCTTATGAAGAATTGGATCGTTCATTAAATTTGACACATCTGGCAGTTCCAATGTAGCAAGAAATGGTAATTGAGGATTAAAAGGCATCAGAGGTCTTTGATAAGGACCCGTGTTAACATTCCACCAAGTCTGGGAGAAATGTTGCCCCCATATGTTTTGTCCCAGAGGATTCTGACCATAGGGGATATAAGCCTGATATTTCTATCCATACTGGGGTTGAGGACCGGGATACTGATTCTGAGCATACCATTGAAGTCCTTGCTAAGAAACGTATGGATTTTTTTGCGGAATGTAAGCATTGCCTTGAGGTGTATTATACACCATCTTGGATTGATTTTGAGGGTAATAAGTGAAACCTTGGGGCACACTATATACCACCTGATATTGACCTTGATGAGGGTAAGTAGCACCTTGAGGTTGAGCAAGTGGACCCTGCTGAGAAGGTTGAATGGGTTGCTGAGCTGGTTGAACAGGTTGTTGGGCTGGTTGAACAAGTTGAACCGGCTGCTGAGCGGGTTAAATCGACTGCTGAGTCTGGGGAGGCTGTCTTTGCTGAGCAGGTTGGCCTAGATACTGAGGGCCACTAGGTTGCCCTTGTGAAAGGGGTTGGCCCGATGGTTGCGATGGAATAGGTATTCCCTGATAATTAGGTTGACTCGGAGTAGGACCGTAGGGTTGTCCTTGTTACACAAAGTTTTGGCCTTGCTGTACATAAGGCCTCTGCTGTTGCACAAAAGGTTGTCCCTGTGGTGGGTACATTTTTCCCCCAGGAACATAAGATGCTCCTGATTGATATTGATATTGAGGTTGACCAGAAGGACCATAGGGTTGCTGGACCGAAGTTTGACCCTGTAAGGGTTGTCCTTGCGGACCATAAGGTTGTCCCTACTGAATCAAAGGTTGTCCATGTAAGGGTTGTCCTTGTATTACCGGCGCTCGATGAGGGACGGTTCGATAAGGATCAGCCGGAAACAGATAAACAACCTGATTTGGATCAATAAGAGGCAAATAGACGGGGTTACCGTAGACATCATAGTGATGCAGAGGATTGACAGGAGCCTGGGGCTGCTGAGAACCTTGAGAGTTCTGCTGCTGAACAACCAACAAATACTCTTCAAAATTAAGGCCGCCAGGAATAGCAGAGGAAGTCGTAGCCACACTAGAAGCAGGCGTATCCTCTGCAGCGCGGGGTTGTGATTTACCCAAGCCGGGATTGACAAGCCACGTAGGATTAAGAAAGATAGACCTACGAGTGTGAAAATATCCTGACAATTGATGTGTAACAACCGGTGCAGATGAAGCCACAAAAACGATAGGTTGGACTTGGACAAATGTAACAACGACCAACGAACTAGGTGTCGAAGGCGAAAATCCTAATGAAGGAAGGACCGAACTCCTTGGAGGAGTTGAAGTACTGGAATGTGCTATGGATGCAACACCAGAAATAATCTGACTCAAAGTCCGATAACTGTGTGGAAGTGACACCGATGGAGGAGAAGATTGATTAGAGACATGCGAGAGATCTTCAGGGAAAAGCTGATATTCCCCTGTGGAAACAGGAATTTCCTCACTGCCATCAGGACTCGAAGAATCCATGTCTGATGAAGCCGTAAGATATTCGAAAAGACGACGAGGACTAGGAGGTATAGTAGTAGCTATGAAAGGCGATCTCGAAGTAAGAGGAGGGAATTACTCCTCACTCCCAAAAGTAGACCAAGCACCCTGAGGAGGCCAATTAAACTCAAATTACTCTTCAGGAGGAGATCGAGTAGCGAGAGGTTGAACACTCAGGAGAATAGGCTGCGCAAGCTCGGAAGACATATTGGATTGAGGGGTTTCAAAAGAAACATCAGGAAAAAAACTACCACTAGGAGGCGGTGAAGAAGACGACAAAACTAGTGGTTCTGCCACTGTGACAATATTTCAAAACAGGAAGGAAAATGAGATAGCTAATTCAAGGCTTCAAGACCAAACTCTAAGGAATTACAAAAACAATCCAAGTAAAGAAATTTTAAGAGGCATGTGATCGTGGGTAATTAATTTTACGACACTGGAACAAAACTTTGTTATTTCATGTTTTAAGAGTCGAGAAACAGACAAAAGATGACTCTAGTCACTTTCAATTTTAAATGAGCGTGAAAGGATAAGTGCTCGATGATCTCTTCTCTTTTTAAGGAGTCACGAAAAGATCAAAATGACTACTCAGGTAATCTAAGCAAGAGGGTGTACCAAGTTTCCGTGAACTGCCATATACACCTTGGTGATCAAATGAAAGAGAAATGACCAAGGACTTAATGTACGTGCATGTAGTCTCCCTGAATGTTGTGTTCGGTGTATCACGGTTACAGGGCGGTAGACTCAACTTCCTATGGATAAAGGATTTGAACCTATGAGGGTCTCCCTTTATATACACGACGGTACGGGGAGCACAAGTCCGTACTAGTGTTGTCTAAGGCCAGATGGCGAACGAAAACTACTAGGTTTAACGACCCTGGAACACGTCACTAGCCTAGACCTATAAAAATGTTTACGTTAGGTTCCAATGCTTCCTTAGGTTAATTGAATAAATTTTACAATTGATCTTGAATTAATGTTTCAGTTTCAAGGCCCTACCGAATTTGATCTCAAATTTCCTAAATGCAAGCTACATGCAATAGAACACCATTTTCCATTCGATGAATGCTAACTAAGAGAAGGATAGAGATCTTTCAGAAAGCAGCAAACAATGAAAACATGCGAAGAAGTCCCCTAATGCATCTAATACAATCAAAACGAAAAAAATGAAAAACTCTTTCCTAGATGCAAGCGCTAGTTATGAAAAATAACTTTTCATTTTCGATGCAAATGAAAGGATGCAATTTTTTGTTTTTTGAATGAATAAAGCACACAATGCACTAATTATATTAAAAATCAAATCAAACACTAGTTTAGAGCACTATGAATTTAGATATCTCAAAACAAACAATCCAAAAGCAGTGTAGGCATCAAAACGTACTCAAACCAATGATGCACTCTTTCAATCAAAGAGAAATATTTCGAAATCACCCAAATGAGCAATGTGATCTATGCTTGAAAACGAAGAGATGGAGAGTCAAGAAGACACAAAAGTAATCGTTCAACAAACCAAAAACTCAAAGGATCAAGAAAGACTCAAGCAACCGATCAGGGAATCGAACTGACAAGAAACAAAAAGACTCGAACTTCAATTAGAAGGCTCAGTGAGCGAAAGACACCTAGAACCCTAGGGCTATGAACTGCACTGATAAGAAAATAGACAAACAACTGAGAAGAGCAAGATGAAAGCAGTAAAAAAAACTCCAAGAAGACCAATTGCAAATCAAGAAACAATCCATAGTCAAGCACAACTGACCAAAACCTCAACAAAAGGGTAAAACCAAATCCTACAGGATGCGACGCGACTTTGAGGCTGTAATCTGCGTGAAATAGGGGTTGGCGCTACTGCAACAAAAGAAACCAGTGCCAATTGACGCGACTGTTCAAACAAAACTCGTGCCAAGCCAGATAACTATGGGAGGTGGGAAGAACTAGTGAGCAGAGGTCAATCTTGACACTCTAGAGCTGAACAAGAGGATTCCAGACAATCAAACAAGCCAAAAAAGACAATCAAGCAAGCAAACGACCGCAGTCGACTTGACAAGACAAATTCCTAAAAGGAAATGAAACGAAAAACTCACACTGATCCCCAATGGAGTCGCCAATTTGTTGGGAAGGTAAATTCTCTCTGTGGAAAGAGATGATCCCTCTAGCCCTAGAGTGGGTCTAGCAACAAACAGACAAGCTAAAATGTAGGTTCCTAATTAATGGATGAAAAGGACAGGGTAGATCGACCTACTTGGAGTGCAACGCTGTTGTCGCTGTAGTGGTGGTGGCCTCTTGATCTTTGTCTCGACGGGTCACAATCCTTCTGCAACAATGCTTGGATACCTGCACAAAGATCAACATACAAGACAATGATTTCATTCATAATCTACTAACCAGTCAAGGAAGGTTAAGCATATTGCATCAAATAAAACACGTTAACGCAAGATGGGAACCAGACAATAGTCATGTATATATATAAACAGAAAAAATAGTTACAACTAGAGCCTTGACGTCGCAGCCTCCTTCGTTGGGGAATTCGAATGGGGCAAGGACACAAGCCTAAGCTCTGTCGACAAAGGTCTCTTTCCGTTCTATCTTTCTGGTGAAATGTTCAAGAATTATCTTCAAACTTTCAGCTATAATATGTTCAGCTAGCTCGTCAATGGAAGATGAATTTATTTATAAAGGGAGAGGAGGAGTTTAGGATCCCTACAATGGTGGAAGGGAGGCCTTATCCCTTGGGAGGTTTCCCCAAAAGGTGGAAAGAAGAGGCCAAAGGAGGGAGGTCGTGGTTATTTAGTCAAACTACTCCAGATGACTTGCCCACGAAGTTGTTAGGATATAAACTTTGCCTCTATATTTAAAAAACATTCCATAAACAGGTTGCCGTGGGTAGCTCACTGGGATAGAGCGCCAATGGGTGTGGGGCCCAGTGTTAATCTTCCTCATTGGCACGAGGGCATAACGGTCTACTAGCGCCAAGGCAAAAACATGTGTTTCTGATGGTTTGCTCAGGAAATTGTCAACAGAAGGAATGTTTTACTCATGGAAAGGGATGCAATGATGGTATTTACAAGGCATGACACTTTTTTTTAGTCACAGAAATGATCCTCAAACGTGCGGGATGGGGATTGCAGGGACAGTGACAAAATGTTGTGTAACAGCTGCTCCTCTTGATCATTTGATGCAAGGGTTGCATTCTCCTCCTCCTCCTTGGGCTTCATCCCACTGCTGCTCTGCCATCAAGCTTACACTTGAGCAAGTCTCTCCTCATATCTTCCTGCTGAAGATTTTCCCACATTAATTCCCAGTCAGGCAACTCCTCTCTGCCTAGGATGCTCTGGATAAAGACCTGCTATTCTTCGGACATGGAATTTAAGGAAAATCTGACCATCTCTATGGCCCGAGGAGTTGCTCCCATAGTTGCAAGCTGATCTTGAAATTCCTGAACTTTTGCAAGGAAGGGGTCCATGCGTTCTCCCTTTTGCATCATGGTAGAATGCAACTTCTTCTCCAAGAATATCTTCCATTGTTCGGAAGAACCCTCATACAACGTAGCCAACGCTTCCCACATTTACCTGGTTGTATGTGTGCTAGAAATATGTGAAACTATGCGATCCTTCACTCTATTGAGGATCAACCATTTAGATTTTTCCATGCCCTTCTTGAAGGCTCTCAATGGTGTTGCATCTACTGGTTCAGCTATTGCACTGTTGATGAAGGCTTAAGCTCATGCTCATCCAGAAGGAAGGATATACTTGCCTTCTATATTGCGTAGTTGGAGGCACCCTCCAATCGATCTTAGTCACACAACCAATTGGCTGCCATATCATGCAATCAAATGTCGAATTGCTGCCTCTAACCTTTGCACAACTGGCTCTACGTACTCCCTACTGGAGTAGGCAAAATAAGTCACAAACTCGCTGCTTCTGCACGGGAAATCAGAGTTTCTTGGGAAAGAAACTCTTTGAGGTCAGAAATCCCCCAAATGTGTCTTCTTCTCTCTCTTCTAACTATTTATGCACCAACAACTGCTGCTACAATGAAAACCATGTCCCACCAGCTACTGATCTATGTTGAATTTGCTGTGTTTATCCCTCTACCTTTAAAAAACTGCAAACTGGAAAATCCTACCTCTCTGTCGGCTCACTGAGAGAGAGATTTCCTTGTAGATTTAGCGCTCCTAGCTTGGAATGTGTAATCACTAGGGAAATCAATCTGATGCTTACACAACTCTTTGATATCCTACTTCTTTTTCAACATTGGATCCTTATTGTCTACTCTCTTTCTCTTCCTGCACTGCTAAACAAGCTTTGATACCATGTGAAAATTCGGTTACCCGAATCCTACTACAACGACTGATGAGAATTCTTCTATTTGTTATTTACTTGAACAAATTATTTATTGTGTTCTACAATAAATATTAAAACTCATACACTACAACCTTCACAAAATAAACTGTGGAAAATAAATTTGTAGAAACAATATCTAAGCAAGAATAAACAATATACACAAGACACCGTTAATTTTGGACTAATGTCCTTGGAAAAAACCAACGACGGGAAAACCAGTGCAACAATCGAGGGTTTGTTTATTATGCAGTAATTTTGAATACAATATCGGATGCCTTATTGGGCATCCAAACAGAGAACCACATCGTCAAAGGGCTAGTGAGTATTACCTCACACTAGCACTGGAAACCTCACACTAGCACTGGAAAATCTTGATTGACCAAACATTGAGTTGTTGAACCCTATGCTGCCTCTGCGCAGTTATGTGTCACTCTGAGTGGGGACTACGTCACCTCTACTTGTTGGCTCTTCTGCTGGTTGGATACTAATATTTGCCCCCTCCGGTCTCACACCTTGACATTTCATCACTCGATCTGATTGATCCTCAGTTGAATCTCGGATCCCCTCAAGGCTGCAACGATGCCTCTACTAGCTCTATGTTGTGTCTACGTAGTTGCTACGTTGCCTCTCTACGTGCTGCCCTATGTATTCTCTTAAATGTATTCTTGGCTCAGGAAATAGCCAACCGACAATTATCTCTTTTCCTCTCTGCAATAATATTCTCGATCGATCTTCTCCCTGAGCACTGCTCACTAAAGAATTTTGACCTCTACACTCTGTCAATATCTCGGTGTATTTCCCAAATGCTCCATCACGTCCTTCTTATAATATTCTCGTTGAGACTTCAACGAACAAGATTAAATCGTTAATCAACGGCTAAGATTAAATTGACTTGATCTTCATCTTTTCTAGAAGATTCAAACTCTGTTTTTATTAATATGCTTTAATTATTTTAATTTCCTAAGTTTAGACTTGCTCCCATTAAAAATAATTATTTATTTTCATAAAACACAGTCTGAGTGGAATTTTCCAAAACTCTTTATGGGTTCTTTGGAGTACATGTGCCTAAGCCTCCCTTCAAATTTTCAGACTTAGATCACATCCTATACTACCATAAATCAACACTCACTCTTAGCGAGGAATGTGCTCTAGCAATACACCCATTTGAAGTACTACTACAATTCTGAAAAATATCCCTCTGCGATGTTGATGTTTTACACTAATGCCCACCAACACTGCACTGCTGCATCCATGCTGCTATTGACCCTACATATTGTTGCCACTATAGTGCAACTCTATTGCTTTTTGCAACAGAAAACATCCAAAATTTGAACTAAGTGTTCAGTTGTATACATCTCGTACTGAAGATCTGACTGCTGCTAGTCTTTGTGTTGTCCCTCTAAAGTTGATGTGTTGTTGCTAACTATAAAATGTGCCTCCCTGCACTTCTACCAACTTTGCTATGTGCTGCTTAGATTTTGGTGCTCTCTAGCCACTGCGTTATCACTTCTGCACTCCTCTACACTGACTAAAACTTGTCCATCCTGGTACTTATGTTTTGGGCTCTCATAGAAAGGTGATGATCTGAGAAGTGGACTCCTTAAGGATCCTTCCCAGCTATAGTTATGTTGAACAACAAATCTATATCACCGCAATTCTCCCTTGGATATATGTGGGCAATCATCGCGAATTCCTCATCCTCGATATTTGGAGCTGCAGCGTGTAGATCATGCTTCTCATCTTTGTCCTTCTTCTTAAGAGGAAATTGTGTAACGTAATGTACCATCTTGCCAAACCAGAAGTACTGAATATTTGAGACGTCCTTCTTTCGGCTCCGCTGCCCCTTTAATGCAAGGGATACATTCTCCTCCTCCTCCTTGGGCTTCGTCCCACTGCTGCTACTGCCATCAAAATTGCACTTTAGTAAGTCTCCTCATCACTTTTCTCTGCCCAGGATCCTTTGGACAAATACTTGGTATTCTTCGGACATGAAATTTAAGGAAAAAATGATCATCTATGTGGCTTGAGGAGTTGCGCCCACAACTGCAAGCTGATGTCGTACCTCCTGAAGTTTTGCAAGGAATGGGTCTACACGTTCTCCCTGCTGTATCCTGGTAGAACGCAACTTCTCCTCCAAGAACATCTTCTACTGCTCGGAATTCCCCTCATACAACGTAGCCAATGCTTCCCACATTTCCCTAGTTGTCCTTTTGCGGGAAATATGTGAAACTATGTGATTCTTCACTCCATCGAGGATCAACCGTTTGGCTTTTTCCATGCCCTTCTTGAAGGCTCTCAATGGTGTTGCATCCATCGGTTCAACTATTGTACTGTCGATGAAGGCTTTGAGCTTATGCTAATCCAGAAGGAAGGAGATCCTTGCCTGCTAGATTACGTAGTTGGAGGCAGCCTCCAACCGATCCTGGTCATGCAACCCACTTGTTGCCATCTTAGCTAATCAACTGTCAAATTGATGGCTCTAACCCTTTGCGCAACTAGATCTACGCACCCCCTGTTGGAGTAGGCCAAATAATTCATGAAGTCCTTGCTTCTGCACACGAAATTAGAGTTTCTTGGGCAAGAAACTCTCTAAGGTCATAAATCCCCGTAATGTGTCTTCTTCTCTCTCTTCTGACACTTTCTGCACCAGCAACTACTACTACATTGAAAATTACATCCCACCAGCTGTTGATCTATGTTGAATATTTTGCGTTGCTCCCTCTACCTCTGACAAAATGCAAACTGGAAAATCCTACCTCTTTGTTGGCTCACTCAGAGCGATATTTCCTTGTAGATCTAGCCCTTCTGGCTATAACGACGCAATCATAGGGGAAATCAATCTACTGCTTACGTATCTCTTTGATCTCCTACTTCTTCAATTTTAGATTCTTCTGGTCTGCTCTCTTGCTCCTCATGCACTGCTAAACAAGCTTTGATACCATGTGAAAATTTGGTTACCTGAATCTTGCTGCAACAACTGATGAGAACTCTTCTATTTGTTATTTACTTGAACAAAATATTTAATGTGTTCTACGGTAAATATTGAAACTCATACACTACATACTTCACAAAATTAAACTTCGGAAAATAAACATGCAGAAACAAGATCTGAGCAAGAATAAATAATATAGACACAACACCGTTATTTTTGAACTAATGTCCTCGAAAAAACCCAATGCGAGAAAACCGGTGAAACAGTTGAGGTTTTTTTTACTATGCAGTATTTTTGAATACAATCTGGGATGCCTTACTAGCCATCCACACAGAAAATCTGGCTGGAAAATGCCTAGTAAGAATTACCTCACACTGACACTAGAAAATCCTAACTGACTAAACACTGAGCTGATGAGGCCTACGCTACCTCTGCTCAGCCTCTGTGCAGTTCTGCATCACTCTTTGTGGGGATTACATCAACTCTGCTTGTTGGCTCTTATTATGGCTAGATACTAATCTATGGTCCCTTCAGTCTCACACCCTGGCACTCCGACACTCGATTCGACTGATCATCAGCTGAATCTCGGATATCCTCAAGGCTACAACGCTGCCTCTGTTGGTTTTGTGTTGTCTCTATGTAGCTACTATGTTTCCTCTCTGTGTACTACCCTCTGTCTTCTCTGAATTTTATTCCCGAATTAAGAAAATATCCAACCGACAATTATCTCAACCCCTCTCTGTAAGAATATTCTCGATCGATCTTCTCCCTGAGCGCTGCTCACTAAATAATTTCGATCTCTAGACTCTATCAGTCTCTCGGTGTATTTTCCAAATGCCCCATAAAGTCCTTCTTATAATATTCTCATTGAGGCTTCAACGACCGAGATTAAATCATTAATCAACGACTAAGATTAACTTGACTTAATCTTCGCCTATTCTAGAAGATTCACACTCTGTTTTAACCAATATGATTTAATTATTTTAATTTCATAAGTTTAGAGTTAGGGTCCCATTAAAAATAATTAATTACTTTCACAAAACACAATCTGAGTTGAATTTTTCAAAATGATTTCTTTGTTCTTTGGAATACATGTTCCTAAGCCTCCCTGCAAATTTTGAGACTTAGAGCACCTCTAATGCAACCATAAATCAACACTCCCTCTTAGCGAGGAATGTGATCTAACAATACACTTATATGAAGTACTGCTATGATTCTGCAACATATCCCTCTACACTGCTAATGTCTAACACTGCTGCCCACCAACACTGCGCTGCTAATGTCTGACACTGCTGCCCACCAAAACTGCATTATTGCATCTGTGTTGCTGCTAACCCTTCATACTGCTCCCAACTGCCACTACACTGCAAATCCAATGCTTGTTGAAACAGAAAAACATCCAAAATATGAACAAAGTGTTGAGCAGTATACATCTCGTACTGAATCCTTCTAAAGTTGTTGCATTGCTGCTGAGTCTGTGATGTGCCTCCCTATACTACTTCCAACTCCGCTGAGATTCTGGCGCTCTCTAGCCACTATGCTGTCACTTTTGCACTCCTCTACACCAACTGAAACTTTTCCATCCTGCTACTTCTGATTTGGGCTCCCGTAGCAAGGTGATGATCCGAGAGGTGAACTCCTCAAGGATTCTGCCCAACTGCGGTTATGCTAAACTACAACTCTAGATCACCCCAATTCTCCCTTGGAGATATATGGGCAATCATCGCGAATTCCTCCTCCTCGATCTTTGCAACTGCAGCCTTGTTACATAGTATTTTGTCACCGTCCTTGCAATCCCCATCCCACACATTGGAGGACCATTTCAGTGACCGCTGTGTACTGTCATACATTTCCATAAATGTCATTGCATCCATTGGCATGTGAATATCATAATCTATGTTTATCATTCCTCAAGCAGACCTTCAAAAACATATGGTTTTGGGTTGGCGCTAGTAGGCAGTTATGGCCTTGCGCCCATGAAGAAATTAACACTGGGCCCCGCGCCCTTTGGCGCTCTGTCTCAGAAGGGCACCCACGCCGAGCTGCTTTTGGAAAGTTTTTTAAAATAGATACAAAGCTTCTATGCTTAAAAACTTTGTGAGCGGAGTCATCATGGTTTGTTCGACTGAATCAAGTCGAGTTTATGCCTTTGGCTTGTTAGTTCCTACAATTTTGAAACTCCCCAAAGGGATAGACCTTTCCTCCACCTTATGTGGAATCAAAAACATCCTCCTCCTCTCCTATAAATTCTTCCTCATATTGATTCAACTAGCTGAACAATCATTACTATAGCTGGTGTGTCGAAGAAAGTAGAGAAGAATCCATTGTTGAGAGAGAGTTTAAGCCCATTGCCTCATTGAGTCGAATGTCGAACGAATGCTTGAGACACGCTCGACTGAACCCTTTGAAGGAGATCTGCAACGTCAAGGCACAAGGTTGTAAACTTCTTTTTCATATATCAATAATACATGACTGGTTTCTGGTTCCAACTTTGTTTCCAATTATATGCAAAGTGTTGTGGCTCCCCTTGACTAGCTGAACAGTTGTATATGAATGTATATACTTGTATTTTGTCATCGTTTGTTTGATCTTTGTGCAGATGCATGAACATCATCACCAACACGGATTGTAAGGCGTGAAGACAAAGATCAAAGGATCACTGCCGCATGCCACGACAAAAGCGTTGGATCGAGGTAGGATATCTATTTCGGTCCATATTTCATTTATAAGCTAGGAATTGAGGAGTCCAGCGTGTTCCCTTGTTGCTAGACCCACCCTAGGGCTAGAGGGATCACCTCTTTCTGCAGAGGGGATTTGCCTGCTCAACAAGTTGGTGACCATACTGGGGATCAGTGTGTCTGTCGTCTCTCATTGATTCGTTTTGAAATTTTGTTTGTCTATCCGACTTTGTTCATATTGCCATTTCTCTGCTTTGTTTTGCTTATTTGACTGTTTCACGCCATCTCACCTATTCTCAGAGTGATAAGCCTAGTATTTTCTCAATTGCCTTTGCTCCTTTCTTTGGTTTCCTTACTCGGCACTGCTGTTTCCCTGACAATCGCATCGATTGGCACGGGTTGCCTGTTTCACGGGTGCAATTTCCCCTGTTCAGCGTGGATTACTGCTGAACAGTCACACCAAATCCTGTAGGTTTGAGTTTAGGCCTCTTTCTTGAGTTTTCCATTGCATCTTACCCTATGGATTGGTTTTTCCTCCCTGGATTACTCCACTTGGATTGTTTTTAACTTCCCTTTCTCGTTCTTTTCAGTTGATTGTTTCTCATCTGATTAGTGTGGCTTGTCATCTTGGGGTTTCTAGGTGTCTTTGATTGATTTTTTGGCCACATGTTCACTGAGCTTCCAAGCTGTGTATGAGTTAGTTTAGTCTTTTAGTTTTTTCAGCATGTTGTCTGATTGCTTGGTCATTTTCTCGATTCTACGTGTTGTAGGATTGTTGAACTATCATCCTGGTGTCTGTTTGACCCTCCAGCTGTCACCCTGAGCATAGATCACATTGCTCATTGAGTCGATCTGAATGTCCTTTCTCTATGTGAACGAATGCCTGTCTGATTTTGAGTGTGTTTAATATTTGCTTTGGATTGATCTCTTCATGTTTTGATCATTTCATTCGAGTTGCTCAAATCTATTTTTCTTTTTGTCCTTTTAGTGTAACATTGCATCATTGCTTCTCATTCACATAAAATAACAAAATTTTCATTCTTTCTCTTTATTTGAAAACGAAAAGTACTCTTTGCATTAGTGGCTTTATCATTAAAAAGTGAACAACAAGAGAAAATCCTTTTGTTTTCTGCTTTGGTTGTGTTAGTAGCATTAAGAAAAGTCCTTCTTGCATTCAATTGATTGCTGCTTTGTTGTAAACTTATATCCTTCTCTTAGCTAACTATTCATCGAATCAGAATGATATTCTTTCTCATGTAGTTGTGCATTAGAGATTTGAGATTACATTTAGTAAGGACTTGAAACTGAAACATAATTTCAAGATAAACTTTAAAACAAACTCAATGAACCTAAGGAAGCATTGAAACTTAATGCTCATATTTAGAGGTCTAGGCTAGTGATGTGTTCCGACATCGTTAAACCTAGTAGCTGTCATTTTCCATCTGGCATTAGACAACACTAGCATGGACTTGTGCTCCCCGTACCGTCGATTATATAAAGGGAGACCCTCATAGGTTGCAATCCTTTATCCATAGGAAGCCAAGTCTGCCGCCCTGTAACCATGACACATCGAACACAACATTCGGGGAGATTGCCTGCACGTACGTTAAGTCCTTGGTCATTTATCTTTAATTTGATCACCGAGGTGTATATTGCAGTTCATGAGAGCTTGGTACACCCTCTTGCTTAGAATTCCTGAGTAGTCATTTGGACCTTTCCGTGACTCTCTAAAATTTGAAAATATCATCGAGCACTTGTCCTTTCACGCTCGTCCAAACTGAAAGTGACTAGAGTCACCTTTTGTCCTTTTCTCGACTCTTAATATATGAAAAGGCAAAGTTTTGTTTCATTGTCATAAAATTAATTACCCATGATCACACACCCATTAAATTTATTTTCTTGGTTTGTTCATAAGTAATTCCTTAGTGATTGGTCTTAAAGCCTCGAATTGATTATCTCTTTTCTCTCCTGTTTCTGAGACTAAGTCACAGTGGCGGAACCACCAGTTTCGTCGTCCTCGTCATTACCTCGTAGTGAATAATCCGCTCCCGAAGTTTCTTCGAAGACACCTCAGTCTGTGGGGACTCTAGGCTATTGGCGTGCCATTATTCTGAGTGTTCAACCTCTTGCCACTCTGTTAGGAATCTGTAATTTTTGCAGATTGGTGAGACTAAAACTGCAGAAGAAACATTATTTAAACCAACTTTGGGATTCTAGGATCTAGCCCTCCTGAATCCAAAGAGGGATCTCTCTATGAATGATGTGATCTTTAATAGCTGAAATTATGATATTAGACTAGTTATGAAGAGCTTGGGTTTTGTTTTGGTTGGGCAAGGACATGATGAAGGTGAAGGCAGTTTCAAAAATGAAGGGTGAAGGTGTCTGCAGATGAAAGAATGATTTGGCTGACAGAAAGGAAAATACAGTTTTAACCCATTGGGCTATGGAGTCATAGGAGGATTTTAATTGGACAGCAAGGTTCAAGCAGGATCCATGGGGCAAGTCACTTATGTCAAAGGATCTCTTAAGGTGATTTTATGGAATGAAACAGATAGGAAATGAAGAACTAACAAATTAAGGTATAGTGAAACAACCTAAGATCAAATAAGTTCTTTTAAACTATATTGCTTCAGCATGTACTTAAAAAAACATGAGAGTATTTTGAGATCAGGTTAATACTTTTAAACTAGCCTGCTTTGAAGTTCTTTCAATTAGAAAACATTAAACAATAGTTGGAAAGCTTAAGATCAGGTAAGTACCTTTAAACTACCCCGCTTTCAGCATTTTCAATAAGAAAAAAACATACAAGTATTATGAGATCAGGTTAATACCTTTAAACTAGCCTGCTTTGAAGTTCTTTCAGTTAGAAAACATTAAACAACAGTTGAAAAGCTTAAGATCAGGTAAGTACCTTTAAACTACCCTGCTTTCAACATATTCAATAAAGAAAACATAGATAACAGTGACAAAGAGCAATTTAGATCAAGCAAGTGCCTTTAAATCGACTTGCATTGATGTACTCTTCAAAGAGAACATTCAAATGAAGAGAACATAGACAATAAAGATTTCAGTAAGAGTAGGGTACTGTTGAAAGTAAATCCTACCTCTATGTTTGCTGCTCTTTATCAGAGAAAGTGAACAGAGTGGAAACATTAAGCAAAATAACAATTGACAGTGAGAAACACATCACCATTGACACAAATCAGGATCCCATAAATCAACAACTGTATTTGATGTTCAAACCAGTTACAATCAGCAAGCCCGGTGGGTCTCTACAACTTCAAACTTCCCATATCAGCTTATATATCTTTGAATTGCAAATAGGGCATCAATAGCTTCAGAATAACTATTACATACATTCAGATGTCCAGAGACCAACATTTGCTCATCTTCTACAGAAGTATTTATAGAAGAATGAAGAGGTGGGAGGATTTCCCAGGGGTCAAGTATTATTAATTATGTAATCAATGCAATTCCTGGCCTTTGGGAACCAGGCAAGGCATAAGGTGGGAATGTAATCATTTATAACTCTGCTTCATAACTCAGTTTGTGTCTTTCGAGGCCTAATGATTGAAAAGATCTGCTTCTGGACTGTTCTTTAACCTTTAAAATAGTTTTGCCGACAATTTGGAGATAAGACCCTTGATTAGTATTTATTTGTTCGGCGGATTTTGATTTTTTGTGAGGCTGTAGGTGCCTGATCAATAAATTCAGCTTCTGATTGAATATTTTGAGGCACAGGTGGCATCGTGATAACTAAAGGGATCAATTTGCCCCAGATTGTGGCGGTGGAGGCATTCCTGCTGGATAAAACACTTTAGGTTTTCTGTAAACTGCCTTTTATTTGGGGATTAGGCTTTTGATAAGCATCTTAGACGTAATCCCCGTGAAACTGTCAATTAATCCTCTGCTCTGGTTCATTTTGGTCTTCGACACTGATACTCTTTGATTGTGCCAATTCATGGCTTTCTTGCTGGTGCGCAGGGTTTATAAGGCATCCATGCTTGAGGAAACACTGAGAAAATGTGCATTTCCACCCTGTGGATGATTTCCTTTGACGAATCGAAGACGGGAGGGTTGTCACCCTCCGCCTCTGAATATTCTTTGAAAATCGCGAGAAAATGATTTAAAACCCTGCAAAATAGAGAAACTATTATAAAATCCTGCTTTTATAGGTTAACTGCATCGGAAGGTGTGTGAAGAGAGCGGGTCCGTTGGATGGCATCATCCAACGGTTAGGATTGATCGGGAGAGATCATAGAACGGGCAAAGGAAAAATTAAATCCGAGCCGTCGATCGTGCAGAAATCGACAGTCGAGATTGAACGAGGAGGCGGAGGAGTAGGATGAATCTGAGCCGTCGAACGTGCAGAGATAGACGGTCGGAATTGGAGGTGCGAAAGTCGAACGAAGAGGTCGGGCGATGAATTGTGGGCTGTCGATCTGCAGATCAGATCGACGGCGGAGATGCCGTTGCCTGGTTATTGTGTGTGCATCTTCGTTAACCATCAGACAGCTTCGGCAAGCGATCACCGTTGGATGAGTGGGCCCAGATCGGACGGGGCACAGCAATATCGCTGGGCATTCGCGTCCGAAAAATAATGTGCGATGGACTGCGGTTATGCGCGATGGATGGCGGTTTTCAGAACAGTGCTCGGGACGCATGTCAGCCAGCTTATGGAATCGCTGCCGATTGGGAAAAAACCACCGTCCGCCGAAGAGCGGTGCGATAAAAACCACGCGGTTTTGGGCAATGGCGCAGGTCTGGCGGGGTCCACTAGGTTAGATGAATTCTGCATCGTCGGATCTGTGGATCAGATCAACGGTGCGGAATGGCTGAAAAATTCGCGCCGACAGAAATAATATAAAATAATTAAAAAACCCAAAGTTTCGAATAACATAAGGTTTTTAAAAATTTTCGAGCAGGATATGTATTATGTGGCCGGGTGCCCGATTGCAGGGCCAAAGGTTATATGAAGGATAATGTGACTGGGGGTTAAAGAGGAGGGGTCTAATCGCATATCGGGAGATTGGGTATGGAATTTTCAATCAACCCATTTGATTTATGCGATGCGATGGGCGCTGGGACTTTAGCTCTTGGTTTTTCTCAAAGAAAGCATGAAATCTGGAGTTTATAACAAAGAAGGCTGATCGCATCGGGTTCTAAAGTATAATGGCTCATCGCATCACAACTTTAGAATATGGCAAGACATGTGCACTTGGATATTTGCGATGCGATAAACGCCCTCAGAGTTGGCGCTTGGTCCCAAGGTGTAGGCATATGATCGAACGTGGTTAAAAACTTAGCCGAAGGAGGCTTAAGCTTTGTTAAAAAAGATGATTTTCAATGGTTTTCAAAGGGTATTTGAGGGTTTCGATAGAGTTTTAAACTCTACAAAGGCAATTTTATGAAGGGGAGATGAGGGAAAAGGAAAACAAAGGAAAATGATGGAAAAAGATGAAGGTTAGTTTCTGAGTGCAGGAAGGGGAAAAAGGGGATTTTGCAGCAGTCTTTCTCATGGAATTCAGCAGAATTTTCTGAGCTTGAAATGGGAACATCAATGAAGATTGAAACAAGGATATGATGTCTTCTAGAGGCTTCAAGAGATACACTTTTCTATAATGAAACTGCTCCTTGAAGGTTGAACAATTTTTTGGCCACCTTTTGATGGAACAAATTTTATAGGTGGCCAACACACTCGATCTCCTCCTGAGGAACCATTTGATATCAATTAGCATCCTCCGGGTGCTTAGGCATTTTTGAGGGAAGATCACTTGCAACCGCGTGCATCTCCATTAACGCGTGGTTTACTTGCCATTGCTCGTCGCCTTTTTTCCGACAACATGTCTTCATCTGACATGGATGCCACAAGTCCTATTAGTAGTGAAGATAATTATGTTTCTATTGGAGAATATCAGTTGCCTCCAGAGAATTTTCCTTATGTCATGGGTCAACCTTCCTCACAACCTTCATCTCTCCTAGCTGGTTATCGTTCTTTGAGTCAGATGATTTATGGTGCTACATATTTGTATCAGAATCCAATATGGTCGGGTACATCGGCTCCTTCGAAGGGGTCGTTTGTATCAGGTCCATCCCCTTTGACTCCCATCGTGTCGACGATCGTTACATCTGTCCCAACCCAGCCCACTGTTTATGAGGCTTCATCCTCACCTTCCGCTAGTGTGATTCCGTCATTGTCGCCATCTTCTGCTATTAGCAGGATGCTTCCTATTGCTTCCAGGATATCTGCTGGACCCGTTGTGTGTGGATCACAACCTCACGTATCTAGAGTCCGTCAAACTATTGGTAGTGCACCTATCTCCTCTAATCCTATTCCTGGAGGTTTGACGTATGACCAATACATGATGGCCATTCAACAACATAATTAATTCCCCCAGGGTTCTTAGCAAGTTCAAGCTCCCATCAATCCGCCGCATTACAACGATGAGCATAGAAATCACATCTATTTACATGGGCCTGACCCGCAGGGTCCGTTGTATGTTCAAACCCATCAAATGCTAGTTTATCCCAACCAGTTCACATATCTCTAAGGACAACCCTATAGTCTGCAAGGAAAACCCTCTCATTTATAGGGCCAAACTTCGGTTCAACAGGGACAGCCCTACAGTCCTACTGGTCAACCTCAAGTTCAACGGGGAGTGTCTTATGTTCCCCAGTGGTAAACCTATCCATCTCAGGGAAAAAATTTTGTGCAACATAACCAACCTTACATTTAGCAAGGCCCAACTTTTGTGCAGCAAGGTCAACCCTCCACTGCTTAGCTGGGCCAACTTGTTCTTCAGGGGCAACCTGGCTCATCTCAACCATCAGGTCAACCTGTACCCCAGGGGCAGCTTGGTGGATCTCAACATCCAGGCCAACCTGCACCCCAGGGACAACCTGTCCAACCTCAGTATCTAGGTCAACCTACACCCCAGGGACAACCTGTGCAGCCTCAGGGCCAACCTTTCATTCCTCAAGGCCAACCGATGATTTCCCAAGGTCAACCTTCGATGGTACAAGGTCCACACCAAGGCACTACTTACATTCCACAAAAAAATCCATATGTTGCTCAAACATGACCTCAATGATTCACTTAGAATCAATATCCTGGTCCTCAATCAGTGTATGGGTAGAATTATCAAAATTATAAGCCCTATGGACAAAATCCTCCAGGAAAAAACATATGGGGTCAAAATTTCTCCTAACCTAGTTTGAATCCCAATACTAGTCTCTATCAAAGGCCTGCAATGCCTTTCAATCCACAATTTCCTTTCCTTTCTAAGTTGGAACTGCCCGATGTGTTGAAGTTAACGAATGATCCCATCCTTCATAATCCATATTAGCCCCCGATTCCTATAAAGATCGCTGGAGATTGTCCCAAATTTGAAGGTAAGTCTGTAGAAGACCCCTAGGCGCATGTTATGAGATACCATCTATGGTGCTCCTCTAACTCCTAGGTTGATGATTTGATTCATTTACGTCTTTTCCAAAGGACTCTCACTAGTGCCGCTGCAAAGTGGTACATTGATTAGCTTTCCCGTGGCATCTTTCAAGATTTCAATTCTCTTGCCATGGAAGTTCTCATGCACTTTCAGTTACCAGTTCGTTATGAAACTGGGACGCACCTCCTAACATTCTTGAAACAGGATAGGGCTACTCATATCTCCGACCATATTCATGAATGGAGGCGGCATCGTCGTTTGATCAAGTTTGAGATTCCTGATCAACGTCTGACTGATTGGTTCACTACCTCTTTTATCGGTCTGATTGCTAAGGACATCGCTATGGGGCATGCGTTACTAAGGAATAAGCCATCACTCATGCCTAGTACCTCGATCTCATGTACTCTCAATCTAGCACGCTATATGAATTCTTGCCCAATGCTCCCGACATGGAACTATCAAAGCACCAATGACACCATCTGTCGACGGTATTATTGATTCTGTGTTTTAGACTTCTTGTAAGTCTTCTCCCAATCCTGCGAAGCAAAAATCTACTTCTTCCACTAATACTACTTCTCAGCCACCTCCTAATCCTGGTAAGACGATGAAAGTGAATGCCGTCGAGTCCACCCCGACGGATAAAACTTCCAAAGGTAAGAAAAAGGGTAAAGGTAAGGCCAAAACCGATACGTCGAAACATGATTCTCCTAAACCTAATGCTGATGATCGTTCAAAACGTAAACTGAAGTACCCTTGTTTGATATGTGATGACGAGCATTACACCAAGGACTGTCCACGACAGGCCGAGGTGATTTGACTGCTCAAAGGGACTCAAGGTACTCTGGATGTTCTTAAAGAACCATTCCCATCGCAACAAACTCAGATGGTGGAGAAACCTCAGTCCTCCACCCCTTTTGGCTCTAAGGTTTTCATGATGAATGGTACTACACCCGTATCCATTGCAACTAGATCGAAAGATTATACCTAACTGCGTCATGCAGCAGGGAAAGAGATCGCAGATGGTCCTCCTCCCTCGCTTGCTTTTGGCCCTCTTCACATTGAAAGGCCCAGTCCTGAGCCCGTTTTAAGACCACCTTCTAAAAGTGTACTCCATAAGTCCTCCTATAACCCAAATTCTCGTTCTGCTTAGCATTACAATATTGTTGAGGATTTGGCTCAGGCGCCATCCGCTATGTCTGCATTAGAAGTACTTCAGATCTGTCCATCACAACGGAAGGCTTTGCTATCCGCTATCAGAGGGGTTGACCTCGCCGATTCCAGCCTTATCACTTTTGATCTGGTCCCTCACTAGCTTGCTCTGATCATCCAAGTTGGGATTATTGGAAAGAATATCCATCGAGCCTTTATGGATGAAGGTGCATCTACTTGCATCATGTACGTTGCATATTGGAAGGCCATTGGTTCTCCAGCCCTTAATCAATCTCCAAATTCTTTAGAAGCTTTCGACGGAAGGGAATCTCACCCTCTTGGTGTTCTCGCTAGCTTACCTATAACGTTGGAAGGAAAAGTGGTTAATGTTGAGGTTGAAGTCATTGACGCCAAGCTCAATTATAATCTTCTCCTTGGTCGCAGTTGGACTCATGCCATGCTATGCATCCCATCCACTCTCTTTCGTGTTCTTTGATTCCTGCATGAAGGTAAGATCATCACTGTCGATCAGTTATCCTTTTTCACTTCCACCTCCTCTGGGAGCAATGTTCCATATGTAGATCATATTCCTACGCCTCATGAGAGAATAGGGCTGGGAGTTTTCAAAGATCTTGCCCTTATGGGTCTTTTTTCTCTTCCTCCACCCAACACTGCTCAGGTCAACATGATCTGTACGTCTTCTGATCTGTGGATCATCCCTTCACCTTAGCAGGTTGATTCGTTTGGTGAAGCGATGTCGTTAAGCCCAATAGAAATTGATCATTATCAAGTTGTCTTGGCATTGGCTCCTCCTCCCTTTGATCATACTCCTTTGAGTGTCTCTCTCGACACGTATTCTCAATCCCCTTGGCTTCGCGCTTCGGATTCTCCTGATCCCTTGAATGAGACGATTCCAAATGATGAGGCCATCGTGGAAACCATGTCTCTAGAGGATCCTACCTAGGACGATAGTCATCATAGTTCCTCGTTTATGCCTGTCCTTGGGGCCATGTCTACTTGTCTTGAGAAATTCTCTTCCTAAGCTCCTTCCCATCCACTTCAAACTCCCATATTGACACATGAAATTTTTGCGGAAGGTAACATGGGAAAAATTATGCAAACGATGCCTATTTACATCTCCGTTAAACCAAGGGTTGTTGAGAACATCCACATTGGGGTGACCTTTTCTATCGAGGTCTATAATCGTCTCTTCCAAGAGTTTCGAGACGTTTTTGCTTGGTCTATGAAGAAATGCTCGACATTTTTTCAAGTATAGTCATGGACGAGATCCCTACTTATCCTGACGCGAAGCCTATTTGCCAACATCTCCATCCCATGCACCCTATAAAGGAAGCTTACATCAAGGGAGAAGTTGAAAAAATTCTCAAAGCTGGCTTCATTTATCTAATCCCCTTGACAGATTGGGTCTCTAACATCGTTCCTATGGATTAAAAGCAGGGTACTATTCGGGTCTGTGTGGATTACTGCGACATCAATTGCGCTTGTCCTAAGGATAACTATTCCACTCCTTTCATCTACCAGATCATTGACGAATGTGCTGGGAGTGAGATCTTTTCCCTTATGGATGAGTTCTCTGGTTACAACCAGATCAATATTCTACCGGCTGATCAACACAAGGCTGCCTTCATCTGTCCATGGGGCACCTTCGCATACAAGAAGCTCCATTTTGGCCTTAAGAATGTTGGTGCTACGTTCCAACGAGAAATGCCATATGTTTTTCATGATATTAAGCACATTGTTCAACCTTACCTGGATGACCTTCGAGCTCATTCCGATAAGCGTAAAGACCACCCTGATCACCTCCGTCAAATATTTCTTCACTGTAGATGCTACAACGTTCGACTCAATCCACATAAATGTGTCTTCTGCGTCGATTCCAGTAGACTCCTTGGGGTTTATTATTTCTAAAGACGGAATTTGTCTCGACCCTCTTAAGGTTGAAGCTATTGTTAATCTCCCCTCCCCTTCCTCTTTACATTAGTTTCAAAGTTTACAAAGGAAAGCTAATTTCCTGGGTCATTTTATACCAAACTATGCTGAAGTAGCCAAAGGATTCACGTGATTGCTTAAACAAGGCGTCCTGTTCCTCTGGGCTGAGATCACCCGAAAATATTTCGATGCACTGAAGACATTGCTTATCAATGCTCCTCTTTTGCGTCCACCCAATTATCATTGAGACTATTCCCTCTATTTGGATGCCGCATTTAGCACTATTTCCATGGTTCTGGTACAGGATGACGACGATGGTGACGAGAACATCATTTATTATTTGAGATGCAATCTTCTCGATACAGAAACACGTTACACACATGTCAAGAAATTGGCGTTGGCTATTGTTCAAGCCGTCCAACATTTTTGCCATTATATTTTGCTTCACATAGTAACTATGATTTATGATTGCAACCCCATGGCCTATATATTAACTCAACAATTGCTGGGGGAAAATAATCAAAGTGGATAGTTATCCTCCAAGAGTTCAATTTGGAGTTCACTACCGCCAAATCGAAGAAGTCATTGGTTTTTTTCGATTTGATCTCCTCTTTACCTTCTGCCTCTGCTCCCTCTAGTTCTGAGGTACGCATTCCAGATGACACCCTTTTTCTAATTAGCACCCTCAATCAATGGTACGGTGATATCATCGCTTATCTCCAGACTTACACCTTCTGGTCTGAGCTGATGAAAGATGCTCGTCGACGTATCTCTCATCATTCACAACCTTATCGCATAGTCAGAGATACTATTAGGTCCCTATATTACTAGTATAGTCCCTTATTATTGTTAGTGTAACCCCCTTATTGTTATTATTGTACCCCTATAACCCCCATATTGTTATTATTGTGCCCTTAAATTATTATTGTTAGGTCGGCTAGGATTACATTGTGGCCCCATGGACTCCTATATATAGAAAGGAGGTTTTGTAATTTGTATAATCCAAGAATTGTTCATTCATGTAATGTATTGGAGGTTTCCCCCTCGAAGTGGTGTTGATATCTCTTTTCTTCTATTTTTGGAGCTAGTTTCACAACATTTGGTATCAGAGCTTTAGATTCTAGGGTTTCACTACTCCAAACAGGTCAACGTGGAATTTTCTCTATAAAATTTTTTTATACGAAGGTTCAGAAGCTGAAATTTTTAGAGTGTGAAGTAGAAATCCTGAGGAATATCTTCAAAAAAAATTAGATCTTGGTTTGCAATATTTTTGGAGATATGATTTGTTGAAGTTAGGGCTTTTTGCAACCTCCTAAATTTCACTTAAAAATGTCATCGCGGAATTTTCGCTATAAATTTTTTTCTACGAAGGTTCAAAAGATGAAATTTTTAGAGTGCGAAGCCGAAATCCTGAGGAACGTCTTCAAAAAATTTTAGATCTTGGTTCACAATATTTTTGGAGATATGATCTGTCTAAGTTAGGGCTTTTTTCAGGCTCCTGAATTTCACTTAAAAAGGTCATCGCAGAATTTTCGCTATAACTTTTTTCTACGAAGGTTCAGAAGCTGAAATTTTTAGAGAGCAAAGCCGAACTCTGGAGGAACATCGTTGCAAAATTTCAGAGCTTGGTTCACAATATTTTCGGAGATATGATCTGTGGAAGTTAAGTCTTTTTCAGGCTCCCGAATTTCATATAAAAGAGGTGATCATGGGAAAATATTCATAACCCTCTCTCTGAGCATCGGATTGGAATTTTGTAAAAAGTGACTAGAAGTACATGGAATATAGTTTCTTGTCTATAAATTTCAGAGCCAAAGGAGCAAACAGTGACACATGGCAAGCCGTACAAGTTTTCTCTACTGAACCATTCCATAATTAGGTCATTGTGGGAGATTGGACATAACTTTTCCTTGAAGAATCGAAATCAAGACAGACCTATGGCATTTGAAAGAAGCTTCAGAGGAATACGATAGGGCCAAATTTCAGATATTGAGGATTTGCAAGTATAGAGATAAGTCAATTTCAATATCGAGCTCCTCAAAAGCAAGTAAAAGGTGTTTTTTTGTTTTTTGTTTTTTCCGAATTGCATAAGTCCTGTTTGAAGAATCAAGTTGAATTGATTCCAAGGGAATATTGTAGAATATATATCAGTATTGGATTCTCAAATGGCCCCTAAAAAGAATTCAACACCCATTAAGCCTTTAGAAGGCTCTATTATGACTCATGAAGACGAAGAATAGCAACATGACATATCAAAATTACAAGAGCAAGTGCACTCTCGCAAAGAGCAACAAAAAATTGCATGGAAGTTTTGAAGAAAGGTGTGGAATCTAAGATGGATGGTTTGAAGAATGGCATGGAAGCTAAGATGGATGGCATGGAATCTAAGATGGATGAAATGGAAGCTAAGATAGAAAGCATGAATAATGATCTAAAAGCAGACATGGAAGATTTGAAAAAGTTGATACAAGAAATGTTTCCTAATGGTGAAAAGATAGTAGAGGAAACTCATGATGACAACAAAATAAATGTTAATCGTGATTTCATAAACTCTAATGTTGGAGGGAAGAACCACCATATTCCAAAAATGGATATGAGGAAGTTTGATGGAAAGGATGCTGTAACATGGATACTACAGATGGAGCAATATTTTGATCTCCATAATGTGCAAAACACATAAAAGGTACGCATTACAACTTTACATTTAGAACAAAATACATTTGTATGGTATCTATGGCTTTGCTCCCGTAAAAAAATTGTCACTTGGTCAATTTTTACGGAGGAAATGATAGCACATTGTGAGGATAAAAAGAGCAACACTTTCTTTAGCTAATTGATAAATCTCAAACAAAAGTGTACGGTGGGGGAGCACATTGAGGACTTCCAAAAATTGAATATAAGGGTAACCAATATTCCAAAGGAACACAAGATTGATCTCTTCATAGGTACTTTAAAGGATAACATCCAACATGAAGCTCACTTTTTGGAACCTGATTCATTGGAGAAGGCATTCAGGTTGGCAAGAAAAATTGAATGTAAAATTATGGCGACAAGGAAGCCTACCACTCACTTCTATAAAGATGGAAGTGTTGCTACTCCTAGATTTCCACAACCTACAAGGTTGACACCACAAAAATTGGAAGAAAAAAAGAGAAAAAGGGCTTTGCTACAGTTGTGATAGCAAATACACTAAAGGTCATAAGTGTGCTGAGAAGAAATTATTTTACATAGATTGTGAAGAGGAAGAAGAAAATGAACAAGAAGAGGATATACACCAGGAACCAACCCTAGAAGAGGAAGAAATGAGTCCGGCCATATCATGTAATGCATTGGCAGGAATTACCACTCCTCAAACTCTCAAGATAGAAGGACATATCAAGAAGAAAAAGGTAATAGTGTTGATTGATTCAGGTAGTACCCATAATTTTATTCATTGTAAGGTAGCCAAGGAATTGAATTCTTTCCTATACCCAGCACTAGAATGTCAAGTGATGGTTGCAAATGGATGAATTATAAATTGCTTTGGAAAATGCCATAATATCAAGCGAACCATGGGGGAATACGTATTTAGTACTCTAATGCTTTCCATTCCTATGGGAGGTGCTGATGTTGTACTAGGAGTACAATGGTTACAATCTTTGGGGACGGTAGCTTTTAATTTTCAAGAACTTTTCTTGAAATTTTTTTCAGAAGGAAAGGAAGTCGAATTATGGGGTATTGCGGGGAAGCCAGGAAGGATAATAAGCTCTAATGTCATGACAAAGCTTCTAAAGAAAGAACAACGAGGCGTAATTGCACAATTATGCTCACTAGAAGTTCCAACATCAAAATCATCTTTTTCTGCAGATCTCCAACAAGTCTTGGACAATCATTCCAAGGTGTTTGAAACTCCCAAAGGACTCCCACCTATTCGTGATCATGATCATGCTATTCATTTGACTCCAGGAAGTGTTCCTCCAAACATCAGGCCTTATAGATATCCTTGTGTCCAAAAGAGCGAAATTGAACGTATGATTGCAGAAATGTTAGAGGCGGGTATAATTCAACCTAGTCAAAGTTCTTTCTCTGCTCCTGTAGTATTGGTACACAAGAAGGATGGATCATGGTGAATGTGTCAGGATTATAGGGAGCTCAATAAGCTCACCATTAAAGACAAATTTCCCATTCCTGTGATTGATGAATTATTGGATGAATTACATGGAGCAATTTATTTTACCAAGTTGGATCTTCATTCGGGATATCATCAAATTAGAATGAAGACTGAAGATATTCCAAAAACAACATTTCGAACTCATGAGGGTCATTATGAATTTTTGGTCATGCCTTTTGGCCTTACCAATGCACCTTCTACATTTCAAGGGTTGATGAATTCCATTTTCAAACCCTTCCTTAGAAAAATTTGTGCTAGTATTTTTTGATGATATACTAATCTACAGCAGGTCTTGGAAGGATCATGTTCAACATGTTGACAAGGTGCTCAAACTATTGCAGGAGAAACAATTATATGCAAAAACATCTAAATGTTTCTTTGGAGTACAAGAGGTGGAATATCTGGGTCATATTGTATCTCACGAGGGTGTTAAAGTAGACCCTAACAAAATTAAAGCCATTAAGGAATGGAAAGTCCCCACAACCATAAAGAAGTTGTGAGGATTTCTCAAGTTAACGGGGTATTATCACAAGTTTGTTAAGAATTATGGGAGAATAGCAGCACCTCTAACAACATTATTGAAGAAAGATGCATTTTCATGGACTCCTGAAGCAACTAAGGCCTTTGAACATCTTAAAGAGGCAATGTACCTAGCACCGGTCTTAGCTATGCCAGACTTCACAAAAACCTTTATTGTGGAATGTGATGCCTCAGGAAATGGAATTGGTGTTGTTTTAATGCATGAAGGAAGACCCATTTCTTTTGAAAGTCATCCAATCAAAGGAAAGTATTTACAGAAACCTATTTATGAGAAGGAAATGTTAGCAATACTACATGCACTAAAGAAATGACGAACTTACCTAATGGGAAGACACTTCAAGGTAAAAACTGATCATGATAGTCTTAAACACTTTTTGGAACAAAGACTATCTTCAGAAGAGCAGCAAAAATGGGTCACAAAGACGTTGGGTTATGACTTTGAAATAATCTACAAAAAAGGAAAGCTTAATGTTGTTGCAGATGCACTCTCAAGAAAGAATGAAGAGGTGGAAGCAATTCTTTGTGCCATTTCTATTATCCAACCAGATTGGATAACCGAAGCAAGAGATGAATGGAAGAAGGACAAAGATGTATGGACACTCATTCAAAAGTTGAAGCAAGATCCTAGTACATCTGATACATTTAGTTGGAAAAATGATTCCTTATGGTACAAAGATCGCTTATATCTTTGTAAGAATTCCCAACTAAAACAAAATATTCTTTTGGAATTGCACACTTCTCCTTTAGGAGGACACTCAGGATTTTTAAAAACTTACCACAGGGTGAAGAAAGAATTTTTTGGGGATGGCCTTAAATCTGATATTCAAAAGTTTGTGGTGGAATGTTTGGTTTGCCAGCAGAATAAAGTTGAGATAATTAAGACCCCGGGTCTTCTACAACCTTTATCCATTCCAAGTCAACGTTGGGAGGAGATTTCAATGGATTTTATCACAGGTTTACCTAAGTCCGAAGGAAAGAGTGTCATCATGGTGGTAGTTGATAGACATACCAAGTATGCACACTTTTGTGCATTATCTCATCCATTTAAAGCAAGTACAGTTGCTACTACATTTATGGATAGAATTCAAAAGCTACATGGAAGCCCAAGGGTTATTGTGAGCGACAGAGATCCCATTTTACTGGAAATTTTTGGACGAAGTTATTTTCTTGTTTGGTTACTCAGTTAGCTCATAACTCATCTTATCATCCTCAATCTGATGGTCAAACTGAGATCGTAAATAAATTTTTGGAAGGATATCTTCGTTGTTTGGTATCTGATAAACAAACACAATGGGTCAAGTGGTTACCTCTTGCTGAATGGTGGTATAATACTTCCTTCCATACTGCAGCAAAAATGACCCCATTTATGGCACTTTATGGATATCATCCACCATCCATCACATCATCTTTAAGGGAAAATTCGAAGGTTCAAGCAGTGGAAGATCACATCGAGCATCAGCAAGAAGTTCTCCAACTCTTAAAGGATAACCTGAATTTGGCACAAAATCGAATGAAACAACGGGCAGATCAACATCGTAGCGAGAGAAGTTTTGATGTAGGAGATTGGGTATTTTTACGGCTACAACCATACAAAAAAATGTCCCTCAAGCAAGCAAAGAAGGATAATAAATTATCGCCAAAGTACTATGGTCCTTACGAGGTGTTGCAAAATATTGGTACTATGGCATACAAATTGGAGCTTCCTGCTTCTTCGCGAGTACATCCAGTTTTCCATGTTTCATGCTTAAAGAAGGTTATAGGTGAAAATATTCCAGTTCAAACAATATTTCCAGAACTGGATGAGGAAGGAAAAATCGTATTGGAACCTGAAGTGATCACGGAAACAAGAACTCGACAACTACGGAATCGATCAATTTCGGAGTATCTCATTAAGTGGAAGAACTTACCCACTGAAGATTCTACATGGGAGGATGAAAATTTTATACAGAAGCACCCAGAGCTACTCAAGCATTGAGGACAACACTTTTTTGAAGGAGAGGGGCATGTTAGGTGTTTGTGCTCAACCTAGTCTCCTAAATTGAGTTCATTTAATTGTCAACCAGGGTTGGTAAACTGCTGAAGTGAGGTGCACTGTATGTGCCTAGGTGTTTGTTTCTTACTGCGTTGTGTTAGTGTTTTATGATTTTTTTGGTCTTTTGGTGGTTTTATGTTCACAGGGAAAAGAACTAAATGCTGATGGAAAGAAGCCACTGGTTAAAAATAGAGTGAAGCCTAATTTGTTGATGACAAATGACAAATGCAAATACTGAGACAGAACCAAACCTATCCTATGACTTAGCAAAAATACAAAGCTTGATAATGACTTCAAGAAAATGAATCACAACATGAATTTAACTTGTCCAAACCATTCATTAAGGATATTTTGGAAGAGCTTGAGGAATGGGCAGCTAAGTGTAAAAATTCTCCTAATTAAACAATTAAACAATCAACTTGTAATGATACAATATCTCATCCATGATTAAAGGTTTATGAAACATATCCGGAAAAGAACACTTGTAACATCAAAAGATCTCTACTCTAAAACTAGCTCCTAATTCTATTCTGCAACTTAGTTTAACACCACTAAACTTCACTCAAAGGTTATAGATTTTTAGAATAGTCTTTTGAGGAAAGGTTTGTTTGTGAAAATAAAAAAAGGTTGTAGAAGTACTCCAGGCCTTGGACTGTTACTATCTTCTGTCCAGATGGTTATGAATTAATATAGGTTTGGAACAAAAGAAGTTTTGTAAATAATGAAGGCCGTGGTGTTTAAGTTTAACAACTAATGTAATTTAATATGCAATGGATGACAACTAAATGTAGAATGTAAATACAATGAGCTAAGCTAGAACTGAAATAAGGTGTCACTAGTCTACAATAAACAATGCTGAACTAACAAGCCATTATCAAACTTAAAACGAAATAACAGAGCATGAATTGAATGCAATTTGACTCCGGAGTGCCCTAACTAAGTTATCATGCAATTAATCTATGGGATTCTACAACCTATTTTGTCCATCATGAATGGTGTTTTGGAAGAGCTTCTTAGAACAATCCTGGCTGTACAATTCAATGCAAATGCAAACATGAAAACTGAAAGCAATTACAATTAAAAACTAAGACATCACAACTATTTCCTACCCATTGTTATGATATTTTGGAAGAGCGTTTTAAGAGTAAGATCAGCTATGCTACTTAGTGTAAACAAGCAAATGAAACCTTCAGTATCACAGTCATGCCTTAGCCATCATAATGATTTTTTGGAAGAGTTTGCTTAGAATAAGTTCAACTGTGATAATGAACAAAATAAATTGCAATTAAAATCTATAACACTACATCCATTTCTCATTCATTATCATGATCTTTTGGAAGAGTTTCTTAGAACAATTATAGCTATAGTGACTAATGAAATTAACTATGCACTCAAACTTCAAAAACGTGAAAACAAACTAAGATACTTATCTAAATTACGAAAGTAAAGCCATTCAGGAGGCAGGGGCCCTCTACCACCAGACGGAATCTAACTCAAAATCAACTCAACGCATTCAAAGCAATGCTGTCTTCTTCATTAAAGGAAAATAAATTGAAATAGAGTATTCTCGGTCTTCAGAAATATAGCAGTCAATCTATGAAATCTAATCAAAATCTAGCGCTAGCCTCTTGGTTTCCCGAGTGCATTTATATCAAATCTTCATAACAGAACTTGCAACAATACGGGGATCATTGTCTTTTCATATCAAAATCGTACTAGAACTCTAAAGATGGCAGCGTAGAGGGACAAAGGATATCTGGACTGTCCTAGTCCTATTAGGAGTCTGCCTCCTTGAATGAGTTCCCACGTACCAAAACCACGTCTAGAATTCGGTTCATTCTTCATGGTGAGCAACAAACGATGAGGACATGATGTGGAATATACCCATGTGTGGCTTTTCCTGAGAGGACACCTGGAACATGCTTGAACGTGAAGATAGCTGCAGAATTGGCGGTTAGCTACGGAATGTCTGCATTCTGTAGCTAGTTTTAGTTCAAAATGCATTACAATGACAAAATCACAAAACTTAGCAAGTTAGCCATGTTATTCATTCTAAAAGTAATTTTAACTAATTTCATTGATCATTTGGGCCTAGGATAACAATGGACAAAGGAAAATGGAGTGAAGTAAGATGAAAGAAAGAACAATCTTGGGGCCCAACATTAGTTCCCTATATTACTAGTATAGTCCCTTATTGTTGTTAGTGTAACCCCCTTATTGTTATTATTGTACCCCTCTAACCCCGATTTTGTTATTATTGTGCCCTTAAATTATTATTGTTAGGTCGGCTAGGATTACATTGTGGCCCCATGGACTCCTATATATAGAAAGGAGGTTTTGTAATTTGTATAATCCAAGAATTTTTCATTCATGTAATGTATTGGAGGTTGCCCCCTCGAAGTGGCTTATTTCTAAGGCGTTGATATCTCTTTTCTTCTATTTTTGGAGCTGGTTTCACGACACCCTTTTTCTAATTATCACCCTCAATCAATGGTACAGTGATATCATCATTTATCTCCAGACTTGCACCTTTCGGTCTGAGCTGATGAAAGATGCTCGTCGACGTATCCCTCATCATTCGCAACCTTATCGCATAGTCAGAGATACTCTTTACCGCATCAGAGCTGATTCCATTCTCCACCAGTGTTTGACCCTCGAGGAAGCTGAAAAGGTCCTCAATGACTGCCATTCTGGCGCATGTTGTGGTCACATGTCTGGGTATGCTACTTCTCAAAAAATATTTCGTGCTGGATACCATTTTTAAAGACTATATTGTCGTTGTCCGTAAATGTCACGAATTCCAAATTTACCAACGTAAGATGCGTGCGCCACCCGCTCACCTCCATCCCGTTAGTACCGTTGGTCCCTTTGCGAAGTGGGGCATCGATTTTATGACGTGTAACCCTCACTCGACCGGGGGTCATTCTTATATTATTGTAGTCATGGAATACTTCACTAAATGGGCAGAAGTAATGCCTACACTCATAGCTGACGGTAAGAGGGCTGAATAATTTCTTTTCAATCATGTGATTACCAGGTTTGGTGTCCCTCAAACCATTTTCATTGATCATGGCTCTCATTTTCGCCATTTTATGATGGCTGAGCTGACTTCTAAGTTGGGTCTGCGTCATGATAGATCAACGCCGTACTATCCTCAGGCCAATGGCCAGGTTGAAGTCATGAACAAGGTTCTAGTCACTATGCTTCAACGTACGATTGGGATGCACAAGTCTAATTGGCATTTCATGTTGTTTTTAGTTCTCTGGGCTTACCGAACCTCGGTAAAGGATGCAACCAGATTCACCCCATTCCAGCTTGTTTATGGTTTGGAAGCTACCCTTCCGATTGAATGCAAAATCCCTTCTCTCAAGATAGCTATTGAATTATTGCCTATTACCTTGCCAGAGGAAGAATGTCTTCTATATTTAGAGAGGTTATATGAAACTTGCCACTTTGTTGCTCTAGTAATAGAAGCACAGAAAAAATAGGTCAAAGCTCATTTTGATGAGGTAGTTTCCCCTCGCACCTTTGTAGAAGGATACTTAGTCCTCTTGTATGACCAAGCTCATGATAAGTTGGGGGTAGGAAAATTCGAACCCATGTGGCATGGGCCCTACATTGTTAAGCGTGTTTTACAGAATGGGGCCTATGAGCTAATTGACTATGAAGGCTATCCCTTGAATCAACCATAAATGGGTTGTACCTCAAAAAATATTATGCACGAGTCTCTCATGCATGTCCTTTTGTACCTAAGTGTGTTTTTCATTTTTGTACATTTTTTTGGCTTGGTGTGCTTTGCAAGCAATTTTTCCTACTTATTATGTCGTTGCTTACTGTGCAGATGTCTGTCACTTCTTATGTTGGTTTCACAGATGGTGCCTCCCACAGTACCCGAAATCTGTCTTCCGCAACCTGGGTGATTTATGATCCTAACAGTGAGTTGGTAGACCTTCAAGGTATTTGTCTAGGACGAACAACCAACAATGTCACTGAATACAGTGCTGTCATTGAACTCTTAACCAAAGCCATTTCTCTCGACATTCGTGAATTAATTGTGAACCTAGACTCTTAGCTCATTGTTCTCCAGCTCAACGGGAATTACTCTGTTAGAAACCCTCATATTTTAAGGTTGTATTTGCATGTTTGTTTATTAGAAAGGAATTTTGATTATATCACATATCAGCATATTCCTAGAAGAATGAATACGTTAAATGATGCAGTAGCCAATATTGTATTAAATAGACATTTTCAGAATTTGTAAAAGCATCATTGTCACATATTAAGATTTAGATAGGAATATAATCACACACACACACACACACACACACACACACATATCGATTGTTTTCATCCACGTGCATCATAAGTTCAAAAAATATGTGTGTTTTGGTTACATCCCAAGACATCATGTCTCTAAAAAATATGCAGAAATAAAACCTAGGTGTCTAATCAGCATGGTTCTCATGATAGCATGTCACTGCATACACGACTCGCCTCAGTAATCAGTGGATGCAGTTAGACACCCCTGCAGTGTGCCTCTGATATGCACGATGAACATCCTTGAATCTCACGTAATTTGGGATCCCGCTTGTGAGTCCCTCCAAATTGCACGCCTCTTCTTCCTCGCTTCCTTCACCTTGAGGGGCCGTCTCGAAATTGCATGGGACCCTCTGTGCTATGGGGGACATCCCTGCAGGTCTCTCTGGGCCAACATCTGCAATGCATGGATAAATATAAGAACATATATAAACAAAAAAAATCATAATACTCATCGAAATCAACAAATGAGTTTTTACCCAAAGCCTCATCCCAGTCATCTCCTTCTGGGAGTGGAAGGTCCAGGTCACCCATGAAATTTGTGCCGGTATACAGCCATTCCTCTACTACGATGAGTTTTCGGCGGAGCCAATCGAAGAATTCCGGTTTCCATGATATATTTTGACCACCTCCTGATCAAGTCATCAACTCTGCCCAATGGACCATGCATGGCTCTCTTGATGGTGGTGTAGGATGAACAATATTAATATGGATCCGTATCTAAATTATTTCAGCTTTCCATTCTTGCACTTTGTTAACTGACGCTTCAAGTTGATTGTTATGGATTTCGCCCAATTGCAAATGGTTGAAGCCATGCAATCCACGAAGTTGAAGCTACGTCTTTGTAGCTTCGGATCATTGGAACTTAAATGTTCCATTGGTTCGAAAGAACTTGATCCATCCAAATAATGATCATGAGAAATTGCATAAATATCTTCCTGAAAAAAGAGTGGATATAAAAATCATTTTTGCCGAGAGTTATCTTCCTTTCTGTATCTATGGAATTCATCCATTTCCAAGCCTCAGCTATGGCCCTCGTTCATGAGAATAACCTCTTCATTTCTGAGAAAATACATGGTGCAATCTAGTCGGAACAAGATAGGAAAAAAGAGATATATCTGAATATAAAGATTCTATCTTCTATAGATTTACTACCCAAGGATCTCATTCGTCATGAGGAAGAACAAAAATCTTTTATCCTGGCAACCAATCACTCTCCTGACTCATGGAATAAATAAACCTGGTCAGTACACTATATATCTTACACATCCGTAGTCGAGTACTTAGGACTCATTGTGAGTGTATAAATCCCTGATCTACTCAGGGAAAACCTCCCAATATTAGGTGCTAAACTGCTCTTAACTTCTGATCAGTAAAGGGAATTCCTCACTCACTTAATTGGAACCAGGAACAGAAGCTCATTTCTCTGGGTCTACTTATGATTCAAGTCATATAGCTTTCTCCATTGACTCATTCGACTTAACCGCGAATTGATTAAATCCTATTCACAATTATCACATTTGATTCGAAAGGATGAGCATATTATACATCCATCCAGGTATATAATAGACATTTCCCACCCATTTGATTCCTTGAATCAGATCCAGTCCTGATCGAATACAATAAGGTATCCAAGAAATAATATCAAGTATCATAAAGATCATATGTTGGAACGACATGCTTTTTTTTCTTTCAGTTCATTATACTTCGAGGATCAGTCGTATTCTTCCGAAATTTACCGATGGTATCGACGAGTTTTATACTTCATTCAAATGTGTAAAAGATCTTAGTCACACTTAAAAGATAAAGTGGCTAGAAGGCATGGCAATAAAGGTATTATTTCAATAATTTTGCCGAGACAAGATATGCCCTATTTTCAAAATGGAAGATTCAATATTACTGGATCCTTATGAAACATAATATATTATCATGCATGATGCAATAATTGATTCTTAAGCATTACCATTATAGCCCACTTCTCCCCCATACTATGAGTGAAAGGGAAAATGTAAAAACTACCATTAAAGTAGCCCAAGTTATACTGACTATGGGGCTTGAGATCTAGTGGCCCGAGTTATAGTGTGTAACACTACCCGTAATGCCAAATCAAGTATTGTCTAAATATCCACTTTGCCGCTCTTTGATCCTTTCTTTACTCCTGGGCAGACTCTATCTTTTAGCATGCCCATGCTCTTACCAAGGGGCTGGGTACCTGTCAGGATCAGTTTCTCTCCCCTCCGCGACAATCCAATGATGAAATAAATGTCAAAGACTTCTATCTCCAACTCTTGGTCATGAATATTGAATCTTTCTTGATCGATGTGCCACACATTGATCAAATACTGTAATAGTTCCAACTGAGCTCGTAGACATGGTGTTAAGAATAATTTCAAGAGCCTGCAATTTCTCAGGGAATCCATACATGCATCGTTTTCCATGGCTTGTTCATCTTCCTCCCCGTGTTCTCGTTCTTTCCACTCGATAACCATTTTGGCTATTGTTTTCCCTGCAAAACCATAATTGAGACTCCCATTACACACAATTTTGACACTTGAATCGATTAACTTGGGCGTTTTAGGGGAAAATTTGTGCGTTTATTGGCCGGGGTGATTGGTGGTGCTATTTTACAAACAGTGGTGCCGATTGGCGCCTCCCCTTTGAAATTCTGCGGGGTTGGGTGCGACTTCGTGCCCAGAACCCGCGCCAACCGCCGCGATCAACCCATGACAAAGCCTTCCCCAAAATGCATCAAAAACTAAAATGCAAGAAATGAAACATGGCTTAAAATTTAGGAGAAGATGAGAGCTCTTACATGGAGAAAGAGGATTTGCAAATGACCTCCTGGATTGCCTGCTGTCAGCTCCACAAGTTCACAATTAAAAATGGTAAAATTCTCGCAAGAAGGTGAAAAGGTGAAAAGTAAATTGTTTTTATTATTTGCATAATTTTATAACCTTTTCTAAACCCTAATTAGGTTTTTGACATATTTTTTGATTATTTTATTGTTTTATCTCGAAAAATGGGTTTTACGTTTGTTTCTTGTGCAGCAACATGTCCTAAACATGACGAGAATGAAGCGACGAGTTGTATTTTTTACTTTTTCGGACTCGGTAAAAACACAAAAAAGTCACCCCTTGGAATCATCTTTTAGCTCTTTTCTGACTCTCGAAAATTGAAAATATTGTCGAGACTCTTGTCGTTTTGAACGCGATAAATGCCACGAAATGAAATCTGCCCAGTATATATTTACCCCTTTTTCAGGTTGGGGCAGATTATTTATGAAAAATGAATACCTTAGTCGAACATGGCTAAGAGGTTCTCCTAGATATTGTTTTCTACCTTTTCGGATCTGTGGGACTATCTACGAAAAGGGACCTGCTAGAGTTTTCTTTTCCACTTCTTTTCAAACTCTCTAAACATGAAAAGACGCCGAGTTATTCCTTTGTCAGACTCGTTAAAACTAAATGACATCGAAAATCGTCACCATGACGTTACCGAGTTCCTCTTTCCTAGGGCTCGTAAAATGTACTAGGATGGATTTCTCCGAAGGAAAAACTTATATGACAAGCATATGCTATCCCCTTCAAGCTTGTTTCCAAAAATAATTGGGGTACTTGCTAGAAATGGTGGGGGAAAATGGAACCAGATCTTAGTCGTGTCGGCAATATGTCACTCTTGAAATTTGTGTCGAGTTGGGGACATCCCACATTCTTCATTTTTCCTTCATGGGTTTGGGTTATCTGTTTTGACCTCTCATCTTCTCTTTACCATGTCACCATGACCTCAGATCTCTTGATGTCAAATACTGCCAAATTTCAGAGTCGTGTCGCCAATATGTTCAAGAGAAGTTCCTTCTGCAGTTTCCAATCCCTGATCCTCTGTTTAGTCGTGATTCACTATCATCTTATTCCTCTGTCTCGTGTCAATGACATGGGAAACATTATGGCCCTCCTTCGACTGATCACTTCCTGTCGACTTCAGCTCATTATCCAGGAATCTGATCTAGAGACTCCCTTCTGGTACCTTAGAGCTTGCATGCCTCAATGGCAATTTATTCACATTCAACATAAGGTTGTCATCATTGGCCTTCGATAGAGTGATTTCGTGGGTGTTCGAGTCCAACTCATTTTCACATTCTGCGGATTGTACTAGTTGTACCTTGAGAGCCATTGTCATTATTGGTGGTTTCTCTCATGCCTGTTAACAAATTTTATCATTGGCTGGTAATCAGGTGATTTTCTTGCATGTTCAACTTAAGCTCATTCGTTTTCATGCTTGAATTTGTACTTGTTCGGGTCGAGATGGAGCACAAGACCCTGGGTTTTGTCTGATGAAATCCAGGCTGCGAGACAATTTGGTTTATCATAGCTATATGCATGAATCTTTTGATTGGATGGCTGCAACCATACCTGAGTCTATTTGATGATCCTTTTCACTGGATCGCTGCGTCCATACCTTGGATATTGTTATATGTACTATATTATGGATGGCTGTGCACATACCACATATTCATGTATTAGAGATATCAGTTGTACTTGTTCTTGTAGGTCTTCCGATGGTGACGTTTTGGTTTGGGCATGTTCTCATAAAGCATTTCACCCTTCCCTCTCTCTCGGACTTCATGCTTTAGGGGGAATCTGTTACACAGTATTTTGTCACCGTCCCTGCAATCCCCATCCCGCACATTGGAGGACCATTTCAGTGAACCCTGTGTACTGTCATACATTGCCATAAATTTCATTTCATCCCTTGGCATGTCAAGATCATAATCTCTGTTGATCATTCCTCAAGCATACCTTCAAAAACATATGATTTTAGGTCGGCACTAGTAGGCAGTTATGGCCTCGCGCCCACGAAGAAATTAACACTGGGCCCCGCACCCTTTGGCGCTCTGTCTCAGAAGGGCACCCACACCGAGCTGCTTTTGGAAAGTTTTTAAAAATAGAAACGAAGCTTCTATGATTAACAACTTCGTGAGCGGAGTCATCATGGTTTGTTCGATTAAATCAAATCGAGTTTCTCCCTTTTGCGTGTTAGTTCCTAAAATTTTGCAACTCCCCAAAGGGATAGACCTCTCATCCACCTTATGTGGAATCCCAAACCTCCTCCTCCTCTCCTATAAATTCTTCCTCCTCACATTGATTCAGCTAGCTGAACAATCATTACTATAGCTGGTGTGTCGAAGAAAGAAGAGAAGAATCCATTGTTGAGAGAGAGTTTAAGCCCATTTCCTCATTGAGTTGAATGTTGAACGAATGCTTGAGACGCGCCCAACTTAACTTGTCAAAGGAGATCTGCAACATCAAGGCATAAGGTTGTAAACTTCTTTTTCATATATCAATAATACATGATTGGTTTCTGGTTCCAACTTTGTTTAAATTTATATGCAAAGTGTTTAGCTCTCCTTGACTACCTGAATAGCTGTAGATGAATGTATATGCTTGTATGCTATCATAGTTTGTTTGATATTTGTGCAGACACGTGAACATCATCACCAACATAGAGCGCAAGGCATGAAGACAAATATCGAAGGATCGCTGCTGCGTGCCATGAAAAATGCGTTGGACCAAGATAGGATATCTATTCCAGTCCATATTTCATTTATAAGCTAGGAATTTAGGGGTCCAGTGTGTTCCATTGTTGCTAGACCCACCCTAGGGCTAGAGGGATTTCCTCTGTCCGCAGAGGGGATTTTCCTACTCAACAAGCCTACAGATCATGCTTCTCATCTTTTTCCTTCTTGTTAAGAGGACATTGTGTAGCGTAATCTCCCATCTCGCCACACCAGAAGCAGTTAATCTTTGGGACGTCCTTCTTCCACCTCCGATGCTCCTACTGCTCCTTTGATGCAAGGGTTGCATTCTCCTCCTCCTCCTTGAGCTTTATCCCACTGCTGCTACTGCTACCATCAAGATTACACTTGAGTAAGTCTCACCACATCTCTTCCTGCTGAATATTTTCCCACATTCCTTCCTAGTCCGAAAACTTATCTTTGCCCAGGATGCTCTCGAAAAAGACATGGTATTATTTAGACATGGAATTTAAGGCAAACATGACCATCTATGTGGCCTAAGGAGTTTCTCCCACAATTTCAAGTTGATCTCGAACCTCCTGAAGTTTTGAAGGAAGTGGTATACGTGTTCCCTCTTCTGCATCCTGGTAGAATGCAACTTCTCCTCCAAGAACATCTTTCATGTTTCGGAAGACCCCTCATACAACGTAGCCTACACTTCCCACATTTCCATAACTGTCCCTTTGTCAGAAATATGTGAAACTATGTGATCCTTCACTACATTGACGATCAACCATTTAGATTATTCCATGCCCTTCTTGAAGGATCTCAATGGTGCTGCATCCATTGGTTCAACTACTGCACTGTCGATGAATGCTTTGAGCTCATGCTCATCCAGAAGAAAGGAGATCCTTGCCTTCCAGATTACATAGTTGGAGGCACCCTCCAACCGATCATAGTCACGCAACCCATTGGCTGCCATCTCACCCAATCAACTGTCGAATTGCTGACTCTAACCCTTTGCGCAACTGGCTCTATGCACTACCTATTGGAGTAGGCCAAATAAGTCACGAACTCACTTCTTCTGCACAAGAAATCAAATTTTCTTGGGCAAGAAACTCACTGAGGTCAGAAATCCCCCAAATGTGCCTTATTCTCTCTCTTTTAATGATTTCTGCACCAAAAACTACTACTACACTAAAAACTGTGATTGATCGACATTGAATCTGATGCGCTTCTCCCTCTACCTCTGACAAACTGCGTCCCACCTCTCTGTCAGCTCACTTAGAGAGATATTTTCTTGCAAATCTAGCCCTCCTGGCTTAGATTGTGCAATCATTGGGGAATCGATCTACTGCTTACGTGACTCTTTGATCTCCTGCTTCTTCTTCAACACTGGATCCTTTTGGTCTTATCTCTTGCTCCTCCTACATTGCTAAACAAGATTTGATACCATGTGAAAATTTGGTTACCCGAATCCTACTACATCAACTGATGATAATTCTTATATTTGTTATATAGTTGAACAAATTATTTACTGTATTCTATGGTAAATATTGAAAATCATACAATAAAGCCTTAAAATAATTAAATTGTGGAAAATAAATGTGTGGAAACAATATCTCAGCAAGAATAAACAATAGACACACGATACTGCTATTTTTGGACTAATGTCCCTGGAAAAACCCAATGCAGGAAAACCGGTGCATCAGATGAGAGTTTGTTTATTATGCAGTAACTTTAAATACAATATGGGATGCCTTACTGGCTTTCCACACAGAGAATCTGACTGATAAATGGCTAGTAAGGATTACCTCACGTTGAAACTGGAAACTCTTGACTGAACAAACATTGAGATGATGAGCCCTACGCTGCCTTTGCGATGTTATGTGTCACTCTGCATGGGGATTGTGTTACCTCTGCTTGCTGGCTCTTCTGCTTGATGGATATGGATACTGATCTTTGGCCCCTCCGGTCTCACACCCCAGCACTTTGTCACTCGATCTGACTGGTCCTTACCTAAATCTCGGATCTCCTCAAGGTTTTAGTGTTGCCTCTGTTGGCTCTGTGAGAGGCAGCATAGCTGCTACGATGCCTCTTTGCGTACTGCCCTTTGTCTTAGCTTAAATGTATTCTCGGCTTAGGAAAATATCCAACTGACAATTATCTCTTCCCCTCTCTGTAATGATGTTCTCAATCGATCTTCTCCTTGAGCACTGCTCACTAAAGAATTTTGATCTCTACACTCTGTCGGTCTCTCAGTGTATTTTCCAAATGCCCCATCAAGTCCTTCTTATAATCTTCTCATTGAGACTTCAACAGTGAAGATTAAATCATTAATCAACGACTAATATTAAGTTGACTTGATCTCCTTCTTTACTAGAAGATTCACACTCTGTTTTAATTGATATCCTTTAATTATTTTAATTTCCTAAGTTTATACTTGCATTACCATTAAAAATAATTAATTAATTTCATAAAACACAATCTAAGTGGAATTTTCCAAAATACTTTCTGGGTTCTTTGTAATATATGTGCCTAAGACTCCTTGCAAATTTTTAGGCATAGAGCACATTCGATGCTACCATGAATCAAAACTCCCTCTTAGAGAGGAATGTGCTCTAACAATACACCCATATGAAGTACTGCTCTAATTTTGCAACATCTCCCTTTGTGTTGCTGATGTCTGACACTGCTGCCCACCAACAGTGCTCTACTACATCTGTGCTGCTGCTGACCCTGCATACTGTTGCCAACTACCACTGCACTGCAACTATGTTGCTTACTGCAATAAAAAAAAATCGAAATTATGAACTAAGTGTTCAGTAGTATACATCTCGTACTGAAGTTTTGGCTGCTACTAGTCTCTATGTTGTCCCTCTGAAGTTGATGTGTTGTTGCTGACTCTGCACTATGCCTCCCTACATTACTGCCAATTCTGCTATGCACTTCTCAGATTCTGGCACTCTCTAGCCACTGCGCTGTCACTTCTGTACTCCTATGCACCAACTAAAACTTTTCCATCTTGCTACTTCTGCTTTGGACTCCCGTAGCAAGGTGATGATCAAAGATGTGGACTCCTCAAGGATTATTCCTAGCTACAGTTATGATGAAATACAACTATATATCACCCAAATTATCCCCTGGGGATATGTGGGCAATCATCACGAATTCCTCCTCCTCGATCTTCACAGCTGCAGCTTGTGGATGATGCTTCTCATCTTTGTCCTTCTTCTTAAGAGGACATCGTGTAGCGTAATGTCCCATCTAGCCACACTGGAAGCACTTAATCTTTGAGACGTCCTTATTTTGCCTCTCCTGCTCCTGCTGTCCCTTTGATTCAAGGGTTGTATTCTCATCCTCCTCCTTGGGCTTCGTCCCAATACTATTGCTTCCAACAAGCTTACACTCAAGTATGTCTCTCCTCATCTCTTCTTGCTGAACAACTGCTCACATACCTTCCTAGTCCGACAATTTCTCTATGCCCAAGATCCTCTAGACAAAGACCTGGTATTCTTAGGACACATAATTGAAGGCAAATCTAAGCATCTTTGTGGCCTAAGGAGCTGCACCCACAGGTGGAAGCTAATATTAGACCTCCTTAAGTTTTGCAAGGAAGAGGTGAATACAACTTCTCCTCCAAGAACATATTCCGCTACTCATAATACCACTTATACAATGTAGCCAATGCTTCCCACATTTCCCTGGTTGTCCCTTTGCTGAAAATATGTGAAACTATGTGATCATTCACTCCATCGATCTCTTTGCATCTTCTTCAACCCTGGATCCTTTTACTCTACTCTCTTGCTCCTATTTCACTAATAAACAAGATTTGATACCATGTGAAAATTCAGTTTCCCGAATCCTACTGCAACAACTGATGATAATTATTTTATTTGTTATTTACTTGAACAAATTATTTAATGTTTTCTACAGTAAATATTGAAACTCATGCACTACAACCTTCACAAAATTAAATTGTGGAAAATAAACGTGCAGAAACAAGATCTGAGCAAAAATAAACAATAGCCACACGACATCGTTACTTTTTTACTAATGTCCCCGAAAAAACCAAATTTGGAAAAACTGGTGCAACAACTGAGGGTTTGTTTATTATGCAGTGATTTTGAATACAATCTGGGATGCCTTACTGGCCACCCACACAGAGAATCTGACTAACAAAGGGATAGTGAGGATTACCTCACACTGACACTAGAAAATTCTGGTTGACCAAACACTGAGTTGATGAGCCCTACACTGCCTCTACGCAGTTATGTGTCTCTTCGGGTGGGGAATGCGTCACCTCTACTTGTTGGCTCTTCGACTGGCTGGATAGTGATCTCTAGCCCCTCCGGTCTCACACCCCGTCACTTGATATGACTGATCCTTAGTTGAATCTCGGATCTCCTCAAGGTTACAGCACTGCCTCTGATGGCTATGTGCTATCTTTGCGTAACTACTACGCTGCCTCTCTGCGTACTACCCTATGTATTCTCTGAAATGTATTCCCAACTCAGGAAAATACCAATCGGCAATTATCTCTGCCCCTCTCTACAAGAATATTCTCGATCAATCTTCTCCTTGAGCATTTCTCACTAAAGAATTTCGATCTCTAGACTATGTCAGTCTCTTGGTGTATTTTCCAAATGCCCCATCAAGTCCTTATAATCTTCTCGTTGAGACTTAAATGACAGAGATTGAATCGTTAATCAACGACAATGATTAACTAGACTTGATATCCATCCTTTCTAGAAGATTCACACTCTATTTTAATTATTTTATTTTCCTAAGTTTAAAATTAGGGTCCCATTAAAAATAATAAATTATTTTCATAAAACACAATGTGAGTGGAAATTTCCAAAACACTTTCTAGGTTATCTGGAATACATGTGCCTAGGCATCCCTACAAATTTTGAGACTTAGAGCACATCCGATGCTACCATAAATCAACACATTAATCTTGTAAAGCTTCAAAATTTGCTGCAATAAAAACACACATTTACATCTCATTACTAATTATAAATATATATGGATATGTAGGCAAACTGATATTGATACTCCATGGATTTGATATTATGTTAATATTGATTAACAATATTCTCTTCCTGAGGTTGATTTCTACTATTGTAGTTTGGATTATTTGAGCTTTCTCTAGGATTTTTTGCAATGACATCTCAGAGCCTAAACTGACTGTGTTTGCAAGATGCACACATTTATTATTGAGCCTTTTGAACTCCTTCCTATGATCATCAAGCTTATGGAGTGTGTATGCATTCTTCGAGTGAGTCTGATTCCACAGTTATTTATGCATGTCCTTGATTTGATCAATCAAAACCTTATGGGACTTACAATTAGGACTTAATTTTTTGGGAGTTACTGAAAGGATCCATTCTGATATGTGAACAAAAGGAGAGGAAATGCACAAGGACAACGAGGAGGACTGCCTCCCTTGAGAAGAGAAGGCGCAACATAACAGATTGTAGCAGAGGGAACAAAACACATAAGAGCAGTTCGGGGAGAGAAAGTTACAACACTAGAGGATAGAAATAACTTAGAGCACAAGAGATAACTCAGAAAAATATGAGGAAACATTTGTTGGAGATCCCTGAGAGAAAGGGAAATATTAAGAGATAAGGAAGGGATCGGGGGAAGGAAAGGATAAGGATGGGAGAAAATCTAGGAGAAGAAGGGTAAAATAGAGAATGATAATGAAGCAAAAGTAAATAAGGAGGATAGGTAATGAGGATATGAAGGGAGGGGTAGATCCTCATGTTGAAGATTGCAACAAGAAACAGTGAAGGAGGCATCTTGAAACATCATTCCTGATCCTAGTTGGAAATTGATCGCCTAAACTAGGTGGGGGCCACACAGGTGAGTTTTGTTGCAAAGCCTATTTTTAGACATATGGATCATGTTCTATAAGTTGCGGGATGCTATTTGTGGATGGTTGGTCAAGTTGGAAAAATAGATGGATTTCTATTTTTAGACATATTGGGCGGAATCTATTTTTAGATTGCCAGTCTAAAAATAGATATGTCGAATATTATTAGCTCTTAATAATATTTGGATTCTAAACATTATCTTATTCTCTTGGAGCACTTCAGTTAAGTGCACAGATGTGGCACAGGAGCTGACAGAAGGAATTACGCTATTCCTAAGGGTTATGTGGAGCTATTGCATGGATACCTCAGTTAGAACTCATGTGACAGAGTTTGGTGGAGTTGATTGAGGAAGTTAATGGAGTTGTGTTCGGTTTAACTAATCTAAACATAGTTGAGCTATTTGTATCTAGTTTAACTGATTGATACAATTAGTGAGAGTGGTGTGAATTAATTATTAATTAATTCAATAATTATAAACTCATTAATCAACTAAATAATACATCAGTTAACTTCAGTGCATGGATAGTTTCAGTGGAGACCAGTGCAAAGATAGGTGAAAGGGCAAGTGTGACTATTAGTTGTGACTATAAGTGATGCACGGTTTGCATCCAACACTTAGTAGAGATGCCTATAAATACTACATGAGCAAGGCTGGGGTAATAAAATTCTCATCAAGAGGCATTCTTCAGCAGGGATTGCGCAGTAGAGGCAGGCTAAGGCTGGCAAAGATTGGTGCATGGGATTTGCAAGATCAGGCATGATTAGTGTGTAGCAAGTGGAGATTATACTAAGAGATTGTGAGGAGATTTATATAATGATTGTTACATGATCTCTATGACATATATAATATATAGATAGTTGGGGGTTTTCAGCTTTAAGCTTTCCCATTACATACTGTGTTCATATGTGTGAATTTTTATGGTTTTAATGTGTGCATGCAATTGATTTTATTTCCGCATGTAATGATCAATGGTAGAAGAGATTCTATATTGTGCATGAAGATAAAATAGTGTGTGATCAAGAGAATCTCGGTGGATAACATATCAGTTATTCAAATTTCTACATGGTATCAGAGCGATATTGATCATTGGAGCAATTGCAAAACATTGAAGCAGTTGAGTTTTTGTATTGAAGCGACCAGAGGAAGTTGCCGCTCAAGAATAAACTCAGGAAAATAAAAATGGAGAAGAATGAAACTATTCTGGTATACTTGAAAAAGTTTTTCCACTGCAGGGATGAGCTTGGGAGTGTAGGAGTTAGTGTGGATGAAGAAGGACAAGTCAAGAAGGTTGGGATTCGAGCCAAGAATCTCTACAGACTTGAAGTAGATGGGATGTCTACGGAGCTTCCTACTGTTGGGAAGTGCGAGAAAGACATGCAATTGATGCTTGAGAGGGAGCAAGTTTTGCATGCAGGTAAGAGTGAACCTCGGGATGTGGAGCAACCACAAGATGAGGATCATGGAGTGGAAGAAACCACTCATGCAGAGAAATTTCGTGCCAGATGGGCAGAGGGAGTGCATGCAGCTATACCACCAGGTGAGAGGTGGGGCGACATGCATGATTAATCCCAAGAGGAGATTTATGGGCAGGATTCATGAGATGGTGTGGATCTCATGAATTGAACCTGGCTACGAGGTGCCCACAGCACAGTAGTAGCATGATCAGTTGGATTGATGCAGGCAGATCAAAGTGACAGTGTCGGATACTGGAGCGCGAATCAGAGTTGACAGCAAGTGCAGAGTGCATGGGTGCAAGAGTTCAACAACGCAGTGGTTCCTGATGACATGTGAAATTGGGCCCAACAGAAGTCGAAGAATTTGATGATAGATGCATCAGACTGATTGAGTTGTTTGGAGCCTATTCAGTTTCAGAGGAGTTGCAGAGCAGATGCATGGAGTTGCATGGCGCTTGTGAAGGTTGCAAGGCGAATGCATGGAGTTGCATGTCGCATGCAAAGACAGTCCTTTCTTGTTGAGAGGGAGTGTTGAAGATTGCAACAAGAAACAGTGAAGGAGGCATCCTGAAACATCATTCATGATCCTAGTTGGAAAGTGATCACCTAAACTAGGTGGGGCCCACACAGGTGATTTTTGTCGCAAAGTCTATTTTTAGACATATGGATCATGTTCTATAAGTTGCGGGATGCTATTTGTGGATGGTTGGTCAAGTTGGAAAAATAGATGGATTTCTATTTTTAGACATATTGGGCAGAATCTATTTTTAGATGCCAGTCTAAAAATAGATATGTCGAATATTATTAGCTCTTAATAATATTTGTACTCTAAACATTATCTTATTCTCTTGGAGCACTTCAGTTAAGTGCACGGATGTGGCACAGGAGCTGACAGAAGGAATTACGCTATTCCTAAGGGTTATGTGGAGCTATTGCATGGATACTTCAGTTAGAACTCATGTGACAGAGTTTGGTGGAGTTGATTGAGGAAGTTAATGGAGTTGTGTTCAATTTAACTAATCTAAACATAGTTGAGCTATTTGTATCTAGTTTAACTGATTGATATAATTAGTGAGAGTGGTGTGAATTAATTATTAATTAATTCACTAATTATAAACTCATTAATCAACTAAATAATACATCAGTTAACTTCAGTGCATGGACAGTTTCAGTGGAGACCAGTGCAGAGATAGGTGAAAGGGAAAGTGTGACTATCAGTTGTGACTATAAGTGATGCATGGTTTGCATCCAACACTTAGTAGAGATGCCTATAAATAATGCGTGAGCAAGGCTGGGGTAATTCATTCTCATCAAGAGGCATTCTTCAGCAGGGATTGCGCAGTAGAGGCAAGCTAAGGGCTGGCAAAGATTGGTGCCTGGGATTTGCAAGATCAAGCTTGATTAGCGTGTAGCAAGTGGAGATTATACTGAGAGCTTGTGAGGAGCTTTGTATGATGATTTTTACATGATCTCTATGACATATATAATATACATATAGTTGGGGTTTTTCAGCTTTAAGCTTTCCCATTACATACTGTGTTCATATGTGTGAATTTTTATGGCTTTAATGTGTGCATGCATTTGATTTTATTTCCGCATGTAATGATCAATGGTAGAAGATATTCTGTATTGTGCATGAAGATAAAATAGTGTGTGATCAGGAGAATCTCGGTGAATAATATATCAGTTATTCAAATTTCTACACCTCATGTAGCAACGTGCTGCGACAGAGAGAGATTTTGTGGGGATTATTATGTTGACTAATTCAGGGTGGTTCAAATCACTAAAAGAAATGATCCACAACACGAGGAGGTAGTATTGTATGGAGGATCTGAAGGAAAATTTAGGGAATGACTAGGGAGGAGATTTCATTTCCAATTTTAGTTTCTCCCTGTGGTTTGTCAATAACGAAATTTGCATATTTATCCGTTGTTTTATTATTTTCTCTCGGAATATGGAAGAAGGCGATTTTATGAGAGTGAGACATCAAACATGAATTCTAGTTCATTACAAGTATATTCCAATACTAAAGATATGAACATATGTGTTGTAGCTCCTAGAGACAATCTAGAGTTGCCATAGACCAGTGCCTAGGACATCTTATATAGCAGAGAGTCAAGATCATGTAATAAGAATAATCTTAGCATAACCGGGCTCTCGTACTATTTCTTTGCAGATGGGAAAATTAGATTTTAAATGGTACCAAATACTTCAGAAGCTCAACGCTGAAGGAACAATAATGAATAGACAAGATGTTAAGCTCCAACATAAATGCATAAGACAATTCCAAGACAGTTCGCTGTAAGAAGGGCTGGATTCTCAATAATTCACAGAGAATGATGATTGAAGGACGTCTACTGAAAACGTAGAAGAAAGAGGATATTAACTGTTATAAAGACAATATTCAGAAACGTATGCTAACATGTGGTGGGCTTAAGCAATTAAGAATCCACACGCGATAACAACATTTGTAAATAACACCTCATAGCAGCCAATATAGTAGAAGTGCGGATGAATCGAAAACGGGACAGCATATTACACCTGAGCCATATTTAAAGTGCCAAGAAGCCTATGATGTAAGTATCAACAAGGATAAATTTATATCAGAAGCAACAGGCAACTCGCATTCCAGAATGTAATACCAGATATATGGGTGTAAGCGAAATGAATAACTACACTACAACACACAAGAGAGAATTACACACTGTAAAGAACCAAAACCAGAATCCTTATCAAAGACAAAACTCCTTTTCATTGAGGCCCTACGGCCTCTTTGCATTCATATTAGAACTTTCACAAAAATTGCATACAAGAAGCTCTTACACAGTCGATTCTTCAGAAAGTTTGGAACCTGGCTTTCTCATTGGATTTACCTTATATAGCTTCCTTCCATCTTAGCGAGAAGATATTTTTTGGAAAAATATCTTCTTCGCATAAACAAAATTTGTTAACTGTCATTTTCAAAACAACAAAATTCATGATGGGGAATCAAGCCTCCCATCCTGTATAATCTGGCCCTCGGCCGCTTTTAAAAACAGAAAATTAACAACAGTTTGGTGAAAAAGTAAAATGCAAGAGTGGGGAAAACAACCCACTCAAAATTTAAAAGAAACTAACTGAGTAAAAAGTAAAATAGGCCGTTAAGGCCGAATCATGAGTTGACAAAGAATCACAGGTGCGACTGAGTGGAGGCAGTTGCTGATTCAGGCGGGGGCACATTTGCGGATGAACTGGCATGCTGGCTCATAAACTGCGCGCACCTCTGCTGACTGTCCATAGCTAGCTCGGGCATTGCTGAGAGTCCCTCCACCTCGACAAAGGCCTCAGTGAGGGCGTGGAAACCTGCCCCAGTAGGAAGCTTGTGTTTAATCAAGTGGAGGAGGTTGAACTAGTTTCTCAGGGATGAAACAATCATGTCGGCTTTGAGATGAGCTACTTTGCCCGTCTGAAGGTCAGTTCGGTCCCTTTCTTCTTGCAAGCGTTTTGTGTATCGGTCCAGAGGCAAGAGTATGGCAGGGGTGGTCGGGTCCCAGCAGGAGGGGAGTCCAGCTGTCATAATCTCGCCCCATACCTCGTCGAACCGTCCAACGTTGGCGACCACCTGTTAGAGAGCTCTTGAAGCTGCGACCCGGGCCGTCTCTTTGTTGATAATTTTGCGACACTCGATAGCCTCAGTGAATCAGATAGGAATGCCGTGCTTCTCCATGTCGTCGAATCCCAGCTCGCTGAGGAATGAAATGTACTCTTTGGCATGTTGGGCCCTGTTAGAAAGATCAAGGTCTGCCTCCTGTAGTTTCCTACTGAGGTATGGTACAACAGACTTATGCTCCCCCATCATCCTTAGGAAACCCCATTGCTCAGTCACAGCCGAGATTATATCAGACTAGAGTATGCTCCTAGCCTCAAGAAGGGTGAGATTTCCTTTTGCACGGCTTTTCATATCGACAATAATTTTCTATTGATCTGTCGTCATCTTCTTTTCCTGCTCTATCTCTCTCTGCAACCCTTCGACTATTTTGGTGTTCTCGGCCAGAGAGTTTTCCAGGTTCGTGATCCTCTGCCTGGCTGTAGACGCTTGCTTTTCCAATATCTCAATCTCAGCTCTTGCTGCGGACAATTGCTCAGACAACGAGCTAGTTCCACTTGACACCACAGTTGGCTGGCAGCTGTGAGAGTCCCATCTCGCTTGTAGCTCTGTTGCTTTATCCTGTAACATGTTGATTGTTTCGGCCATCTTCTCCCTTTCCTCCCCTGTCTTTTGAAAACTTGGCGGACAATTCTGCTTTTTCTTGCTCCACCTGTACCAGTTCAGCCGTCTGGACATGGTGGGCGGCTGGTATACGGGCCTGAATTTTTGTCGATGCAACTTCTTTCTGCAGCTGTTCAATCAAAACCGCCTGCTGGTTTGTTTCCCCTGTATCTTTCCCTTCGATTAGGTCTTGGTAGTAACGCACCTGATTGGCTCTGGCGCGACAGCTAACTTGTTCGGCTGTCAGGGTAGCCCTCAACTGGTCATGTTTCTGCTCTAATTTCTTCAGCGCGAGGGTGACCTGCATCAATTTATCTTTCATCATATCTCATACCGTCTGGAACAGGTCGCACATGTCATTGGCTGGTACCTTCTTCATGTCGATGGCAAATTCAAGCACCCGATAGCTAGGGACATCAGAATTAGGATCCAGGATGGCTTCTGCCATAGACATTACCAGACTTTCGGTGTCCGCGTTGATGGAGGCAGAGAGCCTGGTATGGTACTTTTCAACATATCCCCCCAGATCAGCTTTGTACTTGTCGCGGATTGCTTTATTTGCCTGATTCCTTTCAACTGCCCTGGGCGAAGTGTGCTCTATGATAGCCTGCGTGACCTCTATGAAATCAGAGGAAGTAGTACTGTCTCTTAGCACCATTATCCCTTCCTTGCTTTTATCCAATTTACCATACACCGTGAAGGGTTCCAACAGTTTCTCCTCCCCTATAACTTCTGCCTCACTGGAGGCTGTTCTTTGTCTTTTGGGAGGGGGCGCTGCCCCTGATGTACCTGCTTCTTCTCCTACTTCTCCACCTGTGCCTCTGTCGACATTCTCTTCCTCCCCTGTAGCAGATGAATTTGTCTCCATCTGCGAAAACAAGGGCCAAGTTTCGAGATTAGCCCTCCATTCCATAAATGGCCTCGGCTCATGCATATAGGGTGCAGACCTGTTCCTTTTTCTTTTGTTCGAGATAATTTCTCGAGGGTCATAAGCCCAGCTTTTTCCCAGCCTTAGGTCCAGACCTTGCAGCATTTTCTCAACGATCGGGAGGGCATGTCTCGAGTTTACCACGAAGGGGCCGATTTCAATGGGAAGCCTTAGGATGTAGCCCTTCTTGGCAGGAAAAAAATGGAGCTGATCGACCTTGAGGGCTTGCCTGATGTATTCGAGTGCATAAACTCGTCGGACAGGGAAAAATGGTAGCCGGTAGGGGGCAACTTCGGCTCCATAGACCTGAATTTCGGTGTAGTCCTCGAATAGAAACCAATCTCCGGTACTCTGGGATTTTCCGGCTTGCAGCCAAACTTTCATTTCATGAAAGACCCTAGGGGAAGGCGAGTCATGAATGATGGTATAGGCGATAGACATAAAACTATTCACAAAACTGGAGTAACCCTCCCCCTTAGGTAATTGACACACAGAGAAATTCCAGTCGAAGACTGGTCTGGGTTGGGAATTCTCACGATAAACTTTGTCTAACCCCAAGCCCTCAAACTTCTCGGCGTGCTGGTACAAGAAGAGATAAAAAACCATTGAATAGAAACGGAACCAACGGGTTTGTGGAAGCTCCTGGAATTGGGTTCGAAGGGTTGAGGAGAGGAAACCCGGAATATCTAAAACTACCCCTTTTTGGGACATGAGCCATAAAAAATGAACGCACACCGTGGAAATGTCTTCCGGACTCCCTACCCCCAACAGACCAGCAATCAGAGAGAGAATGGGCCAAACCTCTTCAATGAACAGACTTAATGGGAACGGCTCTACGGTGGGAAGAGAAGTAGCCTGGTCGACGGTTATAAAGGAAATGAAGGCTCGCCGGGCCTTTCGTGGCTGTTTGATAAACTGGGCTGCCACGACCTCGTCCTTGAAACTAACATATGTGGCGTTGGTAGGGAAGCGGAGGGCTTGCTTGATGACATCGGGAGAAAGGGAAAGAACCCTGTTCCCCTGAGGGGAAGTGAAGGTGCCCCGGTGCTCGTCGAAAACATCTCTGAGCCAGGTGATGAAATCAACCACAGAATGAACTTGAGGGGCAATTTGATGGTATAGGCCCGACACGACTACTCGGTAGCGGTATGTGTTCTTAAGATGGTGACTGAAAAGCAAGGGTTTAATGCTGCGGATGTCGAATGGGTATTTAGGGTCGCAGATACCCGCCTGCAAGTCAAGGAGAGGGTCGAAACTGGGGGGATTCCTAGATTCATGGACCTGGGGGGTTTTTGTCTCACTCTTCTTTGGCGTTGCCCTTCCCATGGCTGACATTCAAAAATTTGAAAAAGCGAAAGGAAAACAGAGGGAGAATGAATAATGGAATACCTGAACGGAAGGTAAGTCTGCTCGGGAAAGCAACACAGGGAACTCTGACAATGATTGGGTAGACCAGGCGCTCTTTCCTACTTGGTATACGCTGTGGACGGGAACCTGTGACCTTTTACTGGAGTGAAATACGGAGGGAATGTTATCTCTGGACTGGGTAATTTTAGGTAAAAAGACGGATAGATAAAACGAGTGAAGGCAAGTGTCCTAAGGACACTGACAGTGAGGCACACGGCGCATAAGGATTGGGTGTGTCAGAGTGCAAGTGGGCGCCTCGTGCCGGGTTTAAAACTGGTACGGGTCTCAGTACCAGTTGACCTAAAGGACTTTACCTTACCTTTTTACCGTATGCGCTGTATAATACCTGAAACATATGAGCCCTTACGCAGATTAAATACATAACCTACCCATCGTGAGGGTCCACCTTTCGATCCGCCACGTCACCACCACGCGGCAACCTCCTGCCACCTCCTTCTAACATTGAGTCCCCACCATGCTGCGCTGTCACAATTCCGTGGGGGTATGGATCTCCTCCTTCCCTCGCTGCTCGACCCCCTCGAAATTTCCCTCGTGCGTCCTCACGTGGCGCCAACTTATTTTAGTACATAGGTTTTACGTTTATTGCAGCGTTCCATTGCCTTTTATATCTCCTGTTAGCCTTTTGGCTTTACACTTCATCCTTTTTGTGTTAATTCCCCATCGGCTTTAACGCACGTGGCTTTCATTACCTTTTCTCCTTTCGACCCACTTTTGAAATATTTCGCCCTTTGATATAAAGTTTAATACATGGCTTGTCAACCCTTTAATACACCCATGACTAATGTTAAAGATTGAACAAAAATATGAATAGCAAAAAGGAGAACAAGCACGTAGAAGGGGGACAGACAAAAAACCAGTAACACATGAACCTTTCAAACCTTTCAAACTTTTGTAGAGAGAAAACTATTTTGATTTTGAAAAGTCCATAATACACAAAGGTTTTTTCCCGGAGAGTTCTGAAGCCTTTGTCCTTCTTTTTCATACATTATATATCGATATTTAAAAAACTTTAAGATCCAAAATATCCGGGAAAGAAACCATATAATATTACAACCTTTTTATGATACAATTTTCTAAACAAAGTCTATCCCTATTGGAAAAATTATGTGTATTCCATGTCGAGTTGTCGAATTGGGAATCATAATACATTAATGTTTTTGTACAAGTTGGATCCAAATCATTTGTTTGGATTTCAAATCCTTTCTCTTTGGAAAATTGTTTGTCTATTGGGAATATGACCTGCACAACATAACCAACTCTTGAGAAACGTCACAAGTTTTCAATATATGCATGTCATTATTATACTAGGAACAATGCAGGCATATAAAATAATATAGACATAATAAAATTGACTACATGAATTAGGAATCCCATCCAGTGCACCTTGAATGATGTGATAAGTAGAACGGTGGTGCATGCTGTCGACCAACAAAGCATGCTCCAGAGGAGAAGCTCTTGCATCTGTAAGATAATAATGAAATTTTAGTCAAAGAAAATAATGGCATGTAAAGTAATACATACATCATAAAATTGAATACATGAATTAGGAATCCCATCCAACGAAGCATGCTCCATCGGAGGATGATCCATAGGAGAAAACACAAAAGTGGGATGTTGTGCCACTGCAAACATTTACATACTACTTCATTAAGAAATGGTTATGTCTATATAAACTAATCTAAATATGTTGATCTTGTCACTTTATGGAACTTACCTGGGTCAATAGAGGATGGATTGTTGGAACAAGGATGACCTCGCTTGTTGAGATGTTGAAACTGAAATGGTTCATAATTGGATGCAGGGACATTCAAATCAATTTCCAAGCTGCCACTTTGTTTTCCTCTTCTTCTTTTTTTCCTTTTTAGGGCTAAGGAAACTCTTATTTATTTTCAAAGAGGACTCATAAGCGCCCAACCCAAGGGTGAAGTCATAGTCCATAATATGAAGATCATTGGCATCATCCAACGTATTTTTAAACAAACCTATGAAATATTTTGTGTTGCTTGAAGTAGCATGAGGGCTGTTCCTCAGAATGTCTATGTAGCCAAACAACTCCTCTTTATCCAACTAAAGTTCTTCAACATTTGGATCTAAATTGTTATCAACAATGATAGTTGTGTCGACATATGTATCGAGGTTTGGATCCTCCATATCTATCTCAGGAGGGGCATTAAATGTATTGGGTGTGGGATCATGATCCAATAACGCATATGAATTCATTGTAGGGGAATACAACCAACCTACCTTTATGGCATGCTTGCAAACATTGCCACGAATAGACCATGGGAAATCACAGATGAAAAAATTTGTGCGATGCCAAGTGATAAGATATCGCACTTGAGCTTTACTTTGAATCCTCACCCAATAAGCATGAGATATGCTCTCATAAGGGTTGCAATCACTATCTGGAATTCTTCTAGCTTTCTCCATTGACGATTCAAGTTGCCTCTCTTTCTTGTGGTTGTTCAAATATCCTTATTTTTTCAAAACTTCCTTGAATCGGTAACACGGTTCAACATTTGTGAGGAGACTATAAAATAACCAATCCATCATGCGAGAACATTTCTTTCTACGATCAGATAGAAAGGTAGTTTTGAGATAAGAGTGGTATGATTCCACAACATTAATTTTCTTCTGATTTGCATGAGGAAAATCTTTGCAGGCTTTTACCCGCATCCCTAAATGTAAAAAATCAATATATATATATATATATATATATATATATATATATATATATATATATATATATATGTATGTATGTATATATGTATGTATGTATGTATGTATGTTTATGAAACAAAAAAAGTATAAACACAAGAAAGAGTAAGTGCACTTTCTAAACTTACAATCGACAACCCAATTCTTGTGGAAATAGTTCAAAAAATTCACCTCAGTTGCAAATTTGGTGAAAAATCCATTTATTGCATTAGTCACTTCATCGTTCGAACAAATTTTCATGATATGGCCTAGTTCATTGAACATCTATTTTCCTTTTTCTAGACTATTGGCTAACATATTAACATTTTTGAGCCATGCCCTCCTTACATGCCAAATGCACAATATTACTTCAGACCTGGTGATGCTCCTGCCATATTTAATTCATTTTAAGTGAGAAATATTTAGATTGAAAACAAGTTTCAATGTCAAATAAGAAGATTGAGGTTATCTCAAAGCAATAATTTCAGCCAATGCATCATCAACCATGAATGCATTGACCTTCCAATCATGACAAAGTTGATAACACCTATGCATTAGGTGCTCCAACCACAATGAATATCTCGTGATTTACTACATGACATCACCATCCATGCAACGGGAACCCCGCTTTGTTGCTCATCAAACAACACGAGTGTGTACAATTTATACTGTCATATTAAAAAAAAATGAAGTTAATTTTACGCCATTAATCATATTGAATCATTACAATCAAAATGATTACACTATATGAATCATTGCAAAAATACTAACCCCATATTTATCTGTGTTGAATGTTGAATCCATGTCTATTAAGCTATTATGGGATAACTTAACCATAATGTCGAACATCCATTTTGTTTGTATTCCAACTATAAAAGGGACATTTTCACCATTCGGATTTTGGTAAAAGAATAAATCATTTTGCTGTTTTTCATACCAAAGATTCACACTCATTTCACCTTTTTTATGAAGTTAGTAATTTCCTTTCATTAGACGATTATAGATGTTTGCGATGTCTTTTTTGCATAAGAAAAAATCCTTATCATGATTTTTGGCATCTATGTGAACATATTTTTTAATATTCATTTTACAAACTGATTCAATTGGAACTTGTAGAAAAAAACAACTTTCGACATAAGAAACTGTGTCCCTTGAAAGCCTTGGCTAAAGAAAAGACCTAACATCATCTGAAATGTCATTTTTTCCATGACAACGCCATCCTTCCCCATCTTCATGATCATACATGTTGTATGTTATTATTGCTATCTCGGGGATTTGAACCATAACCTTTACAATAAAATGGCACTGGCAGCCCCTCTTCTTCACAAATGACTTCTTTCATTTGGTTGTACATTTTTCTCTATTGTCCTATGGACCATATGAGCAAGAATAACTACACAACAAATTTTAAGACCTAAAAACAAATGACAAATAATAAAGCACCAACATTTAAAGAAGGCATCTCTAAAATACTTCCAATTCCCATCGCAGGGCAGCACTACCCCTTAAGCTTGAATCTTCAGTTAAGCCTGAAGTTTTGGTTTTTCGGCGGGAAAAGGTACATGGAGCCTTTGGATTCATTTCCTCTCCTTTAATGAATTAATTCACTCTATGTAGATGAATTTTTTCAACTCGATCAATACTCATGTTGGCCTTAGATACTTCAAACCATACTAAAACTTTATCAGAAAATATGATTTTATCTTAAGGGTCTTGCACCTCAAGGCCCATTATAGCCTTCCATTCTTTGCCATTTTGTCTCACAATCTACAAAAAATAAGGAGACATATTAGGAAACCTATTGTCCCAAAGAACATTTACAAGTAAAAAATTCAATGAACCCAACTCCCTCACATCATGTGCATAGCTCATCTAACACAAAATTGCGTGCTCAAAATTAATGTCTTCATTGCTGAGCAAGAAAGTAGCATTACTTCTATGCTGGAATTGGAAACACTAAACTACACATATTATGATTTACTATAGCTGTTCCCCCTCATCAAATTGTTTTGCCCCAAATAAACTATAGTGATGGATGACACAAACAACAAAGAAAACAATTTCCCATATTTTTTATTGTCATGATAAGAAACCAAAAAGGAAGCATGGCCCCATCACTACATCCAATCTTCTATGCTGGAAACACTAAAAAATACGTATTACGAGGTACTATAACAATGTGTCCTCCTCAAATTGCTTTACCCCAATGCAACTATAGTGACTCTTGGCAGAAACAATGAGGAAAATAATTATCTAGATAAGATATGACTATATGGCCATATTTTTTATTGTCTTGGCAAGAAACCAGTAAGGAAGCATCGCCTCATTACTTGAAATAAAAACCACTTTTGAGTTGAACACTTTCACTAGCCATTTTTTGTATTTTGATGGATAGCAACCAATAACCAATCATGGTCCCATCATTTGAACCAAGAAACCCTTTTGAGTTGAACCATTGTTGAAGTTCCAACTTAGTTGACAGTGGCTCCAGCTAGTGTAGGAGACACCAGTTGTAGGCTACAATCTCATTTGAAGATCAATATCATGGTCAACTATGAGCCCAAGTGGGGAAAATTTATGCAAATAAATAGGCATCTAACCTGCACACCTGTCTAATACATGATTAGCAAGAGTTAGTAAAACGCACATCTCCACTCCACCTTCATACTCTAATTGTACATGAACTATGGATGCAACCCTAGTTGTTTCCCTACACTTGGTATTTATTACCTTAACTGAAACATTAATCAACAATCATAATGTCACTTGACATGTCACTTAGTGGCTTGAGGTGCCACTACCCAACCTAAAGAATACCAAGTCCCCACCAAAAAATCTACCTCCATTTTATCTTGATCTACCCAATATTTGATACTTTCTACTGCATTCTTCAACTAAATGTGAGTCATCTCCAATTTGTCTTTCCATCCCTCTGTGAACCTTAAGGTTGATGGTTTGATTAGTATCCTTGCAAAACTACGAGGGGTTACAAAAATTACTATCCATTTTCAAACAAAAATGAAGTATAAACTACAACAAAACTCTTCAACATGTTATAGCTAAACTAGATTGCATCCAACAACTCTGGAAAATAATTTCTGTAGGCACTGGAAAATGATTTTCCAGGGCTCCTGTAGGCATTGGAAAATAATTTTCCATGCCTACAACAATGCTATAAAATGGTGATATTAATGTGTAAGTGCGTAGTTATAGTTTTCTTACCTTAAAAAAACATTATTATTGAATTTAAGGGGTCAATAAAGTGCATATTGTCCCTAGGAATTCCTAACTATGATTATCACCCAATGCAATCTGTGTTATGTATATTATTTAATATTACTAAAAATTTGGTCAACTTAAACTAATATAGGATGGACATGGTCATAGTTTAATGTTTTACTTTATGAAGTCAATGCCAAAAAGAATATCTAATGTGAAATTATTTTAAAGTCACCCAGTTGCATTTCAAAAGGGAATTATAATATTTCCCGAATGCATTGAGCCTTTAGTTAATGATTTTTTTGATCTCCAAAAGTTGCTCTACCATTCTTGCCACTGCAAATTCACTATATCTATATCTGTTTCATTACGAGCCTAGCCTACATGATTCTTTTGAGCTCAAAAACTTGCTGTGTCACTGCAAATTCACCATATCTATTTCTGACATTGCATATGGCTTACTTTTCCAGTCTATGATTGGGAATTCTTTTGGTGCTACTGGTGCACTGGAAGCAATAAGAGCAATAAAGGCTATCACTACTGGGTGGCTTCGCCCCACAATCAATCAATTTGTAAGTTTCTTACTCACATGACAATTTTTGCTAATAATCAGGCGACAATGAACGAGGAATTTTATTTTGATGCATCGTTATCATTTCAAAGAATATGATTGTTGTTTTCATTTTTGCTTTCTAGTGACTATGCATATTTAATTAATTTAATTTTCATGTTGATATTGTTGAAAGAATATTGTTGAAGACCGAAATTGTCCCTTTTTGACAATATTCTTGCACTCCATTATCCTTCTTTTTGACCTCAATACTTCTAATTACAAGTTTATTGGCAAAAGAAGGTACATAATCATATTTTATTTCATAAGTTTCATTGTTCTTTATTATTTAACTTAATATTTGCATAAGCTATTGAATTGCATCAATGATGTAGCTAATGACTAATTTTGTAGCAAAATTGAAGGTTCGATAGGTTCTGGAACTCCAGCTAAGGAATGAAATATATGGACAAATGGCTAATAACTGGCATAAAAATATACCTATCTTCGTGACCGAGATTGATGATGAGAGTAACATGTAAGCCCAATCAATGTGAAAGTCTACTAGCGAAGAAGGAGCCGAAGGCGAACCAGGCAAGAAGGGAAATTAATGGAAGCACATATTTTACCTCATAATTTGCTTCTCCGATAGCAAATCATGAGGAAATCACGATATCATTATCTTATTATGTTATTTTTAGTTGTTGTTGAGGAGGATAGGCTCGTAATTCTCTAAAATTTTTATTGACATAGGTTATAAATCTACCTCTCAGCACGGTGAACTACAAACTTGATTATTGTTTTAAATGCACTATTGATCATTGTTAATTAAAACTTGTTATTTTCCCTATGCATGGAATTAAAATGCGTGTATAGACTTTGAAATTATTTGTTGCTTACAACTCACAGGAGGGCCCCCTGAGAACTATAATATTTTTTATTTTTTTTATGTCACGTATTATATGGGCAGATGGACAATCAGGCCAAAAGTTTCATCTTGCGGCTTGGGAGGACTTGTCTAAACCCAAGCAAGCTGATGGTTGCGGTATTTTGGATACTTTCACTTTTGAACACTCCCTTATTATTAAATCATTATGGAGGGCTCTGTTTCACGATGGTATATGGAGTGGGATTATTAATGAAAAATATCTCAATGGTATACACATTGCACAATGGATTCGATCCTCAGAAATTGGTCACTGTCGGGGTTCTTTCATTAGGAGAAATTTACAAAAGGTTAAGTATCTCCTTCTCGATAGGGCCAAATGGGCATTTGGTAGTGGAATGATATATTGATTGGCATTGATCACATTGCAGGCATATTAGAACATTATTATATCTCATTGGAGACTATTGCGGCCTTACAACACAAGGGTATTTTCCTTTTGGAACATGCCATCGCTGGTTGGGTGGGCCACATCCCATGTTGGAAATATGCTACCACTCTCCGATTTTTTGGAGATAATGCTATCGAATGGAATTTATATACATCCACTCTTCATAAGGTTGGTCTGTCAAGCAATGGGACTCGTGATGAAATTACATGGGATGGCCCCATGAGGGGAGGAGATTTGATTGTCAAGGACATATACCAACATATTTGTTTTCCTTTATTTCAATGGGACAAATCCTGGTTTATGCCCATATAGACGATGCATATTCCTTTGAAGAATATTTTATTTGCTTGGTTTGTATGGAAGAATAACATTCTAACATGGGATAACCTCTACCAGAGGGGATTCACTAGACCTGGCATTTGCTCACTCTGTGGCTGCTTCGAGGAAACCGTTGCTCACTTATTTATTAACTGCCAATTTGCTATTCAGGTATGGGATCTCACCTTCAGCCATTTACACATTGGGGCTGTTATCACTCAGATTTTCCTTGAAGTTGTTGGAAGAGGAAAGGGGTCCGAGGTAACCACAAACCAACCTTCAGGTACAGAATCTAGCCAATCTGTACCCAGAGAGGGCTCTCTCTATAAAATTTAGCTTTGTTTTGCAAGGTATTAGGCTAGTTATAAAGTCCAGGGGTTTTGTTTGAATTTAGGTTGATGGAATTCTTTAGCTGAGATTAAGATCAAATAGTTTCAGTCCATTGGGCTAATGGAGTCAAAGGATTGGCTGCACTGGCTTAATTTTTTTAACAAAAGATGGTTTATCAGGGCAAGATAATCAAACTAGAAACAATTATAGATCTAAAGTGAATGGAATGGAATTCAAACAGATGAAAGGCAATAAAGAATCTTTCAACACATTCAAGAGAAGAGAAATAAATTGATTATCAATAAAGAGCAGTTAAGTATTCTTTACTAAATAACCAAAGATGTATGAACTAGAAAAACAGGAGCAATTAAGAATTCGTTGTTTAAACCAGTTTAGAAGAAAACATTTAGAATAATAACGACTGAAATCAGATTACACCTAAGTACTTTCTGATTTAATCCTTTTCGTTAAATATTAAGATAATGAAACACGGATGATATTGTAAACAAATATAAAACTTCAAAACATGGGATAGAGATGACTTATTGATCCTTCATTTGACACATGAATCCTGAGAAAAGTCTTCTGCCTCAATTCCTTGTCCAGTTTTGCCACGAAAAATTTCTCCAAAAGCTCTTTATTCCAAAATATTCAATGTTACATCAGAGTATAAGAATCCACCCTCAATAATCCGATTGAGGGCTTATTTATACAAAAAATCATACAAAATATCTCTTAACAAAACGAGATATAATCTAAGATGAATCACAAATAAGTTACAATAAAAATAGAGACAGATGGTCTCATAGATAAGACAAAAAAGCAACCAATGTTGTGTTGTTTCCTCCTTTTGAGAATGTGCTAGAGGCAGGACCTATATTTTAGCTCTTCGTTGTCCTCTTCAGTAATTTTGTTCTAACTGACTTGCTTCACTGATACTCTTTGTTCTTACTGATACACTTTAACTGAACTGATACTCTTTGACCTTTGTTTGTCCCTTTATCCTTTATACTGTAGTAAATAGGCAAAATTTCATATAAGGATAAATTTTACAAAAGTTCCAACAAATCTTCCCACCATTTATCTTCTGTTATTCTTGTCCGTTGAAGCTTCCTCAATGTTTCATCAGCCTCGGTATATCTGAAGAAATTAGGCTGATTAGGAAACAAATGCTTTACTTCATGTTCTAGATAAAACAAATTCTCTAATCTGTCATGAAGATTCCTTCCTGTAGGTAATGTTGCTTCTGATGAAATGGTTGAGGAACTAGCAATGAAATGATTGTGAGCATGTATGTCCAATTTCTTGACATAAGTTTCCAGGTCCATTATTTTATCTTCTGAAACCATAGGGCTGGGCAACCCTTTATTCAATAAAACATTAAACCTTTCTCTGAAAGCAATGATTTCACTTTGCATGTCAAAACACCTTCATTCTAAATTTTGCATAAGAGTTCTTTTAGTAAAAACTCTTTTTATCTCCAAGATTGTTGCAGTTCTGTCTTGAATACCCACATCTGCAAGTTGCTGTCTGGTTTGGGTGTTTAGAAACTGTATAAGCTGATTGGCTTCCTCAGGCCTATTTCCTAATTCTGCTCGTGTATTCTCAACTTCATCCAGAGCTACTTTGACCAAATCATTCTGATCGTATATTATCTGGATTGAGGACCAGATATCTTTTATTGACTGCATAATATCATCCCAAAGAATGTCATTTATTTCTCTTAAAGGTTTCTCCAATGTGAGATCCCTTTCCAAAGCTTTAACCAATTTTTCCAACTTTTTGACTTCTCTTGTTTTGTCAACAACAGTCATTTTTGAAAGATCATATTTCTGTTCCAAACTAATAAGCTGTAACTTTGTGTGCTGAAGTTCTGTTACTTGAAGTTTTAAGTCATTCATTGATTTTATTAGTTCTTCTGTACTCAAAGTTGAAGTATTTACCTGTGATGACTCTGCTGGCTGACCTGTTGGTTGACTTGTTGTTCCTATGATAACCTCTGTTATAGATACTGGAACACTGGACTGCTTGTCTTTTAAAGCTTGTTCAAGCTCTTTTTATGTTTCAGTCAGTTGCTCATTCATTTTTAAGAGTAACTCCATCATTTCTTCTTCAGAATTTTTCTTTATTACTTCTTCAGTTTGAGGATGTCTGGAGGCTGGCAATTTCAACTGCTTTCTCAAAGCTGAAATGTCATCATATTTTTTCTTGATTAGAGCTTCTATACCTTTGACATCCTTTGGATTGTGTCCCAAACCAATTATTATTTCTTCCAATGTTTTTATCCTGTTGTCTTTGGCTTGAGAAGAAGCCTTCTCAAGCTGTAACTGTGTATTGGTGTTCTCCAAAGAATTCTGTAACATGTGAGTTGCCATTGCCTTATCAGTCAAAGTAGAATAGATCATTTCACCAGTCTGCTTATGTCACTCAATCTGATCTAAAGGATGGATATCCTTTGCTAGGACTTCAAAATTTGTCCTAATATAATCAACAGCTGTTTGGGGTTGTTGCACCTTAGGTTTGAAATGGCTAATTAACATTTTGCCCTGTTGGATGTCAAAAGCTGACATCAATCTTTCTTGATTCTTTGGAGCCATTTTCAGATATTGATTATATACTTGTATTTTCAGTGGATCATTCCTGGCCTTGATATTGATAAATGTCTTCTTTATATCTCCTGTATCTTTAACTGGTGTTTTGAAAGAAGATATTTCAACACTCTGTTGCTTCTGTAGCTCTTTCCTTTGTGAGGTAGTGGATGCTTCACTGACTGTACTTGTTTGTTGACTGCCCAATTGTTCTGGTCCTTGACTATCAAGGATTTCATCAATAGATTCTACTTCTAGAGGAATATTCAATTTCTGTCTTTTGGCCTGAGGCTGTTGTGAAGATCCAATGAAAGGGGTAGCAGCTTCAGCTTCTCTCCTTTTTCCCTTTTCCACATTTAATGGAGTCTGCAAAATTGAAACTTCTACTGGATTGGTTTGAACGGAAGAAACCTGTACTTGATCCTGTCCCTTGGAAGTTTGAGGTTGTTCTGTCATAATGAATGTTTCTTTAACTTGTGTATCAACGTCTTTCTCTTTTCCCTTAGATGATACTGCAATGTTTTCTTGTAACTCCTGCTGACTAATCCCAGCTGAGGAAGGGCCAACTTCTGATCTTGGTACCTGTGCAAAAGAGTCTAGGTCAAGCATCTTTTCAAGATCTTTCATAACATTGTCTACATTGACCTGCTTAATATCCTGCTCTATCAATGTTCCTTCTATCCATTCATCTGTATTAGCATATTTTTCAATCTCTAGGATTCTTTGATGTATATATGGTGCTGATTTATTCTTTATTCTTTTATCACAAATGAAGTTGAAGGGGTCATAAGGCACCCAATAGAAACTCTTTTGTAATCTGAAATAGTCTCCTAATATCTTTTCAGCCTCTTCCCCTGCATCCCTAGAGTTACAGATAAAGGGACCTAATTGACTTTTGATCCGGAGTTGAGCCTTCTTCTTTGCATTACAAAAATGAGTTATATCAGAATTGTTCATCTGCCTGAAATATTCTAAAGCAAAGATTCTCATGGGGACATATTTTGGCAATTTGAATGGACATAATTCACATCCATAGATTCTGACTTCTGTGTGATTTTGGTATAAGTACCAATCACCAACTTTGTATTGTTTTGAGAGCTGTAAAGTTTTCTTGATTTCATTGCTGAGTCTTGGAGGAGAAACTCCTGTCAACAAGGTGGTTGCAGGATGTATAAAAAGATCAATGAACTCATTATAGGAATAGGGAGAATCTCGAGAACTATGAGTGATGGCTGACCAAAAGATAACTAACCTAGAATTCCCTTGGGCATCAAGCTTCTTGATATAGAAAGGGAAATTTTCCAACTGGTAATAGAGCATGAGGTGGTAGATGACAGAAGAATACTTGAACACTTTCTCATTTTCTAATCTCATGAATTGATCATGGATTTTATCTGTAATGTATGATGCAAAGTCATACCTGACAGCAGGAGGCTGTCCAGGGGTAAAAATAGACAATAATACTAGAGTTAAATTGTCAACATATTCACTGGTATTAAAGCCCATTATAAAGGATATCATTTCCAAAACAAGTCTACCCTCCTCAGTGAAAAAAGCATACCCATACGGGGGAGGGCCTTTAGGCTGATGATCAGGAAACATAAAGGTCTGGCAGATGTCGCATAATTATTCATGGGATAGTTTGGTGGATTTCTCAAGTAAATATCCCATGGATAGGGGAGTGAGGGCTTGATTAGGTTGAAAATGTAGCATCTCATTGATAGATTGAGCAGTAATTGGGAAAACAACATCTTGATTTGGGGATAAGACTGCTCTTTGGTTAGGATCATAATTTGCATGGCAAAAATGGATTATTTCAGGGAAAATATGGACAGAGGGAAAGAGGTACCGGGGAAGATTAGTTTCCCATAACCCAATCGTATCCAATCCATTCAAATAATTGTCTCTGCAGTGACAAAAAATTCGAAGAGGACTATCAATAAAAACCAGGTCTTTGATTTGGAAATCTCTGTCGACTAATGATAAATAATCCAGGTCTCTGTGAGGGGCGTTCAATGGGGTGACGTTTAAAGCCACAGGAACTTCCATTTTTGGTTCTTGTGGATTCAAAAATGGAAATTCGGCTTATGGTGAAGAATTGAGCAAAATTACAGGTTTCGACGGGAGAAACAGGTACAATTGCAGATTGGGAATTCAATTACAGTTCTTGGGATTAAGAAATGAACCAACAATTAATTTTTTAATTCTGTTTCAGTGAAATAAAGAGGAAAACCGAGTTTCTTACAGAGTTTAGTTGAATATTTAGGGTAAATACCTGTTTTTGGAGAAAACAACGTTTTGAACAGATGCTGGTTAATGTGGATAATATTCTGAGAGGCTTGACTGCAATTTTCTTTGACAGGATAAAGGTTGGCGGACTTTAGAAATTTGAAATTCAAACTTTCTGCGTGGAGGGTGTATTCGTTCACTGCGTACAAAATAATGAAAACGACGCGAATTTTTGTTTTATTGGCAAAGTCAAATGGGGAGCGAATTTTTATTATTTTAATAAATGACGTCATCCTGTACGACAGACGAGTCACGGGGAAAGGTGGTAAGTGGTTTACTCCGCACCACTTTTGAGGGAAGGCGGTTTTGGGCGGAGAGGCAGCGAATCCACAGAACGGACGACTCGTGGCCATGACACTGTTTAAAAACCGCCGACATTTCGCGCGTTAACGTTCAGATCGGAGATGGCCAGCGGAATTGATAAGAGCTGTCGATTTTGAAGTGATCAATTGAATGGTAGATGGGATAGGGAGTTGATAGGTGTTTAACGGGCGGGACCCGACACATTTTATTACGAATTAATCATTTCGGGGGCATTCTGATTGGCGGGGATCGGTTCTTAATTAACCATAAGGATTAATTAGTCCCTTGTACAGTGGATGGTCGGGGGTGAAAAATACATGCGGGATGAGTTACTTTCGAAGTTTAGTTTAAATTAAACTTCGGTTTGTAATTTTTTGTTTTAAACACATTTTCAATATGTTTAAACATTTTTCATATATTTTTATTTATACAGTAATTAAATCAATGCGATTTATTTACTATAGGGGGCGGGAATAATATTAATGTTATATTTTAGCCAAAAGGGGGTATATTGTGGGTTTTTGATTTGAATAAATAGGAATTAAATACTTTTGGCTAAAAAGTCATAATATAATGGTTTTGGGGATATTACTATAAAAGGATTTATATATAATAGGAAAAGGTGATTTTCATAGGGAGTTAATATATAAATTAGAGTTAATATGACAAGGGAACAATGTAAACTCAGAATACTTAAATATAACCAAGAAAGTGAAGATTCAAAAGTAAATGGGATTATTATACTTTCATCACTTAGACTTAGAATAAAAAATGATTTTGAGGGCTTTTCATGAAATATTGAAGGATTTTCCTAAGTAAAATGGGATTTTACTTAGAAAAAGATTTTTGAGAGATGAATGAATGTGATAATAGATGATTTCAAGTACTTAGGTTTTTTCAATTATTGGGCCGAGGGTCCGGTCCCTCCAAAAGTCAAGGAAATGCCTTGAGCCCCTCTAATCTTCAAATGCCTTAACACTTTAGGGGAAATTAGTGAAATCTTTAAGGGAAAATGAAGGGGAAGTTAATAATCTTGACTTTGTTTTGATGTGAAATTTTTCCAATGTAGTATCTGCCTTGTGATGAAAGTAAAATTGAACACATTTAGAACCATCATTCATCACATGTAATTCTGCAACAACATTTACCTACCCTACTTACTTTACCCTACCATTTTCTCTCCTTTATTAGGGTGCACTTAGACTGGCAAACCCTTATCAATCTTCTTTTTCTTTTACATGGAAAACCTATCTAAGTCTACACTTATTACATCCAAGGGCTCAGATTAAACTGTTGAGCACCTTTTATTAACTCTACCTATCTACTCATCTGCCAAGATTAAACTGTTTGGCCAGATATTTATTCTCTATTCTACAACATGAAATTGAAAAATGAACGAGTCAAGTTTAAACAGTTTGACTCTTCATAAATTGAGGCAAAATTTTGACAAGCTGCACACAATTGTTTATTACAGAAAATGAAATAGTAGTGGCATTTAGACTTGCACACTTTCCTTGGCCTTTCTTTTGGTGGGGTTCATTTTCTTTTACTTTTTGGCCATTGTTATTCTTTTCACCCTTTGATTTTTCTTTTAGGGTATACCCTCTTTACATTTTTAAAATTTTTTGATTTTTGATAATATGGAAAACCTTTGCAACAAGAAAAAGGTATGAACATATTTCATAGCCCATCAAGTCAATCATGAAACATTACACCTATTGGTATAGGAGTCTAACAGGGGCTCAACATTTTACTTTAATCTCTTAATGTTTGGAATGGACCATAAATTGAAAGGGTTCTAATTCTAAAATTCCAATTTTCACTTTATGGGAGCTATGGAAAACAAGAAACAAGGTCATTTTTGATGAATATATACCAAACCCCTAAAACACTATGACTAAGATTATAACTTAGCTTATTGAATTTCCTCCTCACCCTCACACAGTTCATGACCTGTCACACCATATGTTAAGATATGAAATCAAGATGCCTGCGGGTTTTTTTGACGGAGCAACAAAAGATGAAATTTGTGGTTGTGGGGTTGATCTTTACAGGGACTCAAGTGACAAATATATCTTATACTGGGGAGGAGATGGTACAAACACTAGGGCAGAACTGTTGGCACTATGGGGGTTGTTATGGTTTGCTAAGAAAATAGCTCTAGATCAGTTATACATCTATGGGGACTCACAAACTATTGTGCAGGCATTAAATATCTCTACATTTTTTTGACCCTCCACATCTAAGATATTGGTGCAAATGAAAGATTTATTAAAATAATTCCACTTTGCTTCTAAGCATCATATCTTTCGTGATCAAAACATTGAGGCTGATATTATGTCTAAGCAGGGGATGCTAATGGAGGATGCATATATGCATTTATCCCACTCCATGTCTGGCCATGTGATCGACCATGGGTGCATTTTGATATTATAGATGGATGCTACGAATCATTTTTGTGTTGCTTTTGGCTTTATGCTCGCTAGTTTATTTTTGATTCTCATAGTTTTGATGTGATCCTTCGGGATGTTGCCCCTCTCTTATTGGGAACCATATGTTGAAAGACTATATTTCATGGCTACATTTTGTTCTTTAATGTTGTATTTTTTGCAGACTTTATGCAGAATCCTTTTTCTCTTCTATTTTCGGTTATGATGTTGTGCAAATTGGAAACTATGCACAAATTGATGTAAACTGTTTTTTCCAACATATTGAAAAGCAATTTGTTTTTTCTTCTGAAAAAAAAACTCAATATTCTCATTTCAGTTTTGTAGCTTTAGGTTAACCTTTCAATTCATTTTTGATTAACTGTGAATGTTTATGTCAGATAAAGAATTTTTAGTTATGTTTATTTAAGATTTATCTTATAGATTTTATCAATTTATCGTGTGAGGAATGGAGAAGAGGATTCTTGTGCACATGCAAATGTTAGAATATAATTAATTTGATTTCAATTTTCAATCATAAGTAGAATGATTTCAAGATTTTATCAAGTGAGATTTGGTTTTCTGAGCGTTATTTTGAATTTTGAATTTAATTCATCTCTATTAAGATTTAATTCTGATTTGTTGGTGTGGATGTGTTATTAAGATAAATTTCCTTTTCTGTCAAAGTGTGAAGTAGATTTATATTCAATTTAAGTTGTGAAGATTTAATTTCTGCAAGTGTGATTCATTTTCGGAAGAGTGGCAGTATTTTTACTTCAAATAAGTTTAAATATGTGCATGAAACCTCCTAATCTAATTTCAATGTATTTCCCTAATAAAAAGTCCTAGCACGACCATGCATTTACACCTCATCAATTTACAAGTCATTGTCGATAATTTATGAAGTAATTTAACATCAATTAAATTACCAAACATTTTGGTGCCGTTGTCAGGGAAGTGCATATAGGATTTATTATTTAGGAAACTTTTTCATAAAAAAATTGATAAAAATACATTTATGCATAGGGAAAGAGACTCTAGGGGTAGATTTTTAAGTAGAGGTGGGAGTTCAATTCCAACACCACCACTCCCCCCACCAAGACCATGTAGTGCCACACCATCCACTGAAACTCGTATTCCATTACTCGTAGGTAGACATAGACTTCCTGAGTACTTAGATCTGAAATCCAACCTATGGATTCACCAAATTCCTCTATCGAAGTTGTAGTAGAATAACCTACATCCCCAAAAGAAGGATTAATCTTTCTATCTTCAGCAGGAAAAAAACTTCTAAGACAAGAACTAGAAGTCCCTAGTGAAGAAGAAGGAGAAAATTATTCTAACATTCCAGTGATAGAAGAATGAGAGGAGGAGCTAGAAAACCCGATTATAGAACCTTACATAAGCTCTAAAGAATCTACAGTGGTAGGAGAAGGCGAAGGAGAGGTACATAATTTTAATGGTGAACGTAGGATTGGAGGAGGAAGAGGTAGAGGAGGAAATAGAGGAGGACGCAGAGGAACAAGTTTAAGAGGTGGAAGAGTAGAACCAAAAAATTTTGGATTTCCCATATTAGATGAAGACACCACAACCAAAATGAATAATATTTCACCCTCCATCCTCCCTAATTTCCATGGAGTAAGAAAAGAGAATCCTAAAACATTTCTTTTTGAGTTTGAAGTTTTGTGTAGGTCTTATGACTACTTGCTTTATTCGCAAAAATTGAAATGATTTCGTGCCACTCTTAAAGACTAAGCACTTAAATGGTTTATGGGATTGGGAACACATACCATAAGAACATGGGAGGAAATGAAAGATGCATTCTTAGAAAAATACAAATATTATTGTATGCCTCATAACCTTAAAGATGAAGTCTTTAAAATGATACAAAAAGAGGATGAAAATCTTGAGGATTTGGTTGAAATATTTGCTTACAATGTTAAAAGGGATAAAATACATAATCTAGATGATGAAACTTTGAAAGCTTTTTTGCTAAAAGCCATTAGAGACGAGTGGATAGATCTTCTCAATTTAATGGGTAAAGGAGATGTTTCGTAGTTATCATTTAGATACATTTGTGAACTGTTTACACATATTTCAAGAGGTAAGGCTAGAACTGAAGAAAAAAAATCCGAGAGATCCTGTTATGTCAAGGATTAATAAACTTGTAGTTGGAACAATAAGTAGAGAAAAAATAGGCAACTTGCTTGACAATTTTAAAACAGATATTTTAGGGAGTCTTAGTTAGCAACTGGATACCCTTAAGATTCAAAACAAGCAAAAAGCTGAAAATGCTGGATTATCAATCTTTTGTCCTAAATGCAGAAAGAAGCATGCTCTAAGAGAATTCCCTCTTGAAAGTGTGCAAATATGTGTTATTTGTAGAAAAAACCATGATACAAAAGTATGCCCTTCAATTCCTATATTTAAATCAGTCTAGAAAATTAAAAATGAAACAAGCCAAACTGAGTCACTTTGTTTTATCGGTGAAAGACCATGGCACCCACAATAGCCAAATATAGTGCAAGGTCTTAACCCCTAGTAGGAAGCATATGCACAACCTCAAAAAAATTTGAATAACCCAATAGCTTTGCAAAATTCCCAACTCGAAATCCATTATGGACACAAGGTTGGCAATATGTTATAGGTCAATTTGGGCATCATCCCCCATGGCCTGGTCAAACTGGACATCATCCTCGGTGGAGTCGCCAATTTTTTATGCAGAATTGTGATCTCCGGATAAATCAAATTCCCGAAGTGTGGTGCTAGGCACTTAGAACAATAGATGAAAGAATTTGCAAACAATTTCTCTAAAATAAGAAGATACACAAAATGATAGAAGAACCTACTTGTGATCCAAGTGCTCGTCCTTCTCCTTCTGTCGTTGTTACTGTCGCGCTCAATCCAACTTCGATCACCAGATCAATTCCCAAAAATACAAATAAAGAACACAAAACAACATGCATATACAGATATCTACCTATCTTAATCACTCAAATCGATTAGATGTGAAACATATATATCATTCAAGAATCCATTGCATGAGAAATAGAAACATAAAGAGATACATATATGGGAAATTGAACAAAAATATTTATTAAAGAGTAGAAGGGGGAGGTTACAACCAATGATCGATTTGGTGCCACCAGCTCCAGCTTCATCCCAGCCTCATCACATCCAACATCACACCAGCATCATATTTGTACTTTCACTCTCTCAAATGAGAATCCAACATCATTTCTTTACCAAAATTCTTCCTTCCTAACACTAGGATCTGTGCTCAATTTATAGGGAAACTGATGGTAGTTTCTCAATGAATGACTTTCTAAGAATAAAAATACATATTCCCAAGTTCAAAGGTGTGATATGGACACTTGGATTCAAAGTTTGACACATATGGACTCTTCAGCTGGACCGTCTATTTTAGTTGTGATTGCACCTGCTCTTGCTACTCCGTCGATGTTCACTACTTCACCAGAGTCACATCTATATGGTGGCCCTTCCATCCCACCTGGTTACCAATATTTATCTGTAACCTTCTCTGGTGCATCCTCAAACCCATGGACTTCACCAATGTCGTCGTCTGGTATTCTAACTGGTAAATCTATAGTTAGTATTGAACAAATTGATCCTTTATATACATCATCAGGGCAATATCAAGATGGTTTGTCTGGGTATATTCCATATAGTACAATTTCCATTGGACTCCCTGCATTTGGAGAACAATATTTTCCATCTTATTATACTCCTCATGTTGGGGGCCAACCTATGGTCACCCATTTTGACATTACTCCGTCGTTATTTGGTCATCCTAATGTCGGAATGAATGTTTGTCAGTGGCAGCCCACTCTACCCATCTAACCACAAATGGTTGTACACTCGTATCAACCGGTTCAAACTGTTGCACCCACATAAAATCCACTTGTTAATACATCTTAACCCCTATTACAGACTCAAAATGTACCTCAATCGTCTCAGGCGAGAGGCTTCAACCCAATACCCTCAAGTATTGGGCCCTCAGACTCCAACTCCTTCGGCTGGTTTACAACAGTCACCTGTATTCGTAATTATTTATTCACAAGATGGATTACCTTATTATGGGATGTCACAGCCACAACCAGGTTATACCTATCCATAACCGAATCCAAGCTATCCTATTTTGGGTTATAATATTGGTGGATAGACCTCTTGGCAGCCACAAGGGCAAATGCCACAACCATCATTTCAACAAGTAGCGTACCCAGGTTTTGGTCAATAGAATCCTCAAGCATTTGCTTATCAAAACAACCCCTATCTGGGTTACCAGAAATAGATTCCTTATGCTAGTGCTCAAAGGCCTGTTTCCCAAGCAATTCCATTATACCCTGACTATCCTCAACCCGACCTAAATCGACAGTTGCCCTTTGTTGCAACTTTAGAGTTACCGAATTTAAACCAGCACACTAATGATCTAATCAACTATGCTCCTTGGTGGCTGGTGATACTCATAAATTACCCTCGGATATTCCTAAGTTCAATGGAAACCATGGGGAAGACCCATCAACGCATGTTATGACTTATCATTTGTGGTGTTCATCTAACTTCCTAAATTATGACTCCGTTCGACTACGTCTTTTCCAGCGCACGCTCATTGGTCCGGCCGTGAAATGGTACATTGAGTTACCAAGAGCTTCTTTTGATAATTTCACTACCCTAGCTACTTTATTTTTGACCCACTTCCAGTTACCCATACGATATGAAACTGGAACAAAACTCTTGACTAATTTTAAACATACTAATGCTACTCACATTTCTGATCATATTCATGAGTGGCGTTGTCTTCGTAGAATGTTTAAGGCATTTGTTCTTGATCAAATCCTTGCTGAGTGGTTCATTAAGTCCCTGTTACCATATATAACTGAGGATGTGGCTAAGGGTGACATCGTCACTGAATAGTAGGTCATTTCTCGTGCCCAATATTTAGACTTGATTTATACTTAGTCTGGAACACCTTACGAGAAAATTCCCAACGCGTCGTGATCTAATTTTACTGTTCCTCCTCCATATAAGGACTCTCATGCCGAAGACATATTGATCGGTACTGCAATCACACATCACTATACTGCATCTAATCTTATGCCTTCTTCCAAAATCCATGCCATGTCATCTAACAAAGGAAAAAGTGAGAAGTAACCCGAAAGTAAGAAAAAAAGGGAAATAAAAGAAAAAGCAAACTTCTACCTAGTAGGAAAGATCATCTGATCAATCGACTGGAAACCAGAAACCTCATTACCCTTGCATAATGAGGAACACTTTGTTCGAGATTGTCCTCACTATGCCGAAGCCGAAGTCTCAAAATTGGTTAAGACCTCACATGCATCCGTTGTGTTGACATATCCATTTTCGAATCCAGACACAAATTTGGTTGCTACGGATCCAAATTCTATTTCTCAAGTGCTTATGTTGTCTATCACGAAGCCATCAAATGATGTTTTGGTGCCAATGCGTAATAAATATTGCGGTAATCAGGCTACTTATCAACCTACTACCTCAACCACGAATCCGTCTACGAAATCGATACCGCCAACTGATATTCCTAGATTGAAAATAAAGCCACCAAAGGGAGTCGTTCATAAATATACATTTAATCCTCGAGCCCAAGCTGCTCAAAATTATAATATTGTTGAAGATTTGGCTCAATCCCCTTCAGCTATGTTAGCGCTTAAGGTGCTTCAAAATTTTCCCTCCCAGAAGTAGGCTTTGTTGTCGGCAATTGGTGGAATCGATCTAACAGATTCCAATCTTGTAGTCTTTAATCATACAGGATATGTGCCGCAATTACCAACAAAATTGGAATTCTCCATCCAAGTAAATGTTCTCCATCACCTTGTTCATCGTACTATTATTGATGAGGGAGAATCTATGTGCATTATGTATCTAAACTGCTGGAAGTCACTTGGCTTGCCGCGCTTATCTCAATCGCCTACGACGTTGAAAGATTTCAACGGACGTACATATAAGCCTTGCGTTATTATCAATAACCAGCATGTTGAACTAGGGGGAAAAACAATGAATGTTGAAGTTGAGGTCGTTGACGGACCCCTTGATTACAACATTTTACTCGGAAGGCCATGGGTATATGCTATGACTACGATCGCTTATACATATTTTAGAATGATCGCCTTTCCACATAAAGGTGTTATCATAGTCATAAATCATCTATCCTTCTTCGCCTCCATTTCCTAGGTAACTGGAAGTGTTTCGTAAGTTCACGCACCCCAACTTGCACTTTAGAACATTGGTGTAGGACTCTTAAAGGATTCCACCCTCATGGGAACCTTTGCATTACCGCTGCCTGCGACGTCGACGAAAATTGCAAGCATAGAGAGCTACTACATAATATCTTCCACTCCATCTGGCTTAAGGAAGATTACAGGTGATTCTGAAGTTGTTATGTTGGATGAATTTCTACCACCCAGACCAATTGAGCTGGCATAGCAATCAATCTATATGGCTTGGGTGGTGAATCTGAAATCATCATCATCGGTAATTTGGGTACTCCATTTGATCCTTTTTCCTCAACTTTTTTGACATATGAGAATATTGTGGAATCCATGCTGCCAGAAGGAGAACCATGGGAAGATCATCATCATCGCTCCCATATTCAAGATTATGAAGAAGATAATCTTATTTAACTATATCACCCATCTATCAAAACATTCTTTTCGAATTCTTTTCCCATTAATGTAATCGAATCCGAGTGAAATTTATCAAATATTGAAGAAACCATTTCTATCGATATTTCGACCCAACCCGACGTTGTAGAAAACATTCATGTCGGTGTGTCTTGTTCTCCATCAGAACTTGAAATAGATCGCTCTCTCTTTCATGAATTTCGTGATGTATTTTCGTGGTCTTACGAGGAAATTCCAGGCATAGATACTAGTATCGTTGAACACACCATTAATATGTACCCCGATGTCAAACCAATAGGTCAACGCATTTTTCCTGTTCATCCGAAGAAGGCCGCTGCCATTAAAGCAGAAGTTGAAAAATTTTTGCGTGTTGGTTTCATATACCCTGTTCTGCTAACTGAGTGGGTTTCCAACATTGTTACTGTTATGAAAAAACAAGGAATCATCAGAGTGTGTGTCGATTATCGAGATGTCAATTTTGCTTGTTCAAAAGACAACTATCCTACTCCCTTTATCGACCAGAATATTGATTATTGTACTGGATGCAAAATCTTTTCGTTCATGGAAGGATTTTCTGGCTACAATCAAAGCAATATCCGCCTAGAGGACCAATATAAGACAACATTTATCTGTCCCTGGGGCAAATTATCTTATTGAAAACTCCCGTTTGGTTTAAAGAACGCTAGGGAAACTTTTCAGAGATCAATGGATTATGCTCTCAATGACATCAAGCACATTGTTCAACCTTATCTAGACGATTTACCCGCACATTCACGAAACCAGAATGATCACCCGATGCATTTTAGAGCTATATTTTTACGCTTCTGACACTACAAAATACACCTCAATCCACATAAATGCGTGTTTTGTGTTGGTTATGGTCATTTGCTAGGATTCGTTGTCTCAAAAGAAGTAATTCGAATCAATCCACTGAAGGTGCAGGCCATTCTTGATTTGCCTGTGCCATCAAATTTGCTTCGGTTACAAAAAATTCGGGGCAAGGCTAAATTCCTAAGGAGGTTCATACCCAACTATGTCAAAATGGAGAAAGGATTTACTCAACCCTTGAAAAAGGGGATTCCCTTCCATTGGGATAAGGTTTCGCAGGCTTCTTTTGATGCTATTAAGGATACACTTGTCTGGGCGTCGTTAATGTATCTCCCCAATTATCAGAGTGATTATTTCTTATATATCGTCGTGACTGATACGACCATTGCTATGGTATTTTTCCAAGAAGAAAATGGGATAGAACATCCGATCTATTATTTGAGTCGTAATCTCAATGATACAGAAGTGAAGTATTCATGTGTAGAAAAGCTTGCCTTGGTAGCTGTTCAAGCTATCCAAAGATTTCGCCACTATATCTTGCTTCAGAAGACCATTGTCATTTCAGATTACAACCCCATGACTTACATATTATCACGTCAATTGTTGGGGGGAAAGTACTCAAAATGGATTATCATTTTGTAGGAGTTTGATTTGGAATTCATCAAATCCAAGTCAAATAAGTCTTTAGTTTTGGCTAAGCTTATATGCGACCTTCCCTCTGATAGTACTGCTACTACATCAGAGCCATCTATTCCTGATGAGTCTCTGTTTATGATCGGATCATATGATCCTTGGTATTAGGATTTTATCATTTATCTCTAGACCCAAAATTTTCGACCTGATGCCTCTCACTCTAACCAGTGACATATTCGATACCAAGCCAAAGATTATCTGATCGTCGGTGATACAATTTATCGTTGTGGTCTTGATAACTTTTTAAGGAGGTGCCTCACTCATGAGGAGGACGAAAAGGTTTTAAATTATTGTCATGCAGGGGGTTGTGGTGGACACTTGTCTGGATATTCTATTGCATAAAATATACTCCACACCGGTTATTTTTGGCCTACCATACTTCGCGACTGCATCCTCGTGGCCAGAAGTTGTCATGCGTGCCAGATATTTGATTGTAAAATATGCAAACCGCTAGCGCCAATACATCCTGTTGTCTCCGTGGGACCATTTGAAAAATGGGGCATTGACTTCATGACTTGTAACCCTTGTTCGTTCGGGAGGCATGGTTATATTATTAGCGCAATAGACTACTTTACCAAGTGGGCCGAAGCAATGCCTACATTCAACAACATAGGACAAACAACTGCATTGTTTTTATTTAAACATGTCATTTCACGGTTTGGGGTTCCACAAGATATAGTCACAAATCATGGTTCACATTTTCTCAATCCTATGATGAAGGATTTGACTACCAAATTAGGATTGTCCCATGATAATTCTACTCCTTATTATCCAAAATCAAATGGACAAGTTGAGGCTATTAACAAGATTCTTAAACAAATGCTTCAACGAATGATAGGAGTTCATAAACAAAATTGGTATTTGATCCTATACTCGGCTTTGTGGGCATACCGAACCTCAGTGAGAAATGCAATTGGATTTACCCCCTTTCAATTGGTCTATGGTCTGGAAGCTATCTTTCCAATCCAATGTGAAATACCGTCATTAAAACTCACAATAAACTTGTTACCTGACACCTCTGTTGAAGAAGCACATCTTTTTAACCTCATCCATATTGATGAAATGTGTCGTGAAGTCCAATTGGCCAACGAAGCACATAAGAGACGTATAAAGGTGAAATACGACAAGCATGTCCAGCCTCGCATCTTCTCAGAGGGTGACTTGGTCCTTCTTTATGATCAGGATGCTGATGTAATAGGTACAGGGAAATTTGAGCCGTTATGGCATGGCCCCTATATTGTCAAAAGAGTTCTTGCTAAGGGTGCCTACGAGTTGGTAGATTACGATGGAATTCTGTTGGTGTAGCCCCAAAATGGGTTGTATCTGAAATGTTACTATGCTTAAACATGTGCGTAGTAAACTGTTGTATTATATTGTATATATGCCGTTGATTTGAATTTACTGTCTTAGTTTGTTTTTATAGAGTTTTCTTGAAGTTAGTAATCCGCTTTACATTTCATCTCAAATGTCTGAATATTTGGAACCACTTGTTGGGTATGCTGATGGTGCTAGTCATAGTACACAGAATCTATCCTTTGCAGCTTGGGCCTTTTTTGCTCCGAACAACGAGTTAGTGAGTTTTCAAGGGATTTGTATCGGTCGATCTACAAACAATATCGCTGAGTATAGCGCATTGATCAAACTTCTCTCTGATGCCATTTCATTTGGTATTAACCACATCATCATTATGTTAGGCTCACAACTTGTGGTACTGCAACTTACTAATGTTTATATTGTCAGAAATCCAACATTGCATCGTATGTTCCTAAGAGTTCGACTTTTGGAAAGACATTTTGATTTCATTCAATATCAACACATTTCTAGAAAATTGAACACATTAACTGATTCCTTAGCGAATTATGTTATAAACAGACATTTTCAACACATGTAAAGATACATTCACATAACTGAATATAATTGTGCAATAAACATAGGAAAACATTGAAAACAAATAGATAGATAGTTATAGGTTTTTACAAAATTTGTGCCCAAGACAAATTGGTCATATGACCTCAAAATGTATGAAACATGTCAAAAGTAAACTAGTGGTGCTCATGATAACATGCTATTGATATATATATCCTACACAGTAACCACATCCAACGGTTAGGAACGCCAATATTATGGTGCTGCAGTCGCATGGGTAAATCTTCGATCCAGAAATGCAGAATCCCAAAGGTCAACCCCTGTATGTGCTCCTGAAGCTCATCAAGAGTCTTAGCCATATCCAAATCCTAAAGGAATGCTCTCCCAAAAACCCTCTCTGTTGGCTCATCTGCTCCCTACGCTGGCTATCCCACTGGTCAAACTCGACCTATATCTACATTACATCAAAACTTTAGTTTAGTCTTGGGAAAACATCAAAACAAAAAAAAATGTATAAACCTTAGAAAATAAAAAAACATGGTCAAAATATTCTTACAAATTGCACCCCATTGAGCGCCTTCTGGTAAAACTAAATCTGGATCTCCTAGGAAGTCGATGCCTGCATATGCATAGTCATCAATGGCGATAATCTATCGCCTGAACCAGGTGAAGAGTGCAGTCGAGAACACAATGGATGATTAACTAGCATCTCTAGCCATGAGTTCTACCCATCTCTGCATCCTTGGATATCTAGGTTTAGATATACCCAACATCACATGCTGAGGTTGCATCAGTGGAATCCGCTCTAAGGCAAAAGAAATGAGGGTCGAACCATAGTTTAAAATTTTCTTCCTTCCTCCCTTTGCCTTGATCAGTTGTTCTTTCATTTTAGAGAGTACAACTTCAACCCAGTTGAAAATTGTTGGTTCCAAGCACTCTAGTGCATATTGCATGTAATATCTGTTTGCTACGTGTAGTGTAGCGGTACCAACAAGCTTTGTAATCATGAATAAGATGGTTATTAATGGAAAATCACAAACATCGTGGATGTTTATTTTCCCATCCTTGCTAGGTTCTACCCCTGGATTGAAATACTGCAATATATAATCTTTCACCATCTCTCCTCCAAGAGTAGACCATGAAAGAGAAATGGGTAGGCCTCTCCTCGATAATCTTATGAGAAAATAAATGTCCTCCACTAAAAATGGGACCACTTTGTCCCCAATATGAAATTCCTCAATCACTGGATCCCATGAATGAAGAAGGAACTCCAATAGTTCCATCTATTGCCTAATACCTGATAGTCTTAAGTACTTCAACAACCCACAGTCTGTAAGGGATCTTATAGTACCTAGATCATTTAGGGCAATCATGTTTTGTTCCTCATGTTCTCTTTCCCTCCATGTAATCGTCATTTTGGTCTATTGAATTCCTGAAATACAATCATAAGACTCATAAGGATCCATTTCATGCAAAAAACCAGGTAAAATCTGGGCACACTACAAAGAAAAAAAATGTAAATTGCACCCAATGCACCCCTAGTCAAGGGACAGTGCATTGCAAGTGCACCTAGCCTTCAATTCCAGTTCACTACAACACACTTCGACATTCAAGGGTGTGTTGCCCTATGTGCAAAATAAATTTAACCTAAGGGGCCCAAATCCCTAAAAAATTGCAATGAAATGAAACAAAAAGAATACTGAAGGAAATAGTAGGTTTATAGCTCCAACTTGGATCAAACGACGAGGAAAAACGTCTACAGAATGATCACAATCAATAGCTAAAGTTCGGTGGCAAAAATAGGTTCAGTGCTCCAAAATGAAAATGGTAACTTTCAAATGGTAAAAATGAACCGTAAAACTCTTTTAATTAGTCATTTGATTATTTTCAAATCATATTTATTGCTGTGACTATGGTTTTCATTCACTTTTTTTATCATGAAACGTGTATTTTTAATCCATTTGATGTTGTTCTGAATAGGTTTACAGCTGACATAGCAGATTAGTTGTGCAAACTTATTTCAAGAATAATTTTACCACAAAGCATAATTTTATCCTTATTTTTCGAGCTTTGATAAAAATGAAAAAGGACTTGAAGCGCACTTTTATCTCTTTTTCGAGCTTCGATAACAGCGAAAAAGGAACCTCTGGAGTCTTCTTTTAGCCCTTTTCAGGCTACGATAATGTGAAAAGATTGTCGAGCACTTGTCTTTTCGAGCTCGTAAAAGTAAATGAAACGACATCTAATCAGTATAAGTTTAACCCTTTTCCGGACTAAGATAGATTATTTACGAAAAAGGAAAACCTTAGTTGAACATGGCTAGGAAGTTCTCTTAGATATTATTTTACACCTTTTCAGATCTGAGCCACAAATTTACGAAAAAAGACTTATGGATTTTTCTTTTTTCCTCTTTTTTCAAACTCTCTAAATCTGAAAAAGGACCGGGCTATCACTGTCGTTAGGCTTGTTAAAACATAAAATAGTGACAGGCTTGTCGATCATGGAAAGAACCGAGTTTCATTTATCGCTAGACTCGTTAAATTATTAAATAGCGATGCATATTCGCTTGAAGGGTTGAATTATAGATCAAGCATATGTTATCCTCCTCAATATTGTTAAAAAATAAAGAGGTGCTAGTCAACAAATGACTGTGGAAAATTTGGGAAAGTGAATAGAATTTTTACGGTAGTAGGTCGCTCTTGAACATGACACTTCACTCCATCATTGTGACTTTTGGGTTGGGTAATATTCTTGACGGTTCATTGATACCTATGGTTCATCATACGTTCAATTCGGTTTTGGGTCAATGTTGCCAACTCATCTCAATGTCGCCGATATGTTCAAGAGAAGTCATCCAGTGAATACTTATCCTTCTGCCATACTCATAAAACTTCATTCTCATGACAATCATCCATGAACATTGCTATATCAAGTCACATTTTGTCTCCAAAATCAGTAACTCCTGTTTTGTGATAAAGTGGCTTCCTTTCGACATCAGCTCATCATCCAGAAGTTTACTTAGAAACATCATCTTCCAGTACCATGAGATTTGTTACAACATCGACAAGATCCTCGCTTCCAGACCTTTGATTGAAAGATTTTTTTTGGTGTTCGACATCAAATCATCTATTCATCCCTTAAAAAATGTATTGTAGTACCTTGAGGGCCATTAATATCAATGGTGGTTCTCTCACATTTGTTAACAACTCAGATCGTTGGCTGGTAATCAAACAATGTCTTACCATGTTCGACTACAAATCATATATTTGCATGGCTAGACTTGTAGTCAAACGATAAAGTGAACGAGATAAGAAGATCCCAGATCTAGTTTCAGCCATCCGGGCTGCGATTTCAAGATTTTTGTACACCTCATCTGTACGGTGACCTTACATACAGATCGTCATCCGAACATGGGCCTATATCTATAGGCATGTCTGTATTGGGCAACATTCCAATGTAGATGAATTTATGCACTATGTACATGTTATTTGATAGTTTATGTGCCGAGCATGGGAATGCCTCCCTCAGCAATTCGTGATCAAGATGAAAATATCATGATGTAATGCATTGTAAGATTTATGTAGGTCGCCACTCCACTTTAGTTCCAGCTCATCACGTCGTAAAGCATCTCATTCAAATATATTATTATTATTTTTACTTCATGCTTTAGGGGCAACTATTATAGGTCAATTTGGGCATCATCCTCCATGACCTGGTCAAACTGGACATCATCCCTAGGACCAATGAAATAGGGTCTATCATCCCCTCATATTTCAGTTGCTATATGCCTTAAGAGAAGAACAATTCATTCATGGCTTCTATAGTGAGATTTCCAAGTTTTGAAGTATATGTTATATCGCTTATGAATTCACCAACGCTGCCTGTAAAGGGACTAATTGTGTTGCATATGCAACATCCTCCATTCAAGGGTGCACTACAATGCACTTCCTAACATTCAGGAGTGCATTGGTCACCTGGGAGTGGAATTCTCATTGTTCTGGGAATATCCACATGGCTAGTGCCTTCTAGAAGAGTGCTTATGTGTCAAACTTCAAATTCAAGTGTCTATCTAACACCTCTAAACTTGGGAACATATCTTGCCTATTCTTAGAAAGTCGTTCATTAAGAAACTACCATCAGTTTCCCTATAAATTGAGCACAGATCCTAGTGCTACGGAAGAAAGAATTTTGGTAAAGAAATGCTTTTGGATTCTCATTTGAGAGAGTGAAAGTATTGATATGCTGCTGGTGTGATGAGGTTGGGATGAAGCTAGAGCTAGTGGCATCAAATTGATCATTGGTTGTAACCTCCCACTTCTACTCTTTAATAAAGATTGTTGTTCAATTTCCCATATATGTATCTCTTTATCTTTCTATTTCTCATGCAATGGATTCTTGAATGATATATATGTTTCACATCTAATCGATTTGAGTGATTAAGATAGGTAGATATCTGTATATGCATGTTGTTTGATTTTCCTTGTTTATATTTGTAGGAATTGATCCGATGATCGAAGTTGGGTTGAGCGCGATAGAAAATATGATAGAAGGAGAAGGAGAAGTGCTTGGATCACAAGTAGGTTCTTCTATCATTCTGTGTATTTGCTTATTTTAGAGAAATTGTTAGCAAAGTCTTTCATCTGTTATTTTAAGTGCCTAGCACCACACTTAGGGAATTTGATTTATCCGTAGATAATAGTTCTTCATAACACAATATCCTCCTAGGAATCCTCAATTCAATGAGTTTCAACAACCATTTATTCCATATCAACCTCCATATTATACTCCTCAATCAAATTCTTTTCGATAATCTCAAGTACAAACTCAGACTCTTAATCAACCACTTCCATTACCACCCACATCATATCCCAAAAAAAAAAATCAACTACTTGCTCAACTACTTCCAAACCCAAACAATAAAAATTCACAACTTGTCTACAATATAGAAGGTCAAGATTTCCAAGCTTGCATGATAACTCCATTAGATCTAAATAATGCCCAACTTAGATTTGGTAGAGTTTTGGAAAAGAAGTTACCATCTGTTGTTTTTTAGGAAGAAGATAAACTTCTTGAGAAAGAAACATTTCTTAATCAAGAAGATTATTTTCAGGTAGAAAGTACACCTACACATTCTAATGATACTCCAATAAATTCAACTCCCATTGTAGAACAACCTTATGTTTCTGTTCAAAATCCACCTTTTCCTCAAAGGCTAAAAATTGACAAAGGAATAGAGAAACAAGTTGTATTGTCTAAATACGATATGCTAGATGAATTAAAGAATGTGTGCATCAAAATTCCTCTGTTACAAGCTATAAATAAATTCCATATTTTTTGCAAGAACAATGGAGTTAAGCATTAAAAAATTAGGAAGGAAAAAGAAAGAAATTAAAAAAATCCAGTTAGTTTGGAAAATTGCAGATATTATGATGGGAAAACCAACAATACATAAATATCTATATCCAGGAAGCCCCATCGTAAAAACACACATTAATGGTATCAATATTCCAAACACATTGATATATTTGGGAGAATCTATCAATATCATGAGTAAACAAACTACGGATCAATTGAAACTTCCCAATCTTTAGTACACACCAACATTATTACAATTAGCAAATAGATCTATTATTAAACTAGATGGTGTGTTAGAAGATGTATATGTCTCCTTAGATTATTTTTAATATCTTGTTGATTTTACGATTTTCACTCTCAATAATAATTTAGGAGGACATCCATTGATTCTAGGAAGACCATGGTTAGCTACAGATCAGGCTTTCATAAGTTGTAGATCTGGTGATATGTTTATTTCTGATGGAAGCTATACTAAGAAATTCACATTATACCCTCCCACAAAAAAAACAATAGAAGCAGAAAGTGAAGTTTGGATAGATGATGACAGTGAGGAATTTTATATAAAACCAATATTTGCTACTTCACAAATAGATGAGGAAGATCATATTTTAAATTTGATGAATACTGATGATTCTTCCTCATATTGTGAACAAGATCAAGGTTTTCAAGAACAATGTAATATTTAGTACTTATCATCTCATCAAATGGATTTGCATTCTATGGAGAAATTTGACAATTCTTTAATAGAAATATTTCCAGGGAAAACTTTAAATATCAATAATAATTTGGAGTAATATCAAAAGAAAGAATTGATAAATATGTTACAAGAACATTCCTCTGCCTATGCATGGGAATGCACTGATATGAAAGGGATTGATTCTAACACTTGTATACATCATATCTATATTGAAGAAAATGAGAGACCAATTCGACAACCTCAGAGGAGGATGAATCTAAATCTAAGAGAAATTGTTGAAGAGGAGTTGCAAAAATTTTTGAATGCGAATTTCATTTATCCAATATTTGACAGTCAATGGGTCTCACCGTTAATGATTGTTCCAAAGAAAAATGGAAAACGGAGAGTCTGTAGTGATTATAGGAAATTGAATAAAGCCACCTCGAAAGATCATTTTCCACTTCTCTTTATAGATCAAGTCCTGGATACATTGGCAGGGAAGAAGTATTTTTCATGCTTGGATAGTTTTAGTGGATATAATCAAATCCAAGTAGCTCCAAAATATCAAGACAAAACTGTAGGAATTTACAGGGTAAGTTCCGTAGATCAAGAACCAAAGGTTACCGCTCACAAACAGATCACAAATCAGTACACCAATATAATCACGTGGTTAAAACCCTCAAAGAGGGAAACAGTCCACGGCCTGAGCCAACTCGGCCACTTCAGGAAATTTATTAATATAAAAAGAAAGGTTACATATGTTTCTCTCATAAACGGTTACCGAACAAATGACCCTCCATTCTCTTTAAATATATATCATGGACCAATCAGGTGTTAAGCTACAGATCACGTGTCGTTAATACCGAGGAGAGAGATAATCATCAGATCACTACAAATCGTGACCGTCAGATTATAAGTTACAAATTTACATGGTAAAGAAACACACTTTACCTAACTCTATACTAGACTAAGTTATTCTTAACTATTTCCTATGTGTCAGAATATCCTAACATCCCCCCTTAAGAACAACTTGGGATAGGATTGAAGGATTTACAAATGTGACACAAAAGGAGCCTATTTCCTATGTGTCGAAATATCCTAATACTCCCCCTTAAGAACAACTTGGGATAGGATTGAAGGATTTACAAAAGTGACACAATAGGAGAAGGAAGGAGGCATTAGAGCCTATCGCCCCTTAATGACAACTTTCTTGAACTCCAAGCATGGATTGAAGTTTGGTAAACTTCGCTTCTGTGAGAGCCTTTGTAAAGATATCGACTACTTGATCATTGGTTGGACATTACTACACTTCAAGAACACGATCATGAATGAGATTTCTGATGAAGTGTATGTGGAGTTCAATGTGTTTCATACACTAATGCTGAACTAGATCTTTACATAGCTGAATGACACTCTGATTATCACACCAAAGTGTAGTTGGATGCTGTTGATGAAGACCAAATTCAGACAGGATCTGACGAAGCCACATGGCTTCATTGCTGGCTTCAACCGCACCACGATACTCCGCTTCTGCTGAAGAAAGAGAGATGGCACTTTATTTCTTACAAGACCAAGTAATAGGTCCTGAACCAAGAGTGAATACATATCCTGCACTAGACTTTCGATCATCAGGGTAACCAGCCCAATCAGAATCAGTGAAACCAATCAACAATGGAGATGCTCCTGCACTATAATGAATCTCGAACTGAATTGTACCTCGAATATATCGAAGTATTCTTTTAGTTTCTTTCCAGTGACTTTCATGAGGTTGGTGCATAAACCAAGCGACAAGACCAATGGAAAAGGAAAGGTCAGGATGGGTATGGGTTAGATACAAAAGTTTACCAACAAGTTGACGATATAAGGTAGCATCAACTTCAGGGGTAGTACAAGTGACTGAAAGCTTGACTCTAGACTGAAAGGGAGAAGGGGCTGGCTTACAGTCTTCCATGTGAAAGTGGTGTAGAATATCACAGGCATACTTGGACTGAGAGAGGGTAATGCCTTCCTTGGATTGCAAGACTTGAAGACCAAGGAAATAATGAAAGTGTCCTAAGTCTGCATTTCAAACTTCCTTTTGAGGCTAGAATTCACATGTTTTATATGGTTTGGATCACTACTAGTAAAGATAAGATCATCAACATAAAGAACAAGGATGATGAAGGAATTACCCACTTTCTTGGTGTAGACGGTGTTGTCAGAATGACACCTAGAAAAGCCATTATCTAAGAGAAATCTATCCATTTTGGCATACCAAGCCTGAGGAGCTTGTTTGAGACCATAGAGAGAATTCCTAAGGCGAAAAACAAGGCTGGAGTTTTTTTGGATAGAGCCAGGGGGTTGTTCCATGTATATTTCTTCATGCAAATCTCCATGTAAGAAGGCAGATTTAACATCCATCTGATGGAATTCCCATTTAAAGGAGGCAACAAGGGAAAGAACAAGGCAGATAGAATTCATTTTGGAAACAGGGGAGAAGGTTTCAATATAGTCAATGCCTTCAACTTGTGAAAATCCTTTAACGACAATGTTGAGATTGCAACAAGATGATGAGCTTAGTGAAAAGAGTCGCCTTCACTAAGTGGGCCCGCAGGCTATTTTTGGAGCAAGTCTATTTTTAGACATGTCGATCATATTCTATGAGTTGCAGGATGCTATTTGTGGATGGTTGGTCAAGTTGGAAAAATATATGGACTTCTATTTTTAGACATATTGGGTGGAATCTATTTTTAGATTGCGAGTCTAAAAATAGATATGTTGAATATTATTAGCTCTTAATAATATTTGGACTATAAACATTACTTATTCTCTTGGAGCACTTCAGTTAAGTGCATAGATGTGGCACAGGAGCTGACAGAAGGAATTAAGATATTCCTGAGGGTTAAGTGGAGCTATTGCATGGAGACTTCAGTTAGAACTCATGTGACAGAGTTTGGTGGAGTTATTGAGGTAGTTGGTGGAGTTGTGTTCAGTTTAACTCAGTTAGACACAGTTGAGCTAGTTGTATCTAGTCTAACTGATTGATACACTAGTGAGAGTGGTGTGAATTAACTATTAATTAATTCACTAAATATTAACTCATTAATCAATTGAAGAATACATCAGTTAACTACAGTGCATGGACAGTTTCACTGGAGACCAGTGGAGAGGTAGGTGAAAGATCAGGTTGACTATCAGTTGTGACTATAGTGTTGCATGATTTGCAACACATAGTGATTGGAGATTCCAATGAGGATTGCGTGAGAAAGGATGGACCAATTCGAGTTCATTCAGAGCCCATATTCAGCAAGGATTGCGCAGTAGAGGTAGGCTAGCAGGTGGCAAAGATCGATGCATGGATTTGCAAGATCTAGCCTGATTAGTGTGTAGCGATTAGATTGTATTGAGAGCTTGTGAGAAGCTTTGTATGAGGATTTTTACATGATCTATATGACATATATTATATACAGATAGTTGGGGTTTTAGCTTCAGGCTTTCCCATGAAAACAACTGTGTTAATGTGTGTGGATTTTTATGGTTTTAATGTGTGCATGCAATTGATTTAATTTACACATATGATGATCAATGGTGGAATAGATTCTGTATTGTGCATGAAGGCAAATAGTGTATGATCAGGAGAATCTTAGACATATAACATATCAGTTATATAATTTCTACAAACAAGACGAGCTTATGTCTATCCACTTTTCCATCTGGTCCAAACTTTGTTTTGAAAACCCATTTTCATCTGACAAGTTTTCTTCCTTTTGGAAGAGGAACAAGATCCCAAGTATCATTCGCCAATAAGGAATGATATTCTTCATTCATAGATTCATCCCAATCTGGATGACCAGAGGCTTCTTCAAAGGTTTATGGATTAGGATTTTCTGGAACTTGAGCCAATAAGGAAGAGGCTCTTTCGAACTGAGAATGTGTACGTCGTCGATCGACAGGGTCACCTGCAACAGAACCTGCTGCATCCTGAGTAGAGCGGACCCATATTGTAAGCAGTGGAGTAAAAGGAAAAATTTCAAGAGGTGGAGGAGTATTTTCATCCTCGCTGTAATCATCTGAACTAGAAGGAATGCTATTAAAAATAGAAGAGAGAGAGAGAGAGGTGGCACATATGCCGAATCAGGCTTACAGGCTAAAGGTGGCACACCCACCGAACTAGGCTCGCAGGCCAATATATTTTCATCAAATTTTACATCTCTTCTAATGATTATATTTTTGGATTTTGGTTGAAGAAGTCTATATCTTTTGAAATCTTCATAATTTCCAACAAAAATGCATTTTTCACTCTGAGGTTCTAATGCTTTATGTTTCGCATCTGGAATATGGGCCCAAGTATCACTTCCAAAAAAACGAAAGTGACTTGCACCTGGTTTGATTGAGCTCCAAGCTTCTTCTAGATTTATATTCTTTAAAACCTTAGTAGGAGTGCGATTTACTATGTAATTTGCACAGTTAATGGCTTCTGCCCAAAAATTGAGACCAAGTCCTTTAGATTGAAGCATACAATTAGCCATTTCTTTTAAGGTGCGATTCTTCCTTTCAGCTACACCATTTTGTTGTGGAGTATATGGAACGGTATGTTGCAATTGAATGCCATGCTCAGTGAAGAATTTGATAAATTTGTTATCAACATATTCTCCTCCATTGTCTGATCTTAACTTAAGAATTTGATTTCCAAATTGTTTCTCAACAAAGGTCTTAAAGGCCAAGAACATGTTAAAAACTTCACTCTTGAGTTTTAAGAAGTATATGCAAGTGCGTCTGGAAAAATCATCAATGAAAGTTAAGAAGTACTTGCAACCAGAGAAAGAAACCACAGGAAGTGGACCACATAAATCACTGTGCACAAGCTGCAAAGGGGCTGAAGTGTGCCAAGAGGCACGTTTGTCAAAACTATCCCAATGATGTTTTCTGAGTACACATCCGGAGCAAACACCATCTCGGAAAGATACCATAGGAAGGCCCGCCACCATATTTTCCTTACATAGAGTTTGAAGAGAGTGATAGTTTAAGTGACCAAATCGCTCATGCTAAAGTTTGCTCACATCATCATTATGAGCAACAAAAACAGAGGGAAGACATGATGACCCAAAGTTGTCAAACTTATACAACTTTGTGGAATCATCAGCAATGCCAGTAGCTAAAATATGTTTAGGATATTTGAGGTCCTTGACTACAACATCATGAGGTGAGAATTCTACTATTTTCCCTTCACCTGAATGAGTTATCTGATAAATAGAGAGAAGGTTGCATGACAAGGTAGGAACACATAGTAAATCATTAAACTGGCCGTTATCGAGATGAATGGTTCCAGATCCTACAACACTAAGAGATCTATCATCACCAACATAAATATGTTTGGTGTTACAATCATTTAAAGAAGAAAACATGGCTTTATTTTTGGCCATGTGATAAGAAGCTCCATAATCAATGAGCCACTCATGAGAATGAGAAGAGGAAGATACATTTAATGCATAACCAGATCTTGATGCTTGACAACCACAAGCAAAAAGTGTCATTCCTGAAGATGAAGGTGAAGAGTGCTCCAAATTGATGTTGTGCTTCTTCATTGCTGCTTCTAAGGCTTCCATCTTATTAAAACATTTGGACTCTATATGGCCATCATGTTTACAAAATTTGCAATGTCTATCAGTCTTCTTCCCTTTGTTTTTATTTGCCTTATCATTTTGGTGAGTTGCTTTTTCAATTTGCTGCTAAAATTGCTTAGGACCCTTGTTTGGTTTTAGACCATATTTTTTAGGATACTTATTCTTGGGATTCTTTTGATATAATTGTTGTTGGGCTGCTAAGGATTTCTTAGAAGTGTTTCCAGGAGTGATAAGACCAAGGTGTAAGAGTTTTTCTTGTTCTCTTATCAAAGAATCACAAAAGGAATCAAAAGAGGGATTCTTGTAGGTGGTTCCATAAGAAATGATGGCTTCTCTAGTGGAATGGAAGGCGGAAACAAATACAAAGTATGCAGGGCTAAGCTTAGCAAGAATGCAATAGATAAGGCTACTATCTTCCTTTTTGACCTTATATCCTTCTAAAAGAAGTCTAAGGGTCTTGAATTTGGACAAAAATTCTTCAATAGAGGAGAAATTATTGGGGTCCAAAGTAAGCAACTCATTTTCAAGCTGATGGGCCCTGATTTGATTTTGAATGCCGAAGACAGTATTTAGTTTGTCCAGGGCTTCATGAGGGGTGTCAATGTCAAGGATATGAAATCGAAGATCTTGAGAAATGGAAATTCCTATCAACCCTCATGGTTGATCTTGTTTATTTTCCCATTTAGCGACTTTATCATCATCAGAAGGTTTAGTTTCTACTCCTGTGGCTATTCTATAAAGCCCTTTACTTCTGAATATATCTACCATGTGAGGTAGCCATTGGAAATAATTGGTGATGTTAAGAATAATCGGGCATGCACTTTCCATATTTAAAAAAAAAAAAAACTGAAGCAAAGAAAAGCTGAAACTAACTGCTCCAATGGAAAGATCTCAGAAAATTAGGCTATTTAAAAAAAAACGGCTCGAAAAACGGCTTCCGGATCAAGAAGCTATGCCTTTTTGAAAAAACGAGTTGAAGATGCCAAATAGTTATGGGAACAGGATGAAGTGCGACTTAAAAAAAAAACCGCCTCTTTTAACAAAAAATTTTACAAAAGAAGCTTGAGAATGAGACTTGAACCCAAGACCTATATTCTCATAAACTAACTCTTCACCAAGTGAGATAGTAAAAGGATTCTGTTATTGTTTGAAAGGAGGAAGGGTTTTTTTTTTTTTTTAGCGATGTGCGTGCCTTTTCCTGCACAAAAAAACACAAAAACCGAGCAAAAAAAATGAAATGCAATCCTTACGACAGAATGTTAGATTTTGGTTAGCCTTACCGCCAACTATCAATTTTTTCACTATTTCTGATTTCCCCAGATTGCGCAAAGACGCAGGGAAAGAGCATAGGTAGTAAAAAATCCCTTTTCCTAATTTTGATTTGCCGAGATCGCACGCAGCGCAGAGCAAAGGGCTTACACAAAGAAGAGGGTATAGATCCGGCAAATAAATAAAACCTAAAACTGAAAATAAATAGAGGGAACTGAAATAAGCTGAACTATTAACAAATATAACTGCAAAACAGATGCTTTATACCTCTATATCTAAACTGTCATAACTTGGGCAGCCGGAAACCTTTTCGCATGAAACGAAAGGCATTCCTCACTATAACAGATGATCCAAACACAAAAAAGCAGTTCTCCAAGCCCAAAAATGTTCAAAAATAGTATATCTACAAAACGGAATTCACATGCAGTCAAACCGGCTTCGGATATTGATCAACAATAGATGCAGCCCTCAAAATAGCTCTGATACCATGTAGTAATTTATAGGGTAAGTTCTGTAGATCAAGAACCAAAGGTCACCGCTCATAAAAAGATCACAAATCAGTACACCAGTATGATTACGTGGTTAAAACCTTCAAAGAGGGAAAGATTCCACGGCCTGAGCCTACGCGGCCACTTCAGGCAATTTATTAATATAAAAAAAGGTTACACATGTTTCTCTCATAAACGGTTACCTGACAAATGACCCTTCATGCTATTTAAATAAATATCATGGACCAATTGAGTGCTAATCCACAGATCAAGTGTCGTTAATACTGAGTAGAGAGATAACCGTCGGATCACTACAAATCATGACTGTCGGATTATAAGTTACAAATGTACATGGTAAAGAAACACACTTTACCTAACTCTACACTAGAATAAGTTATTCATAACTATTTCCTATGTGTCGGAATATCCTAACAAAAACAACTTTCACTTGTCCATGGGGAACTTTTATTACAAATTACTTCCTTTTAGATTATGAAATGCACTTGTAACATTCGAGAGTGAAATTCTAGGCATTTTTTCCTGATCTAATCCATGATTGTGTGGAAGTTTATATGGATGACTTTACAGTCTATGGGAATTATTTAGAGGAAGCTCTTAAAATTTTGGAAAAAGTCCTTATTAGGTGTAAAGAAACAAACCTCTCTTTAAGTCATGAAAAATGTTTTATGATGTTCAATGAAGGAATTTTTTTAGGCCACCACATTTCAGGAGATGGAATTAAAGTGGATGCATCTAAAGTATACGTTATTTCCAAATTATCAGTTCCTACTTGTCAAAAACATGTTAGAAGTTTTATTGGTTTTACTGGTTATTATACAAGATTCATAAACAACTTTACCAAGTGTTATCACTAAGTTGGTAGAGAAGGGCTGCTCCACTAGACAACCTAGATTAACTCTTTGAAACCAACTTCTAGTTGAAAATTATCCTTTTCAGCCTGAGAGGGATATCTCAAAGATATTGATAATATTATGTAAATGAAGCTCACATATGGCTAACTCTGAAATTTTTTTATTAAGTATGTTTGTATGCAGGTGAAAGATGTATAAAAATAACTACCATTGGCCTTGGAGTTAGTGTTAAGAAACTCAGTGGCATGGTTCTTCTTGTGGAAACTGAGGCATATAGATGTTTTTATGAAAAGGCAACACACACAGATACACAGTAGTATAATGCTTGAAGGAAGTTAGAGCATGATGTACATGAATTCTAAGTAATCAAACATCAAAGTATTGAAGACAAAATAGCAAGATACATAAGACAAGTGCTCATGAAAACATCAGATGAATCTCAGGTGAAGAAAGAGCTAGCAACCACTATATATTACTGATAAGAAAATGTTTACAATAGTAGTTCTGTAGTCAGCATCATTCAACCCTCTATTCTCCGATATTCTGCATATTAATAGGCTTTAACATATTTACATTGGATCTTCCTACATGACTAGATCATCGAGTCTCTTTACTGACACCTAATATAACAATAAGCAAATTACATGGAAATAAAACTGACAACTACTAACTTTAGGAATTAGAGACCTACTAGGACTCTATAACCTGTTTATTACATCAACCAACTGAAAATACTGCTTATTTACATTGAGGATAGTCATGTGCTTGGGTGGCACTGATCATGACCAAAACATAATTCCCCCCACCAACTTAGGTGACTTGTCTTCCTACTTTTAAGGAGGTGGTGTCATGATAAATGATGAGTGTCTTCATGATGAGCTGGTGAACTAAACAACCTTGTTGAAGACCATGCCTCCACCAAAATATTCCTATGATATCCTTTACGATTTCCACGTGGCTGGCTTACCTCCAATAGACCATCAAAACTAAAAAATGCTACAAAAACTTGCTCGCTACGGAAACAGGGGAGTTAAGGCAAGTTCATAGTGAAAGTCTGTAGAAAATTTGATTTCACCTATCTTTGCCTCCTGTTAGCTCTCTTTGCTGATTTGGAACTGTTTGTTAAGTCAACAGAGCTAAATACAAATTTTTACCTGCCTTGATTTTAACCATATCTGTGATTGTAAACAAAAAGACACCTACCGCGAGTTCGTATCAAAATCTGGGCTTCAAGCTTGGGATTCGCTACGAACTTGACTAATTGGCAGTAAACTCAAAAATTGTCCTTTCTTCTTCAAAATTTTGCCTATGGATCTACAAATGTTTATTCTGAATGATGCAAAAATGTCAAAAATGTAGTTTGTCCACTCTTTAAGCTTTATAAGTTTCACCTTTGGCAATAAGAGCTTGAATCTCTTCAAGTTCATTTATGACTGTGATTTTAAGGCCTTTCTTCTTTATCTATGACTGTATCATCTCGATTTTCTCTTGTAGCTCTTTGAATTGGCTTTTAATTTTCTTTCTTGTAGCTTGCAACCATATATTCCTCTTTCTTGTGTGCTTCATTACCCTTCGTAGAGGAAGTGTCATTTTCAGCAGTTTCTTGGCATTGGTCAATGACTCATTATATTAATTGATTTGTTCATTTACCTTCTCTTTGAATTATTCCATCATTTTCCTATTTATCTTGGCTTCTTGCAATTCCGATTTGGTCTCAATAACCTCGTCTCTAGCTTCTTGTTAGTATGAATCTTAATTCCAAGCGTACGAAAAAAGACCAATTTAGCTGCGCATAACAAACAAACCTAATAGCATAAATGACTCCTAATATCTTCAGATCTGTAGTTAGGTGATCAAGATAAATGCTGCAAAAATCTAGATCTATGCATTAGAAGACATTAAACAGTAGAAAAAACGAGATTTACTCCATGCACCCAATAGACCATACAAGAATATATCGAATGAATTTTGTATTGATGGCACCTGGGAGGAAAACACAAGAGGGTGTTCCCTGTTCTCCTCAATGGGATGGGTTCTTGTAAGTCCTTAGCACTTCAGATCTAAAACTCCTCTCTCTTGATGGTGTAGAAAACCCAGATAAAAATGGTAACAAAATATGACTGTGATGGTGGATCAATAGTCAGACCAAAAGTTTAGATCCAGAGTGATCTTTAGGCAACAAAATGTGCTAAATTAAAGGGAAAACCCTTCTATTTATAACAAAATATTGAGTTAGTCTAGATATTGGTGCATAGTTAAAATATTATTAACCAAATCAAGATCCAATTTTTATGGAATATTTTATTATATTTGTTGGAGGGAAAAGGAATTTTACTTGGGTCAAATCCCTTTATTTGTAAATAATAAATAAATAAATGATTTATTTATCATTTTAAGGATGTGGTTGAGTACTAATCAAATAAATAATAATTTATTTAATTATTTAAGGGCGAATTAGTCATATTTAACAAGGATATTATTTAAATAAGGTTTAAATAATCATTCTTTAGAAAATAATAAGATAAATAATGATTTATCTAATTAATTTCCTTGTTTTGGGTTAAATATAACCAGGAATATTAATTAAAATGTTGTTTACCTAATTATTCCTTGAGGAAAATAAAAAAAATGTATATTTATTTAATATTTCCTCATGGGGTTTCCTGTTTAGACCATAAACAACTTAACAAAGTTGGTTTACTAAGTTATTTTCATAGTGAAAGCAATTTTACTTAGGGTAAAATTGGTCTTACATGGTGTACTTGGGTCCATCTAAAAACAATAGATTAAATAACCAAAAAATAGTGTAACACTTCTCTTAACTATTCCTTTACCATTTGTACTTCATTTTTCTCAACCACTTTCTCTTTACCCTTCCTCTGCACAATGATATATTCTCTTGCTAGAGACAAATAAATGATATTCTCTGTGATAGGTTGCTTGCCTTTGTCAGTAACCTCTGTCCTTTTACTTGCCATGAAACCTTTGGCAAGTTGCAACCTTGTGAGTGGTTTTCTTGATTGAAACATAAACCCTGCATCTTCCCCTGAGAAATCAAGTTTTTTAGCAGTAATACCTTTCTTTTTCTTCTTATTCCCTTTAATATCTTCAACTCTAACCACTGGAGTCTCCTCAATGTCTATGGCTTGAAGAATATCTTCAAGGTTTCCTTTTCCAACTATTTGGCTTCTAGTTATCCTCCCATGGCATTTCTTGTCGATCTTTCGTTTGCTACTTGCAGGTGTAGGATGTGGAATTTATGTCTCTTATGCAGGCTCTACCTCAATATCCATAGGCTCTATAATGGACTCCATCTCCTCCTAATTCACACCCTTTGTTTTAGCTACAGATTTTTCACTCTTGCTTGAAGGAGTGGCTTTTGACTTTGGAGTTTTCTTGGGTGTTAATGTATCTACCTCAACCACTGAGAAAAATAAATGTGGCCCAGTCTTTGTTTAGTGTTTTCAACTCCTCCAACACTAGAGGTTTGATTAAACCATGATGGAAAATTGAGGTCTCACTACTCTCTGGCCTAGCCTGAACCTTTTCTGACATCTTGCCTAGGCTCCTAAATAATAAAAATGGAATATCTAGAGACTGCTTACTAGTGAAGTGCAATAAGAGCCTAAAATGGTACTGATAGACCATATGGAACATCCCCTCACAAGTGAAGTATTTTTGAATTACAAGCATCAATTTGGAGTAGTTCTCTTTCATGTAGCTCCTTGGGATTCCAGATGTCATGTCAACTCCAATGTGTTCATGTTTTATAAATTCATCACAGTTATGTATCTTGAACTCATTGGCTTTGAACCACTCTTCACCCATCCTCGGTATCTATGTGGCTTGAGCAATTGTCTCAGGTGATACTACAAAACTTAGCACCCCCACCTTCGAAGATGTACCTATGAAATTCACTTCAAAGTCTTTTGAGACCTAGGCATGAAAACCTTGTAGTTTTTGGTAGAATCTCATGCATCCAACATTGCTGAAAGCTTCTACAAAGCTAGGGTATTCATTGAGTAACTTGAGATCCATGGGATTATATCTTACACAGGAGCCTCCTTTATTTGTTTTCTTCTTCACGACCATATTCCTTAATACTACGTTGCCTTATTGATGCTGTGACACCTGCAAAGAGATAAATTGAACAACAAGCAGCTTGCAATGAAGCTGTACTTTTCAAGGATGACACTCAACAAATGTATGCAAAGGATGAAGGAAGGATGACATACAGTAGCTTTGGAGGTGAATTTAAAACATGAAATTAGAATATGGGAGGGATAATGACAAATGGGAGGAGTTAAGTGTAATGATGAATGCCACTTATGATTACGCACGTTTGGATGACTCTAATAACTGATCATGTGACCTCATATTTACCCTAAACCTCTAAAAACTTGACACCTCGTCATTCCCTTTATTGGTGAATTAAAACATGATTCCGCAGTGTTTTCCTTTATAAATATGATAGATTCGCTATAGACTGGTCAAGTGAGTCTGTAGAGAAAACAACCTGTTTGCAGTTATATTTGCTGCAGACTCAGGAAAAAACAGACATGTGGCCACTACCTAATTTTAAACCAATGCATGTAGACCTTTGGTGGATTTTGATAGATTTGACAATGATGACATGACCAATGGACTATTCTAAAATTAGGATAATGACCAATTCATGGGTTTTCATCAATTTCATGAACCAATTTTATGAGACAAATGAAACTTATGCTAATGACCCTATGAATAAAAAAATGAAATTTTATTTGTGATAACACTAAGCTTGCCTCTCCACTTTTAAAATTGCTTACAAAATATTGTGAATTCATTTGGAATTTTGATTGCCAAAAAGCTTTCAAAACATTGAAGGAGTTTTTAGCTGTTGTGCATGCTATTAATAAGTTTCGACATTATATCACTGGTTATGGATATTTTGTTCACACAGATCACTCTGCAATTATAAATTTAATGAATAAATCTATCACTAATGGGGAAGTTACAAGATGGTTATTATTGTTACAAGAGTTTAATATTACTATTTTGGATAGGCCTGGAAAAGAGAACACTATTGCTGATTTTCTATCTAGAATCCAAAATGAAAATAAGAATATTCCTAGGAATTTGGCTTCTGTGATCCATAAAATATGTATAACAATTTTTGGTGAAAATCACATGTAAGAAAATTTTGTCGATGTGTTTCGAACCAGCGAGTGTGGTTCATCATCAAGACAAGAACCACACTGGCTGGTTCGAAACACGTCAACAAAAATTTCTTACATGTGATTTTCACTGAAAATTATTATACACAAGATTATTCCTATAAATAATGGTTTTCCTAACGAATATCTTTTTGCAGTATCTATTAAATATCCTTGGTTTGCAGATATTGCTAATAATTCGGCTACATGCAAGTTACCTTCATATTTGTCTCCTAGAGAGAAAAGAAAAGTTATTCAAACCAGTGCATCTTATTCATGGATAAATGAAGAATTGTACAAAACAAGACTTGATTTAATCATTATGTCAGAGAGGATGAAGTACCAAAATTCTAAAGGCTTGTCATGATGAACCATGTGGAGGACATTTTTTCGATAAAAGAACTTCTTACAAAATCCTTCTCTTATGATATTATTGGCCTTCTCTTTTCATAGATGCCAAATAATATGATAAGAGATGTGATAGTTGTGAGAGGATGGGAAAGCCTGTTCCTTCATATGAGATGCCTCTACAACCTCAGATACTTATTGAACCTTTTTAAAAGTTGGCTTTGGATTTTCTTGGTCCAATTAAACCTCCATCAACACAAAAAAGGTACATTCTTGTCTGTACAGATTATGTCACCAAATGGGTAGAAGCTAAACCACTTCCTTTTGCTACTAAAAATGTTGTAGTTTCATTTATTTTTTAGGATATATTGATTCATTTTGGTGCCCCAAAATAAATTGTAATAGATCAAGGTACTCAATTTACATCCAAGTTGTTGCAGAAGAAAATGGAGGAATGTAGAATCAAACATCGGAAATCAACTCCATATCATCCAACAGAAAATGGACAAGTTGAATAAACTAATAAAGTAATTGAAACAATTCTTACCAAAACTGTGCATCTGCATAGAAAGGATTGGGCATAAAAGCTTCCAGAAGCTTTATGGGTATATCGTACCACATGGAGAAACACAACATGGCATACTCCTTATGAACTTGTTTATGGAAAAAAATTCATGTTCCCTATTGAGTTTCAAATAAAGACCTTCAAAACAATAGTAAAATTAGGTCTTGCTCTATCAGAAGCACATAAATAAAGAATGGAGTAATTGAATGAACTTGATGAGATTCGACAAGATGTTATCGAAAGGACCAACATATTTCAACAACAAAGGTCTAGATGGCATGATAATTTTATCAAAGACAGAAAGTTCCAGCCAGGGCATTGGGAATTACTTTTTGATTCCAAATTTAAGGATTTTCAAGGAAAATTTCAAACCCATTGGCTTGGTCCTTATGAGGTTGAAAATGTCTTTGATAATGGGGCTGTCAGAATCAGAACCATTGATGAAGAAAATATAACTTTCCTTGTAAATGGTCATAGATTATGAATATATCATAAATCATTTAAAAAGGAAAATCCATCAGAAATATGCAAGATAATCTTGATTTGAAGTTGGTTAGGAAAGATTCTTCTTCCTATCCAAATTAAATCGCAAATTGCTTTCTATTTTCTAAAAATAATAATAATAAATAAATAAATAAAAATAATAATAAAAAAAAGAGAGAAGAAAAAGAGAAATAATAATAATAATAATTGTATAACCATGAAAACCAACATTGTTGGAATGTTTATAGAGGAAATGTAAGTCAAAAACCAAGAATATTGGAAACTTATATTTTCTTTTTAAAGTACCTCTTCTTGTCTCATTTCTTTTTATTCCTCTATTGAAAAATAAGACAAATACAGAATTGTCAATAATCTACAGCTCTCATGAAATTCCGCAGTTGACTTGACAGATTACAACCAAAGCCAATGAACATCATGGCCAAAGAAGATTGAATGAAGATCAAAGCTAAAGAAACCTTAGTAACCTACAAAGGGAAAATCCAAAAATCAGTAAGGCAAAATAAAAGGTATGTAAATATTAATTAGATAATAAAGGTAAAAATATTGAATTATGAAAATAAATAGATGAATGACCATTGCTACCGCCATTCTATATAATTATTACCCTTGTTATTACATGACTTCAATTTTAACAAAAATATATATGTCTTGTCAAAAGGGTATGAAACTGTTATGAAACCTTGTTATCATTCAAATTCACTCGATTTCTCCCATATATCATCCTACTTCCTTTGCATATCATCAGATTTCTTTTCAACGCATCCATTCAACTCAACCTTGTTTCATTGTCGAAAACACCTCACTTATTACCCAAATTTTGTCTCCCTAATCTATTCCATAGCCAAACTCATTCCATAACCCCGTAAAAAATTGAAATTAGGGACATGGAACTTCTTCAACATGGAAGTCATTGTACGCTCAGAGCCGAATGGGGCTAAATTTCTGGAAGGGTACCCATAGGTAAAACAATAGTTGCAAAAAACAAAATGGTTGGAGTTCATTGAAAATTTTGATGGGCATGAGAAAGAGGTAATAAAATCATTTGCTCAAGCATATGATGGTATAGAAGTCGAGATTTGGGATGTTAAATTAGTTATGACAGAGTCAGTCGTGGAAAAATCTACCGGATTTCCAAGAAATGGAGAGAGCTGGTTTAAGAATCGAAAGATTAAAGAAAAGGAGTGGGAAGTCTTCCTTCAAAACCCAGGTATGGATATTTCTACCTTCAAGAAAGAAATTTCAATCACAACCTTAATGAGTAAATGGATAATTTTTTTGTTGATTATTCACAAATTCAAAAATTGTGAGGGTAGGTTTGGAAACATGTTCTTTTACAATGCTCGCTTAATGATGAATTTTCTTGATGGTAATGAAATCAATTTACCATACTTTCTACTTTCTAGCTTAAGAAAAATGGCTGCTAACATTCAGAGACAATTATAGTTCATTGAGAATGCTTTATATCATCATGGGCTAGTGAAAATTATAATTGAAGCTCATTTGAAAAGCAAAAGGGATAACTTGGAAGATTTTATGATAAGAGATTATTTCAAGGAAGTTGAACAAGATGAACACAATGCTAAAACAAGGAAGAGTAGAAGAAAATTTCCCTCAAACCCTAAACAAAAATCACCGGCACAAGAAACACAACCAAACGATTATTCAGATGATGGAATCCATCTTGCAAATGTGTTAGAGAATCTTAAGCAGAAAAAATGTTAGAAGAAAGAAAACCAACAATAAAGATGAAGGTACATCAAAGAGAGAAACAAAACTTGGAAAGGTTAATAAGAAAAAGCATCCCTTCACTATTGAAAAGTCACCTATGAAAGTAAGAAAAAGTACAAGACTTAAAAAGCCAATATTTGAAAAATCAGAACAATCTCCAGGATTTATTGATTTAGAAGAAGAACACGAACCAAGAGTTCCATCACCAGTTGCAAGGCCAGCTAGGAAAACCCCATAAATTGACCCTGTCCAGCAAGAAATATATGACTATATAGAATCTTTGGAACGAAAATCTTCAGGAAAAACTGTTGAATCATCCTCCAAGTGAAAATGATTTTTAAATGAAGAAATCCATATCAGTCCTCTAGAAGAAACCATAATTACAGACACTTTTAAGCAGTAAATTTATGAATTGGAGGTATTAAATAAATATTTGAAGCAAGAGCATGAAGCATTAAAGGTATAGAATGAAATCCAAAGAAATCAGAATGACAAAATATTACTATATCTTGGTTTATGGTACAAGAAGAATAAGATATTGAAGTCTAAAAATAAATTTCTTAAGAGAAAGGTCATAAGTTTACAGTCCAAGATCCTAATGAAGAAACTAAGGATGAAAATCAATTCTAGAAAAGTAAAAAGAACTAATTCAGATGTTATTTCTCAGGCTTCAGAGGTAACATAGTGACAGGGAAGGGTTACAAATTTTGAAATTACAAATTTTTAAATTTTGAGCATGAGGACAAGCAATACTTTCTGTGTGGGGTAATGTTGAAGACCCAAATTGTCCCTTTTTGACAATCTTCTTGCACTCATTTTCCTTCTTTTTGACCTCAATAATTCCAATTACAAGGTTATTAGCAAAAGCAGGTACCTAATCATATTTTATTTCATAAGTTACATTGTTCTTTATTATTTAACTTAATATTTGCATAAGCTACTGAATTGAATTAATTATGCAGCTAATGATTGATTCTGCAACAAAATCAAAGGTTCAATAGGTTCTCGAAGTCTAGCTGAGGAAAGAAATATATATGCAGGTGGCTAATAACCGACATAAGGATATTTACCTATCTTCATGACCCAGATCGACGATAAGAGTACCATGTAAGTCTAATCAACGCGGAAGTCAACCAGCCAAGAAGGAGCCGAAGGCGAACCAGGTGAGCGAGGAAATTAATGGAAGCATATATTTTACCTCATGATTTGCTTCTCCAATAGAAAATCATGAGGAAATCACGATACAATTATCTTCTTATGTTATTTTTAGTTGTTGTCAAGGAGGATAGGCTCATAATTCTCTAAAACTGTTATTGAATGATCTGTACAAGATCTTAATGTAAATGTGCTTGAGGTTGTATAAATTGCAAGTATTAAAATGTAGTTTTTGTTAGATTTTATGTTAAAATTTTATACAGATAAAGCATGAATTTAAACTTTGAAATAACATAAAACAATAGACAAATACACCATAAAAATAACCACAACACAACTAGTGATGAAGGAGTTCACACCTCCTGGGCTACGTCTTTTGGTCCAGCTTCCAATGGCTAGGCCCTATATCATTATGCTAAAAAATGGTGGTTACATCAATTTATAGTGCTCCAATGATTTCAAAACCTGTTCCATTAGCTTCATAACTATTAAAAATTCCTATCTAGCCTCTTTCTGCTCCCAAATTGGTCAAAAAATAAAGAAGTTATGAGTTGCCCTAGCTTTGCTACTAGTAGCTCTACAATTTCCCCAAAATCCGGAACCGTCCTACAATTTTGCCCTGAATTCTGCTAACGGAGCAACAAATTTGCAGATTTTCGGCACAAATTGTGGGATAGTTAATTTTACCATTAACTCCCAAAAACTGAATTTCAGACTACATTGTTATGGTTGATTTTTTTTTTTTTTTAAATTAAAATTTTAGCGGACTTCACCTCCGCTGCGCCCATGGTTTTGGGTCAAGGGTCATATGGTGTATAGCCCTGGCCCCTTACCCCAACCCCCACCACATTCGACATTTAAATAATATATGGGTCGCGTAGCTTAATAAGAACTATGGTAGCCCGAGTGGTTAAGGCTCGACGCTGTTTGGTAAGAGGTTTGGCGTTTGACTCCTGTGGAGGTTAATTCAAACTTAAACTAATTTTTGGTGGCCCCCGTGCTACCACATGGCGACCTCCGATTGGGCCACGTGGCAGCATGTGTTTGGCCACCATCCAACTAACATAATTCGCCCACACCAGCACCAATGAAATTCAGCCAAGTGGTGAGACTTGATTGGCCCAACGAGCCCAACCAACCATTCCTAGTTAGCAGGCCTAGTCAGCTGTATGTACTGCTGACTGGGCAGCCTGCACAACTTTTTCCAAAATTTTGCCTATTTGGGAAAACAAATAGAACTCGTTTATGGGAGAATATGGTGTTGGTTTTCCACAAAACAAGTTGCGACGGATTCAGAACGACAAGATATACGTTATCGTTAAGATTGCACACCATTCCGACAACTTTTATTTTTGAGCATATTTTTGAGATCACTCCTCCCCACTAGAAGCTTTTGGACCCCAAAAGATCACTTTCAGTTGTTCACTAGATGAAGGTATATTTTCCTCACCTTTCCAATCTCGATCCATTTGGATTTTATTGGATTTGTTCCTTTGAGCCCCACACGAGGGTACTCCACATTCCCTTGTTTTGAAGTCCTTGTTCTTTTATCAAGAATGGTGTCTTGTTGTAGTTATTCAAGGTAGTCAGGAGAGAGGCTCATACAAACTTAGGTTCTCAACATTAACAACAACATAAATTTTCATATATGAAGGAAAATCGAACTTGAAGGCATTATCACCAATATTTTCTAAAATCCTGAATGGACCATATCGAATTGGTTTCAATTTTTAAACTTCTCCTTGAAGCCTTTCTTTGCTAATGTGAAGCCAAAATTCATCACCGAATTGGAAGTTGTGATCTACATGATGCTTATGGTGCGTTGTTTTTTACTTGACTTGGCTCTTTTCCAACTTTTCTTGAACTGTTTGATGTACCAATTGGATTTTTTCAATGAACCTTTTAGCTTTTTCTATGTCACTATGACCATCAATAACAACATCATTTCCAAAAATGAAATCCAAATAAGATTTAGGAAATTATCCCAAACATGCCTCATATGGAAAGGTTTGAGTTGAAGAGTGCTTGGCCCGGTTGTAAGCATGCTAAATATAGTGCAAATGTTCATCCCACAACTTAGGATGCTTTCTGCAATAATTGCGAAGATGATGTATCACCGTCTTGTTCACCACCTCTGTTTCACCATCTGTTTGTGGATGAAATGTTGTACTCTTTTTCAATTTGGTGTCCATGAATCCCCACAAGGTGACTAAAATTTCCCAAAAAAGCGAGAATCTCAATCACTAACAATGGATGTGGGAAAACCAAAATGCACCCATACATTCTGAAAGAATAACTGAGCATTTTGTTCAACTGTAGTTCGTTTTTTACATGGCATCAAAATGCACATTTTTTTAAACTTAGCCACAACTACATATAGATAATCATGATTCCTTTTTGACATAGGAAGATCTCCAAAAAAGTCCATATAAATACTCTCCCATTGGCGAGAAGGTACTAGAAGTGGTGTGTACAATCCTAACTTTCTATTGCTAAGCTTATTGACACTACATACTGAAAAACCTCTAATAAAATGTGACACACTTTCAAGCATACGAGGCCAATAACAATACCTTTATAGATGTGCCACCGTATTTCTTACACCAAAATGACCAACAATAAGAGAAGAATGCGCCTCTCTTATGATGTTGACTCTTTCTCCCCATGGAATAAAAAGCTTACCAAGATGGTACAACAAGTTATCATGCATGTGATAATCCAATTCCTCTACATGGTTCCCTTGACTCAAAGTTTCATATACATCTTGAAAATCACTATCTAAAGCATATTGTTCAACATAGCTATCATGCAAAACAGAATTATGCTTAATAATAGTAGCAGCACTAAAAATAGGCCTAGAAAGCATGTCAGTAAATTTATTGCAGATACCTTTCTTATACCTTATCACCAAGTGGAATTTTTGAAGAAAACCCATCCATCAAAAGTGCCTTGATTTCTGCAACTTTGTTTGTGATTACAGGTATTGCAATGGTTGATGATCAATGTGAATGATTTTTTACTTACCCATCAAGTAGTGTTTCAACTTTTTCACACTTTGCACCAATGCATACAATTCCTTGTCATATGTAGGATAATTAATCACTGCACCATTAAAATTTTCCGAATGAAAACAGACGGGCTTACCATGTTGCATGAGGACTAAAACCATGGCATAGTCACTAGCAACAACCTCAATCTCAAATGATTGTCTCAAGTATGGAAGTGCAAGTACTGGAGCTGAACTGATCTTTTCCTTCAACACATCAAATGCCTTTTGTTGTTTACCTTCCCACTGGAAGACCTACTTCACAATTGTTAATGCATGCAATGGAGCTGTGATAGAAGAGAAGTTAGTAATAAACTTCCTCCAATATTGGGCTGCTCCCAAAAATATTCTTACCTTCGTAACTGTTTTGGGCTTTGGCCAATTCAAAATTACATCAAACTTGGAGGGATCTATTTTCAATTCACCTCCTCCAACAATATGACCCAAATACACTAAATAAGTTTTTCCAAACTCACACTTTGACATCTTTAAAAACAACTATTCTTTCTTCAAGACATCAAGTACCTTTTTGACATGAAAGACATTTTTTTCATGAGATTTACTGAAAATCAGGATGTCATCTAAGTAGACTATCACAAAATCATCTAGAAATGGCCTCAATACATCATTCATCACACATATGAAGGTAGTAGGAGCATTGCAAAGACCAAAAGGCATAACTAGTCATTCAAATAAACCTTGTTTTGTTTTGAATGTTGCCTTCCATATGTCACCTTTAACAATTCTAATTTGATGATAGCCACTCCTTAAGTCCAACTTAGTAAAATATTTTTAATCTTTCAATTGATTAAGTAAATCATCAATTCTAGGAAGTGGGTAACGGTTCTTTACTTTAATTTTGTTCAATGCACGGAAGTCCACACATATGCGCCATGTTCCATCCTTCTTTGACACCAGAACAATAGGTGACCCGCATGGCGAAGTACTTGGTTTGATGATTCCTTTGTCCAACAACTCTTTAATTTGATTTCTAATTTCTGCACTTCCCATCACTAACATCAAAGAGGACAATCTTGCTGCAATTGTATTCCATGTTGGATTCCCCTCTTGGGAGGTAATCCTTTTGGCTCCTGAAACATCTCATCATATTGGTTAACAACCTCAACCAAATAAGATTTTAATATTGAGTCACAACCTTGAAAAGCTTCATTCTCAACATCATTCTTTTGTTTGACCATTAAAAGCACACAATTCTTGCTAGAGTTAATGAGTTTCTTCATTTGTCAGGCATTTACATGTGAAAGATTTAGTTTCTGTTGATGTACTCTAACAATGTACTCAATACCATATTTAAACAAGTGATACTTGTTTTCATGGAGATGAAAAATAACTTTCCTATCATACAAATATGGGCTTCCCAAATCAATTCCGGAAATATCAAGTGGAACTACATCAAGTTAAACTTCATCAAGAAAGTTTGTTATAATTGCAAATCTAAGTATGCATTTCCTCGTAACTTGTAAGTTTTAATTCTTGCATATCAAACCTATAGGATAAGGTCTTGGATTAGGAATGGTCTCTAAATTTAAATTCTTGAGTAAGTCTTCGGAGATTAAATTTGCTTGTGAACCACTATCAAAGAGTGTATCAATTTTGGTATGCTTTGAAATAACCTGAAAATGGAAAAGTTCAATTCTTGTTTTCTCATCTTGAGTATCATTAGGACAACTTGAAGAGATGTGCTTGCTATGTCCTTACCTTTCATTCCCATTGCTGTGATATTTGTTTCATCTCCCGAATCAGAGCCTAAGTCATGTTGTGTAGTTGCAGTTGTCTTTTTATTCCCTTTGTTGTTAAACTTCTTTGGTTTCATCTCAGGATGAAGCTTCCAACAATGAGCTTCATCATGACCCTCTTTGGAACAATTTTTTCATGATAATTTTTCTCCTTCCATATTGACAGATCCATTCTTCTTTCCTTTCCATTTGAACTTACTTTTACCCTTGTCTCCACTTGTGAATGGCTTCTTGATACCCTCTTGTGAAATGTTTTTCCATCTTGCTTCAAGATGTGTTGTCTAAACACAAACCTCATCTAAACTTGTAGGATTAAACATAAAGATAGTATGCCTCAAATAACTGTGTAAACCCCCAATATATTTCAAAAAAGTGTCTTGTGATTGCAAGTCTACACCTAGTATCAAATACCTTCTTCTAAACTCTTGGGTGTAACTTTGCACACTTTGACCCTTTAGTTGTCTAAAATTTTGCCAATCCATAATAGCCTTATGTATATAAGCTGTTATCTTTAATAACAATTAGGTTGGTTAGGAGTGTCTTTTTGATGTTAGGTCAATTTGTTTTGGTCAAATAAAATCATGAAAGTGATAAAATTTCATTTTTGGTATATAGTCCTAATGGGTTTAGGTGGTTATTAGTCATGTGACTAAAGTATTGTCATATGGTAAAATTTAGATATCTAAATGCATGAGGTTAATTAAGTTTTCATTTTTGACACTTGGCATATTTTACCCGAGTCTGCAGCATTTTCTGTGCAAAACAGGTTGTTTTCGCTACAGACTGACCGAAAAGTTCCATAGCGAATCTATAATTCCACTAATTGAATTCCCTACGAACTTGCATTTTTCTGCTAGCAATAAGGGGATCGATGTGCTGTCATCTTTTAAGTGGTTAGAGGTCAGTTTTTCATCATGTGCACATATGTTATGAGTCATAATTCGATGTATTGCATGCTTGGAAATCATCACACCACCATCATTCTATTTTCCCTACCACTTTCCTTTCATAATTTAGCCTTCATCCATTCGAGCAATATCACTTACCTTTCGATCCCTGTGAGCTTCTTGATCCATTTTCCAACACTTTTCACTTCTTTCTCTTGTCTAGCTGTTGTCTAAGGTTAGCTCCCACCTCTCCCAAACAAGCAGCTTGTTGTCTTATACAGTTTTTGTAGGTGTCAGGAGTTCAATCAGGGCAACGTTGTTTTGGAGGAGATGATTCACATAAGAAGACCAACAAAGGAGGTCCAGTAGTCAAATACGAGCCTATGGACCTGAAAGCAGTAATGGAGGATCCAAGTTTTAAACAAGCCTTCACAAATGTTGGCTACATAAGATTTTGTCAAAATATGTAGGAGTACCATGCTCAAGTATCCAAAGATTTTTCTATCAAATTTGTTGGCACAACTTCAAAGGTTGGAATATTTAGTTTTACAGTTTCTTCTGAGACTATTTCTCAAGCAACAAAAATTCTGAGGTCAGGAGAAGAATGGTTCAAAGCCACCAATTTCAAACTGCAAAATTGTGATGAGTTTCTGAAGCAGGAGCATGTAGGGGTTGATATGACCTCAGGTATACCCAGGAGCTACCTTTAGGAAAATTATTCAAAGCTATTGATTGTAATCCAAAAGTATTTTATAGGTGAGGGTAGATTTCACATGATCTACCAATATCATTTTGGGCTCTTACTCCACTTTACAGGTAAAAAAATCCTAGATCTTCCATTTTTTCTTTTCAAAAGCTTGGGTAAGATGTCTGATAAAGTGAAAGCCAGAACTGAGAGTAGTGACACATAAATATTTTATCATGGCTTGATCAAGTTGTTCGTTATGGAAGAATTGAAGAAATTGAATAGGGATGGGCTACCTTTATGTTTTAAGTGGTTATGATGTGGATGTGCTTACTCAAAAGAAGACACCCAAGTAAAAAAAAAGCACTCCCAAGAAGGATAAAGAGCCCATAGCTGAAGCAGAGGTTGGACCTGAAGAAGAAGTGCACCCTATAGTAGAGCCCATGGAGGTAGAGATTGAACATTTGCAGGAAACAATGGCACCTCTGCCAACACCTACAAGCAACAAGCTCAAATATGACACAAGGGCTAATAAGAGAATTACCAGGAGTCAAACATAAGGAAAGGGTAAAATTGAAGACATTATGTAGGCCATTGATATTGAGGAGACCCCTGTGGTAAAACCTGCAGATATTAAAGGAACCAAAATGCAGAAGAAGGGTCTCACAACAAAAAATCTTGATTTCTCCAGTGAGGATTCAAGTTTTGTCTTCAAGCCTAGAAAACATTTTACTAGGTAACAACTCTTAAAGGGTGTTAAGTATGATAAGAAGCATAAGGGGATAGAAAAGAGAAAGCAATCGATGGTGGAAGATATTATTGAGTTATCCCCAGCTGAAGCAGAATTCACCAAGTCATAGAAAGGCAAAGAGAAAGTCCAAGAGAAATCTAAAGTGGACCTTTTTAAAGAGAAACTTAAAGAAGAAAGAGATGAGGTCTTAGAAACCAAGTTGGAGTTGGAGGATTTTAAACAAGAAAGGAAGGAAATATCAGATTTCAAGAAATAAGTGAGCAAGAAAATCAATTTTTATGATGAAGTGGCAGAAAGGTCTAAGAAAATTCTTAAAAGAACACGACCCTTGCATAGGATGATGAAGCACACCATGAGGAGAAATAGGTATCTGCAGACGGAGAGGATAAAGCTACAAAATCAAGTCAAAAAGCTAGAAATTCAAATGGAAATGGTGCAGACAGAGTTAAAGAAAAAAGGTTTGAAAATGATAGTGGTGGATGAACCTGCTGTCGATGAACCTGATGCATATTAAGGTGGGTAAGACATGTTTTGAGCCAATTTTGTCTTAGGATTCTCTCTCTCATCATTTCACATAACTATGGACAGTTTTGGACGTAAGAAGTGGAAATTTCAAAATCTGGAAAATATCAGGCAAGTTCGTAGCGTACTCCAGGCTTAAAGCCGAGTTTTTGCAACGAACTCGTTGAAGATTAATTTATGTTATAATTTCCAAATTTTGTCATAAGAGGAGTAGGTAAAGGCATGTATTTAATTATTTTGGCCTAATGAATACCCTCCAATGAGTAGAGAAGTCAAAATGGTTGCAGAAATTGCTAAGTGGAAAACGCTACAAAATCTTCGCTATGGACTTGCCTAAAGTGATCTGTTTTTGCAGCGAGGGAAAATTTTGATGTTTTTGAAACATTAAATGTTTTTGTGGGAGCACATAAGTCATCAAGATATGTTAAAGTGTATTAGTGGAGACACTCGTAGGTAAGAACACTCAACAAGGAAGGTGATTGGGCCGCTCATTCATCATTCTTGACACATCATCAAGCATGAAAACACATCCTTAAAATTTGAGAAGTAGACCCTAGATTCCAGTGTGGTTGTTTATTACTTAGTCATCGTCATTTCCACCTTAGGCAAAGCTGTATTGTTCGATAACATCATCATTTATGGGTCATTTAAAAGTTTCTAGTGAAGTAAATGGTGTTGGAGTCCTATTAGCTTTTAAACTCTTTGTAAACTGAAATATCTCTATATTTTCTCCTTGTAATCAGTTCCTTTTTAGATAAGGTGTCTTTAGCAGTTTCGAGGGTCTAGCCCAGGTGGCAGAATTCATGTAAAAGGTGTCTAATTCTATAAATAGGGAGATGAGAGAATTAGAGAGGGTTGATCGATGTTACGCCATATGCTACTTTTTTAATATTTTCCAGTCAGTAATATACAGTTGAAGAAAGCTTCTTTCAGACCTGAGATTCTTCATGTACTCTTATTTGTGTTTGTCTTATCTACCTTTTTAATTTCCATTCAATTTAATTTATGTATATTCAATTGGAATTCATGGTTAAACATGCTCCAACCTCCTTTATGTTAGAAAATTATATATTACAGAGAAATGCAACACATAAATATCAGAAAACACAAGCACACAAAACACATAAAACCAGAGAGACACAGATATACGTGGTTCACCGAGTTTGGGTTATGTCCACCCCGAACACCTAGTCCTTCCTTTCTATTATCCAGCAAAATGAAGAGATACAACCTACAGCGGATCCACTGTAATATCCTCTGTTCTCTCTCATAGTCTCCCTATCTGTTTCTCGCTCTAAGAATACATATACAATACACAACCGCAATACAATACCCTCATACAAGCGAGGGGTTGCCTTATAGGGAAAAAAACCCTAAACTAAATCGTCAGATCATCTGCCTAATGAACGACCCAGATTGACTAAAAATTACTATACTTTTACAAGGAAATTTTACATCTGTTTTTAGCTTTGGGGGCAGCGCCCCCAAAACCCCCCGCTAAGGGGGGGCTCCACAAACTCGTAGCTGCCCCTCCCTTAGACCCCCTAGGCAGCGTATAATTACGGGCAGCGTTGCCGCCCCTTTAAGGTACAAGGGTCCAACATTGTGATACAAAATAAACAAGATAATCAGGCTCCACACCTAACACTTTATGCATCTAGTTTGATGTTAAAGTTATGTTTTTGATGAGAGTACACATGCCTCAACTTCCATGAAAGATTTTTTTATGTCATTGAGTTTCACACTGACTCCATGCCCAATGGTAGCCGTTAACTCACACCCTTTACCTGCAAAAAAACCATTCAACACACACTCAAGAGTTAGCCATCTTTGTTTTAAGCATTGTCTATTGAAGATTATACATTTCCTTGAGAGAGCCCTCTCAGGTTGGAAGGGCTAACTTCCAACCATAAGTGGTTTGAAACAATTACACTGAATTGAATGTTGAGCAGCCCAATCAGCCTTAGTTTGGTGATAACATAAGCTAATGGATAAAATTGTCTTCTAAGTGTAGCAATAAAATCTATCCAAGAGGTTGAGACCTTACCATGCTTTTTCATATCCTCTTGTGTTTTGGCTTCCCACCAAATCAAAGCATCACTTTCCAACCTTAATGAAGCCAACTAAATTTTTGTTTCATCATTTTTGATGTTATGAATCCTACAATAAACTCCAAGTTGACAAACCCAATTATCAAGTATTTCAGCATTCACTTCACCATTATACATAGGTAGTTTGAATTTGTTATCAAGTTTTAATAAGAGAGTTTTACCATGAACCCTTCGGGTATGTGGATGTGTTTGAGTAACAATTGTTGTGGAAGAGGAAGAAGATGAAGATGAGGATGGAGGTGAAGATGATGGTGGTTTGTCACCATTTCCTTTTGAAGGCTTGCCATCATCGCCTCTTTTTCCTCCAGAAGAACCCTCTCCTTTTGAAGGCTTGGAACTTTCACCCCGTAATCTTGAATTTCTATTTTCATAGAGAACCTTCACCATTTCAGTCATGTCAAAGAAATATTTTCTAAAAGTCTTCTCCTCCTCTGACATATTATCAAATCCTCCTTCATGTGACATGCTTACTTAAGCTTCAAGTACAACTTGAGGTGGAAATTGTGGCGGAAATTGAGACAAATGGGCTCTCATTGTCCTTGTCCCAAATTTAGAATCTACACCCACAAGCTTTCCTTCTCCTTTCTTGAGCTTCCACCTTGTAAGCATCAGAAACAATTGCAAACAATTAAATCCTCACAGCAGCAAAGAACCTATGCTCTGATACCAAACTTGATATGTATGAGATCTTAATGTAAATGTGCTTGAGGTTGTATAAATCGCAAGTATTAAAATTGATTTTTTGTGAGGTTTTATGTTGAATTTTTATACACATAAAGCATGAATTTAAACTGTGAAATAAATAAAAATAGTAGACAAATACATGATAAAAATAACCACAACACAACAAGCGATGAAGGAGTTCAACCCTCTTGGGCTATGTCTCCTGGTCTAGCATCCAATGGCTTGGAACTATATCATTGTGCTAAAAAATTGTGGTTACATCAATTTACATTGCTCCAATGGCTTCAAAACTTGTTCCATTAGCTTCAAAATTGTAAAAAATGACTGTCTAGCCTCTTTATGCTCCCAAATTGGTCAAAAACTAAAGAAGTTATGAGTTGCCCTAGCTTTGCTACTAATCGCTCTACAATTTCCCCAAAATCTGGAACCGTCCTACGATTTCACCCTGAATTCCGCTAACGGAGCAACAAATTTGCAGATTTTTAGCGCAAATTGTGGGACAATTAATTTGACCATTAACTCCCAAAAAACAAATTTTGGACTATATTGTTATGATCGAATTTTCTTTAAACCAAAATTCTAGTGGGCTCTGCCTACATTGCGCCCATGGTTTCGGGTTAAGGGTCATATGGTGTATATATGGGGGGGCCGGGGCTAAGCCTTGGCCCCTTACCCCAACCTCCGCCACATTTAACATTTGAATAATATATGGGTTGCATAGTTTAATAAGAACTATGGTAGCTTGAGTGGTTAAGGATCAACGCTATTTGGTAAGAGGTTATGCATTCAACTCCTGCGAAGGTTAATTCATAATTAATTTTTTTTTTGGTGGCCCCCGTGCTGCCACGTGGCAGCCTCCAGTTGGGCCACGTGGTAGCATGTGGTTGGCCACCATCCAACCAATACAATTCGCCCACACCAGCACTAATGAAATTCGGCCAAGTGGTGAGACCTGATTAGCCCAACGAGCCCAATCAACCATGTCTAGTCAGCAAGCCCAGTCAGCTATACAGATTGCTGATTGGGCAACCTGCACAACTTTTACCAAATTTTTACCTATTTGGAAAAACGAACTGAACTCATTTTCGAGAGCATATGGTGTTGGTTTTCCATGAAACGAGTTGCGCCCGATTTAGAATGACGATATCTACGCGATTTTTCAGGTTCCACATCATTCCGACGACTTTGATTTTTGAGCACTTGATCATTGAAAGAGGCTATAAATCTACCTCTCAGTACGATGAACTACAAACTTGATTATTGTTTTAAAATCACTATTGATCATTGTTAATTAAAACTTGTTATTTTCTCTATGCGTGGAATTCAAATGCGTGTGTGGACTCTAAAATTGTTGCTTTCTTACAACTCATAGGAGAGCCCCGTGCTAGGTGTAAGATTTTAAATTTTGTTTCTAACTAATAACTCAATATTATCGTTTCAGTTTTGTAGCATTAGGTTAAACTTTCAGTTCATTTTCAAATAATAGTGAATGCTTATATCAAAGATAGAATTTGCAGTTATGTTCATTTAAGATTTATTTTATAGATTTTATTAATTTGTCGTGTCAGGAATGAAGAAGAGAATTCTTATGCACATGAAAATGTTAGAATATAATTAATTTGATTTTAATTTGCAATCATAAGTATAATGCTTTCAAGATTTTATCAAGTGAGATTTGGTTTTGCTAGAGTGATTTTGAATTTTGAATTTAATTCATCTCTGTTAGCTAAGATTTAATTCTGATTTGCTGGTGTGGATGTGTTAATAAGATTAATTTCATTTTCCGTCAAAGTGTGAGGTAGATTTAGATTCAATTTCAAGTTGTGTGAAGATTTAATTTCTGCAAGTGTGATTCATTTCGCAAGAGTCACCGTATTTTCACTTCAAATAAGTTTAAATGAAAACATGTGCATGAAACCTCCTAATCTAATTTGAAATTGATTTCCCTAATAAAAATTCCTAGCACAAACAGTTCATTTACACTTCATCAGTTTACAAGTCCTGGTCGAGAATTTATGAAGTAATTTAACATCAATTAAATTACCAAACAAATATAGAGCCCGATGTTACAATTGATACAATTCCAAATATGAAGCAACAACATGAAGTGCATGTTGGTAAGATAACTTGATTATAATTTAGGCTATAGTATAAAAATATCTGAATACTGATCATACTTATCACAAAATCAAGATGCATACTTATTTGTTCAAATATTGTAGGGGACATGACAACTAACAACATTCTCCCTAGGAATTCCTACATAATAATAAATTTAAAGTCATCCATCTACAATATGTTAATGTCTGCAAGGCCCTTCCACTAGTCTAATTGTACATGAACTATGGATGCAACCCTAGTGGTTTCCTTACTGTTAGTATTGACTACCTTAATTGAAAGATTAAATGATCCAAATCTAAGTTCAAGTTCACTTTCTAAACCCTAAACCCCAAATTCATTACAATCAAACATGAATTCTAGTCCATTACACATATATTCCAATAAGAGTTTCAAATCCTTCAAAACTCTGTGAGAGGAAAGACAAGTATTGGCTTCTTTTTTCACATTGTAAAAAATAGGATGTAATAGAAGAATAACATATTGATCTAAAAAAACAGAGCACCACAGAACTATTTTTGTAACCTCTATATGGAAAATTCCTTAGAGAATTCAAATATTATGAGAGTGAGAAATCAAACATGAATTCTATTTCATTACAAGTATATTCCAATACTAAAGATATGAACATATGAGCAGCAAACATGAGAACAAGAAAGTAGAAGGAGGACAGACAAAAAACCAGTAACACATAAATCTTTGAAACCTTTCAAACTTTTGCAGATAGCAAACTATATTTATCTTGAAAAGCCCACAATATACAGAAGTTTTTTCTGAAAGAGTCCTGAAGCCTTTGTCCTTATTTTTCATATATTATATATCAAAATGTACAAAACTTTAAGATCCATAATATCCGAGAAATAAACCATATAATATTACAATCTTTTTCATGATACAATTTACTAAACAAAGTCTATCCCTATTAAAAAAAAACCCTAGCTTGCAATGGCCTCTGTTGCCTCTACAAGGAGTCTTAGCTTGTCATGTTTTGATATTTACCTCGGGGCTCTTGCTCTTTTGCGTTTCTTTTGTGGGGTTTTCTCAACTGCTAGAGCTTGTGCAAAAATTATACTAACAACCCATCCTTATCTCTAGCAATCTCCTCTTCATTTTCAACTTGGGATTCGGTTTAGCTTTAAACCCCAACCTTATTTTTTTCATGGGTCTGGTTCTTGGCCTCCTTGCATAATCTGTTCTAGGCTCAGGTTCTATAGGATCTTCACCCTTCTTTTGGCCTTCCTCAATAGTTTCATATTCCTTAGTCTTCTGGATTTCTAACTGGTTTTTTCTCCTATTAGGTTTTTCTATTGTTTTTCCAACAACTTGCCGACTACTCTCAGCCTGTATATCAACAATTTTATTCTTCTTATGCCTTCTAGAAAATGGGTTTCCCAATTTCCTCCTCGGATGTTGTGCTTTCTTGTTCATTTCGTGGGTGTATAACACCTTGATCAAACCACGGTGGTATACTTCATGTGGGTACCAAACCCTCTTTTTTCTTGCAGAGGCCACCATCTTAAGCAAAATTTGATGAAGGTAAAAAGGCATGTTCATCCTATTAAAACCAACCAAATGTACAAGAAATTGCATATGATATAAGAAAATTTTGGAAAAATGACCATCACATGTCAAATAAAGTTGAATCTTCCTCATATGATCAACCCATTCTAGATTTAAAAATTTTATGTGCACCCCAACGCTCTAGCGAGGGTCATGTTTGTCATCCTTCACAAAATAATTTAGATTTACTCCTTGCACCATCTGTCTCTTAAACCATCTTTCCCCCTCCGTTGGTGTTTTAGTTGCCTTAAGAATGCTTTCTTTTGTTACATGAAATAACAACCCCTCAATCCTAGCTCTATTTTTATCAAAAGAATCAATGAAATCATTGGTTAGCTTAAGATCATACCCGATGAAGAGATGAAAAATCAAATCCCATCCAGCTTCTCTTAAGATTTCAAAAGTGTCAGGCCCATACACCTATGAGAGAATTAATCCATTTGTCTCATAGCGATTGAGGTGGCCACTCTTTCCCATCTATCCAGCTAGCAGGTTCGAAGAATTGACCAATTCAACTTTTTCCTCTTGCGTGCTCTACCGAAATGGAAATGGCTACTAACGTGTAGAAAATGATTTCCATCGCCTCAGATTTATCAAACCATTGTTTTTTTTCAAGTGGCATAGGTGGAACTAGGTAAAATGGACAATACATTTATTTTAATGCAGAGAACCCATGCATGCAATTGGTTTCCACCGACTTGGTCAAACACTTTCTTTTCATTCACATTGTTGGTGCCCTGTGATTTTCAAGATTGGAAAAAACAAATCTGCAGGGAACCACATTAGACCACTTTGGAGTCCAAGGACCTAGCCTTCCTGGGCTCGAAGAGGGCTATCTCTATGTTTATGATTTAAATGATTTATCTTTATGATTATGTTTTCTGATTTTAGGCTAGTTATGATGTTCTGAGATTGTTTTGTTTTGTTTGATTGATTGATTGTGGGTTGAACAGATAGATTGTAGGAAGCATTAATCCACTGGGCTATGGAGTCATAAAAGGTTTTAATTGTACATCAACTCTGCAAGGGTTTTCATAGGGAAAACTGACTATATCAAGTGGATATTTTTAGTTTAGATGAATATGAAATGACAACAAGTTGTGGATTCAGTAAAACTAAAGGGCAATTAAGAATCCTTTAACTATACTTCAACAAGAAAAACCTTTAAGATAAATGTTTAAGAGAAACTAAAGAGTAGGACACCACTGAATTATTTAGCCAAAACTCTCCTAATAAAACCATTAAGACAACAATCCAGCAATCTTAGAGAGCAAGACACCCCTGAGTTCTCTAGCTTATTACTTTCAGACAAGGAAAACATTCAAGATAACAGTTCAGTGAAATTAAAGAGCAGGACACCCCTAAATTCTTTAATCAAACTTCAATAAGGCCTTTAAAATAATAGTTTAAGAAAAACTAAAGAGCAGGGAAAACCTTGAATTCTTCAAGGCAATAAGCTAGGTGGAACTAGAGAGCAGGACACCCTTGAATTCTCTAATCAGACCTTGCAGACAAAAACATAAAGATAATAGAAACAAACATAATTAAGGTGCCCAAACAACATATCTCATTTTAAAATTTCTGTTCTATTATCAGAGAAATGATGTACAATATGGTAAACAAAGAAGAAACAATGAAAAAGAGGGATAACATCACCATTAACATAGCTCAAGAATCTTGTGAACGTGCTTGTATTAATGATGTCCAAAACAATTAAATGCTCTAGTGCAAACAATCTCTGCAACACAGAGTCTGATCAAAATCCAGTCTAGCAATCAGCCAACTCACCAACCAACCAAGAAGAATAATGAAAAATACATGCAATATTTATCTATAGATGAGGAGGTGATCCTATTATAGGGTTTCAGACTGTATTTATTACAGAGTAAATGTAATCTTGACCTTTGAGACCATGCAAGGCCGAAGGAAAAATATCACTGACTAATTTGATGTAATAATAACTTTTAACTTAATTGCTGAGCTAACTTTAGGATATTTTTAACTTTTTGGCTTTATTATTAACTTTTACAATAAATTTTGAGATGATGAAAATATCTTATGACCGAAGCATTAACTTAGGTAGCTTATTAAATTAAAACTAGGCTGTAGGTGGCCAATGTGTTTTGAAGAAGTAAAGGCTGATTTGGCCTTTGTCATTTGGATCTGTCTTTCTTTGTTGATTTTATTTAAGCTCTGATTAGTCTTTAAACTTTTATTTGTCCTTTAATCTCAAATCTGTCTTCATCTGTGTCTTCTAACTATTTTCTCCTTGACTACCTTTGTCATTTCTTTCTTTATCTCTGCCCTTTGACTGTTTTATCTTTGATCTTTCAGTGATTGTCTTCCCTCTGTCTTAATTCTATTTTTAACCTTTAACCTTTGATTAAACCTTTAATCTCTTTTACCCTTCACTGTCATGGTTTCTTTAACTGTGTTATTTTATCTTCTTCTGTACAGTCATTGTGAAACTCTCTTTTCTTCCTTACCCTGTCCTTTAATGAAAACTTGTTGCCTCTATCTTAATCATATGATCTTTATTTGATCGTGATCCATCGCTTCGTTCTAATGATTCTTGCACTCCTAATCTTTTTAATGAAACAAGACATTTTGTATCGTCACCTAGAGGACTTGTTTAAAATTTTTTCGGACTTAGAAATGAAACTTCGATAATTTCATTCATCGATCACCTGCAAAACTAAAAAAAGTTAGTTAATTCAAAACCTACGCTGTGGAATTATGCGAGGAAAAGATATGACTTGGGGGCAGCGGAAAAACTATGGACAGAGTCCGGGAAATGGTAGCTTTTGGTATTTGCACTTAACTGTGGCCTTTCGGGTCTTTAAAAGACGTCGCATGGGTTTATATGGAGGCTCGAGGATTATCACAAAGACATAGGGGCTTATCCCAATGGCACGGGGCTCCAACATTCAAATGGGTTTGGTGGTTTCAGGTTATGGCGCGAGTGTGGTGGGCGGTTTATTGCATAGGGCAAAAGAGGTTGTTGAGGTATAAAAGGTATTTTTTTAACACCTATTTATCTCACATTAATTATCAATCCAGGAACGAATTTGTATTTCAAGAGTGTACTCAGTCTGAGGCAGCAATTTATCCAAGAGTAATGCTCTTCAATATGTAGTACAGTGTTCTAAATGCAAGAGTAAATGGATGCTTGAAAAATAAATCTAACTACAACAACATAAACTCAAATACTCTGAAATCCAACTATTCACTCAGCAAACATCAATCGAGGATACAGTAGCAATAACTCATTCCCCTAGAAATTGATGCAATTGAAATCAAACTGGAACAAGACAATCAATTTGGGAACGAGGAAGCAATAACCAATGTTCTCTACAGTTGACAGTCCTGGTTTAAAGCAATTAAAAGGAAATATAAATTGAACTAAAGCTGCTATTGAAAGTAAACTAGGAAAACTCTTTAAAAGCAAACTCTTTGCAATTAATCAACAGAAATGAACAGTAAAGTAAATGGACAACAAACTATAATTAAAGGAATTAAACAACGAATCCTATTTAATAAATCTGAACAACAAACTCTAATTAATGGAATCGAATAACCAATCCTATTGAACAACAATCTGTAATGAATATCAATCAAACGGAATAGCAAGTGGAATGAAACCATAATGGAAATAGAACATCGAAGCTCTATTAAGGTATTAACAAGATAAATTATATAGTGTTGAGATTCTTGTTAAATAATAAAAGAACAATAATGCGATTCGTTAATATAACACACTGATATCAAAGCAATTAAACAACAAACCGATTAACTTGCAAACTATAATAAAAGCAAATATGAACTATCTCACAACAATAATGAAAAGGTAGAGATACAAACAACGGATCGATCCACCAGGGCCGGGCCTTCAACCACCGGTGAAACGCTGCTGAGCTACTGCAGAACTAAGAAGTTAAACGACAACACGCTCTTGTATTAATCATGCATAACATCGTTTACAAACAGTCGATCTCTGTTTAATCAATGAGAGTCGATGAGGAATTGCATAATTACAACAAGAAATCTCTCCATATCTCATCCATCCTCTCCCAATACATAATACATGCTCTCCTTTTATAATCACAAAGAGGAGAAATTAAATAGTAAATATGATCTCTCATAACAATATTGGATTGTTCCTAACCAATTGATCAACAAGAAAATATATTTCCATCCATATTTTAACAAGAGCAAGTCGAATTTGGATTTGCAGCTGAGATAATTTGGAGGACGGTCGCAACAGCAAATCTGAGAAAATCGTGCTCAAAGAACCTTGCATTTCTCTCAATACATGCCGAATTTTGGCAAACCGTTCTTTGAAAAGGTTAATTTGGTCTGTTCTGGACAAAACCCATGTTCCAAATTTTCCAGATTCTTCTTCATTTGCCCAGAATCTCAACCGCAAAACTGTCACTTCTTATTCCAGCGAATTTCTGAGTTGGAATATTTGATGATGATTTGGAGATCAAATCTGCAATCTAGGAAATATATTGGAGGCTAAAATGGTGAGTTCTGTTACAAAATATATTAATAAACCATCATTGATAAAATTATGCATAATAATCATCCATTTATTAAAAATAAAGGAGAATAAATAATATTCATCCATAAGAGTATACATCATTATAAAATGGATTTATATAATAAATTATAATAAATGACATGATAAAGAAGAGTAAAAATATATGAAATAAGTGTTAAAAAGTGGTCGTATTCACAACCCAACAGAGGTGAGGCAGTTTTGGTCGCGGAGATGGGATAGCATAGAGAGGGTGACGCATGGAAGGATGGGACAATGGTAAAACCGCCCATATCGCAAACCTCTGAGGTATTATTGCTTAGGCTTTTGTGGTTGCAACAGGGAGTGATGGCCGTAGGATCTGGGAGCGGAGATTCGACGGTGGTCGGGGTTCGACTGATTGCAGGTAGGTTAAGAAGTTGGGGCCGGGGGTATTAATGAAGCGAAAGGTAAATATAAAGTGGGGCACAGGGTAAGTTAAAGTGGGGGTTTTAAACATAAAATGGTGTAGGGAGGTTAATATAACGAGGTTGGGTATTTAAAATAAAATAGGGTTTTATTTAAATAGTGGGGCCCAAATAATAAAATAAATAAAGTTTAGTTTTTAAAATAATGTAAAAAGGGTTTTTTACATTGTTTGGATGGAAGAAAGGAAAAGAATGAAGGGCAGGGTTAAAAATGGGGTCTTTAGCAATGTGAATGTGGTTTTAGGTAGGGGAAAGTGAAAAAATGAGGAATTGAGGTCAAACATGAGTTTTTTCAGAGCATGAGGGTATTGAAAGAGGCAAAATGAGAGATAGTGGATAGGTAAAATGAAAATAATGAAGGCAGTGAGATTTCTAAAAATAAATGATAGTCAGGGAATGTTATTTTTAGGAGATTGTAAAAAATTCATAGTCATCTAGTGATACTGTAGAATATAGGAGAATAACAGTGGCTCCAACTAGGGAGGGCAGCTCCTTTAGGAGGTGTCAAGAACCTCAGATCTCTGGCTTTCGTAGATCAATAGCCTGTTTGTATTTGACTGATTTTCCATTTTGTAATGCTGATCTGCTGCAACTTTTGTGATTTTGGCCTTCAAAATTTAAACATTGAAAATCATGCTTCTTGCAGATTAATTCTGCCTACCCATCATTCTATTCTAACATTTTTCTTCATTCTCTGGGCGCATTTAGACTTGAAAACCCTTGACATCATTTTTATTTTGAAAGAAAACTATCTATTTCTACCCTTATAACTTTCAAAGGCTCAGATTAGACTGATGAGCTCTTTTATTCTCTACCTAATCTAATTATTTGTCAAGATTAAACAGTTTGAAATATTTTTATTTACTAACTATCAACATGAAATTTAAAGCATGACTAAATCAAGATTAAGCAGTTTGATTATCATGAATTGTGGCAGTTTAGACAAGCTGCACACAATATTATTTTGCAAAAAGTAAATTAAACTGAGGGTTTTGTCCTTGAATCTTTCATTTATCATTTATCCATTTTTCTTCTTATTGGTTTCAGATTTAAACTTTGGAACCAATATCTTTCTTCTATCTATCTACTGATAAGCCAAGTTTAAACAGTTTGGCCTATCTTCATCTTCTAGCTTATCAACAAATATTCAAAATTTTTTCAATCATGATTAGGCTGTATGATTGAACAAGACTTCCCTTTGAAAGTAGTGCCATTTGGACTTGTACACTTTCAGAAATTTTATTTTTTTGGTATGGGGCTTACCTTTTTCTTTTATTTGCCCTCTTTCCTTCTTTTTTTTTGTATCAATTTTTCTTAGATTTTTTGTTTAAGAAATGTTAGATACAATGAAGAAAACAAAAACTAAGATTCTTAACTGAAATAATGCTTGAGAATCTTGCCATTGACAGGACCTCCAAACAATTTCGTTCCATCCATTTCTTGTAGGAAAAATTCATTATTACCTCTTGAAGAATAAATGATGTATGGACCTTTCCATAACTTATCAAATTTTCCATGCTTGCCTTTGTCCTCTCTTCTTGAATCCCACTTCAAAACTTTGTCTCCAATGCTGAAATCATTTGCCTTGGTCCTTCTGTCAAAGAGCTTCTTGATGTTTTCCTGCACCAGCTGTGTTATGTTGTATACTCCTTCTCTAGTTTGCTACAGCTGAACAGTCTGGTTTATTATTCTTTGTATGTCGTTTTCTTCAGACTGCACCTCTTGAATGAGCTTCATTACTGGCACTCCAAAGCTTGTAGGGAAGACTGCATCTGTTCCATAGACCAGCTGATAGGGAGACATATCAATTGATTTCTTATTTGTTAGCCTGTCTGCCCATAGTGCATGTACTAGTTTGTTGTGCCATGATTTCTGGTTTTCCTCCATCATCTTTTTAATGATGTTCACCAAACTCTTGTTTGAGGATTTAGCCAACCCATTATCTTGAGGGTAATGAGTTGTAGAATGACCCAAAGGAATGTGATATTTGTGGAAAAAATCCATCGTTTTATTGGATCTAAAAGCAACAACATTGTCAGTAATGATTTTACTAGGGCAGCCAAACCTAGACAAAATGTTATTTTCGAGAAATATAATAATTACCGAGTCTATGGCAGTCCTGGAAGGAATGGCTTCTATCCACTTTGTAAAATACTCAGTTGCAGTAAGGATCCATTTATGTTGGGTAGAGGAGGCAGGGTGAATTTCTCCAATAAAATCAAGACCCCATTGTTGAAAAGGAGCTTCAACAGAGATAGGTTGTAATGGAAAAGGAAACAATTTTCTTTTACCCTCAAAGAGTTGGCATTTATGACAGACAATTACCATTTTGTGGATGTCTTGGAAGAGGGTAGGCCAATAGAAACTAACCCTAAAGATCTTATTAACAGTGGTTTTCCAATAGAGGTGGCCTCCACATTCTCCTTCATGAAATTCATGCATGATCCTATCTGCATCTTCTTCAAGAAAACATTTAAGCAATACACCACCAGAGTTTTTTCAATAAAAAACTTTATACAAAATGCATAAATTTACAACCTTTAATTTCAAGAATCTAGCCTTTGTTTTGGACAAACCAGGAGGAACATTTAGTTTAAAAAGCACATATAATATATCAGCATACCAGGGTGAGTTCAAAAATGCTTCCTCAATAGGTGGAGTCGCCAGCTCCTCTTGTTCATCCAATGAGTGAATCATATTTATGTCCAGTGCTTGAAATTTTGTTTTGACCATGAGTTTAGCCAGTGCTTGTCCCTTGATTAGCTTGGTAGGCTTGATTTCCAGATCATATTCTAAGATGACAACAATCCACTTACCTCTTTTTCCATCAGGATCTTGTGTCAAGATGTCTTTAAACACTTTGTGAGGTACAAATGCAATGATGTGAGAATGTAGAATGTAAACTTTGAAATATTTTAGTGCCTTGACTAAGGAAAAAGCTTGTTTTTCCATGATATTATATTTAAGAGGTGCATCTCTTAATGCTTGGCCGAAGAATGCTATGGGGTGCTCTTGTCCTTCTATATTTTTCTGTAATAATACAACAACAACGGTGTGTTCTGATGAAAAGGAGAAAATGAAGAAGTCTTTGGTGAAATCAGGGCTGATTAAAACAGGTGTTTGGGTAAGAGCCTTCTTCACCAAATCAAAATATTTCTTTGCTTCTATGGTCCATTTGACTCCTGTTTATCTTTTGAGCATGTTAGTAATGTTTCTTAGGAGTTCTGCAAGGTTTGGTATGAACCTTATTAAGAAATTTATCTTTCCAATGAAAGATTGCAGCTCTTTGATGCAGTTTCTTGGGTGACTAATTTGCAATATTCCCTCAATCCTATTTCGGTCAATATTGCTCCCTTCTTCAGATACGATGTGGCCTAAAAGCTTCCCTTTTTGAAGGCCAAACAAAGTCTTCTTTGGATTTAAAGACAAACCATACCTTCTGCACTTTTCAAAGACTTTTCTTAAGTGAGCAAGGTATTTTTCATCTATTATGGAATAGACAATGATGTCATCAAGATATATTGCAATGAAGTAACCTATTTCTTCTGAGAAAGCAATATCCATTGCTCTTTGGAAACTAGCTCCAACATTCATTAATCCAAAAGGAATTTTAACATACATGAAGGTGCCCCAAGGTGTAGTGAAGGCTGTCTTATTTTGATCATCTGGATGTACCAACACCTGATTGTACCATGGAAAGCCATCAAGAAGAGATATTATTTCAGAGCCTACTACCCTTTGTAGTATGTGATCCATCTTTGGTAAGAGGTAATTGTCTTTCAGGGATGTTTTTTTTTTAATTTCTGAAGTCTACGCCGAGCCTAATTTCTCATGTCCTCTTCCTCATAGATACAATATTTGAAACCCATTTTGAATACCTGAGTGGGACTATTATTCCAACATCATACATTTTCTTTATTCCTTTCTCAACCAGTGGCAGTTGGACAGGATTTATTCTACGTAATTTCTGTTTAAAAGGCTTCTGGTTTTTATTAAGAGAAATCTTGTGCTGAATGATATATGCATCATAGGACTTCAAGTCTTCATAGCTCCAAGCAAAAACATCACTGAATTCTTTGAACAACTCAACATATTTCTGTTTTACATGTGCTGGCAGTGTTTTTGACATTTTTATCATTTTGGGTTTTTGTTTAATGCCTATATTGCACTCTTCTACATTTTCTTTACTGGATTCCATCTTTGGCTTCTTAGCAACATCATTAAAATAAAAAGTTCCTCTAGAGGGACCAGTCCTCTTGGCAAGGTGTTATCTCTTGAACTGCAACAATTCAAAGTCTTTTTTTTCTAGATCTGCACACAACTCTGTCTCAAATGGGCCTTCTTTTGCTAACATATTTATATCAGCCTCATCAGGGGGCTCCTTTTTGTAAGTTTGTTCCTTAGCAGAGCAATCCTCTTCATGATCTCAGCCTGAATTTGGCATTTCAAACTAATTTCTGAACTGCAGGAAATCTTCAATCTGCTTGTCACCTTCAAAAACTTGCCAATATTTTATATTATCAGAGACTGCTGGTCTGTATTTGACTTTTACTGTCTATTTTTTGTTATGATGAGGTTTTTGACAAGTACTGGCTGCAAATGCTAGTCCATTGGCAAGGATGTTTTGATTCCTTGGGACAAAGGTAAGATCATATTATTTGAATGTTTTTAAGAGGTCAAGGGCATCTTTCATATATGCTCTTAATCTAGGATGTTTGGCTAAATATTCTCCCTTAATCTGCCTAATGACTAGCTTAGAATCCCCATGGACAGAGATCCTTTTGGCTTCTAATTTCTTGAGTAATTGTAGTCCTAGGAGGAGTGCTTCATATTATGCTATGTTATTTGTACATTAGAAGTTTAGTTTATATGAATGACCTTCTGCATGGTTGTTCTCAGTGTTGTGTACCCAAATACCTGCTCTTGAACTAGTCTTACCACAAGAACCATCAAAGCTCATGCTCCAAAGAGGTTCAATTTCATGTTTACTATTATGTTGGTCATTGCGGTTGCCACCATGTTGGTTATTATGTTTTTCATTTCTTATTTGGTCTAACTGTTTTGACTGTTCCTCCTCTTTTTCTTCATCTTCTTCCACTCATTTTTCATCAACTGCAACTTTTTCATTAATGTTTTCATCATTGTAAAGGATAAATGAATCAAGGTCTGTTTGGATAGAATAGAGAGGGGAGTTATTAGGCTTTTCTTGACTGCTGACCATGTATTTCATATGAGTCTCCCTATATAATCTTCGTGGTTGAATAAATATAGGTATGATAGCATAGGTCATGTCCATTTGGAGGGTGCCTTGAAGTTTAGCTCCCCATGAGCATGATAAGAGCATGCCATATTTAGGGGGAATGTCAGCCACTACAATATCCATTACTAGGCTCTTGGTTGGTATTTGTGCTAGATTATCACAAAGATATTTGATTAGGCCTAGTGACATTTAACTCTACTGGAATCAAAAGAGTATAAATCTTTGTATGCTCTAGTTATCTCAAGGCATAGTCTTTCCATCACTACCTTTGGCATGAGGTTATGTGAAGCTCCTAAATCTAACATGGCATTGTGGAGGTTTTTACCATGAATGTTCAAACTGACATAAAATGGAGGTACACCTCCCTCTTGAAATTTTCCTTCTACTTTAGGTCTAAACAAAAGCTCAGGTTTATCATCATTTAAATTTCCAGAATGAACATTTTATCCTAAAGCTTTCAAAACTCAGGATCTATATACATCTTGGCCAACTAATTCAGTAAGAGGTATAGAAATTTTTATCTTGGAAATTTCATTCTCAATACTGAAGGGTGTCTGTGTTTTTGACAGATTCAAATAAGTTTTATCAGACACTATTTTTGCAGAAATTTTAGCTTTCTGATTTGTTCTAGAGGTATTAGTTGAATCAATTTTATTAGGGCTACTAGTTGATGTACTAGTGCTGCTTTTTGGACTGTTTTTGTTTTTATTTTTATCAGAACTTTTAACCACCATGTTTGAAGTTTCTATTGTCTTTTTAGGATCATTTTCAGGGGTCTTCCTAGTAGAAATTTCAGGGTTCTTTCTCTTGGGAATATCTTGGGTTTTCTTGCTTCTAAGGTCATATTGCCTATGTAATTCCATGATGAAATTTTTGAATTCTTGTTTATAACCTTCAGATTCTAGGAATTCTTCTTCATTTGGGGAAAATATGCCTTGTTCTTCCTTAGTGAGGAAAGCAATATCCTCATTGTTAACTCCCATTAGATTGATATGACTTTCCTTTGGTTCTTCAATCATCCCCTCATCCTCATCATCATAGTTTTCTTGAAAAGGAGGCCTGATTTGCTGGTTTGGTCCTCTCTGTATTATTTAAAGGGGATTTCTCCTAAATTTTTGGTTTTGGTTCTGGTTTTGAGTTCTGTTTTGAGGAGATGCTTGGTTTTCTCTAGGGTAAGCTCTCTCATTCATCTTTATTCTCTCCATCATCCTTTCCATAGTTCTAACTAGATTATCAATTTTAGTATCAGATGTGGAGGCTACAGCCTCTTCCCTATATGTGACTCTCTTTTCATTTCTCGTTCTATCTCTTTTGGCAATCAGATTTGCCTCTACACTTACTGCACTCGACTACATGTTTTCTAATGTAACAAGGTCTCTCTCTCTTAGTTGGTAAGCCATTTCTGGGTTAAATCCATCTGGAAATTTCATTATAGCTAGACCTTGTGGAGGTTTCATGTGTGTAGGAGGGCATTATACACACTATTGAACCTAGTGCAGTACTCTTGGACACCCTCTCCAACGTTTCTCTTGATTTTTTCATACTCTGATAGGATTTGGAGAGGGTTCTTCTTGACTTCCCATTTATTTAAGAACAACTAATGAAAACCAGGGAGGTCATGTATACTATTAGGGGTTAGGCCTTTAAACCATTTTCTTTCTTCTCCTCCTAAGATTTGAGCAAACATTCTTAGTTTAACAGTTTCATCATCTATTTCTTGTCCATCAAAATAGTCATTCATTCTATCCACATTTTATTGAGCAGTTGTAGAACTACTTGCATCATATAAGGGAATCTTGGACTGATAGTCCTGTGGTAGAACTACTAAAGGCAATGGTAGAACTAATGGGGCATACCAAGTTGCCATGGCTGGGGGTTAGGGAAACAAAGGAGGGTTAAATGGAGGAAGGTGAACAATGGGTGTATGAATGGTATTTGAAGTTAGTACAATAGGATTCTGCTGTAAGGTGGATTGGTCTAAAATTATCTGGGTTATCCAACTCTGGGATCTAGTCCTGGACAAGCTTTATTCTAGGGGTGAGCCAGATAGGATACCTTGCAAGTATTTAATGTTTTCAGGTAGGGAACTTGCTTTGTGAATAGGTCTGCTAACAGTTGAATTTTAGATCTAGGATATTTCCTTAGGATGTGCTTTGGATCGTCAACTATTGCAGGAGGGTTTGGGTCAGGATGGGATCTAGTACAGATTCTTCTAGAAGCCATAACTTGGACCCAAGGTTTAGAGAGGTTGAGAGTTTTATAATAGTTTAAAAAACAAACCAATTTTTAAAAGAAATACTTTATTCACAAATTATTTTGACTGGGTTCTATTTGAGGTTTGATGATATTAGGATTTATCAATAATTTTCCCAGTGGAGTCTGTTAGAAAACTAGTGGAGTCAGTAGGCCTATTGAAAACTAGTGGAGTCACCAGGTGGATGATTTTTAACTGTCTTTAGGCTGGCTGTTGTCCACCATCAGCAACCAAATACCAGTCTTGGCTAACACTTGATTCATCTAAATTTGAATGGGGTTTTCTGAGTCCTTAAGCGAATATTAAGCTGTTTAAATAACTCAGTTCCCCAGTATGGTCGCCACTATGTTGGTGCCCTGTGATTTGCAAGATTGGAAAAAAAAAATATACAGGGAACCACATCATACCACTTTGGAGTCCAAGGACCTAGCCTTCCTGGGCTCAGAGAGGGCTCTTTCTATGTTTATGATTTAAATGATTTATCTTTATGCTTATGTTTTCTGATTTTAGGCTAGTGATGAAGTTCTGGGATTGTTTTGTTTTGCTTGTTTGATTAATTGTGGGTTGAAAAAATAGACTGTAAAAAGCATTAATCCATTGGGCTATGGAGTCATAAAAGGTTTTAATTGTACATCAACTCTGCAAGGGTTTTCATAGGGAAATCTAACTATATCAAGTGGGTCTTTTTAGTTTAGATGAATATGAAATGACAACAAGTTGTGGATTCAGTAAAACTAAAGGGCAATTAAGAATTCTTTAACTATACTTCAACAAGAAAAGCCTTTAAGATAACTGTTTAAGAGAAACTAAAGAGTAGGACACCCCTGAATTCTTTAGCCAAAACTCTACTAAGAAAACCTTTAAGACAACAATCCAACAATCCTAGAGAGCAGGACACCCCTAAGTTCTCTAGCTTATTACTTTTAGACAAGGAAAACATTCAAGATAACATTTAAGTGAAATTAAAGAGCAGGACACCCCTAAATTATTTAATCAAACTTCAAGAAGGCCTTTAAAATAACATTTTAAGAAAACTTAAGGAGTAGGGCAAACCTTTAATTCTTTAGCTAAAATCTACTAAGTAAACTTCAAGGCAACAAGCTAGGTGGAACTAGAGAGCATGAAACCCCTGAATTCTCTAATCAGACCTTGCATAAGAAAACATAAAGATAATAGAAACATAAAGAATTAAGGTGGCCAAACAACATATCTCAATCTAAAATTTCTGTTCTATTATAATAAAAATGATGTAAAATATGGTAAACAAAGAAGAAAAAATGACAAAGAGGGATAACATCACCATTAACATAGCTCAAGAATCCTATGAACGTGCTTGTATTACTGATGTCCAAAACAGTTACAATGCTCTAGTGCAAATAATCTTTGCAACTCAGAGTCTGATCAAAATCTAGTCTATCAATAAGCCAACTCACCAACCAACCAAGAAGAATAATGAACAATACATGCATTATTTATCTGCAGATGAGGAGGTGATCCTATTCTTGGGTTTCATACTGTATTTATTACAGAGTAAATGTAATCTTGAACTTTGAGACCATGCAAGGCCCAAGGCAAAATATCACTGACTAACTTGCTGCAATAATAACTTTTAACTTAACTACAGAGGTAACTTTAGGATATTTTTGAATTTTTGGCTTTATCATTAAATTTTACAATAAATTTTGAGCTGCTGAAAATAACTTCTGAATGAAGCATTAACTGATGTATCTTATTAAATTAAAACTAGGATGTAGGTGGCCAATGTAGAAATTGATTAATACTAATAGTATTACCGGATTATCTTGATCTAACAAATTAATCTTATGTTAAATACATAATCCTTCCACTTAATTCTTTGTGGAAATTAAATCGCCAATTGAAAAACACATATGAATCAAATCAATCGCACATAAACACAATTGTTTAATGTGAAAGCTTAAAGCTAAAAACCCCAACTATCATATATTATGTATATAAATGGATCATGTAATAATCCCATACAAAGCTTAGCACATCAAGCTTTCAGTACAATCAGCAATCATTACACACTGTCATGCATAAATTTGCATATCTATGCACCAATTTCTTGCCTCGTGATAGCCTGCCTCCACTGCGCAATCCTTGCTGAAGAAGACCCCTGAATGAATTTGAATTGGCCTTGCCTTGAATGTGCAATCCTCATTGGCATCTCCAATGTGTGTTAGATGCATTGAATGCATCACTATAGTCACAACAGATAGTCCATCTCACCACCTACTTCCACCGGTTCCACCGAACTCCATGCGCAGTTAACCATCGTATTTGCTTAGTTTCAAATGAGTTTAAGGCGCAATTTAATTAAATAATATCTGTTTCAACTCACTAGTGTATCTTCAGTTAGAACTAGATACAACTAGCACAACTGAGTTTAACTCACTTAACTGAGTTAAACTGAATAACAACTCCCATAACTACTCGTCCAAATCTGTCACAACTTTTCCACTGTAGTTCTAACTAAGTCCTCCATTCATGAGTCACCAACCACATTAGGAATTGCATAATCCCTTCAGCCCACTGATTTTCCAAATCTGTTCATTGAAATAAAGTGCTCCAAGAGAATAACTTGATATTTATTGTCAGATTATTATTAAGGGCTAATAATAATCGACATGCATCTATTTTTAGATTGACGATCTATAAATAGACTTTGCCCAATATTCTAAAAATAGAATCTCATCTATTTTTCACATTTGACCAACCATCTACAAATAGCATCCTGCAACTTATAGAATATGCTCACCATGTCTAAAAATAGACATACACCTAAAAATAGCCCGCAGGCCCCACTTATTGAAGGTGATTAATTTTCACTAAGCTAATCATCTTGTTGAATCTCAACACTCCCTCTCAACAAGATAGGGATTATCCTTCACCCCGATCCTACCTCTATGGTATTCAAATTTTCTCCTACTGAGCACCTTCGTCAGAATATCTACATCCTGATCTTCCGTAGGAATGTACTGAAGCAACATGATCTTCTACTGCACACAATCTTTGATATGATGATACCTGATATCTATATGTTTATATCTATCATGAAACATAGGATTAATCGAGAGTTTAATGCAACTATGATTATCACAATGTATCACTGTAGGATCTAAATGAGAATCGAACAAATCGACCAGGATCTTTTTCATCCAGATAGCCTCACATGCAGCTTGACTTGCTGCCATGTATTCTGCTTCCGCTGAACTGAGTGCCACGGATCTGTTTCCTGCTGTACCAAGAAATTTCTCTAGATTTGATACTGAAAAACCCCAGTTGATGTGCTCTTTCTATCCGTTGGGTTTCCTACCCAATCTGCATCCCTGAAGCCATGCAACTTCACCTCATCCGTCTATCTGTACCATAAGCCATACTCAGATGTGCCCTTGAGATATGTCAGGAAATGCTTGCCTGCCTTCCAAAAGAGCTTGGTAGGATTAACCATCACTTGAATAAGATGGTTCACCGCATAGCATATGTCCAGTCTTGTATTAACTAAATACATGAGCGAACCCACCAACTCTCGATAAACAGTGGCATCCACTACCTCTGCCGATGTAGCATCCTCTTTCCTCCAATTTCCTGGAAGAGGAGTGTCCATGGGCTTGCAGTCCTCCATGTGAAACGTACCAAGTATCTCCCGAGCATACTTGCCTTGAGACACAAACAATTCACCTTCTCGCTGCCATATTTCCAATCCAAGGAAATAATGAAGGAGGCCCAAATCCTTCATCTCAAACTCATTTGCAAGATCTACCTTGCATGAGTGTATCAACTGCTCATCACCCGTTAGTATTAAATCATCAACATAAATAACAATGATTAAAAGCTTACCCTCCACCACAATTTGGTATAGGTTTTCATCCACCTTAGTCTTGGTGAAGCCAAGTCTAGTGAAATAGTTGTTGATCCGTGTGTACCAAGCACGAGGTGCTTGCTTCAGCCCATACAACGCTCTTTTGAGTATGCACACATGTGACTTGCTACTAAAGATCTCAAATCCTTTAGGCTACTCAATGTACACTTCTTCCTCAACAATCCCATTAAGGAACGCAGTCTTCACATCCATCTGATGAATATGCCAACCCATCTGCGCTGAGAGAGCAAGGATGGTCCTTATGGAAGAATACCATGTGACAGGTGCAAAGGTTTCTTCATAATCAATCCCCTCGATCTGTGAGAAGCCCCAGGAAACAAATCTTTCCTTATACTTCTCAATGCTCCCATCAACAACTTGCTTTACCTTGTAGATCCGTCTTGAACCTATGACTGATTTACTAACTGGCCTTGGAACAATCTCCCAAGCACTGTTTCTGACAATGGAGTCATACTCCTTCACCATGGAATCTACCCATGTGGGCTCCTACACTGCTTCTTCAAAAGAAGATGGCTTTGTCACGATACACTTGCTCATGAGAGCCATGTATCCAGTGAATTGGTCAGGTGAATGTCTCTGTCTACGCTGTGATGTAGGGACTCCTACAGTCTGTGCCGCATCAAGATTCAGTCTCTCAGCTTCTGTGGTACACTTTCTTCCTATTATAATGTTTGGTTCTGCATGAGTGGACTCCTCCACTCCATGAATCTCCTCCTGTGGCTGATCCACATCTAGAGGCTCATCTTTGGGAACAAGAAGTTCCTCCTCTGCATGCAAGTGTTGCTCCCTCTCAAGCGACAACTTCATGGCTTTCACCTCATTGAATTTTATATCTCGTCGCACCACAGTCATCCGATTGTTTGGAAAATACACATGATAATTATGGGGTGTTTCTGTGTACCCCACAAATATCCCAACTTCTGCAGTTGGCTCCAGCTTATTCCTGGCATCCTTTGTCACATGAATGTAAACATATGAGCCAAAAATATTCAAATGAGAAATATCAGGCTTCTTACCAGTAAAAGCTTCTTCAGGTGTACTCATGCCAAGTACTCTATGAGGATAACGGTTTTGCACATAAACTGCAGTGTTGCATACTTCCACCCACAAGTGCATTGGTAGGCCCTGGTCATACAACATAGCTCGTGCAACACCCACGATCATTCTGTTCTTCCTCTCCGTGACCCCATTCTGTTGTGGATTATGAGGCACTATGAGTTCTCTTCGAATTCATTCTTTTCTACAAAAGTCTTTGAATTCGTTCAAGATATATTCACCACCATTATCGCTCTGTAGAGCCTTCACTTTCTTCCCCGACTCCTTCTCCACCAATGCTTTAAACTCACAGAACTTTGAGAATGTTTCGCTCTTCTTCTGCATGAAGAATATCCAACATCTGCGAGAATAGTCATCAGCAAATATAACATAATACCCATGTTTTGCTATTGAAGCAACCGAGAAAGGTCCACATACGTTTGTGTGAATTCTCTCCAGGATCATCAGAGCACGGTTCTCCTTCTCATGAAAGGTGGTATTCATAAACTTACCCATAGTACATCCCTTGCATTGATATGACTGTGCAAGAGTACCCTTGGGAAGTCCAGTAGAAATCTGCTGCAAAATCTTCAAGGCACCATGGTGAAGATGGCTCAATCTCCTATGCCATAATTCGCCCTCATCTCGGCTCACCACTTCTTCTACTTTTCCCATCATTGCAGCACAACCATCTACCTCCAGCTTGTAGAGATTCTTAACTAGAATCCCTATCCTCTTGGTTTGACCCATTTTTTTATGTCGCAAGAAAGCTTTTCCTTCGCTGAAAACAACGTCATAACCTCTGTCCTCCAACATAGCGACCGAGACCAAGTTCTTCTTCAGACTTGGAACATGCATAACATATTTCAACAGAAATGGTTTACTTGAATCCCTCTCAAAGGTAATGGCTCCAACTCTAGTGTCACTGTATCTACCATCATCGCCCATCTCTATATGCATTTGGAGATCTTTCTCCTCCAAGTCACTAAACAACTCCTTGTCTCCCGTCATATGGAAGGAAGCACCACTATCAAGATACCACACCGATCCCATTGCGCTTGAAACCAAGCATGTGATCAAAGAAAAATCAAGTTCAAATTGCGAGGCTAAGGCCTCACCAGATGCAGCTCCGGTAGCCTTCTTGTTCTTCTTTTTCTGTGGGCAGTTAGTGGCGAGATGCCCATGTTCATGACAGTGAAAACACTTCACTTTTGAAAAATCCAGCTTCTTGCCTTTAGCCTCAGATTTTAGATGGGATTTTTTCCCCTTCCCTTTCCTTGCTTTTGCAGCCAAAGTGTAGTTCTCTTCATCATCATTCTTCGATGAGGAGCCATCCCTGGTATTCCGCCTTATCTCCTCCTGCAAAAGATCTGACCAAAGTCACTCCCAATCTGACAGTTTCTTTCGTCCATTGACAGAGTCTTCGTAGCTATGCCAACTCTTCGGAAGCCCAAGGAGAGACAAGCTCACCAAGTCATCATCCGCAATTATAATTCCCACACTCCCCATCTCATCCCTATATTGGAAAAACTTCATGAGATATTTTGGAATACTTTCGCCCTTCTCCATTTTGATTTTTTTGAGCTTATCTTTCAGCACCAACTTCCTATGGTCACTGTTGCTTTGGAAAATATCTATCAAAGCCTTCCACATTGAAAATGGAGTGGATTTCCCGTGAAGGCTTGACAGAATATGGTATTTCAAACCTTCCAACAGAATTCTTCTTGTCTTTGCTACCTTCTTTTTCCATGCATCAAGTAATGTAGCATCACTAGAAGTAGGCTTAGGAACATCGCTATCGATGAACTCCTTCAGTCCATTATCTTCAAGCATCGCCTCCATCCTGTACTTCCAGGCTATGTAGTTCGAGCTACCCTCAAGGGTGTAATCCAACCACAACCCATTGAAAGACATTTCAATGAATACTCAACTGTTGCAGCAAGAAATTTTTGCAGCAAATTCGAATTGTCCACTAGCACAAAACTCAGCACCGCTTCAAGTTTGCAATCTCTAGTGATTAACATTGCTCCGATACCATGTAGAAATTTATTAATACTGATATTATTACTATATTCTCCTGATCTAACAAATTAATCTTATGTTAAATACAAAATCCTTCCACTTAATTCTTTGCGGAAATTAAATTGCCAATTGCAAAACACATATGAAGCAAATCAATCGCTCATAAACACAGTTGTTTAACGATAAAGCTTAAAGCTAAAAACCCAACTATCATATATTATGTATATCAATGGATCATGTAATAATCTCATACAAAGCTTAGTACATCAAGTTCTCAGTACAATCAACATTCATTACACACTGTCATGCATAAGTTTGCATATCTATGCACCAATTTCTTGCCTCGTGACAACCTGCCTCCACTGCGCAATCCCTGCTGAAGAAGACCCCTGAATGAATTCAAATTGGCCTTGCCTTGACTGTGCAATTCTCATTGGCATCTCCAATGTGTTTCATATGCATTGAATGCATCACTATAGTCACAACAGATAGTCCATCTCACCCTTTCACCTATCTCTCCACTGGGTCTCCACTGGAACTGACGTGCAAGTAGTTAACTGCTGTATTTGTTCGAGTGAGTCTCTAGTTATGAATGAATTAAATAATTAATTCACTAAACTCTCACTAGTGTATCTTTAGTTAGAACTAGATACAACTAGCACAACTGAGTTTAACTCACTTAACTGAGTTCAACTGAATAACAACTCCCATAACTACTCTTCCAAATTTGTCACAACTTTGCCACTATAGTTCTAACCGAGTCCTCCATACATGAGTCACCAACCACCCTAGGAATTGCGTAATTCATTTAGCCCACTGATTTTCCAAATATGTTCACTGAAATATAGTGCTCCAAGAGAATAAGTTGATATTTATTTTCAGATTATTATTAAGGGCTAATAATAATCGACATACATTTATTTTTAGATTGACGATCTATAAATAGACTTCGCCCAATATTCTAAAAATAGAATCTCATCCATTTTTCACATTTGAACAACCATCTACAAATAGCATCTTGCAACTTATAGAATATGCTCGTCATGTCTAAAAATAGACATACACCTAAAAATAGCCTGCGGGCCCCACTTAGTGAAGGTGATTAATTTTCACTAAGCTAATCATCTTGTTGAATCTCAACAGCCAATGTGTTTTGAAGAAGTAAAGGCTGATTTTGACTTTGTCATTTGGATCTGTCTTTCTTTGTTGATTTTTCTTTAAGCTCTGATTAGTCTTTAAAATTTTATTTGTCCTTTAATCTCAAATCTGCCTTCATCTGTGTCTTCTAACTGTTTTCTCCTTTATTGCCTTTGTCATTTCTTTCTTTATCTCTACCCTTTGATTGTTTTATCTTCGATCTTTCAATGATTTTCTTCCCTCTGTCTTAACTCTGTTTTTAACCTTTAACCTTTTATTATAACTTTAATCTCTTTTACCCTTCACTATCACGGTTTCTTTAACTATGTTCGTTTATCTACTCCTGTACAATCACTATGAAACTCCCTTTTATTCCTTACTCTGTCCTTTAATGAAAACTTGCTGCCTCTATCTTAATCATATGATCTTTATTTGATTGTGTTCCATTGCTTCGTTCTAATGATTCTTGCGCTCCTAATATTTTTAATGAAACAAGATATTCTATCGTCACCCAGAGGACCTGTTTAAACATTTTTCGGAATTAGAAATGCAACTTTGATCATTTCCCTTCATCAATCACCTAAAAAAATAAAAACAATTCGTTAATTCAAAACTTGCGCTGTGGACTTCTGCGGGGAAAAGATATGACCTAGGGGAAGCAAAAAAACTATGGATAGAGTCCGGGAAATTGCAAATTTTGGTCTTTGCGCTTAACTGTGGCCCTCTAGGTCTTTAAAAGATGTCGTAGGGGTTTATATGGAGGCTCGGGGCTTATCACAAAGACACAAGGGCTTATCGCAATGGAACAGGGCTCCAACATTCAAATGGGTTTGGTGGTTTCAAGTTATGGTGCGACGATGGTCGGCGATTTATCGCATAGGGAAAAAGCGGCGAGGCGGTTTTGGTCACGGGGATGCGATCACATATAGAGGGTGACGCGTGGCAGGATGAGACAGCAGTAAAACTGCCCATATCGTAAGCCTCAGAGGTATTATCACTCGTGCTTTTGTGGTTGTGATAGGGAGCGATGGCCGTAGGATCTGGGAGCGAAGATCCGACGATGGTCAGGGTTCGACTAATCACGGGTAGGTTAAGAAGGTGGGGCCGGGAGTTTTAATGAAGCGGAAGGTAAATATAAAGCGGGGCCTAGGGTAAGTTAAATTGGGGGTTTTAAACATAAAAGTGTGTAGGGAGGTTAATATAACGAGATTGTGTATTTAAAATAAAACAAGGTTTTATTTAAATAGTGGGGCCCAAATAATAAAATAAATAAAGTTTAGTTTTTAAAACAATGTAAACTGGGTTTTTTACATTGTTTTGATGGAAGAAAGGAAAATAATGAAGGGGAGGGTTAAAAATGGGGTCTTTAGCAATGGGAATGGGGTTTTAGGTAGGGGAAAGGGAAAAAATGAGGAATTGAGGTCAAACATGAGTTTTTTCAGATCATGAGGGTATTAAAAGAGGAAAAATGAGAGATAGTGGATAGGTAAAATGAAAATAATGAAGGCAGTGAGATTTCTGAAAATAAATGGTAGCCAGGGAATGTTATTTTCAGGAGACTGTAGAAAATCCATAGTCATCTAGTAATATTCTAGTATACAGGAGGATAACACACTTGGTTGCCACCCTCGGATTTGATAAACACTTGTTTTTCATGCACTTCACTTCCACTACATACATTAAGAGCTACAAATACACCAATTTTACACCAACTACTTTATCAAACCACCAACTACTTTATCAAACATGAAATATATCGATTGTACACTTGGCTGTCACTGCATACAATAGGCCTACTCTATAAAAAATGAAATATACCAGTTGTACACTTGGTTGCCACTGCATACATTAGGCCTAATTTATCAAACATGAAATATATCAGCGTGTACAGGCTACAACGGTGTCGAAAACTAACTCATCTTGCAATGCTTTTTCTCTTCAAATCTTCTCTGTTAAAGGAGCATTGCGATATGATATAATATCAATAACATTGCGATATGAGCTAATATTAGTAAGTACTTCTTTCCTCACTATTCCTTATTTCCTCAATATTCCCCTTTTTGGTTTGTGGTTTCAATCATGAACAAGGTGGAGACTACAATTGCTTCTTGCTCTCTTATGGTTGTAGTTGGGTTAATTTTCTTTTATTCCAGCCTTAGATTTTACTAGATATCCCATTTTACCCTAAAAATATGGGAATATTTGGACATACATCCTTTAAATAACTTATAAAACTCATCAAAGAAAACTCAATTCCCAAGCACACGTGGACACCACAAATTAAGGGGTAAATCAGTTACACAACAACGATATTTATAACCATGGTTGTCGGATTGGGTTATGAGAATATAGGTGTGATGAAAACACCAACTTTGCCAATAAACCATGGCCCCTCTTGTAAGGACATATGACATGGGGCCCTAAAAATTCATAATGCAAAAAAACCTTTAAAACATAGAAGAAGGTTAAATTTATGGGCTATGTTTTCATAGGTCAATCATGAAGAACTGCAATGAAAGGCTACAACCCATTACATTTGTATATGAGACCATGGGTTTTGTAATGAATAATGTATTCAATAACCCATTATATCTTCATTTTGGCACTTAATTAACACTGAATGTAGAAATTGCACCAATGGATTCAATCCGATCATGTAATGTACTAAAATAAGATATTGAATCCTTCTACAATATTTACGGAATATAAACCATGATCTCTCAATCACATGCAAGTAAGAGAAATAAATAAATAAATCACACAAAAATACAAGATTTTCTTGGGGAAAGCAATTGCTCAAAACCCCTCCATCTTTATTTTATGAACCAAGGAATCATGAAACAATACAATGCACATGTGCTCACCACAACCTCATACACCCTACCAATTGCTTCACACTAATCTAGGAAAATTTGGACAAACACATAGCCAATTTCCTGCCTATCCTCAGCCTGCCTTGCTCAAGCAATCCCTAGAGAAATAAACCCCCTATTAAATAGGAAATTCAACCTTCCTTGATTGCGCAATCCATCATGGGCTTCCTGTGGCTTTATAATTGCACTTGCACAGTTTTCTAAAAATACAACTGATAGTTTACTTGTCTTAAACCTTTGACTCAATTGGGTCTCCGTCAGAATTATCACTCATGCAACTATTAATAGTGAATCATCAGTTACTTGGTAGATCACTACTTGTGAATTAAATCTATTTTATTTCACTTGATCTTCCACTAGATCATTAATTAGTTAGAACTAGTTAAACTGATTTTAACTCAATTAATGTGAGTTAATTGATTGCAATCACACCACACTAATGCTACAACTGCAACTAGACCCTGTAAATAATAGAATCACTCTACATGCCTATCCTTTGACCCTCAAATTGAAATTCTTGAGCGAAATAAGTCTATCACACTTAACTATTACAAGTTGTTATGAGATAATATTAAAATTTATTTTCCAATTTATTTAAAAATTGGTTGCCCACATTATCACTAATGTGTCACTAGAATCCCTCACTTAGGTGTGACCTGGGATCCCATGCTAGTATGTGGTGCATTTTCTTGTTGAATTTCAACACTCCCTCTCAACAAGAAAGGGATTATCTGCTACCTCAATCTTGCCTCTGTGGTATTCGAATTTTCTCCTTGCAAGTGCCTTCGTTAAGATATTTGCATCCTGATCTTCCGTGGGAATTTATTACAACAAAATAATGCACCTCTGAACACAATCTCTGAGATGGTGGTACCAGATGTCAATATGCTTGGACCTGTCATGGAATACTGGATTAACCGAGAGTTTTATGCAACTCTGGTTATCACAATGCATCACCATCAGATCCATCTGATGAAAACAAACCAACAAGTATCTTCTTCATCCAGATGGTCTCAGATGCAGCATGCCTAGCTGCCATGTACTCTGCCTCAGCTGAACTGAGTGCAACTGATCTCTGCTTCCTGCTGTATCAATAAAATGCTGCTGATCCTATGATGAAGATGCCCCCTGATGTGATCTTCCTGTATGATGAACTACCTGCCCAACCTGCATCGGTGAAGCCTTGAAGCTTCACTCCCTCTGTTCGTTTGTACCATAATCCATACTCTGTAGTGCCCTTGAGATATCTCAACACATGCTTCCCCGCCTTCCAAAAGAGCTTGGTAGGCTTAACCATAGCTTGACTAAGATGGTGAACTTCATAGCATATGTCTGGTCGTGTGATCACCAAGTACATACGTGAACTCACAAGCTGCCTGTAAGCAATAACATGCACTACCTCACCTGAAGTAGCATCCTCCTTCCTCCGGTTTCCTGCAAGAGGAGTCTCCATGCGTTTGCTGCCCTCCATGTGGAAGTTCCTCAAAATATCCTTGGCATACTTACCCTGAGATACAAATAGATCCCCATCTCTTTGCCATATTTCCAAGCCAAGGAAATAGTGCAAGAGCCCCATGTACTTTATCTCAAAATCTCCTGCAAGATCCTCTTTGCAATAAGTTATGAGTTGCTCATCACCTGTCAGTATAATATCATCAACATAAAGTACAATAATCAAAATCTTACCATCAACCACAATATTATATAGGTTCGCATCTGCTTCACTCTTTGTGAAGCCCAACTCGGTGAAATAACTATCGATCATGGTGTACCAAGCACGAGGTGCTTGCTTCATCCCATACAGTACTCTCTTGAGTCTGCACACATGTGACTCCCTGTCAAAGGTCTCAAAAACTTCTGGCTTCTCAATGTACATTTCTTCCTCAATAACTCCATCGAGAAAGGAAGTATTTACATCCATCTGATGTATCTACCACCCCATATGTGCTAAGAGTGTAAGGATAGATCTAATCAATGAGTACCTTACAACCGGTGCAAAAGTCTCCTCATAGTCAATCCCCTCTACCTGTGAGAATCCTCGGGCCACAAATCTAGCCTTGTACTTCTACACACTCCCATCTGCTGCTTGCTTCACCTTGTAGATCCACTTGAATCCTACCACTGACTTCCCCACTGGTCTTAGGACCACTTCCCATGCACTGTTTCTGATAATGAAGTCATACTCCTCAACCAAGGCATCAACCCATGTTGGCTGCTATACTTCTTCCTCAAAAGAGGATGGTTCTGTCATAATACACTCACTCATAAGAGACATGTATCTAGTGTCCCTTTTTAGGGACCTTATCTTCCTGTGTTGTGATGTAAGTGCACCTACATGCTCTATCGCATCTAGCATCAATCTATCAGCCTCTCTAGTGCGCTTCCTACCATTTCTGGTGGATGGCTCTACATGAGTGGTTTCTGCCACTCCATGATCCTCTATTTGTGGTTGCTCCACATCCTAAGGCTCATCCTTTGGAACTAATAGTTCATCATCTGCATGCAAGTAAAGCTCCCTCTCAAGGGACAGTTGCATGGCTTTCTCCTCATCAAATTTAACATCTCTCCTGAAAACTGTCATCTTGGTAGCTGGAAACTGCACCCGATAGTTGTGGGGAGTATCAGTGTACCCAAAAAATATCCCAACCTCTTCTATTGGTTCTAGCTTCTTCCTGGCATATTTGGTCACTTGGAAATATACAGATGATCCAAAAATTTTAAAATACGAAACATCCAGTTTCTTACCTGAAAAATCCTCCTTTGGTGTACTCATGCCAAGTATCCAATGGGGACTATGGCTCTGCATAAATATCGCTGTGTTGCGTGCCTCTACCCATAGATGCAACGGTAGGCCCTGATCATGTAACATAGCTCGTTCTACTCCCACAATTGTTCTATTATTTCTTTCTGCAACCCCATTATTGTGTGGGTTATGAGGTGCAATCAATTCTCTTCGAATTCCTTCTTTGGCACAAAATTTCTTGAATTCATTAGAGATATACTCTCCACCATTTTTCGCTCCTTAGATCCTTCACCTTCTTCCCTGTATCTTTATCTACCAGTGCTTTGAACTCACAAAACTTGGAGAATGTCTAATCTGTCTTTTGTAGAAAGAAGATCCAACACTTTCTAGAAAAATCATCAATAAAAATCACATAATACATGTGCTTTGCTGTGGAAGGTGTAAATAATGGTCCACACACATCTGAGTGAACTCTCTCAAGGATTGTCGCTACTCGTTTCTCCTTCTCATGAAAAGTGGCTTTAGTATACTTCCCCATGGTACATCCCTTGCATGTGTCTATCTGCGCAAGAGAACCCTTTGGAAGACCTGTAGAAATCTGCTCCATGATCCTCAAAGCGCTACGGTGTACATGGCCCATTCTCCTGTGCCATAACTCACCTGTATCCCGGCTCACCACCTTCCCTGCTTTATTGCTCAATGCTGCACAACCATCTACATCAATTTTGTAGAGGTTATTCACATGAACCCCAATATTCTTTACCTGTGCTATGGCTTTTTGGCGAAGGAACACCTTTCCTTCACTGAATACCACATCATATGCAAGATCCTACAACATAACAACTGAAACTAAATTCTTTTTCAAGCTTGGTATGTGCATGAAATCTTTTAATATTAAAGGTTTACTTGATTGTCTCTGGAAAGTAACTGTACCAATCCCGATAGTGCTATACCTCCCATCATCACCCATCTCGATGTGCATCTGAAGATCCTTCTCCTCCAAGCTACTCAAGAGTTCTTTGTTTCCCGACATGTGGAAAGATTCTCCACTGTACAAGTACCACATAGATCCCATCACAATTGACACCATGCATGTGATGAGAGATAATTCCAACTCAAAATGTGAGGCCAAAGCTTCACCCACTGCAGCTCCCCGAGCCTTCTTGTTCTTCTTCTTCTTTTGTGGACAATTTGTGGCATAGTGTCCATGATCATGACAATGAAAACATTTCACCTTTGACATGTCACGCTTCTTGTCTTCTTTGCCAGTCTTAGATTTGGAATATGACTTCTTCCCCTTCCCCTTCTTTGCCTTACCAACCAAGGAAAAATTTTCCTCATCATCAGTCTTGGATAAGGATCCATCCTTGGTATTTCACTGAAACTCTTCTTGTACCAAACTGACCATAGTCGCTCCTAATTTGGTAACTTCTCCCTCCCATTCACAGAGTGCTATTAACTATTCCAACTCTTGGGAAGACCTAGAAGTGCTAGGCTCACCAAGTCATCATCATCTACAATAATCCCAACACTTCCAAGCTCATCTTGACATTGAGTGAAATTGGTCAAGTATTTCTGGATTGTGTTGCCCTTCTCCATTTTGATTTTTCCGAGCTTGTCCTTGAGTGAAATTTTTTTGTGGTCACTGCTGCTTTGAAACAGATATGTCAAGACCTTCCACATAGCATATGGATTTTCCTTTCCATGGAGACTCGAGACAATATCATCTCGAACTCCCTCTAATAAGATCCTCCTCGCCTTTGCTACCTTCTTCTGCCATGCATGAAGAAGTTGGGCATCTGCTGCTGCGGGATTGGGAATATAATTATCTATGAATTACTTCAACCCATTGTCCTCCAACACTGCCTCCATCCCGTCCTTTCATGAAATATAATTCTAACTGCCCTTGAGTGCAGATTTGAGTCTTATGCCATTGAAAGACATCTTGATCCGCTTCTAGCTCCAAAGAAAGTATCTGCAAATTTGAATACTGTTCAACACAAACTCAATTTCTTCTCCACTATTGTGATTCCTTGCGCTCTGATACCGTGTAGAAATTACACCAATGGATTCAATCCGATCATGCAATGTACTAAAACAAGATACTGAATCCCTCTACAATATTTGCGGAATATAAATCACGATCACTCAATCACATGCAAGTAAGAGAAAGAAGTAAATCAATGACACAACACAATATTTTCCTAGGGAAAGCAACTGTTCAAAACCCCTCCATATTTATTTTATAATCAACCAAGGAATCATGAAACAATACAATGCATGTGTGCTCACCACAACCTCATACACTCTACCAATTGCTTCACACTGATCTAGGAAAAATTGGACAAACACATAGCCAATTTTCCTCCTACCCTCAGCCTTCCTTACTCATGCAATCCTTGGATAAATAAGCCCCTATTAAATAGGAAATTCAACCTTCCTAGACTACACAATCCATCATGGGCTTCTTGTGGCTTTATAACTGCACCTGGGCAGTTTGCTAAAAATACAACTGATAGTTTAATTGTCTTAAACCTTTGTCTCAATTGGGTCTCCATATGAATTGACATGCATGCATCTATTAATAGTGAATCATCAGTTACTTGGTATCTTTACTTGTGAATTAAATCTATTTTAATTCACTTGATCTTCCACTAGCTCATCAATCAATTACAACTAGTTAAAATGATTTTAACTCAATGAATGTGAGTTAACTGATTGCACTCACACCACACTAGTGCTACAACTACAAATGGATCTTATATATAATATAATCACTCTACATGCCTATCCTTTGACCTTCAACTCGAAATTATTGAGCTAACTAAGTCTATCATACTTAGTAAACTATTACAAGTTGTTATGAGATAAGATTACAATTTATTTTCCAATTTATTTAAAATTTGGTTGCCCACATTCTCACTAATGTGTCACTAGAATCCCTCACTCATGTGTGACCTGAGATCCCACACTAGTCTACGGTGCATTTTCTTGTTGAATTTCAACACTAAAAAATCCCATGTATGGAGCCAAAGGAGAGGAGGAATTCCATTTCTAAGGGCGTGCCTCTCCTCGACACACCACCACAATGGCATAACAATGACAACATAGTGGCTTACTCATAAATGGCATATTATCTTATCAAGATTCATTTAGTTGCTTTCCAATAAATAGGACATGTCATTGGACATGAATCCCCTCCTTAAACCTAGGTTTGTAGTTATGAACTGGTAATAATCTAAAGTAGTCATGAACAAAGTGATAGTGCTTTGAGTTGGTGTTCTCACGAAGATTGAAAAAAATGTGGCCAATCCAAACTAGAGTTTTGGACTATGACTGATCCTTACCTTGTCTCTCTTATATTTCCATGTCAATTTTATTTTTTCTAAATAATTTGTTGTCATTCACTTTTCCTGTAGATATTGTAATAGATCTATTCCCTCATCATTGAGGAGTACAAATAATGGTTTAAGAACTAAATTCCATGACAAGGCTATCTCATGATTTAGTGCAAGAAATATACATATGCATTATGAGGTTAGAAATCAAAATAGACATATGATTATGAATTTTTAGAGAGTCATTATTGTAGTGAATAAGGCAAGAATTCATATTCAAGCTTTTAGAAGTAATAAGTTTTCTTTATGTAGGAAGGATGATCCATAATTCTTAAGAATTAATTGGAAAATAACTAAAATTTCCTTCATGTCAGACCCAAATTTGTGTCATGATTGTCTCATAATGGTTTATAAGGTATATTTGTAACCATACATAAATGTATATGCTTGAATATGTATGTTAATTTTATACAAAGTCCAACCTTATTTAGAATAATGGACATGAAGAGTTAGATCATTATGATGAGGCAATAGATGGATTACAATATCTTAGTGAGTTGCTCTAATCTTCTATAATCCATCCCCTGGGGTACTACTCTGAAAGTACAATGGGAAGAGAGAATAGAGATTAGAATACTATATTTATTCCCTTAGTGTAAGAAATACTACTATTCTTTTTTCGTAAGCTCTACTTGATTTAGTCCATCCAACAACTACTAGCCTTATATTAAGTCCCATGGAAACCTCTTAATAGAATATCTTAGTCCACCTACATTAAGAGAAGTTTCATGTACACTATACTAATTTCTTTATTCTCATTCATTTTCTAGAATTCCTGTGGGCGCTGGAAAATGATTAAGGTTGATTTATATGGGCTGATAAAAAATATTCTTTGTCCCAAAAACCCCAAATCACCAAAACACTCACCATTTTAAGGAAGACAGGAAAACTGCTAATCGTTGTAGAAAGCGTCAAAAAAAGGAGACTAAGTAACGCTCTTTGGAAGGTACAAAGCACCTCCCATATAATCTGGGTCCTTATTCCTAGTTCCTACCGGTTTCCAGCGCCTACAGGAGTGCTAGAAAATCATTTCCCAGCGCCAACATAAATAATTTCCAGCATTTTTCTGGAGGAGGCTTGCAATTGTTTTTGGAAGTTAAATATATAACATTACAAACGAACTAGAATTGTTTTTTAGAGTCTAGAGAAACTGGTGTTCAAATTAAGGATGGGAATAAGGACACATCAATGCTTTCTACGTTGCATGTAGGTTACCATGTACTTCAATTATTAATATTTCAATAATTTTTTTTTTGTTTTATTCTGATTGTGTAAAGAGTGACTCTAAATATTTTTTCAACTTATTGCACTTGGTATAATCTATGTTGAGTGTAATTTTTAGGGTCAAGATGTATGCTTCAAGTGCTTATGGAATATCTAGCTATGAATAAATCTAGAGGTGCCATGAGGAGAAAGTTTGTTTCTATGTTTGATTTGTACATATGATGTTGACCTTGATGCATCAAGTGGGGCACAACAAACTTTGGCAAACATGGTAGACTCGTCTCATGATTTTCTTTGTCCATTTGACTCACACAAGCCAGATAATTTGTAAAACAACTATGATTGACCAAGTCGACATCTAGAGAAAGAATTAGACCTCACTAGAAGCCATTCACCCCACTTAACTAGTTGTTAGAAAATAATTGTTGGGAATTAGTTGTTATGTGTATTAGACACCATCATCTATATTTATTAATCTATATTCCTAGTTAGCTAGAAAATATTGTTATTTTATTTCGTAAATAGCTATTTGGAATTAGTTGTTATGTGTATCAAACACCATCATCTATATTTATTAATTTTTGTTCCTAGTTAGTTAGGAAATATTGTTATTTTATTTTGTAATGGTTTGACTATTCTCCTATATAAAGAGACCCCCTCTTACTTGTAAAGGTTGTTGGAGTGAGTAATGAACTTATGCTATTTTGTTTCACTGGGGATTTCATGGATGATTGAGTGAGCAACAACTTTTGAGCATTCTTCTACAACTCTTGTCAGGTTATGCTCTTGGAGATTTCGTGTCTACTATCATGAGAATTCATAATCGGTAATATCATATTTGCATCTTGTGTTTACAATAGAACTTCTTTCTCATTGCCTTATTTCTCAAAGATTGATTTCATATTTGAAAAGGAATTTCTTGGATAGTCATAAACTATCATGGTAGTTTGGAGTTTATCAATCACTGTAATCTAGTATTTCATTTCCAGAATTGTAATATAGCAGGTGAATGTATGGATTCTAAACTACATTTTGTGGTTTGATCTAAAAGAACTCTTAGTAATGCTCCCAATCAATGCCATAAACTCAATGGACCAAATAGGCACTGCTAATAACCCTACCGCCATCTAAAAATCTATTTTGCAACCGAATTTTTACTAAGCAACAGATATGGAAACTTCATTGCAAAGATTTATCTTAGATTTTTTTTGTTGAAGTTCACCCCCTGTCCATAGTATAAAACTTTAAGGGCCAGACTTATACCCTATGTATGTAAATTTTCCTTGTGAATAAATGCTACAAAATACTCACAATGAAACATTATGTTGAACACTCCATTGTTGGAAACACCACTACAACCATAGCTTGTACACCAAAAAATATTATATGAATTGGGATCTGATTGTTTGAATTCTGAACACTAGAAGAATCATTGAATTCTGAACTATAATCGAATATGGTATAGAGTAACCCTGATAAAATGTGTAAGAAACACTATAAGGTTGATTTCAACTTAAATAATCACCCTAACTTCTCTGTTATGTAAACCTTAAAATCATAAGCAAACAATAAGGGCTAGACTTATACTTTGTGTATGCAAATCTCCCTCAGAATGGAAATTCATGTTGCACACTCCATTGCTGAAAACACCACAACAATCATAGCTTATTCATCAGCAAATGTTATGTTAATTGGGATCTGAATGTTTGAGTTTTCACACTAGAAGAATCATTGAATTCTCAAGTATAATATGATATGGTATTGCGTGACCTTAATACATCCTGTAAGAAATATTGACACTTAATTTCAGACTTAATTTACCCTTGCTGGATGACTCTAATAAACGAACTGCATTGTGTATAACGATGAATCTAGGTTTGGATGAATCTAATAAATGAACTACCCGCATCAATACATCATAGAAGTTGGAATCCATTGGGGGTGAAAAGCACCATACACAGGCAAAGGGAATTCATTCATATTCCGTAGAATTAATTTCAACATTGTTATGTTCAAATTATTTACAAAAAAATTGATTTTAAAATCTGTCTAGTCTCACAACTTGCCCCCTCAGAATTCAGAGCTACATACCAGTTTCAATGATGATGGGAGTTGTTAGAGTGCAAGGGAGCTATCAGATCATCGTGAGCTTTCTGAGCATTTGATAGGAAACACTAGGCATTGTTCGCTCAGGAGGTAGATTAGGGAAAGTCATGATCGAGGCGTGCAAAAAATTTGAAATAGCCATTCAAAACTTGAGAAATTTAATGTAGGTGGTGTCGGGTTCCTAGGCAGGGGAGGGTGGTAGAGGGGTGTGGGTAGGGGAGGGTGGAGGAGGGGTGTGGGCAGGGGAGGAGGGACGTGGCAGAGGAGTTGGGGCTTTGGGGAGGGGGACAATGGGGCCTCCGGGTGATGTGAGGAGGGGGGGGGGTGGTGTGTGGTTATCAAAACCTGAACACAAGCGCCAAAGATTATCGCATCATCTTTGTTATTTCACATGAATAACCTATTCTGTATATTTTTATCTATTGTTTAGTGACTTGTGTAAAAGTGGTTGTGGTTGGTTACATGGAAAAGATTCCCATCTGTAAAGTTTTTAAAGTTTTTGTGAAGCTTGTAGTTTTTCTCCATTTAATTTTGTAGGCAACCTTGAAGTCCTAGACTATGGGATTTAGTTTTCTAGTGAGGCCCCAAAGGACTCTGCTATTTCCTTATTGAAAAACAAGGAGTTTAAATTGAAACAATGTCCCTCATCATTTGCTTCAAAGAGAAGAACATTTTTTTTTTGTTTTTTGTTTTTTGTTTTGTTTTGTTTTTTTTCAACTATCTCAAGTGGCCATTAGGGAATCTGGATTGGGAGGAGCACATAAAAATCCAAAGTGTATAGGGGAAAAGGTAAAGCAAAAACATGCATAAAAGTCCTTCAAGTCCCATTTTACAATGAAATAACTAACCCTAGGGTCTGATGTGAACTTAGAAAATGTTGAATCCCTGTCCCGACGTGCCCTAGTTGGTAAGTTTAACTACATCTCCATTAACCATGAGAAAAGTTTATCGTAGATGAAGGCGACCTAGAAACCTGTGGTGGGTTACATCTGGTTGTGCGCATATAGGTCATAAATGGGTTCATTTTCATTTTTTGACTGAATATTATCTATAAATAATTCGCAGTGAGTCCTAGGTGTTAGGTAGAGTCACCATGTGGTTTAAACGTTGGCATCCTACCTTATGTCCAAGTACAAAGCAAAAACCTCGTCGAAACCTTTGGGTCATGATGTTAAGCTTCCCTATAGAGCTCTGGTATAAGGATGTTTTCATTAAAATTGGAAAATCCATGGTAGGTTTGTGTATCAAGAGGAGGCTTAATTGATAGTGGTGGAAAAAATCATGGCTTGTGTTCTTATGGAGATGGGTGTCTCAGAGGGGCTCCCTAGGTGCTGAAAATTAGATGGAAAGAAATCCAAACCCTAGATTATTGGAACACCTATTCAGGTGTTTAAATTGTAGAAGAGTGGGGCATTTGGTCAGTTCCTATATGGCTCCTCCTCAACTAGAGCTTCAAAACAAAAATATCATGCATATTTTAAAGAATTCTAAAGACTAAAATCATGGGGAAATTGTTATGGATTAACCGAATTTCAGAAAACCCTCCTCTCTAAAATTGGGTGTCTCTAAGGTCAAGTGGTCAAGATCAGATCCAAAGGAGGCTTTGATAGCTAATGTCAGTGGAATTTCAAGGTATCAAAATCCTGTATATGTTCTTTCTTCTCATGATTTAGTTATTTTGGTTGTGGATGAGGTCTTGGATGATGATGTTAAGGCTAAGGAGGATGTTAGCAGACAATTCTCAATTTCAGTGTTTCATCCTCGAGATATTGTCACTAATGATGCCAATAAAACCTTGGAGATCAATAGATCGATCCTGGAACCTGGTGCTCCCCCCTGCATGAAAAAATCATCTCTAGTGGAACCCCTTCTCAGGAGTGATGTCTGCCATTAAGTTATTCACTTCTTCCCAATCTCTTATTCAATATTTGTCTCCTGAGGATTATCTAATGATTGAGAAATTAGAACAAAATGCTTGCGCTTATGTCATAATATCATATGCATCATAAAATCTTCCTAACATTTCTCCCACCATACACCCAAAGTCTGTAAATGTTTATGCGGAGGAGCCTTGTAGTAACCTCCCTATTGACTGGGAAGAGTGTATTAATCATGACCCTTGTAAAAATATTCTCCTAAGAAAGAGTGGTTTTCCTATGACTACCCTCTTTCATGCCTATGTTGACAAACACTCCTCGTTTTTGATTGATCTCCTGGTGGAATATTTTCATTGGCCCCAACCCTCTGCTACAAACAACCCTGAGTATAATCCCCCCTCGATACCCCTTCCCACTCCCATGTCCCAAATTGAATTCTCCTCTATCCCAAGTAATCTTGTCGTGCACTCCTTAGTTCCTTCCTATAAGGACATGATAAATATGTCTCCCTTGCCTGGTTTTTCTAGACCAACCCCTCGTGATCATCTTTTAAAGTAGCCTCTCTCTCTGTGTTCCAAAATATAACTATTAGAAAAAAGAAGCACAATAAAACATATTTAGCGAGAGATGGTTCTTCTCCCATCCAGGGTGGAATAAGTGTGTTTCCCCTTTCCGATAAGGAATTGGATGCTAGGGCCCTTAGAGCACATAATACTTTATTTTCCAAATGATTATTATGTCTCTAAATATAAGGGGGATTGGGGCTGCCTCCAAATTCAACTCCCTTAAGAGACTAGTTGAAATTCACATACCCTCCATTACCCTGCTTCAAGAGACCATGGTATTAAGGGAGAAGGATAGGGAGGCCTTTCAAGATATGTGCCTTGGCTACTTTTCTTATTTTATGGATTTTTTTGGGTTGTTGGGAGCTCTTCTCTCTCTTTGGAATCTTAGACCTACAATTATTTGAGGCTTTCTCCTTGTCTGTTAGAATTATCTTGGAAGGTGTTGTAAGGGGCTTCCCACATCCGCTCAAATTGGTTAACTACTACAGGCCCTATGGAGAAAGGGATGATTTTTGGGACAAAGTCCAAACTAGTGCCCTTTTGATGGAATTTTCTCTCTAGTTGGCATGAGATTTAAACTTCACTACCTTTTCAGGGGAATCTTGGGGGTCTCGTGCTTGTCCTAACCCCATGCTCACATATTTCTTAGAGATGTTGTACAACAATGACCTCTATGATATCACTCCTTTTCCATTAGCCCCCACTTGGAGGAATTACAAGACCGATGAGGGAGGCATATCAAAGCTCCTTGATATGTTTTTGATGGTTGGTCAATGATATAATAAAGTGAGAAGATTTTGATCATGGATAAGTCAAGAAAAATCTCATACCATCTTCAAATCTTTCTTAAGCTGGATTTTGAGGAGCATATAAACATTTATATTTTTAAATTTAACCACTCTTGGCTAGAAGTGGATTATTTCAGATCTCTAGTGTCTGACTTTTGGCAAAATAATTCAGTTTTTAATTGCTCTTATGTAAGCGGTACCCTTGTTAGGAAACTTATAGAACATAAGAAGGTAGTCATGGAATGGGAAAAGAAAAGGAAAGTTGAGAATTATAATGAAGTTATTTTGATAGAGAAATAATATGAATAAATTTCTCAGGATCTTATCACCTTAAATTTCTCTGTGGAATTATCACATAAGATGAGCTCCTTGGAAGCTAGAAAAATACATATTATGAGGCTGGAAGAAGAGACCTGGAGGCTCGAAAGCATAGTGGCATGGATAAACATGGGGGACATAAATAATTTTTTTTTTCATAATTATTCTAATCACAAAATAATCATAAATTCCATTTAGGAACTAGAGGTGGAAGATGGTAAGATCGTTACTAGTCAAAACGATTTAAACATGGTTGTGATAAACCATTTTTCTTCTCTATTTAGAGACTCTCGTGAAAACAATATTATCCTTCAACTACAACTCATCTAGAGCTATCTAAGATTATTTAATGCCGAGGATTCTAAAAGGGTAGGGAGCCCCGTCATAGTTGAAATATTTCTATGCTTCTTTGAATTAATGTGTCCTGATCTCTATAAAGCAGTAGAGGAATCTAAAAGGACAAGGAAGTCCAAAAAGCTATAAATGAAATTTTTTAAGCTTTGATTCCAAAAATCTCAAAAGAAAAGACCTTTTTTATTGCAAACCCATTTCTCTATGTAAATTTGTGTACAAATTCATCTTAAAGGTGATCTCTAACAGGATAAAACATAAGTTAGAAGATAAGAGGACACTTAATCAATTCAGATTTCTAGGTAATACACAAATCCATGATGCTATTGACATTGCTTAAGAGGTCCTGCACTCCATAAATACAAAAAATATGGAAGCATTGGTCATAGAGATGGATATCAATAAGGATTTTTACAAAGTGAATTGGAATTTCCTTATAAGATTAGTCTTGTTGCATATTGGACTAGGATTGGAGGTCACTAAATGGATCTTGGAGTGTGTGATATTTGCACATTTTTTTTGTTTTGATCATGGACCCCCCTTTTTCACTTTTCCTTGCTTTAGAGGCCTTAGGCAAGGGTGTCCTCTCTCTCCTCCCCTTTTCCTACTAGTTATGGAGGGATTGAGCCTCCTTTTGTTGGAGCAAAAGTAGAAAGAAAAAATCAAAGGAATTAAAGTCTCTTTCAAACAATATATTATTCACCTACTTTTTGTGGATGATGTGTTGTTGTTGGGGTCTGGATCTATCTCAGAGTGGTTGGTTTTACATAGGGTGATAAAATTATTCTGTTTGGCCTCTATAATGGAGATTAATTCAAAAATATCATATTTTATTAATAATGTTATAAGATCGGATTCCCTCTCTTCGATAAAGTCATTCATTCCTTTTTAGGTGGATGTAGTAGAAAAATGTCAAAAATATCTTGGTTCCTTCCTCAAGCCAAATGGATGCCAAAAGGAAGACTGGATGTGGCTGCTTATAAAATTTGAGAAGCAAATAGGCTTGTGGTGTTATAACTTGCTCTCCATGGGGTGAAGAATGATATTAGTGAATCCTGTTCCGGAAAACATCCCTGTCTTTTGGTTGTCATTATCTAAGATCCCCAAATTGATCATGAATAATATAAGGCAAAGGATGTTTAGTTTTTTGTGGAAAAGTAAGAAAAATAGGGAAGGTATACACCTTTCTAGCTGGGAATCTTTGTCCAAGACAAAGAAATTAGGGGGGGGGGGGGAGGTGGGGTTTCAAGAACCCAATTTAGTTTGGAAGGCTCTAGCTCTAAAAAAAACTTGGAGAAGCTTGTTTGGTGAAGGGATTTGGAGCCAAGTTATAAAGGAAAAGTATCTTGGAATCATGCATGTGGTGGATTGGATAAGATCAGATGCAAATAATCCGGTCAACAGGAGCTCCATTGTTTGGAAAGCCCTCATGGACCCTTTCCCCTTTCTCTTCATTTGACTTGCCTCGAAATTTGGGGATGGTTCTTAGTTGATATTTAGTAGGGATCCTTTTATTGGTGGTGTTGGTTTCTATAAGTATCTCAGAAAATAATACATATCTTAAATTCTAAAGGCTATTTCTCCCTAAACAATGTCAAAAGAGTGGAACCTTATCCTTTCTCAAATAGTTACTGTATGACTCCTGCAAATTTGGGTCTAGATGGGCAGTTAGCCAATGAATGGACCTCCTTCATAAAGGACTTATATAACAATGGTGTCAACCTAAATAAATCAAAGTATTTTCTTGTATGGAGCCAAAATACTTCTTTTGGGAGGGTGAGAGGAAAATATGCATATGAATCCATTGCTCTTTCTACTATAGATTAGGGAGTTTGTTGCTGGAATAACACTATTTGGAGTTGGCACATCACCAACAGTATTTAATGTTTCTTCTGGTTAGCCTTGCAAAATAAAATATCAACCTGGGAATTCTTCGGAAAAAAAGGTTTTTCTAGGCCAAATCTATGTTGTCTCTGTAGGATTTAGGAAGAAACGGTGGACCACCTATTTTTACATTGTAGGATTGTCAAGGAAATATGGTAATCAATTTTACATGTTCTAAATATAAAGGAGAAAATTGACCAAACATCCTTGGAGGATATTCTTCTCCACTGGACTAGGAAGTAAAAAAAATATATTTTCCCCACCAATATTTGTTGCTAAGGGAATTTAACTCCTTAGAATTGAGGGTTATTTTTGAAAATTTAAATGTCAGCATAACCCAACAATATTCCAATATTGTATCAATTTTTTAGGGAATATAACCTTAAACAAATTAGAAAATACCAAAGAAATATCAATTTCCCAATTATATCATAATGTTTTCCCGGATGGTTTATTTGATGGAGCTGCTAATGGGGATATTAGCTTTGAAAAAATTTAATTGCATTCAAATTATAGGAGATTCAAAATACCTAATAGATTGGTTCACAGGTAAAGCTCGGTTAGAAGTCCTAAACCTTACTACTTGGAAAATTAAAATTGTTGAGTTGAAGAAAGGTTTCCCCGAAATCAACTTCCAACACATCCACAGATATCTAAACACAACAACAAATCTCTTATCGAAAATATCTCTCTCTATGGACACTGGTGTCAAATATTATGAAGAATTGGTTAGCAACTTAGCTCAAAGTGCACATTTTGAGACTATATTCTTGACACAAATTTTGGCTTTTTTTTTTTTTTTTTTTTTAAACTGGATCGGTTGCTATTTAGTATTAAAAAAAGAGAGGAAATAATTCCCTGATACATTCAAGTTTTGGAGAAGAGTACCATGGAGGGGTTAAGTGGAAAAATACCGAGCCTCCTTTGTGACTACTATTACTACTATACTGCATGACATAATATTGATATATTCTAACAAACTGAGAGAGCATAAAAGAAAATTTAAAAGACATAATCTAAAGAGAAAGATGAAGGAATGCAAATTAGTCAGTGTTGTCTTGATTTTCTCCTGGATTGACTGTGGAAACATTGTTTGAACTAGATATTGGCATTGATCCCTTATCAAGGATATATTTCAGAATATGCATTGACTCTTTCATGTTGGCACAATGATTAGAGGAGTTTCTTAATTGCTCCTTAAAAGATTGTGCCTGGTGTTGGAGAAAAGAAATGTCCTATTGATGTTTTTGTTCCATAAGATTTGGCTGTCCTCTGATCTGCTCCATCTCGGCTTGGAGGTCGGTATAGTGAAAGCAATTTTCGTTTCTCAAGACTTCTTGATTGAAGGAGAGAGGCAGAAACACTGCTGCAAAAAATGAAGTGTTGTAGAAAGTGGAGGTGAAAACACTGATGGAGAAAATGAGGTGTTGAAGGGTTGACGTAGAAGGAGATTGGGATGGAGGCAACAAAGATAAATAAGGGAAATAGGGAGGAAGAGTGAATTACGATGGGAGAGAACGACGAAAAGCAAAATATGAAAAGGAAAAAACAACAAAATGCGGAAAAAAGGGAAAGAAACACGAAGTTCAAAAAGTGAAAAAGGTAAATATTGCGATCTTCTATATGCAAAATTGCAAAATCACAATCGGCAAGAAGAGTGGCAGGTCTTAAAGGAAAGCGAAAAAACGGAGCAAAGAGTGATTTGCGATGGGAGGCGAGGTGGTGGGACTGGAGGCAGAGTGTGATCGCAAAATCGAAATCGACAGATAGTTGCAAAAAGTCTTAAAAGGAAAAAGAAAAAGAAGCGATGAATGATATGCGATGCGACGGATGAAGAGGTGGTGGGTCTGGCGACAAAGCATGATTGCAAAATCTCAATCGGTGATTGGAAGCGGTGTAGGACGAGAAACACAAGGGAATAAATTCACGGTTGATCGTTGAGGGAGGCATGGTAAGAGAAGACCTGCCCTGACAGAATAAAGAAAAGGGAGAGAATCAGGCATGGAAAGATAATGTAAGGAGAGAAAATCATGGCATAGGAGAAAAGGATGTGGCTCCTTGAAGAAAAAGTTGATCGACAGGTCTCTTATAGGCATTATTTGCAAAAATGTCATTTTTCTTGTTGTTTTTTCTGAGAATATGGAAGAAGGAGATGTCTTCTGTTTCCTTTCACAAGGTGCGACATCTATCAATTAGCCTGCTGAGAGCTATATTGTGGGTCTGCATAGAATTCCTCATCATGCTTATGATGATTTCCGAGCCACCAAATATCATGAATTTTTCCATTTTGTGTGTTAATAATATCGAGACATTTCATCAGTGCATAGGCTTCAGCTCTGTTATTAGATAGACAACCAAGCCCCCATTCATAGGTGGCCACGATGCAACCTTGTTCATCCGTTATATATCCTCCTGTCGCTGTAATACTTAGGTTTGTTTTTGAAGCACCGTCAAAGAATAACACTGGCCTTTTTATCCCATCAAGCCACTCAATGAAATCTTTCTCTTTGAGCCTAATCTTCCACTGCTCATTGTGGGGAAGTCGATTGGCTGGATTTTTGCTAAGCCTCGAAGGATTGTCAAGAGATCTACCAAGAAAGTTCCTTTCTTCAATTTTCAGATTGCTAAATTTTAGATGGCTATTGTTTTTGGAGAGAATTGTCTTGATTTTGAGACTCCAGGTCTTGCTCTGGAATTTTCTTGTGCAGGGTCTCTGCTCTTGAAAAATAGCCTCATTCCTTATTAACCATATGTTCCATAGAAAAACATAGGGAAGAGTATCCCAAACTCTTTTGGCGACCGACTTTCTTTTTTTTCCCTAAGGATAACTTAATTTCCATTTTATGATCAAATCCAAGATTGAGCTGATAGCACCAAGATAAATCCGAGGGAATTCTTTTAGTGAAAGGCAACACTACGAGGCAAAGGGGCATCCAAAAAAGAGATGGAAGGCAGTCTCTTCAGCCTTAAGGTAGAGGGGACATCTTGAAGTGCATATGGTACCTCTTTTTTTTTAAGCTTTCAAAGGTAAGAATATTCCCTTTGAGCCGGGTCCAAGTGAAGATTTTGACTTTGGGAAGCGCTTTAGATTTCCAGATTTGTTTCTAGATGGCCCAAGGTGGAGTGGGATAATGATATTTGATAAGGGACCCATACAAAACTTTGATTGTATAAGAAGAGCCAGATGGATCCCATCTGAAGTTGTCTTAACAGTCTTTGTTCAGAGGGGCAGCACCATGGAGCATTTATTTCAGAATTTTTTGATAATTTTCAAGGAGAGAAGGCATGAGTGGAAAGGTACAACCCTTCCATAAGTTGGTATTCTCCTCCCAGCTGGAAATTTGATCCAATGTATTGATCCCTTGGCTTCTGAGATTATTTTGGATGCGAAGAGTACTGGGGTTTTTTGAGAGAGGGGGATGCCCCATAATTTTATCTTCCCAGATATTTACACTACATCCTCCATGAGGGACTTTGGAGGTTTTTTTTTTTTTTTTTACAGAAACGGTTATTGGATATTATTAGATACTTGGCCTCAATGCCATCTTTCGGATTACAACAAGTGAGTCTAAAATCATTTGTGCCACACAACTCTGAAAGGCTATGGAATTTATGCTCAGCTCACATCTCTTTTTGGTTGCTACAATGTGGTCAATTTCAGTGATTTTCCCAATTTTATGAATACATACATACTAATTTAATAATAGGCAGTAAAACATAACAGCTTGCTATATTAAGGTATTGGATCCCATATTTCCTCTCCGCCTCTAATCAAGGATCCGGCCGTAAGCATGGCTGCTTTGTTGGCTTCTATATCCGCCTCCTTGTTATTAGCTCTCAGCACATGATAGTAATTCAATTTCTGAAATGAATCTCCAAGATCTGCTAATGTGCACATTAGCCTTGCAAGCCTTAAATCCAAATATGACGAATGGGTCACCATAGCATTAATGATAACCTGAGAGTCCCCGAATATATTTGCCTCCCTGATGTTCAGCCTTTTCAGATACTTGAGGCCTTGGAAAAGGGCCAAAGCTTCATCTTGAATGCTGGAAGCAATGCCTAATGCCCAGGCGAAACTGTGAATTATTGTGCCATCTGGGTTCAATATGACACCTCCAGCGTCAGCTCTTCCAGGATTTCCCTTTGTAGCCCCATCGAAAAATAAAGAATTTCTAGGTTGATTTGCAATCCAGTTTTGAAACTCTTGTCCTATAGCCCTTATATGGTAGTCTTTGGGAGCTGGGGTACTCTTGATGGTTTTTTGGAGCTGAAGATTTAGAGAAGAGCCCCATTGAATGTCTTGTTGGTTTAGACTTGTATCATCTTTATGCTCTCTTAGACACTCATTTAACTGACATTTTATCTTAACTACAACTAGCTTGGCATCCTGTTCAGAGTTCCTGAAGATCCTTTTGTTGCGTTCCAACCAGACCTTCCAGCAAATTATTCGTGGGAGAGTAGTCCAAGCAGCTTTAATGATCCTATTTTTTGGAGGAGAGCCAGGGTACCTTTGTAGCCAGTTAGCAAATAGATTAGAGATGGAGATTGGCAACACGAAGTTGGAGAAAATTCCCAGCAGCTCGGTCCAGATTTGCATTGTGAAATTACATTCAAGCATTAGATGAGATACACTTTCCTGGTTTACCTTACACAGTCTGCATTTTGAAGGTCCATGAAATCCACGCTTTTGCAGGTTTTCATCTGTTAATATTTTAGAGTGGAAAATCAACCAACTAAAGTAATCGATTTTGGGCAAGGAGGGATTATGCCAAATCCCCTTCCATGGTGCTGGATTCGTGGCCACATGAGGGCATTCAGACGGCTTGGCCTAACCTTGAGCCACAGTGTACCCACCAGCGTGCGCACCCCATCCTATTACATCTTGCTTTCTGAGTGATAATGGAGCTGCGCCGTGGAGTTTAGACAGCAACTCATCATGCTCCATTAACATTTCTGAGGGCATGTGAAGATTCCAGCCTGCCCATCAATTTCCATTCCAGCTGGAAATGTCCCACAATGTATGCAATCCTACTGCATTCATCCACCTACGCAGCGCTTGGAGAGAATGGAATTCTCCCAACGGATCCTTGTTCATGATCTTATCTGTCCATATCTTAATCCCTTTTCCATTTCCGGGCACCCAGAAGGCGTGGTCTTTTATGAGAGGGTAGGATTTGTTACATAGCTTCAGGAATGAAGATTTTTCATGCGCCAAAGGCTGATCCAGGCAGTGGGTGCGTTGGCCTTTGAAATATTTTCTCCATAATGATAATTGCGCCCAACCTGGATTTGCTGCAATGATTTTCCAAATTAATTTCGCCCCCATTGCAATATTGTGATTGTAGAGGTTTTTGAAGTTCAGGCCCCCTTCAAACAGAGGTTTGGAAATGGAATCCGAATTTACTAGCGAAATCTTCTTCTCATTCTACTTGCCCCCTTTCCAAAAAAATATTTGAATAGTCTCCTCCATTTTCCTGAGTATCCCGATGGGGGCGAGAAGGACAGAAAACTGAAATAGAGGCAAACTGTTAAGCATAGATTTAATGAGGACTGACTTACCAGCGATGTTGAGCCAAGAAAAGCCCCATGCTTGCAAATTATTCTTAAATTTCCCCAATTGAGGTAACCAGTCTCTGTTGTAGACTCTTTTGTGAGATACAAGGAGACCCAAATACTTGAAGGAAGTCCAATCTGCGGAGGTGGCGAAACCAAAGCATCTGGAAATGGAGTTAAGAAAAGTAGGCGATGTATTCCAGCAGTAGATGTGGCATTTGCCTTTGTTTAATAGGATTCTCGAGATCCTATAGAACTCATCCAGAACTCCTTTAAATCTGGAAGCTATGAACACAGAAGCGACGCCCAAAAGTAATGAATCATCCGCAAAGAGGGCATGATTGATATTTTTGACTCCTCTCGCTATGCATAACCCTGTGATTTCCTGATCCATAATTTTCTTATCGAAATAAAAGCTAGGGACTAAGGCTTGAAGAACAAATAGCAGGGGTGATAGAGGGCACCCCTGCCTAAGGCCTCTAGTAGCTTTGAATAAATACACAGCTCTTCCATTTACTAACGGGGCAATCCAAGGCTCCGAGATGCAGGCCCGAACCCAATTTATAAAACATGTACTAAACCCAAGCTTATGCAGGACTTCCAGCAGAAATCTATGCCTAACTCTATCAAATGCATTTGCTAGATCCGGTTTGATAGCCATACCTTTTTCATTGCGACTCAGACTTGAAAGAATTTCCTCTTGGACTAGAGTGTAATTATCCGCAATCTGTCTGCCTTGGATGAAGCCTCCTTGGTTTTCCGGAATGATTTTTGGGGAGGATGAGCTTCAATATATTTGCAATTACTTTAGTAATCAATTTGTATCCAATGTTACATAATGAGATCAGACGAAACTTGTTGAACTAACTGGCACCTTTCTCTTTGGGGATGAGAGCAAGAAACGCGGAGTTCGTGTTGCCTCCAATTTTCTGGCAGCTCTGGGACTTTAGCACCATTTTGAAGAGGTATTTTTCCACGATCGGCCAGCATATTTGAATAAATCTAGCTGAGAATCTATCTGGTCCTGGGGCTTTGTCTTGGTCCATGGCAAAGAGGGCATCCTTAACTTCGTTCTTGGTGACTTTAGCTTCGAGAAGGTGATTCATTTAAGTAGTAATCAAGGAGGGGACCTCATCCATCATATCAGAATTTCGGCCCATATCTATGTCTTCACTGTACAGTCTTTTAAATGGAGAGAGGCTGCTTGTTTGATACTCACAGTATCCTTGTGGATGGTAGAACCCTCCTTGATTTCGAATATGGAGTTGTTGCATTTCCTTGAATGGGCTTGCTTGTGAAAAAAGGAAGTGTTTCTGTCCCCTGCTTTTAGCCAGAGACTACGAGACTTGATCCTCCAATTTTCTTCCTCAGCAAGGCAGGCCTTGTGATAGTTTTGCTGAAGTTGGGCTTCTTTATCTAGTATCTCTTTTGTAATTTCAGCATTCTCAGCCTGAAGATGATGGATATCCAGAGAGCTTTGGATTTTTTTCCTTTCCATGGCTGGATCGGGGAGAGATTTGGCCTAGATTTTTCAGGCCCCTTTTACTCTTTTGAGTTTCTCCTCTCAGACAAAAAAGGGGGAACCTGTAACAGGCTTCATCCAAATGGCCTCAACTATCTGCATGAAATCCGCTTCCTTGTCCCAGAGCGGGCTAAATCCGAAGGGAATAGGCCCATGATCAAGCAGGGCCAAGAGCTCAAGCTTGATGGGTTTGTGATAAGAGGTACTGCAAGGGAGAATATGGACTTTCACCTCCAAACCAAAAAGAAGAAAGGAGATTTGAAGAAAGAATCTGTCTAACCTAGCAGCGATGTGTCCAGGGCCTACTCTTTTATTAGACCAAGTGTACTTACCAGAGATTGGCTTGATGTCCTGCAGATCCCAATCTTGCATGAGATCTTCTGCCCATTCCCTTGCCAGATCTTGAACAATACTGCCTCCTCTCTTATCTGCCGATTTAAGAGTAAGGTTTAGATCTCCAGCAATGATAATATTTTTTAGATTCACTCTGCTTGGTTTCTTATGGAATCCCAGCAGGCCTTTTTTTCACCAGCGTTCACAGGAACATACACGTTGAAGAGGCTAAAGATCTCTTTAGAATCTACATGTTGCAACTTTACTAGAAGCTAATGTGGATGGAGGATCTCAGAAATGACTGTGAATTTGGCAGCATTCCAAAGGGTACCCAACCCACCGGAGGCCCCTCGGGCTGATATTGCTTTCGCCTCGCATTTATTCCAGAGTTTCTTGCTTACATGATGAAAGGAAGGGCCTTCCAGCTTAGTCTCCTAAATGAGGAGTATGTCATGAGCTTCTATTCTTATTAAACTTCTGATAGCTTCTTCTTTGATCTCGCTCCCCCTACCTCTACAATTCCAGGAGACAATCTTCATCATTTATGCTTCTGGTTGGCTCCCTTGGAGCCTGGGGGATGATTTCTCGCCATCTTTGGATTTGGCGCTAATAGCCTCTCAAGAGTTGGCTAGCCGCCTTGAAGTTTGTCTTTGAAAGTTTCATGCTCTCCTTTTTCTCGATCTGTTTTGCGGCCTCTAATGGATCTCCTTATCGAGGCTTGGGATTCTCCTATTTTGCCTTCTTCCCCCCAGCCTTCTGAGTCTTGCTCTATTTCCTCGATTTCTACAGTGTTTCCTTTGGAGCTTTCCGCAGCACTTGCCCCCTTGGGAGAGGGGGAACCTTTTGCAAGTGGGGTTGATTTTTGTATGTCGACTTCCTGTGTTTCCTTTATTTGTGATCTTAGAGGATCAAATTTGTTTTCTTGTTCCTTTCTTGGAGGGGGTTGCTGAACAGGGGCCTATTGGGGACCTTTTCCATTTGGGCCTCTGTGCTTGTGGTTTTCGTGGGAAGTTTTGGTGCGCTTGACATGGTTCCAGCCCTCTTCCTTGTCCTTATCTAGCTTAACATTGGATGGGCATCCCCTGGAAAAGTGTCCGCAGACATGGAATTTTCTGCATTTAAAAGGCAGTTGCTCATAGTCGAGCTTCTGTACATGTGACCAACTTCCAACATTGATTTTGATGGCTTCTGGGAGACCCACCTCAAGATCTACTTCCACGCAAATATGGGCACAATCATATTGATCCTTGTTGTTTGCCCAATCTATAAATTTCCCTAGGGCATTGCCGATGTGCTTCAATGAGTCCTAGTTCCAACAATGAACTGGGAGGTTTGGGAGCCTGACCCATACTGGCATAGCCGTGGGAACGTCTACTGCAGGGTCGAAGTCCGACGTCCATTTGTTGAGATATAATCCCTGGGGGCCCATGAAATAGGGACGATTATAGAAGATTAGATCCTTGTCTTCCTTGGAGGTGAATTCGAAGAGGAAGAATCCTCGTCCCAAAAAATACGAGGTGACGCTATTCTTAATCAATGGAGCCCAGTTCTTGTTTACCCAGATCTCGGTGGATTTAGGAGAAGGCCATAGTCCAGTGAACTGACCAACAAGGGCGCGCTCAGCCAAGGACAAGGCAACTTGGATCGGAGTCTCTGGCAGCAATGAGATTTCAGGAATATCCTCAAGTTTCTTAACAAAATTGGCTGCTTCACTCTTTTTCTTCTGCGGCAAACCAGCCAAAAGCCTAGAGAAGGCGTCGGCAGAAGAAGAAGGAGGAGGGGGAAGGGGGCCTGTCTGAGGTGAGCCCGGGACCTCCATGGGGGCGAGCCCTAGCTAGGAACTCCACCTAGCAAAGAAACCAGCGCTCCTAGCACACTATTAGCACATCCAGCAAAGGATCGCAAGGGCCAAGGAAACGACGGGGGCAGTCCAGAGGGCCCAGGGCCGCAGGGCTGAAGGAGCAGATCACAGGGGCGCCATAGCACATGTAGCCTAGGTCACCATGCGATGCTCCATTGCTCCAGATCGCAGTAGCTAGAAACCAAAAATGAGGGACTTTGGAGGTATTATTAATGATGAAAGGAATATTTTTTTTGCAGAGAGCCCATATTTTAGTGCAAGGTCTGTGAGGAATGGTATGTTCTAAGAGATTTTTACTTGATGTGGAGAGGTATTTTGACTCCAGCACTTGCTTCCACCAAGTTTGTTGTCTCATTATAAGGCGGCATACAATTTCCCCCCCAAAAGCAATGTTCAATAGCGTAGGAATGCGAATTTCCAATCCCCCATTTGCATGATTTTGCGTTACCTGTCTCCATTTAACCATATTTAATTTCTTCTTCTCATTTTCCCTCCTTGCCATAATAAGTGTCTTAAAACAACTTCTATTTTGTGCTGGATGCTGAGGGGATCCTGAAGAATGGAAAAGTGGTACAAAGGCAAGGAAGATAAAACATATTTTAAGAGGATGATTCACCCAGCCATGTTTAGCCAAGAGGACTCCCATTGCTAAACTTTATTTTTCATTTTGTCAATGCTGAGATTCCATATCTCAGTCTTCAACTGTCCAACACTGACAGGCATGCCAAGATATTTGAAATGAGTCTAATTCCATTGCTAGGAGACCCAAAAAAATTGAGCTATGTTGTGGATAGTGTTGATAGTTGCGTTCCACCCATAAATGAAACTTTTGTGATAGTTTATCTGTCCTTGAGAGTAATGTATGAATTTGTCTAAAATAAATTTGAACCTTTGGGCAATGATGTTGGTGGCCCCACCCATCAAGAGGGTATCATTAGCAAACTGAGAGTGATTCATATTCTTGACTCCATTGTTAAATTTGATGCCAGTGATTAGCCCTACTCTGTGTTTGTGATCCAAAGCCCTGCTGAAAGATTCTGCCATAAGAATGAAGAGGAAGGGAGAGAGGGGAAAACCTTGCCTGAGGCCTCGGGAAGATTGGATGTAATTCCCAGGTCTTCCATTGACTAAAGGGGATATCCAAGGACTGGATATGCAACTTTGGATGAGAGATATAAATTCAGCTTCAAATCCCATTTTCCGAAGGACAAAGAGAAGAAAGGAGTGTCTCACTCTGTCAAAAGCATTAGCCAGGTCAAGTTTCAGGATAAATCCTTTCTCAGAGCTCATCATGCTAGAGTGAATGGATTCTTGGACCAAAAGGATGGAGTCAGTTATTTGTCTCTGGGAGATGAATCCTCCTTTATTTTTAGAGATGATATTCAGGAGGTGGGTTTTGAGGTGGGTAGCCAGGATTTTGGTTATGATTTTATATGAAGAATTGCAAAGGGAGATTGGCCTAAATCTAGAAAAGGATGAGGGGTGGTTTTATTTGGGGATGAGGGCAAGGAAATTTTAGTTGGTGAATCTCTTGACCTTATTTTTTCTTTGAACCCAAAGGATCATTTTGGTGAGATATTTTTTGATGACATCCCAAAAGGTCCGGTAGAAACTTATGATGAAACCATCCAGGCCCGGAGATTTTTCGGGGTGGAGGGTCCAAATTGAATTAAGAATTTCAGCCTCCTCGATTTCCTTGGTGAGAGATGTATTGATTTCATCCGTAATCAGCTTGGGGGTATAAGTCAAGAAGCCACTGTAATCCTCCGGCTCTGCATTTTTGGTTATTTTATTTTTACAGTGGATGTATGCTGTTGTTTTAATAGCCTCATGATCTATGTGCTTCTTTCCTTAATCATCTGTAGTTTCTATGATGTTATTCCTTGAAATTATAACTATGGCTTGTTTATGGAAAAAGAGGTGTTTTTTTCCCCGGCCTACAACCATATATTTCTAGATTTAAGCCTCCATTTTTCCTCTTCATTCCTGCTAGCTTTATACCAATTCCAGTAGAGCTCTTTTTCATGGTCTTGCTTTTATTTGTTTACTCCATGGGTGTTGATGTAAATTTGAACCATTTCAAGCATTATCTTGATGTCATTTTTGAATTTTTCTGGTTCACTATAATGGAGTTTGACCCATTCTTTGAGCATTATGCGCACCAGTTTCAATTTAGATTCCCAAATATGAATAAGGGAGAACTCAACATGTTGTAACCAAGAGCTGATAACGATATGTCGAGCTTCAAAGAATTCACACTAGAGCGGATTATATCAAGAGAGGAGGGGCCCCAAGGAAGACTGATATCCTAAGGAAAGGGAGACGAGATAATGATCAGAGGAAGAATAAGTCAGGATAGAAAAGGAGGCAACAGAAAAATGAGAGATTTGGGAAACATCAAGAAGAAGGCGGTCAAGCCTCTCCATAATATTTCCAGCCCCAATTCTAGGATTATTCCAAGTAAATTTTTCTATTTTTGGGGATGATATCCACCAAATCATGATCATGCATAATGGATTCCATCTGCTCTCTTGCAGGATCAAGATTAAAACTGCCTCCTCTTTTTTCGTTGGCCTGGAAGATCAGATTTAGATCCCCTCCAATTATGACATTAGGATTGTCCTCACTGTCTATGTCAACTTTCATAGCATTCCAGCAAACTTCTTTGTCTTTGTAGTGGTTTGGCCCATAAATGTTATAAACAATAATCTTGATATCCTCTTGCCGGTTCTGAAGTATGACTTTAATCTAATCATGAGTCTTAACAATTGCAATCTGCTTCCAAATGTTCTGATTCCATATTGTTGTTATGCCTCTCGAGGCACCTCTAGATTCTACCAAAGTACCTATGTAGTTCCTAATTTTATTAATGATATTTCTCATTTAAGTCTCTCCTTTTTTTGTTTTTTGAAGGATGACTATATTTGGATTTTATTGATTGAATAGGTCTTTTAGGGTGAGTGTTTGGAGGGGTGCCCTAGTCCCCTACAGTTCTATTGGTGTCCTGTGTTTTGATAGTTTGGAAAATCAAAAGACAAGGAAACATCCAAACCAATCTTTAGAGTTCCAGGATCTATTCCTCCTGTTCTCAGAGAGGGACCTCTCAAATTATTTGTTTTAGCAAAGGTTTATCTTGTGTGCTTTGGATATTGGTTTTCAGACTAGTTATTAAGTGCAGGTGTTTGTTTGTTTGTTTGGTTAAATTGATACAACAGAATACGAAAGGTCTAGGAAAGGTAGGTAGAAAGAGGAAGTATTAGCTTCATTGGGCAATGGAGTCAAAAAGAGGTCGAGACAAACTTATCAATGGATATGGGATATCAAAGGGCAAATCTAACTTGGCCGCAGGATCCTTTGGTTTTGGAATGAGATGGACATCAATGATTTGGAAAGAGAAGTTTAATTCTCAACAAAGGGAATTTGAAAGCACAACTTGAACAATAAAGAGCTATTTGATAGACAGGGCTAACCATGAATTCTACAAATCACACTTTAAGCAAATAATGACTTCAAAACAACTTTTAAAATGAAATCTAAGATTCGGGGAACACCCTATTTCCTCAAAGATTTTATTTCAAATGACTTAGAAAACATTAAAGATTCACTGATAATTACGGTCATAGAGGAGGGAAAACCTCAATACATCTATGATCACAACTATAAAGACCTTTAAGCCAACTATTCAAGCAAGGAAAAGGGGCAAGATCAGAACGAACCTCCTTGACTTACTGTAAACAAATAAAATTCAAAGGGAGACTTCAATAACAGTCTTTAAGTGGCAGCATACAAGCAGGGAGAACCATAAATCATGCTGAAACCAACTATTAAAACTATTAAGGAAATAAACGAGCTTGAAGACTAAAGAGAGAGATTAAAGACTCTAAAATACTTCAGCAGAAGAAAACATAAAACAGTGAAGGACAAACAGGTCTAAGGTGCTTCCAGGGGTCATTTCTTAGCCTAAAAATTTCATCCTATTGTAGTAAGAAATTATGGAACAAAATGAAAATAGGAGAAAACATTAAACAATTCAGAATACTTCACCAGTAGCCAAGCTCATGGATCCAATGATAGAGCCTTCTAAAAAACGAGCATGCAACAACATCATCAGGGCTTCCAAGACTTCAATTTCTTCTTCAACTTCAACAGACTATGTACTATTTCAGATAGTTTCAGTATTACGACTAGTGATCAACCAACCAACAATTTCTCATCTTCTACAGAAGTATTTATAGAAGAATGAGGAGGTGAGATCTGATAAAATATCTCCCAGGGTAATTAATACAGAATAATGACTTCTTGGCCTTTGAGGGGCTCGATGAAGAAGCTTACATACGTGTCCTCTATATTAAATGTTTTACATTTAAGATTAAAGCTCGGTGAGAGCTTTTATTGACTTTTAGGCTCTGTTTTAGGATGTAATAACTCTATTGATATTTTTTGCATTAAGTTCCCTTAGCAGAATTAAATCTTTGGCTGCGCTGAGGAAAATATCTTCTTTGGATCAATAACTTTAGCCTCTGTTTGACTGCTTTGAGGCATAGGTGGCTTTGTGGTAGCTGAGAGGATTTAATTTGCCTCAGATGCGGCGGTGGAGGCCTTTTTGTCTGATAAAAACTTATGATTTTCTTTAAACTGTGTTTTAATTTGGAGGATTAGGCTTTTGATAATCAATCTTAGCCATAATCCTCACAAATTTGTCTTCAATATTCTGTTCTGGTGCATTTCATCTTCGACACAGATACTCTTTAATTTGATCAAATAATATGGTGTCTTGTTGATGTGCAGGGCCGCGCAGGGCTCACAAGGCATCAATGCCCATCAAGCATTGACGAGAGGTGGAGTTTGAACCTTACGAATGGTTTCCTTTTATGAATCGAAGGCATGAGAATCGTCATTCCTAGCCTTCGGTTTTTCCTTCTTTATAATGGAAAAAACCATTAATCGCCTACAAAACACGAAACTAATTAAGAAATACTGTGTTATTTGAGGTACACTGCTTCGGAGGGTGTGGGGAGGAGCGTGGCCGTTGGATGGCATCACCCAACGGAGTAGATTATGCGCAGAGGTTAAATGGAGGCGATTGATGAAATGGTGGAGATTTTTTAAGTCAGATCCGTTGATCTTGGATAGATCAACGGTCGAGATTAACTGCGAATATACAAAGTGAATGAGTCACTTTATAATAATACAGGCGCATAATGTGAAGAAATACAAAGGAAATAGGTAAGAATATCCTTTGGCGAAGGAAAAACATTGAAATGGAATTCGGGGTTTTCGAATGGTCGTGGGCTGTCGGATTAGATCAACTCAACGACATCAACGGTGGAGAAGACGTCGGGAGATCGCCGATTGGGGGGGGGGGGGGAGAAAAAATAAATAATAAATCACACCCGATGAAATCTCTGATGCGATTAATTGAGAGCCATTGATCTGAGGATTAGATCAACGGTGGGGGATGAATCGGGAGATCGGTAATAGGAGTTTGGTAATAAAACCTTAAAACGCGACAATGGAAAATCTCCGATGCGATTATATATGGACCGTTGATCTGCAGATCAGATCGACGACAGAGAAAGAATCGGGAGGTGGTCACGATGTGGAGAAAGATTTGTGGAGGCGGAATAAGGGCCGTCGAATATGGATCTGGCGGGTAAATCCAACGACGGAGAACTGATCGGGGGATCGCTGATCAGGAGTGGTAAAAACAATGCGAAATGTGCTCTTTGGAAATCGCCGATGCGATGAGCGCTTTATGGGTCTAGCGCCTAGTTCTAGGGTGTGGGAATATGTGGGGAAGTTATTTAGGGGGCTTAGCCGATGGGGGCTAAAGCCTGTAACACAAAAATATGTATTTTTATAATTTTCAATGGTTTTCAAAGGAATTTGAGGGGTTCGGTAAGGTTCAAAAATGAGTTTTAAAATATGGAAAATGATTTTCATGAATGGAAGAAGGGGAATCATGAAAATAGAGGAATTCTATGGAGGAAAAAGGGAAAGCAAAATGAAGGTTAGTTTTTTGAGTGGGGGAAGGGGAAAAAAGGGTTTTGCAGCAGTCTTTTCTCATGAAATCAGTAGAATTTCTGAGTTTAAAAAGGAACAGTAGTGAAGATTTGGATAGAGGCATGAGGCCTTTGAGAGAATTCAAGAGATAACATTTTTTAGAAATAAAAATTGTTTCTTGAAGGCTCCAAAAATGATTTAGCCAACATTTGATATAACGAATTTTATAGCTGGCTAACAAGTTCCAAGTGAGAACTTTCATTATTTTAGGAATGCAGGTTGTGTCCTTGTCTTCCCTCCTAATTCATGTTGATTGGCTTCTTTGATTATAGGTCCTGTTGTACATACCCCTTTTCCTTATTTAAATTTCGTTTTCCTCCTTCTCCAAAATCCATTTCTAACGTTTTGATAGTAAGAACCCCCTGGGCCCCGTTCAAATCCATCATCTCCGCACGAAAATCAGCGTTATAACGTTTAAAATACATATTATATATGTATCGGGCCGAAGCCCCTTAGGATTTATCCCCCCGCCTTGATTTTCATAAGACCCGAGTCCAGGACCACAGGCTAGAAGATAAAGGGGGTTGTCGTTTAAGTCCTGGGCGCTGTTATAACCGTCTGATTCAATTAAATCAACGGCGCGACATCAAACTTATAAGGAGGGCCCCGCATCGTACCCCGCGCACAAGAAACCAGTGGTATCTTCCCCGCACCACTTTTATTGACAGGGCGGTATTTCCCACGAGAGCAGCGATCCCACACGGGAGGTGCCACGTGTTCCTGGTACGAACAGGAAACCGCCCATCCCCCGCGCGTTAAACTTCAACCGAGGGCCGGGCAGCGGGATTCACAGAGACCGTCAGATATCCAGATCTCCATCCGACGGCAGAGATGCAACAAAATCGTTCGTCCTTTGCCACGTACCTGCCAGGTCCCGCAGCCCGCCACCGTGTCACTATTGCACCCCTCCGCCCATTAACCCACTCGCCACGTCGCCTCCCATTCGCCCCCTGTTAACCTACGTGTCTTCCCCCCCATATATCCCTCCGTACCTATATATCCATATGCGTATATTTATGTGTTTTATTCACCTTTGTGGCTAGTTTTTCTTTCTGCCCCCACTGCGCGACACTGCGTTCTGTTGGCGAAAACCTTCATTGTTCGCTCCCGACACCCCGTATGTCACTGATTTTGGTCTGTGTCCCCATCATCTCCTCCATTCATACCTTCGTCGCCTCCGTCCTCGTCTGAGTCAGTTTTCTTTTAACATTTTCAGGGTTTTGCAGGTTTTCAAATCAAGCATAAGGGGGCATATCAATCTGTCGCCTCCATTTCAGAGAATTAATAGCATATCAGAAGATGATCTCCTGTGAGTGAACTTAAATAAAAAAGATGAAGCCAGTACATGAAATGACTGTTATTAAAGAAAACACAGGCGGAGAGTTACAGAACCCTCCAGAGAATTTCGCCACGCATTTAAGGTTCAGACTTCAAATTCAGAATTCAAAGGCCAAGAGTACAGTACCAGAGTTGCAGGCCAGCTCAGGCCCCTCACGGCATCAGATTTTTCTTCAGCTAAAAGCATCCCGATGTACATATTTTAATATTTTCTGTCTTGTACAAAAAGAGATTTTTATCTCCCGGCATTAATTTCTGTATACAGGTTGTTAGGTATATTCATTTATAGCTAGTCATTCATGAAGAAGGCGTAGGGTTTCCCCGCCTTTCTTTTCCGATTTAGAATAATAAGTGTAGACACCTACCTCTCCCTCCAGAAGTTTCTCTCCTCTCTATAAATATCAAAAAAGAAGACATTTTTAGGGTTCCAGATTTCTGTAAGCAAGCTGTGCAGCTAGAAGACTATTGTATCCATCTTGTGACATTTCTGTATGAAGTTTCAGAGCCCGTTGGGTCTCAGTGAGGAGGGGTTATGACTGTATTGAGGATTCTGGACTTTGGTATATTGCAGTATGTACTTTCTCTCATGTGTTAATATATCATCCTTTATTGCAAACTTTCTTCTTGTATCATGTTCTAGAATGCGAGTGGCTCACTAATTTGCAGTAAGGATTCATCTTAAGTGGTGCCCTTTCTGGAATTAGTCAAGCGCGTTAAATAGGCCTAGAAGTGATATACTGCTCATGTTCATTGTTTGCACTTCATAATGGCTTTAGGATTCGTAGTCGATGTTTTGTCGGGTAATATTCTTTCTCATGTTTTTCTTGGCCGCACTTGATATCCGATTAGACATATTATTTGAATCGGTCTTTAAGGGAGAAACGGTCTCTTAGTCAGTTCTGAGCGTTATCACACTGTTTACCTGGAGCAATCAGATTTTGTGTTTATCCGTGTATCAAATGATAGAGGAGAATTGGGACCTATTCAAGCTATTTTCAATTTCCTTGTTTAAAACAAGAGATAGTAAGTGAGCCCCTTGGACTGACAACCCAAACTATAATGGACTCCTTGCTATATTAAGATGTCCTAGGCACTGGTCTATGACAACTCTAGACTGTCTCTAGGAGGGTGACAAAATCATTCACAACATCTTTCTGGCGCCGTTGCCGGGGACCGAATTCAAGAATATCAGTTTCCCTGGGTTTTCGACATTTTACTTCACTCTCTAATTAGGTGAGCACAGAGGGGTGAAGAGTTGCAGATTTCTCACCTTGGCGACTCCACTGGTCCTTATTTGATAAATCTCATTAGTAGTCCTGGCTCCTCGTAGGCCACATTTGAGGTCAGATACAACCCAACTGAAAACACCCTACGTGTCTGACCCAGAGAAAATTATTCATAAAAAAGTCTGGAAGGAGAGGAAGTCAGCCCGCGCTGAAAATCCTGAGTGTTCTGTTGAAGATTATCCGCCCTCTTCTTCTCAAGAAGTTAGAACATAAAATCCCGAAGTTTATCTAGAAACCCCACGTAGGGGAAATACTTTATTTGGGGAAGAACCTTGTCCTGTTTTCGAGGCTGAGGAAATTAAAGAAGTCACTGAAGTAGCTCCCGTCAACCGAGAACTATTCCCATCCACACCCCAGACCTCAGTTCAATATATTCCCATTGTCATTCACACTCCGCTTCCCCCTACCCCTCTCCCTTCTTTTGTTTCTCAGATCGTTGTGCAACCCCCACCGCCTCCAATGGCCAATGTTCCTGCTTTTCTCCTGAACAAATATGCTCCTCTGGCCTTACCCCAAGTATTGAATGATATGCCACAGGATTACCTGAAGATTCTGCCAAGGTTCAATGGTGAAAATGATGTGGATGCTCAGAAACATCTCGAGACTTTCTGCTCTTTTGCAGAAAATTTGAATGTTGAACATCTGGATGTGGTTCTGAGATTATTTGTGCAGTCTTTAGAAGGTGAAGCTAGAAAATGGTTTAAAACACTGGGAAATCGTTCTGTGACAACTTGGGACTAGATGGAAAACGTTTTCCTCAGGAAGTGGGGAGAAAAGAAGGATTTTGGAATGTGCCTTACTGAGTTTAATACTATCAAGAAGAAACAGAATGAAGGGGTATCAGAATTCATCAAAAGATTCAACAAGCTGTATCTAAGCTTGCCTCCGGAAATGAAGCCAAACGAAGCTGCTGCCAAGATAATCTTCATAGCAGCCTTTGATTTTGATTTTGGATTCTCCTTAAGAGAAAGAAAGCCTGCCAATTTAGATGATGCACAAGCAGATGCTCTGGAACTAGAAGCGAATTTTGCCTCCACAGGAAAGTTAAAAGGGAAAATTGAACCAGACGCCAGGAGAAAAGGCAAAGAGGAGGTTTCTACCTCTAATCAAGAAAAGGATTCAGATAAAATGGATGAAATAAGTAAGATGATAAAGAAGATGGTCAAGATGGAACTGGAAGCCAAAAATGCAGCTCCTAAAAACTATTACAATGCCCCAAATAGAGGATATAATCCTCAGTATAGAAAGCCTCCATTGCAAATACTACCAAGAGAGACAAGGGAGCAGCAAGATCAGGTACCTCACCCCTTGTACCTGGAAGGACCAGCAGATGACTCCACTGGAAATGCAGCTTCTGGGTTAGAAGATTCGAATCTGGCCTTTTCAAATAATGATGATATGGAGTGCCCAGTGCAAGCAGAAGATGAAGAAGCTGAGATTGACCATTACTGCAAGCAATTTGTTGATTTCATGGAAGCCCAGTTCAACGTCAGATATGATCTCAGATCCTCAAGGAAGAGGACCAGAACTCAGGAGCAAGAGGAAGAAATACCTCAGAAAGAAGCATCTGCTCAGAAGGAGTCAGCAACCAAAAATAATGTTGAAAAAGGTAAGAATTTTCTAAATACCCCCTTGCAGTCAAATGATCAAATTCCTTCTTCTTCCAAAACAGTCAGCCCTCCTAATGCTGAGCCAGTGTCCCAAGAAGTAAAGTCCTCAGTTGAGAATAAGGAGTCAAAAGAAGTAATGATAGAAAAGTCCACATCTGCTTTTAATCTGCAAAAAGAGCTCGAAAAGATTAAGATTCCTGTTCCTCTGACTGAATTGTTGAAACAGCCTGTATATCAGTCTCAGGTCACCTCTTTCATGCCTATTCCTCAACCACAAATTGTACCTGATAGTCTAAATCTTCAAGAAGAAAGACCTATGGTAGTCTTTGGCCCACACGTTGAGGAGATAGACCCTTCAACTCCTCCCTTCTATGTGTCCCTAGTCATTCATGACCTGCTGCTTCACAATTGTATGCTAGATTCTGGAGCTTCCCATAATCTTATGCCTTTGTCTGTCATGGAGCAACTAGGGCTGCAGATTACAAGGCCTTATAAAGATTTATATTCATTTGATTCTAAGAGGGTTAAATGCTTGGGAATGGTTAAAGATTTAGTGGTCAATCTAGCTCAGATCCCAGCAAAAAGCGTGGTCATGGACATTGTGGTCGCAGATATCCCAGCTCGCTTTGGCATGCTGTTGTCAAGGTCCTGGGGTACTAAGATTGGGGGATCGATCAAATTAGACCTGACATATGCCACTGTCCCAGTCTTTGGTGGTCAGGAGAGGAGGCTGTATAGGGAGACCAGATTTGTTAAAATGGTGACCACTGCTGATTGCTCGGACAACTCTCCAGTTTATAATAAAGAAGGAGATTTCTCATGTTTTGTGTTAGAAGAAAGTCAAGACTATGCACATGAGTCCCCCTCTGGTCAATTCCAACCTGAGCAATACAAGGAAGGTCAGGAATCACAGGTATGGACTTTGCATTTTGATGGAGCAAATTCCAGGGAAGGTAACGGAGCTGGGGTGTTGCTAATTTCCCCCACAGGAAAATGGGTGCCGCTGTCTTTCAAATTAGAGTATGAAGCTACAAACAATGTAGCTGAGTATGAAGCTTTGCTATTGGGTCTACAGACAGCCAGAAACATGGGCATCCAATGTCTAAAGGTGTTTGGAGACTCTGAGCTAGTAGTGAGACAGATTAAGGGTGAATGCCAAACTAAGCATCCTCGGCTCAGAGCATATAGAAATGAAGTATGGGACATGATAGAAAATTTCTTCCTAGCATTTAATATACAGTTCATGCCCCGGGAGCATAACAGAATAGCAGACTCTCTTGCTGTGGCTGCTAGTACGTTCCGACCTCCTCAGAGCCCATTGTTAAGATATGAAGTAGAGGTACGTTATAGACCATCTATCCCAGACAATATAAAGCACTGGCAGGTCTTTGAAGATGATGAACAAATGAAGAGATTCATGGAGACCGTGGGAGAATTCACAGGTATGGAAATTGATGATGATGAGGAGGAAGAAGCTGAAAACATTGCAGAAGGTAAATGGGAAGAAAATGTAGCAGGAAACAAAGTATTACAATTAAAAGGAAATGTCATCCCTAGAGGACTAGTACCTCTAGAAAGACTATTCAATAAGAATGATGTTCCCATGCAGCCAAACAAAACAGTAGAAGAAGACCAAGTGAGAGATTTAAATCTGGGTACTGCTACTGATCCCAAGATTGTTAAATTATCTAAAAATATCCCAGGAGAATATAAAGAAAAGTATCTGAAGTTATTTCAGTCTTATAAAGATGTTTTTGCCTGGTCCTATGAGGACCTAAAAACTTTTGATGTAAATATTATACAACACAAAATTCCACTCAGGGAAGATGCAAAGCCATACAAGCAGAAGCTCAGGCAGATTAATCCCCTGCTTCTTCCCTCAATTGAGAAAGAAATCAAAAAATTGTTGAAGGCCAAAATAATTGTGCCCTTGAGGTACTCAGAATGGGTAGCGAACCTTGTTCCTGTCAGAAAGAAGAACGGAGAAATCAGGCTATGTGTAGACTTCAGAAATTTGAACAGAGCATCTCTCAAAGATAATTATCCACTGCCTAAAATGGATCATATCTTGCAGAAGGTGGTGGGAGCATCCAGAATGTCAATGATGGATGGTTTTTCAGGCTATAATCAGGTAGCTGTTTTTCCAGAAGATCAGAAGAAGACCGCATTCACCACTCCATGGGGAACCTTTATGTATGCGAGGATGCCATTTGGATTGATCAATGCAGGTGCTACTTTTCAAAGGGCAATAGTAATAGCCTTTGTTGGAGAACAGGACAAGTTTTTGGTAGTGTACCTCGATGACATCACGGTGTTTTCAAAGAATGATGATGAGCATATCGTGCATTTAAGAAGAACTTTTGAAAAATGCAGAAGGTACGGCCTTTCTCTTAACCCTCAAAAATCTCTGTTTGCTTTAGATGAAGGGAAACTCTTAGGACATATTGTGACTAAGGATGGTGTTAAAATCGATCCTAAGAGAGTTGAAGTAATAAATAGCATTTCTCTGCCAAGAAATAAGAAAGAAGTACAGGTGTTTTTGGGGCGAATAAAATTTTTAAGGAGATTCATTCCTAACTATGCGGAGATAGTTAGGCATATAACCAATATGTTGAAAAAGGACAGCAAAGTTAAGTGGTCCCAGGAGTCCAGAGATGCATTTACAAGAATTAAACAAGCATTTGCCGAAGCTCCTGTGCTAGCAGGACCGGATTATAGTAAGCCATTTATGGTATTTTCTTTTGCTTCACCACACACAATTGCTGGAGTGTTATTGCAGAAAAATGAAGAAGGATATGAACAGCCCATAGCATTCTTCAGTCAGGTGTTGTATGATGCTGAACTAAAGTATAATATACTGGAGAAGCAGGCGTATGCCCTGGTAAAGTCCCTGAAAGCCTTCAGAGTTTATATTTTGCAATCTCATATTATTGCCTATGTTCCCACAGTAGCTGTAAAGGACATTCTGGTTCAAGGAGACAGTGAAGGCAGAAGAGGAAGATGGATTGCAAAAATCCAGGAGTATGATCTAGACATAAAGCCTACTAAATTGATCAAAGGACAGGGACTTGCCAAGATGTTATCTGAATCTAATCATCAAGATCTGGGCATTAATTTATCCATGATGGCAAATGAAGAATCAGAAAAAGGAGAGGAGCAACATGGACTAGAAATGGCCACACAAAAGGTACATGTGAAGTATATGACTAGTCCATGGTATAAGCAAATAGTTGAATACCTGCTGACACTTAGCTGTCCTCCAGGATGTGATAAGGCAGCATACAGAGCTGTGAGGATGAGATCTCAGAAGTATGTCATTGCCAATGGACAGCTGTATTGGAGAGACCCTTTGGGTATCTTACTGCTATGCCTCACAGAAAATGAAGTGCAGAATATAATGACAGATTTCCATGAAGGAATATGTGGAGGACACTACAGCTGGAGAGCTACTACCAACAAAATCTTGAAGGCTGGTTTCTACTGGCCAAAATTATATTCAGATACCTTCACTTGGGTCAGAACATGTGACAAATGTCAAAGGTTTGCAGAAAGACAGAAGTTAGCATCCTTGCCCCTGATTCCTGTTCATGTAAATGAACCCTTCCAGAAATGGGGATTAGACTTTATAGGAGAAATACACCCCCCATCAAGTGGCCAACATAAATGGATACTGACAGCTACAGATTATTTTACTAAATGGGTAGAAGCCATACCTACAAGAAGGGCTACAGATGCTGTAATCATGAATTTTTTAGAAGATAATATCATATCTAGGTTTGGCTGTCCTGCAAGGATTGTAACTGATAATGCTCAAGCTTTTAAGTCTGCCAGATTTGTAAATTTCTGCCAAAGATATAATATTGTATTAACTCATTCCACAGCATATTATCCCCAGGGGAACGGTTTAGCAGAATCATCTAATAAAACCCTGGTGAGGGCCCTGAAGAAAACGATAGCTGAAAATCAGAAAAATTGGGATTCTCAGTTAAAGTTTGCTCTGTGGGCAAATAGGATAACAAGCAAAAGAGCAACAGGCAAGTCTCCATATGAGCTGGTGTATGGGCGGGCTGCAGTATTCCCTGTACAATTAGCACTGCCAGTGGCACGTTTTATGCAGGAAAATCAAGAAGAACCCGACGAGATGATCAGGAGAATTAATCAGCTGGTAGAATTGGAAGAAACCAGGAATCAGGTAGACCAGAGATTAATGGAATACCAGGAGAAGATGAAGAAAGTATTTGATCAGCATGCAAAGGGCAGAAATTTTCAAATTGGGGACCTGGTTCTTAGGTGGGATGTTCGCAGAGCAGAAAAGGGAAAGCACGCTAAATTCGATCCATTATGGTTTGGTCCATTCAGAATTGTAAGTCAAGGAGGGAATAATACTTTTATGTTGGAGAATCTACAGGGTGATTTGTTAGATGCGCCCGTGAATGGCCAATTCCTCAAGCCATATGTTCAATTCTGACCCAGGTGAAGAATGACAGACTATATATAATGTATATAAATTGCTTTTATTTTAGTTTTTGCAGAGAAAAAAGAATGTTGAGAGTTACCGGAAGGTGCAGCACAGAAGAAATTGAGCTGCAGAATTGAAGTTTTGAATGGTCTGCGTGTTCTCGACATGCCCGAGGGCGAGCATGCCGTCCCCAACTGGAGCCAGTGTTGTACATACCCCTTTTCCTTATTTAAATTTCGTTTTCCTCCTTCTCCAAAATCCATTTCTAACGTTTTGATAGTAAGAAATTTCGGTCTCGTCTGCCAAATCCACCATCTCCGCCCCCGAAAATCAACAATATATCTTTAAAAATAATATATTATATATAAGGGCCCCGCCGGCTCCTTAGGGGATTTAGCCCCCGCCTTGATTTTCATATGACCCGAGTCCGTGACCGCGGTGCTAGAAGATAAAGTGTATTGTCGTTGTCCCTGCGTCGTTATAACCGTCTGATTCAATTAAATCAACGGCGCGACATCAAACTTATAAGGAGGGCCCCGCATCGTACCCCGCGCACAAGAAACCAGTGGTATCTTCCCCGCACCACTTTTATTGACAGGGCGGTATTGCCCACGAGAGCAACGATCCCACACGGGAGGTGCCACGTGTTCCTGGTACGAACAGGAAACCGCCCATCCCCCGCGCGTTAAACTTCAACCGAGGGCCGGGCAGCGGGATTCACAGAGACCGTCAGATATCCAGATCTCCATCCGACGGCGGAGATGCAGCAAAATCGTTCGTTCTTTGCCACGTACCTGCCAGGTCCCGCAGCCCGCCACCGTGTCACTATTGCACCCCTCCGCCCATTAACCCACTCGCCACGTCGCCTCCCATTCGCCCCCTGTTAACCTACGTGTCTTCCCCCCCATATATCCCTCCGTACCTATATATCCATATGCGTATATTTATGTGTTTTATTCACCGTTTGTCGCTAGTTTTCCTTTCTGCCCCCACTGTGCGACACTGTGTTCTGTTAACGAAAACCTTCATTGTTCGCTCCCGACACCCCGTATGTCAACCATTTTCGGTCTGTGTCCCCATCATCTCCTCCATTCATACCTCCGTCGCCTCCGCCCTCGTCTCGAGCGCTTTTAACATTTTTGGTTTTGCGTAAGCTAAATCACATATAAGCATCAATCATTACCATTTCAGAATTAATAAGATATCGGTGATGACTTTGTGTAAACTTAAATAAAAAGATGAAGCCTAGACATGAAAACACATATATTAAAGAAATACGCGTGCAGTGAATTGCTGTGAACTGTAGAATTGGACACGCATTTAAGGTTCAGATCAAATTGCATCTTTACAATAAGAGTACAAGCATTGAGTTGCAGCGTCGCCCTTACCAAGATCGTGATTTTTCTCTATCTAAAGCACCTGGCTGTACATATTTTAATATTTTCTGCCTTGTACAAAAAGAGATTTATCTCCTAAAAGATTAATTTCAGACACGTTGTTAGTATATTCATTTATAGCTAGTCATTCTTTATACATGAGCCTACTTTATTCCGATTAGAATAATAAGTGTGTATTAATCTACCTCTCCGTAGTTTTCCTCTATAAATATCAAAAAAGAAGACATTGTTAGGGTTCCAGATTTCTGTAAGCAAGCTGTGCAGCTAGAAGACTATTGTATCCATCTTGTGACATTTCTGTATGAAGTTTCAGAGCCCGTTGGGTCTCAGTGAGGAGGGGTTATGACTGTATTGAGGATTCTGGACTTCGGTATATTGCAGTATGTAATTTCTCTCATGTGTTAATATATCATCCTTTATTGCAAACTTGCTTCTTGTATCATGTTCTAGAATGCGAGTGGCTCACTAATTTGCAGTAAGGATTCATCTTAAGTGGTGCCCTTTCTGGAATTAGTCAAGCGCTTTAAATAGGCCTAGAAGTGATATACTGTTCCATGTTCACTCATTTCATAATCTCTGCTATATTAATGGCTTAAGGATTCGTAAATTGATGCGCTCTTTTGTCAGTAATATCTTCTCATGTTTCTTTCTTGCCCGCACTCCTTGATATCTGATTTCTGTAATATATTATTTGAATCGGCCCTCTTTACAGTAAAACGGTCTCTTAGCTGTCTGATGCTATCATACTGAAGTTTTACCTGATGTCTGTACTTTATTCCTATCTGTGTATCAGCCACTGAAGGAGAATTGGGACCTATTCAAGCTATTTTCAATTTCCTTGTTTAAAACAAGAGATAGTAAGTGAGCCCCTTGGACTGACAACCCAAACTATAATGGACTCCTTGCTATATTAAGATGTCCTAGGCACTGGTCTATGGCAACTCTAGACTGTCTCTAGGAGGGTGACAAAATCATCCACAACAGGTCCTTCGAGGTAGGAATCTATTAGGTGTTGAGTACTAAGTGTAATATCCTTCTGTGCTGCTTTATCACGATGGTGTTTGGAAGATTTTCTTCCTAGGCCTGATCTTTTAAGGATTTCCAAAATAGCCCCCTGCTCTTTTGCTGCATTTTTGGTGAAAATCCAAGCTGAAGAGGGCTCAGATGAAGAGGATGGGGGACATGAATTGGAAGGGGATGGATGAAGGAGGGAGTCAGGATGAGGGGAAGGGATGGATGGCTGAGAAGGATCCTCTTCAGAGGAGGCAAGGGAGGAGGAAGGATTAGGGGAGGTAAAAGGAGGATCAAGAACCGAGGGAGGGTTAAGATGAGGGTCAAGGATATGAAGAGAAGTTAAGGAAGGTTCCAGGTGTTGAAGAATGGTGGGATTGATAGATTGAGAGGGCTGGTGGGCAACTAAGGCACCAAAGATCTTAGAGTTTGACACTGTCTTTTTCTTTTTGATGATTTCCCATTGAGTTTCAGGATCTCTATTTTCAACTTCAATAAATTTTGCGCATCTATTAGAGACATGAACGTATTCATGGCATACCTTACACTTGAAGGGGATTTTTTCATAGTCGAGTTGCTGTATATGTGTCCAGTTGTCCACTTTTATCTTGATCGCCTCCAGAAGTCCTTTTCCCAGATCAACCTCAACATAGATTCTTGCAAAGGCTTGCATGTTGTCCTTCAGCTCAATTCTGTCAATAAAATTTCCTATGACATTACCAATCATTCTTATCGAATCGTCTCCCCAGAAGTGAAGAGGGAGGTGAGGGAGACAGACCCAAACATGGACAACATTGGGAACGTCGAGTACCGGGTCGAAATCAGGAGTCAATTTGTTTAGATAAAGCCCTCTGGTGTCCATGAAGTATGGGCCATTACTGAATATGAGATATTTGTCCTCTTTGGTCTCAAAATAGAATGTATAATAGCCCCTACCACAAAATCTGGCTGAGATTTTCCCATTAATATTGTCCATCTAGTTGTGCTCTACCCATTTATGGACAATCTTTGGCGAGGGCCAGAGACCAGTAAATTGCCCAATAAGGCCTTTCTCAGCAAGAGAGAGCGTATCCATTCAAGGGATTGTAGGAGGAAGAGAGAATTCCTAAATCCCATCCAATTTTTTAACGAACTTAGATATTTCAGGCCTTGTTCGAGACGGGTTCAGAGAGATGATCAACGTCGAGAAAGCCAAGGCATGATCAGGAGGGGGAGCCGCCTCTAGGATGTCCTCTGGAGGGGCCATGTGCTCATGAATGAGAAGAAGATTCTGTTGAAGCAGAGGTGTGAGGGCAGGCGGCTACACCTACACCTAGGTCATGAAAAAATAAAATAAAATAATTTATTGTTGTTTTTTGGCTTTTCTTTTCAGTGAAAATATTAAAATAATTTTTTTTTTCTAATTTTTGATGTTTCTCAGTGTTGGGGACACATCCCTCAACATATTCTTGTCAATATCTCTTGATCTCTCTTTATACAATTTTATATTTAGGACAACATTTGAATTCTCTAGTTGTGTTCAGTTATTTACCTCTCCTAGATAATGTTGTCATCTAGCCTTCTCACAATCTATTATAAATTATGTTGCTACAAAACTTATTGTATATGATTGTTTACACTTGTAATTTTTTTAATTCCAATGAAAATAACACCAGCCTAGATCCATCTTAACTCCAGATCTATGAAGTGCCGAGAGGGATCAAATCTTTAGAGGTGAAAATCTCTTTTTGAGTGAAAACCTTGAGGAAAGGTTTGCACCTCGACATATTTGATCCCTCTCAGCGCTTGATAGATCCTGAGTTAAGATGCATCTAGGATGATTTTCTACACATTTAGAAATATATTCCTGAAATCAATTTTCTTCAAAGCCGGAAAAGGAAAAAATTAAATCGTTCTATCATTCTAATTTGGTGGCATTTGGTGCAACCCAAAAATTAAATCATTTTAATTTGGTTGTAAGAGTGATTCATTACACATGATCCCATCCATGGAGTTGAAGTAGATGAAAAGGTAAAAACAAAAAGGTAGAAAAAAAAATGGAGGAGAAAATCAAACTAAAAATCCATACTGTGAAATCCTTTACCACAAATATTATTTTCCACTTAGAACAGCTCCCGAAATCCTTTCTCACAAATATTATTTCACTCTTTACAGTGTCATAGAGATGCTTCCTCACAAATACTGTGTTAAATTTATATATTTAGGGAGAGAAGTGATTTTTCATTATTAATTATATTAAATTTTAAATGTTAAATGTTAAACATTACTTTTTCATTTACATTTACGTTTACCTGAGATAGTCAATGCATGTAGTGTACTCAAATACAAACCTCCGAGAACCAAATTTATTAAATTTAATATATTAATATTATAATATATTAATACAAATATTATAATTAATAATAATATTAGTATTATATATCATTTTTGGAATTCAAGTGCCTTAAGTAAGTCATTCATGTATGACCATTTCCATGAGAGCTATGACCATTTCCATGAGAGGTAGCCATAACTGATTAATTTCTCATGATTTTTGAGTAGTCCACTTAGGACTCATTGCATCTGGTGATTCCCACATGTGAAGAAATGGGATTGAAACTAGTGAAATGAATCACATTGTGTCAATCATCACTTCCGGGGCTTGCACCCTGTAACCAGGACTTCCCGGGAGGTCACCCATCCCCGAACGCCTCTGGCTCAAGTGTGCTTAACTGTGGAGTTTTCCCCACAATCATTAGGGTAGCAAGATAAGTGGGCTTTATTGTGAGGAAAACTCCACAGTTAAGCGCGCTTGAGCCAGAGGTGTTTGGGGATGGGTTAGCTCCCGGGAAATCTTGGTTATCGAGTGCAAGCCTCGAAAGTGATGATTGAAACTATGTGATTCATTTCACTAGTTTCAATCCCAATTCTTCACCCCTGTGAGCATCATGTGATGCAATTAGTGCTAAGTGGACTACACAAAATCATGAGAAAATCATGGATGAATGACTTACTTAACTCAATTGAATCTAAAAAATGATATGTACTAGCAATTACACCATATGTTGCAAAGGAAACACTATAAATAAGTAACATAGTAAAAAGCAGTATAGAGGAAATGATCTCACATGAATCATGCAAGTAGGAAAGAGTAGTATAGAGGAAATGATCTCACACTAAAATATCTTCCTAATGATTTTGTAAGAAGAGAAAGAGCACTGCACAAGCTGCGCATTGCATCAGGAGAATGATCATAGAAAAACTCCAGATTCCCTATAAGGAAAAATACTTCTGCAATGCACAATAAAGGTCTCCTAGACTTTACAAAAGAAAAATTCAATCATCATGAGAATGACTTTGACTACACCCCAAGTTCCAGAATCTCCCCAGAAGGCAAAACTGTTTATAGAGCTCACAAAATGCAAGACAATAAATTGAGGTTTGGAAGCTCTAACTTTGCAAAAGCTTTTTAGGTTCCCATAGTGATAATGAAGCTTGCCAAATCGGTAAGCAACTCAAGTAATTATTTTTTTATTCCCTTGGAAGGGTTTCCAAATCAGCCTGGAAGTCCAAGCACCAAGAGATCAACTATGGGCAACAGAGCCCTCAAGGATCAACAATCAAGTAGGCCTAAATCCAAAGGATTTTCAAACCACTATAATAATGAATCCATTGCTGTACAAAATCATAGAAGAGAAAATAATATAAGGACCAAGTCCATAGAAAATTGAAATGATGTTTTACAAAAGGGAATACCTCATCCATTATCCCCAGTCTCAAGTCCTTCCACACGAAATCAACAGTCTTCTAAAGAGATTCTTAACAGTGTGAAGAATAGCCACCCAAGTGGTTCTACACCAAAAATTCAAAGGAAGAAGCCTGAAATTGAAAGGAAATCAAGACAATCAGGATCTTTGAAATCTTCAAAACAGGGAACCAAGCAAATGGGATCAGAAACAGAAAGTCGATCACCCTGTATTCATATAAGAGCTAAAGGAGGTCATGTTATGCAAATAGATACAATGAGTGAAAGTAGCAGAGATGCGGTGGAAGATCAATACCCTGAAACACCTAGAGCAGATGAGATCTCTCTGTTTGCTCAGACAGAAACATAAGCTCCATTTCACAAATGGATTATGAGGTTACGAGTAAAATGAGTGATGTTAGTGCAGATTTTGACTGCGGACTTGATAATGGAAACCATTGTGTACTTCAATCAAATGGCTCAGTAGATTCACATCCGAAGTTGAGGAGAACATTGAAGTTCAGAACAAAACCAAAGGTAATATTGCAGTAGTATTTTTTCATACAATATTTTCCATTTAATAAATATTGATAGCTTTTTTCCAACACTGATTTGTAGTTGTCTTATGCGCAGACATTAGGCACACAGACAAAAAATGAAGTGCATGCACATTTGGTAAAATAAAAAATAAAGAAGTTCATTCTGAAATTGATGAAGTTCATTCTGAAATGGATGAAATTCATTTTAATCGTTGTGAAGAACTGTCTCCAACAAGCACTGCTCCAGAGGTTTCTAACCAACCCAGCCCTATATCTATTCTTGATGCTTCTTCATTCTATAAAGAGGATTAATTTATATCACCTATCAAGAAATTCTCAATCATCTTTAAAGGTAATTTTCTGCAATACCCCATGCCAATCAAAATTGTTTGACTTATTGATTTGAATGAAATCATTGAACATCTGATCTGATCAATCTCATCAATCAAGCCTTTACAATTTTCTAAATTTGACAATGCTTTTCCATGTACTGAAACAACTAGAAGGATTCTACCTAGTCTTCCATTATCCTTTGTCCAATAGGATTTGTATGTGGTCTACCTTAGACAGTTTGCTGAAGCTTATTTTATTTATTCGTGCAAGTGATGGGCATTCGAACCAGGATAGGTTTCTGGTAATATAAATTACCTGAATTTGGAAATGTTTTTTTTGTACTAAAATATCTATAAGGACTCTACCTAGGCTTCCAATGTCCCCTGTCCAATAAAATTTGTATGTACTCTGCCTTAGACAATTTGTTGAAACTTATCCAAGCAACTATGGGTATTCAAGCTAGGGTAGGTTTTTTGGCATTCTACATTGTATGTAGTGGGTAATTAATAGGCTAATTACTTCCATGGAACTGTATGAGATTCCCATTTATCGAATGATTAACAGTTTTTTTCAATCTTAAAAACCTTGTTAGACATGTTAACTACATTTCTTATTTTGATACATTTTGTATTCCATGTTTTGTTTTCTAGTTATTGGTCTTTTACCAATCTCTTTCTGCTTGGTATGACATTCCCTTCATGTGAATGTTTATGGGTCATTTGTTTGTGATATATATTATAGTACAAGCAATCCTTTTTTATTGTTAATCATTGTATATATCATTGTGTTGACCAATGACATTGTTTGCATTAAAAATCCAAGAAAATATTTCACAAGGAGGGAAAATGATAAAGGTTTATTAGTTCATTTTTGCATGCCTTGTTGAGAGGGTAGGTCTTACCTGTACAACATTAGTTCATTGATCACATTAATATTCCTTAGACCCATATATTGAGGAATTAATGTTTTCCATGTTTATTTTTATTTTTATTTACATATCATGAGATCATAAAGGAATATGACAATCCAGGATGTGCCTATCCTTGGAATAGCTTTTCTTATGGAACCCCTGATGATCCTGCTGTCAATAAAAAAATACTGAAGAACGTCCATAGCCTGGTGAGAAAGCTGGACGACCTGAACTCCTCCTCCACAGAAACAAACACCTTTCATCTCCACCTGAAATCAACAGAGAGCCTACAAGGCCATACACCTGAATACAAATATGTAAAATAAATCCTGTTGGCATCAATAATTATCTTCATTGACACAGATTCATTCCATGCATCTGGGTTCCCAATAAACCCTGAGCTCTTTCACATGATGAAGCAGAGAATGGCCTCCCAATACACCTGAAATCAATAGAGAGCCTGCAAGGCCAGACACCTAAATACAAACATGTAAAAGAAATCCTGTTGCCATCAGGAATTCTCTTCATTGAAACAAAATCAATCTTCGCTGATTCATTCCATGCATCTGGGTTCCCAATAAACCCCGAGCTCTTTCACGTGCTGGAGCAGAGAATGGCCTCCTAATACCGAATCAACACAGAATATATTCAAGAGAAGCACAATCGCCATCTCATGTTTGACACTATGAATGATATATTGAGGAAGAAATTGTATCCTTACCTACACCCACAACCATGGATAAGAAAAAAAGATTCGCCATGCATGGCTGCAGCCATCAAGTACGTGAGATCATTTGTATGCTCTATCTTTCAGCTTCCTTGAATAACATAACGATTTTATTGCACCTCGTACAACATTGAACTATCTTGAGGGACTCCCCACCCAACATTGTCTTGGACCCATACAATAACGCTGATGGAAACAAGAGTTCCAACATTAATTGAGAAATAAAACCAATTGAAGAATCTTTTAGCCCCTTGAAGCGAGTAAATTCAAGTGTTCATGAATCAACACAATCAACACTTGAAGCTTATGTAAATAAATTTATTTTTCTCTGCTAAAGAAGCGTATATAATTGGATGTAATCATTTGTGAGCTTGGCTCAGGAATCACTTTTATAACTAAGTTGCTTCTTCATATAATTGTTTTGTTTGGTGCATCTACTATGTGCTCTTCCATGCATTTCTTCAATTTCATTTGAACTGGCCCATGGAGAATGGTAATGGTTTATAACTGATATTTTTTTTGTTGTAGCATTTGCAATTACAGCAAAGTAATCAAGCACATACAGTTTAACACGAGTAACAGAGTCCCAAAGCAGCTAGCCCCTGCGCTTAAAATGTGATTTGAAATTAGCTATATTGGAAGCCCTAGAGGAATTTATATTTGTTATTAAATTGGTATTTAGTATTTCTTTTCTAGCTTTTGGGAAAATGGTCTTCCACAAAGTCATTGAATTATACTAGAACTCTTGATTTGTGACTTGTTCTTGTATCTTTATGTATGATCTCTAATACCATGATATTAATATATTACTAGTTGAGTTTTCCACTTATTATGATTCATTAATATAAGTAATTGTGGAAAATGTTGAAATGTGGCTTGGTCTTGTACATATGATATCTTTTCTTTCCACTATACTGCATTTAACCTTTTCCTCTTCATCTCACCATAATCTAGTTCTCGTGAGGAGAGGCCACGGGTTGTTTTTCCTGGCTTTTGATAGGAGGGCTTGGGTCAAACAAGAAGACTATTTTTGTTTGACTTGTTGGAGTGGAAGTGAAGATCAAAAGGGATTTTTGTCTCTTTTCTCTTGCTTTTTCTGATTTTTCACCTACCCATTATGTGGTCTGTGTGCATTGAATTTAACTATTCTCTTAGCAGGACCAGAGATGAAACCATTGTGGCTTCAGTGAAGTCCGATTGTTTAGGTTTCTTGTCACTTAAAATGGTGGTCTCAAAGGAGACTAGAGGATTTAAAATATGGAAGGGCTCAGTTTTTTTCTAGTCTAGATGCTGATTTTGCTACAAGTATGTTTGGGCTACTGGTTTGCCAAATTTCAAATTCCTTGCTTTTTCCAAAAATTCTGAGGAAGTAGAATACTAGCTTAGGGAAGCGTCTGTTTCAAGTTGGTAATGGTGCAATTCTGGAACAAGGAGTGTGCAATGAATTGGATTGATTCTAATGTGCTGACACCTGTTTGATTTCGGTGTTCTAAGGTCAGTCTTCAACTTTGACCAAATATATTTTTCTCAGGTATAAATAGAAGATTTTACTACCGGTACCCCAACCACATGTAGGAAGAAAGCCAAGAATAGCATAAATAATTCTATACTTTTTCCTGTTTCTGTCAACTCTTAAGGTTGAGACTGTTAGCAGAACAAAACTTTCCATGAATTTCTATTAACTACAGAAAGATGACCATGTGATATAATATTTCATATCCATTGGTTCCACCTCCTTGTGACCTACAAAGGGGAATATGAAACTAGCATCAGTGCAAGTTGAACTAAGCATTGTACCTGATAGTGCATCAAATATACCTTGTGACAACAAATTATTTTCCCAATGAGAACACAATCTATTTCTCTTTAAAAAATATTCTTGTCTTGTGACATTCATTTGAAAGTCATAATCGAAAAATCAGGTGCTGGTTGGTTGAAGTTTGATGCAAATATTCTTTAAATTTCCAGGACTCCAACGAAAAAACAATATAAAATCCTAAATTCATGAAAATTACGCAGAGGTTCTTTAACATACCCAGCAGATGGAGTTTAAACGGATTAAAAAGGAAAGAGCTGGAATTCTATAAATTTAAGCAAAAATTCAACAAAACTTCCACAGCGTTATGAATTTCGGGGGATAAAAACAAGGAAAAATAGAATTTATGAAAATAAACAAAATATATTAAAATTGCCCATGGAATTTCAGGCTATTAAAGAAAAAAAAGGCCAAACCCCAAGAAATTTGGGTAGAGTCCTTTCTATCCTCTGTCCCGAGGCACCTACAAGCATTTCCTTCTCCAAGTGTAAACAATAGCTTTCGAATACTTTACCTGTGACCTTCAATCGGAAAGCGAGACGAAAGAGAAAGTCGATTTCAAGCCGATTAAGCTCGGAATTGCTAATGCCACCCACTCTGGCATAGAAAGCATTATTATAGTGCCTGAAACAAGAAAAACAACAGCATTATTATAGTGCCTGAAACAAAAAAACAAATTATGCAAAGATTCTTTAAATTTCTCGGACTCAGATGAAAAAACAATACAAAAGCCAAAATTCATGAAAATTAAGCAAAGGTTCCTTGACATACCCCAGTAGATGGAGTTTAAATGGATTAGAAAAGGAAAGAGCCAGAATTCTATAAATTTAAGCAAAAATTCAACAAAACTTCCACAGAGTTCCGAATTTCAGCGGATAAAAACAAGGAAAAACATAATTTATGAAATTAAACAGAATTTCTTAAAATTTCCCATGGAATTTCAGCTATTAAAGAAAAAAAAAGCCAGAATTGTTGAAAGTCAAACAGAGATGCTTTAAATTTCCCCGGCGGATAGAATTTCAGGGGATGAAACAAGGCAACAACCAAAATTCATATATTCATGAGCAGAGATTCTTTAAAATACCCCACCAGACAAAATTTCAAGGGATAAACGAAGGAAGAGGTCGGAGTTCATAAACCCTCACTGAGTTCTGATGATGTCCGTAGAAACCCTCACGGAGATTTTATTTACGCTATATCACTGATTAAATGATTAAAAATAACAATATTTAATTCTAAGGTAGAGATTATTTGAATCGTCTAACATTAAAATCAAAGGTGCACAATAGTACACGTAGCCATTTAGGAAAGTTGTTTTCAAATAGGTACGCTTTAATATAATGCACTGCGAAATATCTCATACTTAAATATTAGTATTAATCTTTTAATATTAATATTAGTGTATTTTTCCCTTAGGCTTCACCTAAATAAAACCTCTTTGCCGAGTGTTCGTAAATATAAAAAAGGAGTATAGAGTAAATATAAAAAAAGGTTTTGTTTTTTACCATACCTCTTTTATTTACCATGGTATTTGGCCCATAGACTTGGTATATACTTAGATGTTGATTTCTAATCATATTTGATATATTTTTATGTATTTACTATACCTCTATACCTCTTTGATATTTATTTATTTACCATACCTCTTTTATAAATAGGGTATTTAGGCCATAGTATTTAGCCCATGGTATTAATAATAATTTGTCCCATGGTATTTGGCCATGATATTTGGCCTATAGGCTTCACCTAAATAAAACCTACTTTTTTAGTTTTCTTAAATATAAAGAGGTTGATGGAGTAAATATAAAAATAGATTTTATTTATTTACCATACCTCTAGGCTATTTATATTTATATTTAGTTACCATACCTCTAGAGTAAGTATAAAAAGAGGCTTTATTTATTTACCATAGCTCCAATTTATTTATATTTTTATTTATTTACCATACCTGTGGAGTAAGTATAAATAGAGGTTTTATTTTTTATTCACCATACCTCTAGTTTATTTATATTTATATTTATTTACCATACCTCTTTTTTGAGTGTTCGTAAATATAAATTCGAATTAAAAGACAGGGATAATTATTACAAATATATAAATTGTTATAAATATATTGATTTCAATTGAGCGGACATTAAAAATGTTTACATGCAATTTTTCTAACATTACATCTAACATCTAACGCTTACACATCTCTCTTCCATATCTAACATCTAACACAAACACATCTCTTCCATATTGAACTGTAGAGAGCCTCTCTCGGAAACTCCAAAAAAATAAATTTTTGTTGAAAAATAAAAATAAAATAGAACTATTTTTAAACATAAAAAAGAGTGAAAACTTCGAGTTCATTTTATGAGAAAGAGTAATGAAGGGGAAAATGCAAGGAAGTCGCCTCCAAAAAAATTATCTATATCACAACTCTAAAGAATTCAAAAAATTTTATTGTAAAAAGGAAAATTCTTCCTCCAATAAAAAGAACTCTCCACATTTAAAAGGAAATATATAAGGGAAGCCTTCTTCAAAAACTACATTATAATTTTAAAGAAAGAAAAAGCCGTATTATAATAAGGGAAAGAATTTGGAAAAAAGGGAAAAGATGATTTAAATGAAATAAATTATAAATATCTCCAAACAATAAATTCAAATTTTATAAATTTTACCACTAAGTAATAGTGAAAATGGTGATTAAAACACTTACTAAGAAATGAGAAGTTATTTTAATTTTGCAATGATACCCATTTTCTATAATCTAAATGGCAAGGGATAAGATTCGTGGTCAATGATCATAAGAAATTGTTGAGGAAATTTAAGATAAAATCATTACTTTTATAAAAGGTTTCGAAATAAAAATTGAAAAAGAAAAAAAGAAAAAGACAAGTTATTTATTGAATAAGTGATAAAAAAAACTATTAATTATTAATGGAATTTAAAGTAATTTTGTCATAAGTTTTGAGTATTATTAATGAATTGAAACAAATAAAAAAGAGCGAGGATGGGAAAAGTGTTTACTTAAAACATTGGATGTTTAAGTTTATTTATATAGTTCAATTCTGGAAGTTTATGTATAATATGAACAATTATGAAAATTTTCATTTAAACATCTTTTTGTTTTGTTAAGGTTGATTATTTTTATAGTAGAAGGATCTTATCTCGAGTGGTTTGGTGAACATTTGTTTCCTCAATTCGGTGGGTTCAAGTCTCAAGAGACATGTTGTAATTGGCCCATTAGTGAAATTTATGAAAAGTTGTACCTCTTGTAATAGTGGGAGCTGCGAAGTTAAGATTCCCAATACTCTTAAAAAAAAGAATAATTATTTTTATCATGTTGCTTTTAATAATGTGAAATAGAGTACATGATATTTTACAAGGAAGTATATTTTATAAAATAATTATTGTAAATTAATTTTCCCTGTTAGGGCTGAATGAATGGAGGGATGAGGTCATCAGGGAGGGTGCATACCACCCCACCGACTCCCTTGACTATTAAGGAAAGGTGGTTTGACACACCTCTATTATACAAACTTGCATGTAGATTAAATTCAATTCAATGCAAGGCGAGTTTAATTTACTCGGTTTGATGATGGAGGAAAGGCAAATGAAAGAGGGTCTAAACCCCGCATGTCGGAAAGGACTTTGGTTTTGCGACACTGTAAATGGAATTACCTTCAGCCATATGTGCATCTAGTTTGTTTCTTTGGAGAGGGGGGTGAAGCTAGGATGCGATGTTCATTTTAGCAGTGAGGGTTTTGTTAACCAAAGGCCATAGGCTGAAGCTTGGAGAGCTCAAGGTGATGCTAAGACTTCTTAGTTGTAGTGCATCTGGGATCCCGACATAAGGGTTCCTCAACTTTCACAACTGTAGTTTGGTCCCAAAATTAAGGTGTTTTTTACATTCTCCTCCATAATGAGTGGCAGTCGAGTTCAATCCTAGGTTCACAGGCCTAGAATAAGGCATGGCTAATGGTTCACCCATATTGGTTTTACCTGTTAGTTGTTATTGGTCTTATTTTTGGTAATGGGTTTTTCTAGGCTCTTGTTGGAAAATTTGGGAGCTCTATAGCCCTGTGTCTTGTTTCGGAAGTTGGGGTTTCACTGCTATGTCTAAGGTATTGGGGGTGCAGTTAGAAATGGAGGTTTCAACCCACTACCTCTCCAAGTCACTCTCATTTCTTTGGTTGTTGTTTGTAGAAATTTATAGAAATTCTATATTAATGGATTCAATCTGATATTGTGATGTACTAAAAAAAGATACTGAATCCTTCTACAATATTTGCGGAATACAAAACATGATCGCTCAATCACATGCAAGTAAGTGAAAGAAGTAAATAAATCGCGCAACACAAGATGTTCTTGGGGAAAACAACTACTCAAAACCCCGCTATCATATATTGTATAAAATCAAGGAATCATGAAACAATACAATGCTTAATCTCCCATGAGATTCTCCAACACTCTTCCAATTGTCTCCCGCTCATCTAAGCAAAATTGGACAAACATATAGCCAATTATCAACCTTCCTTCAGCCCGCCTTGCTCACACAATTCCTAAAGAATTAGGCCCCTATTCAATAGGAAAATCAACCTTCTTTGATTGTGCAATCCATCATGGCATCCTCGTGACTTTATAATTGCACATGGGAAATTATCTAATAATACCACTGATAGTTATGTTCCCTTTAACCTCTATCTCAATTGGGTCTTCCTCAGAACTGACATGCATGCAACTATTAATAGCAAATCATCAATTATCTAATTGATTACTACTTGTGAATTAAATCTAATTTAATTCACTAGACCTCTCGCTAATTCATCACTCAGTTAGAACTAGTTAAACCAATTTTAACTCAATTAATTGAGTTAGTTGATTACAACTGCACCCCACTAGTGCGTTAACTGCAAATGGACCCCAAAAATATTAGAATCACTCTACATGCCTCATCTTAGACCCTCAACTCAAATTTATTGAGATAACTCAGTCATCATGACTTAGTTAACTCATGCAAGTTGTTATGAGATGAAATTACAATTTATTGTCCAATTTATTTCAGGGGAAAATAAATTAGAACCTACTTTCATCACTAGTGTGTAACTGAAATTCCTCACTGAATTTCCTCACCAATGTGTGTGTACTTTTTGTCCTTTATGGTTTCCAATTTCACTGTTTCTTGTTGCAAATTTCAATATTCTCTACTACATTGTCAACTTAATTTGGGATTTTGGAATTTTGGTGGATGTTTTGGTTATTTCCTATTTCTAGTTTCACCCTTGGCTCTCAGATTTTGTCAATTCTAGTAGTTGAGGTCTTTGTTTCCTAGTATTGGTTGGACATGATCGATCACTTTCTTGTGGGTCTCCCTCCTCATTCAAGTCGTTATTTGGAAAAATTTGTGTCTTTCCATTAAAGGGTTGTGAGCTCTCAGCCATCCAACTATTGGTATTCCATCTTGGGTATTTTATGTATCTATTTGAGTGGATGGTTATTCAGGATTGCCTTAGGGATTTAGACATTTAAGCGAGTTCGGAAAATTCTTTGGATATGCAGCCTTTTTGTCTTGAGGTCCTGTTGGTTTTTGGTCTAGATCATAATTCCATATCAACATGGAAGAGCTAGGAGGGGGTTAGGTGAGAGAGGAAAACATGGCAAACATCGATTGGAGGATCCAAGAAAAGGTGAGGCCATTGACCCTATCCCAACCCATGCTCCTAGTATTGAAGAACCATCCATGCTCAAGATTTCTTTGGAAGCAAACTCAGACACATCACTCTGATTTTCAATCAACTTAGTATAGTTCCAGAAAATGATAGGAACAATATTATCACCTTCATGAATGATCTCTAGAGAAACCAGTGACATATGCAAGACAGATTGCCCGACTTGAAAAGGGGCTAATTATGCCTACAGGAGAAACTGGATGGATTTGGAGGAAGATTGGCCCACATGGAGAAACATGCACATTGTGACTTCAAGCCTCTTCCATCACCAGGCTTTGGATTGGAGCATCCTACTACAATAAATTCATGAGACTAATAATGGTTTCTAGTTGTATATTGATCTTAAAGGTTTTTTAGTTTTATGTTCCCTCCATTTCTGGTTAGCCATGCTTTACTAGAAATTTGTAATTTGTTTTGGTAATTACCTACTAGCCAATAAATCTGGTAAGATTGAAGCTAGCAGGATTTTTGAAAACTGTAAACACCGAGGTAATATTTTTGCATAAATGAAACTATTAGATTCATGAAAAAACAATGTAAATTAATTTTCTTGTCAAATATGTTAAGGTTTTTTAAATTTAAGGGATTGATTTAATTAATTGTTGTCAATGTTATTAGGTTTTTAGCTAGTTTTGTATCAACAGGTACCCAATTTGAATTCCCCTAAATTAAGCATGCTAATGTATGTGAATAAGTAGGGATACCATCCATGAATCTGGGGAAGCATTCCTTGCATTTCCAATATCCCCCAAGGAGGGTGCCCAGGTGTGGGCATCTCCCCCCCCCCACCTTGATAGGATGCCAGCTCAGAAGAAAGGGAGCTATGGCTCCCACTATATTTGACACATTTCATGCATTTTTGTCACTTCACCGATCATGGCACGAAGCCGACATAAGGTTAGACATCATTTGAGTATTGTAGGTGACAGATGGAGGTATAAGAGGACTCGAAAAGAGAATTCGATCAAATTGGTAGATTTAGAAGAAAAAATTGGCTATGCCCCAAGTTGACCATTTTAGCCAGGAGATTTCTGAACATTTTCTTCTCCTTGAATTAGAGTAGTATCTAGCCAGTGCAGATCCCTGGAGATTTTTCCCAATAGTTGTTATGACTCACTAGGTTTTTGCTTTGCAACACTAGTAATATTTTTCTATTCTCATGTTAATGTATGTCAAGGTCTGGCACAACCAACTTGTTTTTATAAGTTTATATTTAAAATGCGATATATTTAGACAATGTCTTAGCAACCTCAAAACTCTGAACTTATATTACTATTTTGGTTTCCCTTCAGGTAGACTAGTGGTAGAAATTTTTTGGTCTATGTAATCCTTATTTGACGTAATGAAAAATTCCTAACTTATAAAACAAAAGATAAAGTGAAACCATCATTAGGAGGTCCAACACCTTCTCTAACATGCATACAAAGGTCTATACACCAATTGAGATTTAAACCTAGATCATTTATATAGTAACAATTCATCTCACCCATTAAACAACAACCCAACAAATAATTCACTTGCAAAAAAAATATTATACAAAATGACCACATAAAACAAATATCATAAAAAGGACTTGGGATAAAGGAGATTCAAATTTCTTTTCTTTTTAACACATTTTCTCACATAAAAATGGAAAAAATCCACCCATACAAATATATGAAATTAAAAAAAATTATTTCACCAACCTAAAACTACAATTTTTAAGTATAATGAAATCTCTAAACCAATTTAAATATGCAAAAACAAAATTTATACAAGTGAAATTAGGAACAAAGTTATATACAAGTGAAATTAGAAGCAAAGTTACTTATACATACCTTTTATATTTTAATGTATTGGTAAGTATTCAACCTAAAGCTACAAATTTTAAATATAATGAAATCCCTACATCAATTTAAATAAGTTTAATCAAAATTTAAACAAGTGAAATTATGAACAAGTTATTTATTTATTTTCGTGGAAAATTAGGGTAGGTATACTTGAAGGGACCACAACCCCCAGCCAAACTAATTTGAGCGTAACCTCGAGTGTGTCGAGGAGAATTGAACCAGTGACCTCCCAATAGCAAGGTGCTTTAGCAACGAGACCTAGACCAATTGAGCTAACCCTTGGGGATAATTAGGAACCAAGCGTACTTATACCCACCTTTTATATTTTAATGTAATGGTAAGTATTCATAAATGTCTTAGAAGATAATATTTTCGTAAGAAACTTTGTAAATAAAGGAAAATAATAAATTAACAATTTAGTTTGTTTTATTTTATTATTAAATTTATCGTTTGTCTTATCAAATTTATATATTTTAGTGTGAGAAAAACCATTTATAAGAGTTAATGCATTATGTTTTACAGTTTTATAATAATAAAAATGCAGATATTATAGCAAAAAACAAATATACATAAAATTGATAAATACATGATATTTAATATTACCTGTAGTTACTTTGTAATGGGTAGAGTAGGACTACAAAGCCTTTTAAATTTTACTGAGAAATATTAATCTTAAAGTAATTTATATGTTACGAGGAAGTTGTATTGGAAAAATGCTAGCATTTTAGTGATCTTCCATTCGTATAATTGTGCAAGTTAGCAAACTTTTAATATATTTTAAATTTTACTGAGAAATATTAATCTTAAAGTAATTTATATGTTGCGAGGAAGTTGTATTGAAAAAATGCTAGCATTTTAGTGATCTTGAATTCATATAGTCATGCAAGTTAACAAAAATTATATATATATATATATATATATATATATATATATATATATATATATATATATATATATATATATGTTGGCGAAAAGGGAGGTCTCTGGGCAAGACCCAGGTTCGGCTTGAGGCCAACAAGGTTTCCGCTGTATTCTAGGACAATGCCGACATTTTCACCCTGCTTGAGGGAGAAAGGAGTCTCACTCGAGGCGTGCCACGACCTTACTGAGATTAGAGGTTAGATCATTGACCTCGAGGAAAGAGTACTAAAGAAAATCGTATCTTATGTGCATACAAAGACATTTATATATCTCAACTCTAAGGAGCAATTTATCATTCATCACTACATGTTAAGAGTACCGAATTAAAAATTTAAAATATGCATACATTCACCATAATGAATCAAGAATCAACCAATCCATAATATACAACACAACAATAGTCTGATTCCATTAACTTGGCTCAAAACAACATAAATATACTCCATGGAGTCTATTACAGTTCAGTTCAATACATATGGCTCTGCAAAGCTCTCCTTAGGCTCTACTCTCCTATCAACCTCTCTCTCTGACTAACTACCTATCCTCGGAGTCGCTCATTTTTTGCTTATTTGTTCCTGATAACTGCCACTGTCAGTCCTTATCCCTTTTACGCTCAACTGTTTCGTTGCGCTCCATTTCCTTCTATTTCTTCTTCATCACTGGGAATTCTACTGCTTGTTCCTTGTATCCCGTCTCTGCAATTTGTTTATCAGGTGAACATGTCGAAAGTTGTAAAAGTGCTAAAAAATGGAATTGCTCAGAATTGGTTGCAACCCGATCGACCGAATAGGCCTCGTTGCTGCGATTTTGGCGCCATGAACGACACTCAAATTTGACATCGTATGTGAAAGTTATGCAGGTTTGAAGTTTCCAGTAAACTAAAAAAAAATCCAGTTGACCAAAGTTGACTTGACTTTGGAATTATTAAAAAAAGAATATTCCAAGGAATATTCCCCAAAATATTCCATTTGGGCGAATGAGGCTTTAACATTTGGCACATCCTTATTGGTTGTTTGGTTGACTTTTGAAATGGTGACCAATCAATAGGTGCCACATGGCAAGCCCGGAGGCTGCCATGTGGCCCGAGGCCGAGGTGAAATTTTGGCATTGTAAAATTATATAGTCAGCAGGATTCGAACAATGGTCTGCCACCTACTAGCACCGCAACCCAACCCACCCGCCTGTTTAACGGTTCTTAACACTATGGGAAGACGCATTTGTTTTAAAATTTGAAATTGTATCCGCCGAAGGGGTAAGGTGCTAGCCCCTTAGGGCTGGCCCGAAATACATAGAATCGAGCGCTGGAGCCAAAGGTCTTAAGCCACCGTAGAGGTGGCAATGGCTAACCGTAGCCGTTAGCTCATTATGTGACCACCCATTTAAAGTTAATGCTGCAGTTGGGATTCACGGTTAATGTGGCGGTATGTGCGGTGTGGTCACATGTGACCTGTCAACCACCTAACAATAATTTCCAACCACTAACCGCCGACAAGTTTGGGGCAGAGCCTGCCTTTTTGTCAAATTCCATCGTTTTTGGAGCAGTTAACTGTAGTTAGCCCACATTTAGTGGGGTTTTCAATTGACATTGGGCAGAATTTTGTTTTCATCATAACTTCTTCAATAGTGATACAATTTGGACGAAATTTTGGTCAATTTTGGGTATTCTGAGCATTCTGGAGAGTTTTGGATAGGTTGCAGAGCCAATAGAGGTGTTCTTTAGCCACTTTTTCTTCAGGGAAGAATGGAGAGCCACTAGGGCCATCAGGGAAATTGAGCTGTATTGAGCTATACTTCATTGTTTGAGGTGAAACAAAAGCCATTTTTAGCTCATTTCTGTCTTTTGAATTCAATTTCACAGCTGGTTTTTCCTGTTTAGGTATATTTCTCAATGTATAACCAATTTGAGCAACTTAATAGAGCAAGGACATGCCCATTGAGAGCCTTGGACCTGGCAGATATAGCCCAGGAGGGGTGAACTGCCTCATCATGTTGCTGTGTTATGTATGGTGAAGTTTTTGTGATGTATATTTCTGATTTAAGATGTTAAACAACAATTTTAATTAATGTTCCCTCACCCATAAACTCAGAAACAATTACCAAAAACACTTTGTTTAATTTGCAAGACATGGAGAATACTTTGCACACTTAATTTAATGGAAATGGATACTTTGCAAAACATTACAAATACTTCCATTTTTAGATCAGATGGTATCAAAGTTAAGGATTTGAGCCTTAGGAGATAGATTTTTACTCAACATTTTTTTTGTGCAAAGATATAGTTGATTGTTTGCAAGTTTTGATGCTTACTAGGCTTAAACTCAAGAGAGGTGAAGGACACTTGGTTAGTGAACAAAGTAATCCACAACCAAGAAGGGTCAGAGAGCCACCTCCAAGAGCCATTGAAGAAGCCTCAAGCATGTCTTCAAGAGAAGGAGAAGCTCTTGAAGATATTGATACCAAAGAAGAAGAATGGGTATTCCGAAAAGCTTTCCTAGACATGACAGAGATGGTAAGGATACTCTATCAAGAAATAAATGATAGGCTTGTTGAAGAAGGGTCTAGACACCAGAAATAAGAAGAGGGTTCTTCAGGAGGAAAGAAAAGTGATGACAAGTAAAAGAAAGGACACAGAGGAAATGGCGATCCACCATCCCCATCTTCATCCTCTTCCTCTACATCGTCATCCTCAACTTCGGTGAATCAATCTCACAATTCTAAAACCACTAGTAAAAGTCCATTTTTAAAGCTTGATGTTAAATTTGAGTTGCCTATGTTTAATGGTGAGGGCAATGCAGAGAAACTTGAAAATTGGATAAGACAGTTGGAATTTTATTTGAGGATAGAAAACCTTCATGAAGACTACACCAAGATTCAGTTAGCCTCTTTAAGAATGGAAGGAGCAGCATTGGTATGGTGGGAAGCCAAGACCAAGGATGAAATTAAAAAACATGGTAAGATCACTTTATCATGGGCTAAATTTATTTCCGCAATTAAGCAACAATTTTATCCATTAGCTCATTTACAAAAGGCTATCATGAATTGGCAAAGTTTTAGACAACTTAAGGGACAAAGTGTTCAAGATTACACTCAAGAGTTTAGACGAAGGTATTTATTACTTGGAATTGATTTGCATAGTCAAGATAATTTGCTGAAATATATAGGTGGTTTACACAGCTATCTTATACATACTATCCTTATGTTCAATCCTACTAGTCTAGACGAAGTTTGTGTACAAGCTACGCATTTAGAGGCTAGAGGGAAACAATATTTTGATGGGAATATGGATAGTGAATTTAAAGGCAAAGGGAGGAAAAGAAATGCAAACTCTAGGAAAGAAAAAGGAAAGTTATTTTGTAAAAACTATTCCAAAACAAGCCACAATGAAGACCATTGCTGGAAACTTCATCCGGAGTTGAAACCAGAAAAAATTAAAACCAAAGATAAGGCCAAAGAAAAGGGCAAAACTGTTGCAATTGTTGAACAAGACTTAGGGTCTGAATTAGGTGATGAAACTAAAAGCATAGCCATGGTACTAAAGAACCTAAAGGGGAAAGAGATTGTAAATGAAACAAATCCCAGTTCTAGCACTTTAAACTGTCACATAGAAGCTCAAAATGAAGAGAGGAGGATAGAGTTGTTTCATGTGAGGATAATTTCAAAACACACAAAGATAGACACACTATTTGATAGTGGGTCTCAAGAAAATCTCATCTTAGAAGACTTATTCAAGAAGCTGAAACTTGAGACCATACCTCATCCAAAGCCATATCCACTTGGATGGATTTGCAGGGATGCTAATTTACAAGTCTCAAGAAAGTGCATATTGCGCTTCGCCATAACAACTCACTATGTTGATTTGGTTGAACTAGATGTGGTACCGCTTGACATTACAGGTATGGATTTGGGTAGTCCGTATTTATATGACAGAAAAGAAATCTTCCATCGCCATGAGAATAAGTATCATCTGTTCAAGGATGGCAAGGAGTTTATTGTGAGAGCACATCGGAAGAAGCTAGAATCATCTTTAGTGAATGCAGGGCAATTGAAAAGGCTTGTCAATGCAAGTTAAAATATGACTTTGTTGATGATTAAGCAAAAACATTTTGTACATAATCCTTTTCATGTTATTTCTGATGTAAATGATGATATGTTTCAGTCTGAAAGCAGGTCTTCTTTGGAAGAAGATGACAAGATGTTGCAGAAAGCGCCTTTGGTGTCGATCGGTGCAGAGAAAAAAGTGTTGGTGCAAGGTGGTGCAAAAATCCAAGAGAGGGTAAAGAATTCAAGAAAAGAGGACACAAAGTTCAGCATGGGTCATTACTGGTTTCAGAATGGCAGATTGGTATGGCGAGAAAACATGGTTGAGAATCGACACAAGTACATGGCTCATTTGGCAAAAATTTTCCATAAGGACAGTTGGCAAGGTGAATCTCAATTTTAGTTTCTTTTGAAGGTAGACCATTGTAGGAGTAGTACGCTTTTTGAAAATTATAGTTGTTGTTCTGAAAATTTCAAAAATTTGCGTCATGACTCAGTCTGTAGGTTTTAACCCTATACAGAAATTATCTACGTACGAATATTTAAAACAGAAAATAAACAATAGCAAGAGCATAAAACATAAAACAGATAAACACAGAGATTTTCCCCTGGATCCCAAATTGGGACGACCAACTTGATTTTTCATTATATTCATTTTAGTGTTACAACACATATATATACATGCCGAAGCATACATAAACCCCAATCCATTAACCCTCGATTAGAACATAACCATAGTTCCCTTGACCGGATCTACAAAATACCAGGGGCCGAAAACCATTGTACCCAAAAACCATGTGCAAACCCATGCACAAAACCATGGGCGGGTTCACCCATTGGAAAATAAGGACCAAATTTTTTTTCTCAGGGCACTGCCCCAGACCCCGACAGGGGGGCTACCACCCCCCCTGTGACCCCCCTGCTACGCCCGGCGCAACGTAAAGGGAAGGCGATAGCCCCCCCTTTGACCCCCTGCGCGTGACTAGTCGTGGAAAGAATATAACACATACCCAACATTCTCCCACTCATTGTTTTATTTCCGCAGGGGGCTACAAGAGAACTGAGTCATTACCCAGCTTTGCAACACCCATTGTTTCTCTACACCAAGAGAACTTCTGAGTGCTCACATACTTCGTCAATGCATCTGCAACATTCTTCAAAGTGTCCACCTTTACCAACAACACCCTTTTAGCTTCAACCATATATCTCACAAAGTGATATTGAACATCAATGTGCTTTGTCTTTGAATGATAAGCAGGGTTCTTAGCCAAGAAAATTGCACTTTGGCTATCACAGTCTATCCTTATAGCTTGTTGTACCAATCCCATACTTGAACACAATCTCTGCAACCAAACTGCTTCCTTGCTTGCATGAGTGGCTGCCATGTATTCTGCCTCTGTAGTTGAAAGAGCCACTACAGACTGTCTTTTACTCATCCAACTAACTGCGCCTCCAAATAGGCTAAACACATACCCACTTGTAGATCTTTTTTGGTCCAGATCTCCAGCCCAGTCTGCATCAACAAAACCACGAATGTCCAACATTCTTTCCAATCCTGGTCTTCCCTGGTAGCACAAGCCATAATCACTAGTGCCACGTAAATATCTGAAAACCCGCTTCACTAATGTCCAATGCTCCTTCCCTGGGTTTGACATAAACCTGCTCAATACTCCCACTGCATGTGCAATGTCTGGTCTAGTACAGACCATTTCATACATCAGGCTACCCACTGCACTTGCATATGGAACACAGGACATATACTCATCTTCTTCTTGTGTCTTGGGACACTGTTCAGCAGACAGCTTTACACCTACAGGAATAGGAACCTTCACCGGTTTACTATCCTGCATATTGAACCTCTGCAATATAGTCTCGACATACTTCCTCTGGTTTAACCAGAGCTTCCTCTTTGCTTGATCTCTCTTAATTTCCATGCCCAAAATATAGTTTGCAGCACCTAGATCCTTCATGTCGAATTTGGAGAACAGTTGGGTCTTCAAATCTTGGATAATTTCTTTGTCATTTCCAATCAACAACATATCATCCACATACAAGACCAAATAAATAACACGGTCACCAATTAATTTAAAATAAACACAGTGATCTTCCTTGCTTCTTGTGAAGCCAAGTCCCCGTATATAGGTATCAAATTTCTGATACCACATCCTTGGTGACTGTTTTAACCCATACAGAGACTTCTTCAACCTGCATACCAGTTCTTTCTTACCCTTCACCATAAAGCCTTCAGGTTGCTTCATGTAGATCTCATCTTCTAGATCCCCGTGAAGAAATGCTATCTTCACATCCATCTGTTCTATCTCAAAATCAAATGCAGCAGCAACAGATAAAAGTAATCTAATAGAAGTAACCTTGGCAACAGGAGAAAAAATATCACCAAAATCAATTCCCGGCACCTGGGAATAAAATTTTGCTACCAACCGAGCTTTGTATTTCTCCACCTTGCCTTCTACATTCATCTTCTTCTTAAACACCCATTTTCTCCCAATGGGCTTCCTTCCAGCCGGCAACTCCACTAGATCCCATGCATCATTTTTATGCAAGGATGCCATTTCATCAACCATGGCCTCCTTCCAGAGTTTTCCATCCTCTGAATCTACTGCCTCCCTGACAGTTCTGGGATCATCATCAGTTATAGTTAAAGAAAAATTTGAATAGAAAGCAGATGGACTATACCTTTCTGGTTGTCTTCTTTCCCGAACTGATCTTCTCACAGCTGGAGTTTGTGGCTCTTCCTCTTCTGAGTCTTCTTCTGTTGTAGAGTCTGATTCATCCTCCTTTAGCTCAAACTCTATCTTCTCAAGTTCCTTTGGTAGGACTTCATGTGTAACAACATCTTTCACCTCTCTAAACACCACATCTCGGCTGTACACAACCTTCCTTGTTTCTGGGTTCCAAAGCTTGTAACCCTTTAAACCATCCTTATACCCAATAAAGATGCACCTTTCAGATTTATTATCCAACTTGGTCCTTTTCTCCTTTGGAAGATGTACATATGCATCACATCCAAATACCCTTAGATGTGAAATAGAGGGTTTCTTACCAGTCCATACCTCATGTGGGGTCTTATCCTCCAACGCTGATGAAGGTGATCCGTTAACTAAGTAACATGCAGTCTCCACTGCCTCTGCCCAGAATTCTTGTCCTAACCCGGTACCACTGAGCATGCTTCTTGCCTTTTCCATCAGTGTTCTATTCATTCTTTTTGCAACTCCATTTTGCTGAGGTGTGTATGGAGTAGTCTTCTACCGTGCTATACCACACTTCTTACAGAACTCTTCAAATTCCTTCTTGCAGAACTCCCCACCATTATCTGTCCTCAATGCCTTTATCTTCTTCTCTGTCTGGTTTTCCACCAGAGCCTTAAATTCTTTAAATTTGTCAAAGACTTCAGATTTCTTTCTCAAGAAATATATCCATGTATTCCTTGAGAAGTCATCTATGAATGAAACATAGTACACAGACTTTCCCAGTGATGGAACTGACACAGGTCCAAACACATCACTGTGCACAAGTTCTAATATCTTGTTCGCCCTCTTAGCACCAGAAGGAAAACTCACCCGATTTTGCTTCCCATATACACAATGTTCATAGAAATTGAAATCCAGAGAGAAATTAGACATACCTTCTACCATACCATTTCTATGTAGTATCCGAAGGCCCTTCTCTCCAATATGTCCAAGCCTTTGATGCCATAGCATGGTCTTTTCTCCAGAGACAGCTAGGCTTTCTGCTCCACTTTCAGGAACCATAGAACTGTTACATCCATCAATAACAGTGCTACCTTGTAGCTTGTATAGAGTTCCAGTCCGAACTCCCCGCATTAATACTAGTGCTCCTCGAACCATCTTGCAGGCATCTTTCTCGAACATTTTTTTTACACCTGCATCATCCATCTTGCTTACAGAAATTAGATTTCTGGCCAATGCAGGAATATGCAGAACACCAGGAAGTGTTCTAATCCTTCCACCTTGCAGCTTCAGCTTGACTTTTCCACGTCCGACGATTCTGGCCTTCCTATCATCACCTAAGAAGACATCATCGCCATCATATTTCTCATACTCACAGAACCACTCCCTATGGGAAGTGAAGTGAAAGGATGCACCCGAGTCAATCAACCATGACTCATGATATACCTGTGTAATTGAAGAAGAATCCAAATACACATCCCCACCTTCATCCGAGAACGGGGGAAGAGATGCGTATGAGCACTCTCATCGATCCCTCCTTTCTCGTGAGCTTTAGATCCTCACCCTTTTTGTAGTGCCCTTCCTTTCCGCATTTCAAAGACACTTACAAACTTTCCAGGAGATTTAGATCTCCCACTCGAAACCTTATTCTTGTTTCTGTTCTGAGACCTTCCTCATACAGATAAGGCATCTCCATTCTGACCCTCCATATTTCTCTGTCTCATTTCCTCCGACAGCAAGGCTGAGACAATGTCATCAAAATTCAAGGTAGTTGTATCGCTACCTATTGCAATAACCAGATTTTCCCACGAATCTGGTAGAGAACACAAAAAACTGATGCACTTATCTTCATATGATATTTTAATATCAATAGATGATAACTGACTTACCACAGTATTGAAGGCGTTCATATGCTCTGTCACCGAGTCTCCATCCTTCATCCCCAGGTTATACAGCTTTTTCCGTTGGAACAATTTATTCATAGATTGGTACAAAGTCCCTAGCTTGTCCCACAAGGTCTTCGCCGTAGCTTCCACAGATACATTCAACAATACTGAATCTGAGACACACAACCGTATTGTGCTCTTTGCCTTCCGATCCAACTTCTTCTAGTCTTCATCTGACATTGCCGTTGGTTTAGTACCCGGATCTCCCGCAATCTACTAATCTTTATCCACCAGCGGATCCTCCATCTTGAGCTTCCACGACTCAAAACTCTAACCATTAAATTTCTCGATCTCTATCTTCCTGCCACTCGCCATCTTCTTTCATCGCAAGAATCGATCCCGCAGATCTCCCACTGAACATGGTCTACCTCAGGCCTGAGCAAAAAACCCCTCAGCAACAAAGGCGTCCCCTTGAAGTTGAAAATGCTCTGATACCAAATGTAGGTTTTAACCCTATACATAAATTATCTACGTACGAATATTTAAAACAGAAAATAAACAATAGCAAGAGCATAAAACATAAAACAGATAAACACAGAGATTTTCCCCTGGATCCCAAATCGGGACGACCAACTTGATTTTTCATTATATTCCTTTTAGTGTTATAACACATATATATACATGCCGAATCATACATAAACCCCAATCCATTAACCCTGGATTAAAACATAACCTAGTTCCCTTGACCAGATCTGCAAAATACCAAGGACTGAAAACCATCATGCCCCAAAACCATGTGCAAACCCACGCACAAAACAATGGGTGGGTCCGCCCACCAGAAAATAAGGACCATTTTTTTTTAATTTTATTTATTTATTTATTTATTTTTTAATTTTATTCTTATTTTTTTGTTTTCCGTTCCGGGGCGTTGCCCCAAGCCCCCACAAGGGGGGCTACCGCCCCTCCTATGACCCCCCCATACGTTGCACCCAACGCAACGTACAGGGGGAGCTATCGCCCCCCTTGTTACCCTCCTGCGTGTGACTAGTCGTGGAAAGAATATAACACAAACCCAACACAGTCAATGTTAGCAGTAGTCGGTCAACGGATTCAAGGAAGAATTTATCTTTTTATGAGAAGCTCAATTTGATGAAGTTAGGAAGATTTCAGTGGTTCAAGGTTGGAAGAGTGGAGAATCAGTCTCCTCCTCTTCAATTTCTGTAAATCAGAGAGCTTTTGGGGTCCAAAAGCTTCCCATTTGGGAGGTGTGATCAGGTGATCATGTCCAAAGTTGTAAAAATGCTCAAAAATGGAATTGCTTAGAATTGGTTGCAACCTGAACGACTGGATAGGCCTCATCGCTACGATTCTGGTACCACAAATGACACTCAAATCCGAAGTCGTATGTGAAAGTTATGCAGGTTTGAAGTCTCCAGTAAACTAAAAAAAAAATCCAATTGACCAAAGTTGACTTGACTTTGGAATTATTAAAAAAAGAATATTCCAAGAATATTCCCCAAAATATTCCCTAATATTCCATTTGGGTGAATGAGGCTTTGACATTTGGCACATCCTTATTGGTTGTTTGGTTGACTTTTGAAATGGTGACCAATCAATGGGTGCCATGTGGCAATCCCGGAGGCCACCATGTGGCCCAGGCTGAGGTGAAATTTTGGCATTGTAAAATTATACATTCGGCAAGATTCGAACAATGGTCTACCACCTACGAGCACTGCAGCCCAACCAACCCGCCTGTTTAATGGTTCTTAACACTATGGGAAGACGCATTTGTTTTAAAATTTGAAATTGTATCTCCCGGAGGGGTAAGGGGCTAGCCCCTTAGGGCTAGCCCAGAGTACATAGAACCGAGCACCGGAGCCAAAGGGCTTAAGCCACCACAGAGGCGGCAATGGCTAACCATAGCCGTTAACTCATTATGTGACCACCCATTTAAAGTTAATGCGACAGTTGGGATTCGCGGTTAATGCGGCAGTATGTGCGGTGTGGTCACATGTGACCCATCAACCACCTAACAATAATTGCCAACCACTAACCGCTGAAAATTTTGGGGCAGAGTCTGCCTTTTTGTCAAATTCCGCCATTTTTGGAGCAGTTAACTGTAGTTAGCCCACATTTAGTGGGGTTTTCAATTGACATTTGGCAGAATTTTGTTTTCATCATAATTTCTTCAATATTGATCCAATTTGGACGAAATTTTGGTCAATTTTTGGTATTCTGAGCATTCTGGAGAGTTTGGGACAAGTTTTAGAGCAAAAGAGGTGTTCTTCAGCCACTTTTTCTTCAGGGAATCTTGGAGAGCCACTAGGGCCATCATGGAAATGGAGCTGTATTGAGCTATACTTCACCGTTTGAGGTGAAACAAAAGCCATTTTTAGATGATTTCTGTCTACTAAATTCAATTTCACAGCTATAGTTTCCTGTTTAGGAATATTTCTCACTATATAACCAATTTGAGCAACTTAATAGAGCAAGGAAATGCTCATTGGGAGCCTTGGACCCGACAGATGTAGCCCGGGAGGGGTGAACTACCTCATCACGTTGCTGTGTTATGTATGGTGAAGTTTTTATGCTATATATTTATGATTTAAGATGTTAAATAACATTTTTAATTAACATTCCCTCACCCATAAACTTAGAAACAGTTACCAAAAACACTTTGTTTAATTTGCAAGACATGGAGAATACTTTGCACACTTAATTTAATGGAAATGGATACTTTGCACAACATTACAAATACTTCCATTTTCAGATCATTTGTGTCGTCATCTATTTATGCCGCACCACTTGCCTTTAGGTTTTCCGCAACCATGAGAGCTCCCTGCCTACCTTGACTGCGCTCCTCTACTAGTCTTCCGGCTCTCCGCAACTCCAAAACTATCTTGTCCAAAACAAAGGCCCCCAACAGGCCCCGACCACATGCTATTGACTCATCCTGAGTCAATATTTTCCTACTGTTGCGGCTTCCGGTGGTCTGTCGGCTTCCGATGTCAGCCTAGTTTCCCCTGTTGCTTCCATCTCTATCTTTTCTTGTTCCGGTTTGCCCTCTTTCAAAAAAGGCCCCAACTCAGGAACCATGCTCATTGCTGCTATCTTGAGCTCTATGAACTCAGTTATTACTTGTTGCCATACCTTAATCACAGGCTCTGTCTCAGTGACAATTTTGTCAGCCTGAGTCGCATCCATTACCTGTGGAAATTTTTTGAACACTTCCTGGAGTTTGGGTTTGGCCTCAGATGCCAGTTGCTAAATTTCCTCTACCTTTTGTTTCACAGGTTTCCGTAGGTCCCTAAGAAGTTGATTTGTTGTTGCTGAGTGTTCCTCGATGGCCTGAATCTTTGTTTCAATTATGTTTACTTGGTCATACAGCTGAGTTTTTATGATCAGATCTATGGTCCCCCTTATTTCAAGGACAATCTTCTGTAGTTGCTCCGAAACGGGATGAGATTTCATTGTTAGTGAATTTGAACACTTGTGTAGTTGCTCCAATAGGCTGTATGCTTGCTTGAATATTGTTCCAAGTGCGTCCTTCATGCTCTACATATCTCTCTTCCTTTCCGCTACTTTCTCGACATACACTGTAGAGGGATCTGGTAACGCTGGTCTTGATGCAAGTGCCTCTTTCAAGTCCTGGTTTTTTCGGTCCAGGCTCGCACATGCCATTTTTACTTGGATGGATCTCTCGACCATTGAGCATGACAAAATATCTATGGGTGTGATGTTATCTAAGGTAGTGACTGTCGGCCATAGGTATTTAAACACCTTTGTTACTTGGTCTAGTTTCTACTATAGGCTATCCTTCTCGCCCTAGAGTTGATTACACTCATCATTAAGTGTAATAACTTATTGTTTTTGTTGCTCAAATCTCTGTAAGAGGTCATTGTGTAGACCTTATACTTGTCGTGTTGCCATATAGATGAAATTGAAAAGTTTGCTACGTCCCTAGCTTTGCATGTCACCACTGCTTGACATCTCTTGGCTTGGATGTCTCTCCCTGAGCAGTTTCCCACTGGAAATTGATATTTCAGAGTGTCCCTGTGGGGATGTTGGTTGAATTTGCTGCGTCAGTTGGGGTTTAGGAATGTGGAGACTAGTGGATGGCATGAACTATTGCAACAATAAGTTGGATTTCTAGAATGGGTCTAGCTCTGATTTAGTGGGTGTTGTATAAAAAATGTGAGACCTTTCATGGATAAATAATTCTAAAAAGGTGCCCCTGTCCCATTGTGGTTTGGTTAACCTTAGGTACTCTAGCTGTACCTGAGTTAACTTTTGCCTCGGTATCAAAATTTATTAGAGTTCCTAGCGGTATTGGATCTGAAATGGTTGCGAAGGTGGACAGACTGTGGGTGGGGTGGTCTTTGGACGTGAATGGGGATTGCGGTGATGAATTGTGCATATTGAGTGGCGATGAGACTTGTATGTTAAGAATTGATGATGGATCAAATAATGGTAATGCAGAGGTGGTTTGGGTGGTGACCTTTGGCTCTTATTGAATTAACATTCCCGTCATTATTGGTTGGGGTTAGTCTTCTCCTGTGAGATCGACCACTTGCTCGGATCCCATGGTTCGGGCTCTTTTCCCTTTAAGTGCTGGTATTGGGGGTTTCGTTGGCTTGTTTTTACGGAGTGGAGTGATGGTGGGCAGTGAGTGGGAGTGGAATGCAGTAGATGGTAATGCAGTTAGGATTGGGGTGGTGGTGGACAGAGATGCAAAATTCAACGTCTGAAATTCAGAAAAAGTGGGAAATACAGTAGATTTGGTGCTGAGTGTTTCTATTACCTTGTTGAAACCTTTCACTCGAGTGTCCAACTGGTCTAGCAGTAGCCACAATTGTAATTGGGAGACCCTCTGCACTATTTCTTCCGGTGTCTCCCCCAGAAGAGCTTTGGGGAGCATCGCATCAAATGAGTAAACTGGGATCCCGCTTCTGATCTCCATTGCCACTCCTAGCCATGAAGAAAATTCTGTATGGAATGCCTCCTCTATTATCTAGAACTTCAACGACTTCTTGTGGAAGGTATTTTCATCAATGCAGCTTGGCCGAACATAGGTTCGGTTATGAGTCACCCCAAACCAAATCTGTGGGAAGTATCTATCCAACATGATTCTTGGAACTATTTTCTGACTTCTAACTACATCAACCATCTATTGGTACTAGGCTACAAAATCTTCTTCATTTACCTCTTTGGTACTCGAGTCCCTTGATTTTTTCCATGGCATGTACCTCAATGCCATTGGTTGGTCTTGGGTAATCTCTGCAAGCGGCTTGATTCCCGGTGGACTCCATTTCCACATTGTGAGAGCCATGATCAGATAACCATGTATAAATACTGTGGCTCCCTTGTAGTTGTCCTCACAAGCCTCAAACAAATCCTATAATAATAATGTGCACCAATTTAGATGTGCCCCTTGAATGCAATGCTTCGCGACCGATATTGTGTCAAGGGTGCATTCCCCCTTGGTGTAATGCCTCATAGTTTTCCCAGCGATCAAGTAGAAAGTTGATTTTATTGCTAGGTTGTTGATGAGATCAATTTTTTCTCCCTTTCCTCCTCTCCTTGTTTCATAATTTTTGTAGTAGTCATAATATCCTACCTTCTTAGCTCTCTTAGACATGTTTTGGAAGGCCAATGAGACATCGCTTCCCGTAGCTGATAACCCTGTGAGTCTGTGTATTTCATCTGCATGAATTGGGATCTCCCTTCCAAGCCATAATGATCCATTCTGAATTCTGCTGATTAATAACTTGGTGCACTGCATTGCCGCTCCCGACGTACCGAACACTAGAAGGCTTCTGAGGTGCATGATTGTTGACCTCTGGATGTCTCTGAAATCTGGGTGCACCTTTTCTGCTTCACCTTTTCCCTCCTTCACATGATTTTTAATGTACACCTACCTTTTCATTGCTAGGAATTGGAATGAGTCCGTGAATTTAGTATCTATCAATGTGGCGTTGTCATATTTTCCAACTAGTGACTCCACCCTTTGAATTCTTTCATCGAGCTCGAGCTCGACCACTAAGGTAGCCACCTCCATCATTTTCTTTCTTCTGCTGTATAATCGAACTGTTGTTGCTGGTCTATTGCTCTGAACTTTTGCTGTTGGAATCATGCTTATCGTTATAGCCGTTTCTTGCTCTGATAACTCGGAATTTTCTGGCATTCTATTATTTCCCTCCTTCATGTGGGTTAAGTAGCATTACTGGTGTTGAGCCTCAAAATTGTGCTTTCTTTCACCTCATTTTACCTCATTTTCCTTTGTCCATTGCCATCCTAGACCCAATTGATCAATGAATATAGTTAAAATTACTTCTAGAATGATTTACATGACTGACTTGCTAAGTTTTGTGATTTTTGCCATTGTAAAGAATTTTGACCGGAACTAGCTGCAGAATGCAGACATTCCGTAGCTAACCGGCGATTCTGCAGCTGCCTTCATGTTTGAGTATGTTCCAGGTGGCCTCTTCAGAAAAACCACATATGGGCATGATCCACGTCATGTCTACATGGTTCATTGCTCATCATGGAGGAAGAAACGAATTTTGGGTATGGTTTTGAACGTGGGGAACACATTTAGGAAGGAAGACTTCTATTAGGACTGTCTCAGTCCAGATGTCTTTTCCTCTTCACGCAGCCACTTCAAAGAGTCCTAACGTGATTCCGATAAGGAAAGACAATGTTCCTGAATTGTTGCAAGTATTGTTATGTGCATTTGCTTTATAAACACTTGGGAGACCGAGAGCTATGTTAGAGATTTTATATTAGATTTGATGCTAGATTTTGTTTAGACTCTGTGCTACATTTCTCAAGACGCAGAGTGTTATGTTCAAACTATTTCATCTTTAATGGAGCAGACCGTGTTGTTTTGAAAGCGTGATTTAATTTGGAGTTGAATTCCGTCAGGTGGTAGAGGGCCCCTGCCTCTTGCACGAATTTATTTTGCGTAAATTAGATAAGTCTTCTAGCTGCCTTTACGCTTTGCATTTGAATTAATAATTGTTTTAATTAGCTACTGTAGTTGTACTCATTCGAACTCTTCCACAAGAAGAAGCTCTTCCAAAAGACTATAATGATGAATGGGAAATGACTATAGTATTGTAGGATTAGGAGTTGAATTCATAGTTGTTTTTAATTAGCTACTGTAGTTATATTCATTCTAACTCTTCCACAAGAAGAAATTCTTCCAAAAGATTATAATGATGAATGATGAATGGCTATAGTACTGTAGGATTTAGTTGTAGTTTTTTTTGTTGTTGTTCACTATCACAGTTACACTTGTTCTAATCACTCTTCCACAAGAAGAAACTCTTCCAAGAAATTCTTAAGAAGTTCAAGACATGACCGTGATAATGAGTGATTTAATTGTGTGTTTGCACTAAGTATCATCTCTGTTCTTGCTCTTAAACGCTTGTCCAAAACATCATAATGACGAGTAGGATATGGATATGATATCTTAGTTTTTCATTGCTTTCAGTCTTTTGTTTGCATTTGCATTCAATTACACAGTCAGAATTGTTCTAATACCTCTTCCAAAAGAAGGAACTCTTCCAAAATATCACTAATGATGGACAAACAGATTGTGTAACTTCATAGAATAATGCATGATAGCATAGTTAGGATACTCCGGAGTTTAATTGCACTTAACTCATGATCAGTTACTTTGTTTCGAGTTTGATGATGACTTATAGTTCAGCATTGTTTTAGATTAGTGGCATCTTAAGTTCATTTTTAGATTAACTCATTGCACTTGCACTTCATATTCAAATTGTCATCCATTGCACAATAGATTACTTCAGTTGTTAAGATTAACAAGACAACCTTCATTATTCACAAACTTCTTCTTGTTCTAAAATCCATAATTGATCTATAACCATATGAACAGAAGACAACATCATTTTAAGGTCTGAAGTACCTCTGCAATTTCCTCATCATTTTATAAACAGAGCTCTTCCTCAAAAGCCTACTTTGAAAAGAAATCAATAACTTTTGAGTAAAGGTTTTGTGACATTCAATTAAATTGCAGAATAGAGATAGGAACTAGTTCTAGAATAGAAGATCTTATGATGATAACAATGTTTTCCTCTAAATATGTTTCAAATCTCTAATCAAGGACAAAATGTTGCATCATTGTAAGTTAGTTGTTTAATTGATTAGTTAGAGGATTTGCATACTTAGTGATCATTTCTCAAGTTTAGTTTGTGTTTTGAATTATTTGCTTAAAAGTCATTATCAAGCTTTGTTTTTATTTAGTTATAGTTTAGATTCAGCTTCAGTGTTTCTAATTGCATTTTCCATTTGTTATTCATCAATTAGGTTTAACTCTGTCTTTAATCATCAGCTCATTTCCATCAACTTTCTAGGCATTTTTCCTGCAAACATAAAACTACCAAAAGACCAAAAACATCATAAATCATCACAAAAGATAAAAAACATCACAAAACACTACACACAACGCATTAGGAAACAAGTACCTAGGTACATACAATACACTTCACTTCAGCAGTTTACAAATCCTGGTTGACAATTAAATGAGCTCAGTTTAGGAGACTAGATTGAGACCAAACAATTGGCACGAATGATGTTGATGCGACACCATAACTAATTAATTATTGTTGTCTTTCCCTGCGGCTATAATCATTTGATTAATTACCGGGGTGAGGTGTACTCTGACAATGATGATGCTGGCTTCGGAAGTCGAGTAGACATGATGGGCAATAATTATGGCTTAATGTGGCAAGTTTATTATGGTATGGGGGTTACTAATTATGGAAATTATTTTTCAAATTCGGATTATCTTACGGACTGACAATGGTATGATGGCTCATTATGAGTGAATGATGGTTGACATGCTTTGGCTATGTAACACTATAGACTCTCCCCCAGACCACATTTTTTTTGCGATGTGGTCTCCACATCGCAACATGGTGATTTCTGTTTTTGCGTGACCTTATGGGTTTCTTATTGAGGATTCCTACTCTAGTGGATTGAAAAGGTTAAGACATAAACTATTCTATGGCTCATCTCACTTGCGAGAGTGTTACTCTAATCTACTAACTTCTCTCGGGTGCGTGAGTTATTAGAATTAAAAGGATTGTGGTGCTTACTCATGATATGGTTTCAAGCATGCACCATTCAACCATCCTTGAAGAATCTCTCCATCCAGTTGTGCTAGCTTGGCCGCACCTGAGTATCTTATCTCTATGACATAATACGGTCCCATCCAGTGCATTCTAAGCTTCCTTGGGAACTTATGGAATTTGCTGTCATAGAGAAGTACTTTTCCACCAATAGTGAATGTTTTGTGCTTGATGTGGCGATCATGCTAGGCCTTTTGTCACTGTTTTTGTACTAATTGATGGGAATCCTTCAGAAATCTATCTTTTTCAAGCTCCTGCAACTCATGAAGGCATGCAGAGATGGAGTCTTCCTATGTATTTGTGTTGTTGAGGCAATTAAGAGGCTTGGTATGATAAACTCGGCTGGTATTACTACCTCTTTCCCGTATACCAACTAGAATGGAGTTTGATTATGCAGTCTCTTTATGGTTGTCCTGTATGCCCACAACGTGGATGATATTATTTTATCCCAGTCATCGCAGTTAGCGTTGCATATATTTGTTAGCCCTTTCTCCAAGATTTTTTTGAAAGCCTCGACGATTTCATTCACTTGAGGGTGGTACAGGCTGGTCTTATGGTGTTGTATCATAAAATTGTCTAGTAGTGATTTAATTGTAGCATTAATGAAATGCGTGCCTTGATCACTCTTTAGGCTCCTTGGATAGCCAAACCTGCTGATGATGTTATAAAAAATAAATATGGCTGCTGTATCTGATGTAAAGTCCTTTACTGGTACTGCCTCTTCCCATCTTGTGAGGTAGTCAGTTGCGGTGATTATATATCTTTCCTGTGAGTGTCGCGCGATTGGTGCAATTGGTCCTATGAAGTCGACTGCCCATTTCTCAAATTCCTGCATAGCCCTCTTAGGTTGTAGGGGAAGCTCATCATGATGTGACAGTCACCCTATTCTTTGACATACGTCGCATTTCTTCACATATTCTTTGCTGTCTTTGTGCATGGTGGGCCACCATAATCTTGCATGTAATATTTTTCTTGCGGTGGGTTTTGCACCAACATGGCCTCCTACAACTCCGCTGTGACACTCCCACAAGATGTCTGCTCTTTCGTGATCTAAGACACATATTCGTAGGATATGATCCAAGCCCATTTTATACAAATGCCTTGCTATGAGTTGATACTAGGCCGCTTTAACTACTAGATTTCTTCTTTGGGTTGCTGTGTATTCCGATGGGCATTGTCTTGTGGCCAAGTATGTTGCTATCTATTCTAGATAATTTGGGATAGCTTCTACTCGGAAAGGATCAGCATCTGGTAGCTGGTCATCAAGTGGTCCCCCATTTTCCCTGTTCTCCAATATTGACAAATGGTCGGGGCCAACATTTAGCCTCCCCGATTTTACTATTACTTAGAAAGTGAATTATTGGAATAGTAGGAGCCATCTATAGATTCTGCCTTCAAGTACAGGTTTGCTTACCAAATATTTCAGTGCTGAGTGATCTGTGAAGAACTTGAATGTGCCTCCCAATAAGTAGTGGCGAAATTTATGTAGAGAGTATACCATAGCAAGAGCCTGACGCTTTCCGTTGTTGTGTAATTCATTTCTGTCATTGACAACTTCCTACTTGCGAAGTATTCTGGGTGATCTATGGAGGTTTCTCCTAGCTGAGCCAACACCGCCCCCAAAGAAATACTTGGAGCGTTAATGTGGACATGAAACTGTTTATCCCAATTGGGATGGGCCAAAATGGGTGCATTTTCTAGTTCCTCTTTCAACATGTCTAATGCCTTAGTGCATTCATCGTTCCGTATGAATTGTTATGACTTTTGCAACAATTTTTCTAGCGATTCTGTGATTTTTTCATAATTGCGGATGAACCTCCTGAAGTATCCTGTGTGTCCCAGTAGTGAACTCAACTATTTTACATTCGCTGGTGCTTCCATGTTCACAATTACTACCACCTTCGCAGGGTCCACACATATACCTTGCTTGCAAATGACATGTCCCAAAAGCGTTCCAAAGGGCACTGCAAAGATGCACTTTTTGAGATTAAGAGAAATTTGAAGCTGTCTACACCTATCAAACATTATCCTGAGCAGAGTTGCATGGTTCTTTAGTAAGCTATACACTGTCCAATCATCCATTTATGGATATAGTCTCTGAATGATGCTATTACTATCCGTGAAAACACAACTGGTGCATTCTTTAGTCCAAAAGGAATGACATGATAGGCATATGATCCCCATTCTATTGTGAAAGTATTTTTTCTTTTATCTTCTTTTGCTATTCTCACCTGATGATACCCTGAGAAGCTATCCGTGAATGAGTATGCTTCATTTCCCACTACATTGTCAAGAAATTCGTCGCTAAATAGAGTTGGAAACAGATCATGAATACATGCGTTATTTAGACTTTTGTAGTCCACACATACTCTAATTTTTGATTTCTCCTTTTTACTTTGTATCACAATTGGACTGACCCATTATGTTTCCTTAACCGGAAAAATCAAGTCTGAATTCAAAATTTTGTCTATCTCTGCTTTGATCTTTTCTTTTACTCTCAGATTTAGGCATTATGGTCTATGCTTTACTGGCCTCACATCTGGTTTTATGACTATGAACATCTCCCCTAGGTCTCCTTTAATTCCTTTGAGATTTTCCGCTAAATATGGAAATAGGTCTTCATACTCTTGTAGCAGGTCAAATATTTCTTTTGTTGTCTCTGTATCCCAATAATCCCTGATGGATGCAATATTGGGTTTCTCTGTGCTTCCAATATTCTGCTTCTTTGTCTTTAGGGGTAACAGGTGTAATTCCTCAGTAGTTGGTTCCTCTTGTATTTCCCATTCCCCTTCCGTTTCTTCAAAGCATAGATGTCAAAGATTTTCTAAATCATCATCGTCTATCTTCAGATCTAATATTTTACATGATATTGAATCCTTGATTTTCTGCTTTGATAAAGATATTTCTTCATTTTCCTCAAGTTCTAGGAAGAATAATATTATTTTAATTTCTTGAAGGGTATCTGTAACTTGGTCTGTGTCTCCCTTGAACGAAAAACATTGCGTGAATTTCTCCGCAACTTTTTCCCAGGTACTTGTTCCTCCTTCTCTTCTTTCAGGTACCAAGCTCACGGAATGGTATCCAATGAGAGTATGAAGTTGTGCGCCCATAAATATTTTGGGTATTCCTCTTCCTTCCACTTATAGTCGCAACTGTTTAGATGTTCTAGGGGATCAGAATTCCCTTAGTACTTTTCTCCCAGTTGCGGTCCTGAAACCGCATGAAATCTTGTTCTTAATGCTCTGGCAATATCTTCCCATTGCGAGAGAGAGTTTCGATGGGTTTCCCACCACCTTGCTGAAGTGGATTGTAGTGCTACATCCATGAGAGGGACTTTATGTTCTATTGGTACTTTGTATTCTACTTTGGTAATAAATGTATTCACAACTTGCATATTTGAAAGAGTTGGGTATTCTCTTACCTATGTAGCAATCCAGTTGGCTCCATGAACATTGGCACATCTTCTGGTGTTGATTTCATATCCTCCCTACTGCCAATCATCCCAAGCCACTTCTGATCCTAGGTCAGAACTCTGAACACTTCTCTAGCTTACTGTTCCTCCTGCTGTAGGATTAATGTAATCTTCTCTCTTTCCTTCCGTCATCTGGTGGAGTTGATCTAGAAGGTTTGCGTCTTCTTTGTTTTCAACAGTTTATATGTATCGGGGTCCTTGATACGGGTCCAATGGTTGAACCACTCTGACCTCACCATCTTTGAATATCATCAATTCCTTCTTTAGTCGATTACTGCGTAATTTTCAAAGGCCCAATCTATTCCCAACAAGGCGGGATAAGGATCCTTGTCACCCATGATATCTATTACTTCAAAATATGTATAGGTCTTTACTCCCACAACATCAACCTTAACTTCTTCTAGCCTTCCTATTGGTACAATGAAATATTGTTTTTCCATTTCGAGCTGTATTGGTGAGTATGACAACTTCGGTTTTCCTAGTGCTTCCCATGTCTTTCTAGGTAGAATAATGACATTTGATCCAAGATCTAGCATTGTGTCTCTAATTTGGAATCCCGTAACTTGAGAATTTATGTGGAAATATTTTCCAGTCCTTCTCTTATTTCTTTTTACTCTTCTTGTATATTTTTCAGATGTGTTACCCAAGTCTCCAGGTCTTGTTCCTCCTTGCACGGCCATTTCTAGATTTTTCTTTAATTGTTCCAGCATCTGTCCATTGTTTACAATTTTAAGGAACAATCGGAACCACTATTCTATAGGTGTGCTTGTATGGACGATATTTCATCCTTCACTATATTTTTGCGGAAGTTCCATACTCTGATGACTTCCTATATGTGAGAATGTTTCTAGTGCTTCTTTAAATTACTGATTCTGTTGATCTGGGCTAAAAGCTTTCTTTGGGGATGCAGATTTGATTAGCTTTATCGGGTCCATTTCTCGTGAATCCTCTCTTATCTTCTTCCGTCATGTCACTATAGCTACACTTTTCAGAGGTTGATTCTCTGCTATCCTTGGTTCTGCATTAACCTGGTTAGCTCCTCTTTGTTTGGCTCTCTCTTCCCACCTCTTAATCAGCTCTGGGTAGTCTTCAGTAGCATGTGCATTGAATCTGCATTGAGAGCACCATGGTCTCCCGGGTAGCGAAAATTCTCTTGCTACATGACCTTCCTAATCACAATTATAAAACCTTACTTTTCCTATTCCTCCAGTTCTTCTACCTCTCATTCCTCCTCCTCCTCACCCTCTTGGAGTTTGATTTGCTCTATAGGACGGCCTATCTAATCGTTCTGCCAATGCATCAAGGGCTCTGCATTGCTATGTATTATGAGTTTTAGAGGCACAAAATTCATAGTAAATGTTGTTTGGAACATTTGAATATTTTTGCAGAATTAGACAGTTGTGGAGGATGACCAATACCTTTGCATATTTCGTAGCATTCTACTGCTGTTTTATTCTATTGATTACGGAACCCCAGAAAGTGGGGTTGCATTTGGTATAGCCCTTGAGTATTTATCTGCGCGACTCCACCAACTGGCGGGGTCCCCTGTGTTCCGGCCACCGAAGTTCTAATGTTTGCTCCCCGCAACCTCGGACATTCTGTGGCTATATGTCCATCCATCAAGAAATGTGTACACCACACATTGGGCCTTACGGGTCATACTAGCTAAATATCTTTCAGTTTCTTTGTCAAATTGGCTATTTGATGTTGCAGTCTTAGTATGGATGGATCTTGTACCACTTCCCCCCCTCTGAACTCCTGCAGGTATCAAGCCATTGCTTCTATTTTCATTGCTTGCTGGAGAACATCTTGAAGAGTATCAATCTTTTGTTGTGTCAATGGTTTCCTTGTCAATGGTAGGAGTGCTTTGATGAACCAGTTTCACTGGTGATTTGGATCGATTGGGTAACTTAGCTTTCCAATCTCATCTTTGAATCTTCTCATCAAATCCCAGGCTGTTTCTTCTTCCTGCTGTTTGATCTCCCATATCTTGGACAATCCTTTCTTATTCGTTTGAGGCAGCTTGAATTATTTGATGAATTCCCTCTGAACATCATCTATTGCTGGGTTCTGGTGTGCTTCTGACCATTTGTTGAACCAGCACAAAGCTCTTTCCCTTAATGTGGTTTGAAACTCAATTAACTTCACTACATCTGGTGTCTATCGAGCTCTCCAAATTGCTTCATAGAGATACTAGTGCTATTCTACATCGTCGTTACCTTTTCTAGATAATTCTGGGTATAGGGTGAACGATCCCGCCATCTTTCCTTGTGTTGGTGGTACTAAAACAAAACCTCTGCTTCTCGGCTCAGAGATTCCACTACCAGCACTGTTGCTAGTAGATATCTGTACTGTGGATGTAGTACTACTCAACTTGCTAAACTCCTGTAACTTAATCAAGAACATATCAGGTGGATAATAAAGTACCAGGGGAAGGTTAGGACTAGTGCTACTTGAAACTTAGGGAATATGATTACCTTGCGTTATGGTTTCCGACCTCTCTTGAAATAGTTGCTCCATAGCAACATGCAGCTCCACATAAAACTCCTCCTTTGGGTGCGTGTCTTCCTCACTAGACTCCTTTCCCTTCTCTCTTCGGGCTGGGCTCCTTATATAAACTTGCCTCACTTTCTTAATGGACCCTTCCATTCCTTGGGGTCCCACCTGGCCTTTTCTTTCCTCTTTCATCTACAACACATTTTCCTTGTTCGATCGATTCTTCTACTGCTTCTCAAATTCTCGTATTGCCATTTCTGGCCACTTCTCAGTAATCTGCGCCCTCCGATGTGCTCTCCACTCTCTCAACCTACTGGAGGTTCTGACATCCATATCCCTATTCCCCCTTTTTCCTTACTCGTAGTATCTTTCCCTCAACTCCTTCCCCTAGTACTGGAGGTTTAAGTATCCATATCAGGATTTTGGAATAACATTAGGCCCTCATCCACCATTAGAGCTTTAATCCACAATGAGATTTCTTTCAAAAATTTTCACTGCAACCTAGATTTAAATATGTCTTCGTCTTTTGTAAAATATTGTTATCACTCGGCTGCAAACTCTACAATGTACCCCTCCAACGTAGTTTGTACCCAAAAATCTACTGCTCAGGTTAGATCTATATCTAATAGATGTAGCGCTGCTAGATCTATGTGCGTCCATCTGTGACAAACTCGACACAATCCTTTAGGAAGTGACTTGATCTTGAGTCTCCGTAACCAGTTGTAAAGGGGAAATTTTCCCCATAAAATTTCATACAAGTCACTCGCAGAGTTAGAAAACAAGACCTGATCCTTGGCAGTCTTTTCCCTCTATTGCCGAAGCTCCGCTTGTTGTGATATGAACTGATCTACATGCTTGTACTACAAGCTACATAGTTCTTCCTCATAGATCCTTGATACCATGATATAGCTTCTAGATAAATTTTCAAGTCTCGGCAACAGAACCATTTGTTGGTGAAAGAGGAGGTCTCTGGGAAAGACCTAGGTTTGGCTTGAGGCCAACAAGGTTTCTGCTGTAGTCTAGGACAACGCCAAAATTTTCACTTTGATCGAGGAAGCAAGGATTCTCACCCAAGGTGTGTCGCAACCTTACTGAGATTATAGGCTAGATCATTGACGTCGAGGAAAGAGTACTAACAGAAATCATATCTTGTGTGCATACAAAAGACATTTATATATCTCAACTCTAAGGGGAAAGTTATCATTCATCACTACATGTTTAGAGTATCGAATTAAAAATTTAAAATAGGCATGCATTCACCATAATCAATCAAGCATCAACCAATCCATAATATACATCACAAAAATAGTCCGATTCCATTAACTTGGCTCAAAACAACATAAACATACTCCACAGAGTCTATTACAGTTTAGTTCAGTACATATGGCTCTGCAGAGCTCTCCCTAGACTCTACTCTCCTATTAGCCTCTCTCTATGAATAACTAACTATCCTCAGAGTCACTTCTTTCCTGCTTATCTATTCCTACCCACTGCCACTATCAGTCTTTGACCCTTTTATGCTCAATTGTTCCCTTGTGCTCCACTGCCTTCTATTTCTTCTTCATCACTGGGAGTTATACTTCTTGTTCCTTGTCTTCCGTCTCTTCCATTTGTGCCGTCATCTATTTATGCCCCGCTACCTATCTTCAGGTTTTCCGCAATCGTGATAGCTCCCTGCCCACCTTTATTGCGCTCTTCCACCTGTCTTCTAGCTCTCCGCAACTCCAAAACTGTCTTGTCCAAAACAAAGGCCCCAAATATATATATATATATAAAGCTTATAAAATATATTCCCACATGAAGTAGAGTGGCCTTCGTGTCCTCTACCTTGATTTTGAATTTTTTAGATCCCTAAGAGAAACTTCCCTTAAGGAATCATACTAGCTCAAGGGTGGCTAACTATAAGAAATTTGTAGTGTACCTGTGTCTATGTGTAATATTCCTAAATTAGCATGCAGCTAATTGGAATATTAATTTTGCTCTTAATATATGGTTAGATGAATAAATGGGTAAGGAGGCCTAGAAATATTTTTAGCAGTAATAAAATCCCTCTTAATGTGAAAAGGGATTATATTCATAGTTGGATAGAACACCCTCATGTGTGAACAAGGGCTAATGCATGAAGACAAGGTCAAGTTTGACCAAGTCAACAAAGATGGAATGGAGGGAGTGACCCATCAATTGATACAACCAGTATGAATGAGGATTAGCCTAGATGGATAAATAAAAGCTGGATTGAAGACCCTTAGGTGTGAAAAGGGGTTGGAGCAGGTTGAAGAGGTTAACTTTGACCAAATCAAACAACACTGTTATGAAGGAGTGGCTTTAATGATGGGACAACACAGTTTTGGAGGGAGATTGATTGTGTGATGGTGGAAATCCTACTGAGTGGGATCCAAGGTGAGAAGGCTCACATTGTTTATAGGAAGAGGATGGTAGCCATATGGGGTTAGCTTATGAATATTATTTTGATATGTCTGTTTAGACTTTGCTTTCTTCAGCTGTTTAGCTAAGATTGCTGGTGCTGTTTAGCACTAGGTGTTCCTGTTTAGGAATTCCATCTCTTTCATCGAGAGGAATCTTGGGAGAGTATTGATCTATCATTCTACATATCCAGCATTCTGGACAAGCATCAGTCTTCAGCTACAACATAGTTTCTGGAGAATATTGTGTTGTGTTGCAGGGTGTTGCAGTAGAGGGTTGAGAAACCCACTTTCTGAGCCAGTTTCTCATAGGAGGAAGTATTCCTTCTCTTGAGAGATCAACAAGGAGGGATTCTAAGCACATTTCAAATATTTGGCACCAGGCCAACCTATTTCCATCATTTACAATGCAGTATAATTATGGAATTGCGTTATTTTGGAGGGTATCTTCAGTGAGGGATCTTGTGACTCTATTAGAGTGTTTTCCTGTGATTGAAGGGTTTATCCTTTCATTGGAGGAGACCTTTGAGTAGATCTGAATCACATATATATTATCTCATCCTTCTATCTTCAGGAGCTTCAGTTTTTAGTGACTCTTCAGTCCTAGGGCTGTAGATCACCATTTGTATTTGGTGTATTTCCAGGAACCCTTCCCGGGTTCTCTTGGCTTTTTATTAAGGAGACTAGATCTCAGTTTTTGAGCATTATTGATTAATATATGAGTAGATCTATTTGTATCTATAATTTATGAGTATAAAACTTCATTAGACTACACTGTCACTTGTTTTAGTATTTCTAGGTTGTAGTAGTTGTGGGGTTTGCATTGTATTGAGCTATTCTGGGTGTGGGAGACTTGTTTAACCCATCTATCATGATTTGTTTATGATCTCCTCTTCGATTTGGTTCCTATAATGAATAAAAAAATGGATCCATGGGCTGTTATGATATATTATAGCATAGATTTCTGAAAAATGCATTTTCTGTGCTTATATTGCTGATTTCCCCATTTGGGAATATTACAGTGGTATCAGAGCATAATCTTGGATCAGCATGTGAGTTTTCAGCCAATATGCTATAAGAAGAAGAAGAGAAGGAGAAGAGATCTAAAATGATGGGAGGAATGAGATTTGTCTCATCACTTTTTAGATCTATGAAGAACCTCTCCAAGGAGGTTAAGAAAATGAAAGAGGAAAGATGCAATGAGACCTCTAGAGGGTTTCAAGAAGAGGAAGGTCCATGTACTTCCTATTATCAGAAGAAAGAACAAGTGTTGCAGATAGCTCCAAAGAATTACACTATGCCCTTTCCTTTTGAGGAAGAAGACAAGAAGCATGGAGACGAGGGCACTTAGAACATGAGATCCTAAGTGGATATCTGACCGAATATAAGTCCCAACCTAAAGCTTTCATGGAGAATCTAGCTCTTCCACAGTTCATTCAGCTTGAAGAATAAAGGAGACCTTGCAGAATTAGGAGAATAAAGGCAATAGATTTATATTGTCTACTTTTGATGGATCATCCACATTTTCAACAAGGGCTTGGGTAAGGAAGCTAGATGCATTATTCCTACTACATCCAGTGGTAGAAAGAGAGGCTGTTGAGATTGCAGCGCTGCACCTTGAGGGTGAAGCAAAAATTTGGTGGTTCATCCATTTGAGTCATGCAAGAGTGACTGCAATTGCAGATTTTACTCAAAGGTTGATCAAGAAATTTGATAAGAAGAAATTAGAGGAGGAGAAGCCTTCACCACCACTTGAGGAGACTTGTACCAACGTTGATACAACTATGGAAGAGTAGTCCTCATCATTGGCAGTTGGGGAAGCCAACACATTGGAGGAAGGAACCCTTGTAGCCATACAAGATGATCCCAAGCTTCACCAAGGTATGCATAAGTTTCCACTTTATGTTATTTTAGTACATCTTATGGAAAGTTGTGGAAATATGCCTTTGCATGACCAAGGGTCAAAACATACTGCCCATTTGGAGTAACAGACTTTCACTGCATTGTGAAACCTTGAGTTGTTCAAGGAAGGGATAAATAATCCTCCCGAATATTCATTATTGAGATGCACACAACTCCTGGGGTTGGGGTGTGGACTTTTGGAGGGTAGGATGAGCTTTGTCCTAAACAATCCAATGCATAACAATATTTTTAGCATTGAGCTTGATCATGAGACAACAAATACACCATTGTGTAGATTAGCAACGCTGTCATTGAGTAGCAGTGATGAGTTGGGGGCCCAACTATTAATAAAGAATCTTGATGACCATCACACTTGTGTGACATTGGAAGAGAAAATGATTGATGAGAGTCCTCTTATCATTCAACATTGTGATGGGTCTTTCTTGATGAGCATTGCAAAAATCTATGAGGAGACTTTTCTTTCAGAATACTTGGATCCCTATGTATTCAATATGGTCATTGGTGTGGGGTCTTCACTGGGAGAACTCCAAGAAGTTTCATTTCAACATCCCATGAAATGAAAATGTAAAAATCTGATTTGGGAGGATGTTATTCTCCATTGGAGGAGTACCAAGATGGAGCATGGTAGGAGACACCCACATATGGATGAGAGTGTGTGGATGGTGAGCAAGAGGTTGGTGAGTCACCTACATATGTATGAAACAGAGCAGAAGGAGGCATGGTTGTGTTCGCTACTCTTGAAAGAGTTTGACCATCATGTGATATATCCTTTTTCAAAGGGTATGTTTGTGGAGGAAAATTGGCAGGACATTTGCATCATATGGCAGCAAGGAGTTTGGGTGCATTGTGTTGATATGACATTATTCATATCAATCATTATGTTTTAATCTCATGATTTGTATGATGGAGGTGTGAGGGGGCATCAAGAGCTATTTTTGCTTTGGTTACTCTTGGGAGAGTATGGGCAGACTTGCTCCCACACTTGGCATGAAATTTCAAGAGAAAAGGATGGCACACTCAAAGTGCAAAGAGGCTATTCTTCAGCATTGGAGGATCATGAGGTACTTCCACATGGTAAGTAGATTCCTACACATAGCAGCATGATGGTGGATGACTTTGGCATCTGACATGTCAAAGAATGGAGTCTTGGAGAGGCAAGAGCCTTATCAATAAGGCCAACATCACTGTCACTTAGAAGTATGTATCTATTGATGGAGTGTTCCAAGGGGAGTATGTATTCCTTCATTTTTCAGATCCTTATGCGGAGATTCTCATGGGAGAACTCATCCATGGACCTCACTTTCAACCTACTCACTATGCATGGTGATAAATGTATTTTTGTACTTATTGATCATTTCATTGAGTATTTGCATTATCTCACCATCTATGTACAATGCATTGCTCCACATAAGGGCATGATTATTTTTGGGTTTCATGGTCATTCTAGAACCAACATTTATGATGGAGATAACCCTTCTCTACATGAAGTTGGGAAAGTGTGTTTTTTTTCTTATTATTCTCAGCTGATATATAATGCTATTTACCACCTCATAGTAGATGAGAAAACATGCACAACTAGTAAATTGTTGGAGGACCACTTGCCACATGATGCTCTAAAACAACAATTAGTAAAACTGCACTGTATCCACTGGGGAAACCATTGGTATCATCCAAACTTGCACATAGCCTTCAACATTTTTCTGATTTGGATACCATATGGTGATGATGTACCATTCACTTTGTATTGGATGGATTGGGCCATCATGATTCATGATTTTATGGAGAGGATGTTTGAAGATCCAACCTACTTCTTGCCTCTTGAGGGCAACATTGTTGCAACCCAAAGTCAGCAGCTACTCTACACTTATCATAAGTGGAGAGAGAGACAAAATGGGGTAGGCTATTTTGTCTACCATGTTCATTTATGCAGCCCACCTACATTGCAGGAGCCATAGGTGGAGGGGATTTCTCAAGAGTTACCATTTTGGAGGGTGGCTCATTTTGTATGGATGATAGCTTGGGGATGGGAGATTCACATGGGGATGTTAGTTCCAAACATATACCAGATCTCATGCCTCAATAAGGCCTCTAGACAACACATTGTTTCCTCCATGGTTGTTTTAATTTTACATGATAATAGCTATTTGGGATGGCCACCAAAAGCTAACTTACATACTTGGGAAGGGAAAATTGGAGATGTATTGATGAGACAACATCTTGTTCCTTGGGGGAGCTTATCATATGAGGATGTTACAAGAGGAGGAGAGGAGGCTCTTCAGTTCTATCCTTGTAATTTCCTGAGGACAAGAAACATTTGGGAGGGGAGGACTATAATATTCCTAAATTAGCATGTGGCTAATTGGAATATTAATTTTTCTCTTAATCTATGGTTAGATGAATAAATGGGTAAGGAGGCCCATAAATATTTTTAGCAGTAATAAAATCCCTCTTAATGTGAAAAGGGATCATATTCATAGCTGGATAGAACATCCTCATGTGTGAATAAGGGCTAATGCATGAAGACAAGGTCAAGTTTGACCAAGTCAACATAGATGGAATGGACGGAGTGACCCATCAATTGAGACAGCTAGTATGAATGAGGATTAGCCTAGATGGATAAATAAAAGCTGGATTGAAGACCCTTAGGTGTGAAAAAGGGCTGGAGTAGGTTGAAGAGGTCAAATTTGACCAAATAAAACAATGTTGTTATGGAGGAGTGGCTTTAATGATGGGACAATGCAGTTTTGGAGGGAGATTGATTGTGTGATGGTGGAAACTAATGAGTGGGACCCATGGTGAGAAGGCTCACACTGTTTATAAGGAAGAGGATGGAAACCATATGGGGTTAGCTTATGAATATTATTTTGATATGTCTATTTAGACTTTGCTTTCTTCAGTTGTTTAGCTAAGATTGCTGGTGTTGTTTAGCACTAGGTGTTCCTATTTAGGAATTCCATCTCTTTCCTTAAGAGGCCTCTTGGGAGAGTCCTGATCTATCATTCCACATATCTAGCATTCTGGCCAAGAATCAGTCTTCAGCTATAGCATAGTTTCTGTAGAATATTGTGTTGTGTTGCAGGGTGTTGCAGTGGAGGGTTGAGAAACCCACTTTCTGAACTAGTTTCTCATAGGAGGAAGGATTCCTTCTCTTGGGAGATCAACAAGGAGGGATTATAAGAAAATTTCAGATATTTGGCACCATGCAAACCTATTTCCATCATTTACAATGTAGTATCATTCTAGAATTGCGTTATTTTGGAGGGCATATTCAGTGAGGGATCTTGTGACTCTATTAGAGTGTTTTCCTGTGATTGAAGGGTTTAGCCTTTCATTGGAGGAGACCCTTGAGTAGATCTACATAAGATATATATTATATCAGCCTTCTATATTTAAGAGCTTCAGTTTTTATTGAATCTTCAGTCCTAGGGCTGTAGATCACCATTTGTATTGGGTGTATTTCCAGAAACCCTTCCCGGGTTCTCTTGGATTTGTATTAAGGAGACTAGATCTCAGTTTTTGAGCATTATTGATTAATATATGAGAAAATCTATTTGTCTCTATAATTTATGAGTATAAATCCTCATTAGACTACGCTGTCACTTGTTGCAATATTTCTGTGTTGCAGTAGTTGTGGGGTTTGCATTGTTTTGTGCTATTCTAGGTGTGGGAGACTTGTTTAACCCATCTATCATGATTTGTTTTTGATCTCCTCTTGGATTTGGTTCCTTAATGAATAAACCAATGGATCCATGGGATGTTAGGATATATTATAGCATACATTTCCGAAAAATGCATTTTCTGTGCTTATATTTCTGATTTCCCCATTTGGGAGTATTACACTATGATTGGGTGGAGAGTGGCTCTCCTTTATTTAGTTTCCAGTAAACTTAAGAGAACCAAATAAATGTATCTACCTTTCTATTAATGAAATGAAATTATTGTTTAGTGTTTCATGATCTTGCTATGTTGGATTATTGTTCATGTTTGTAATAATGAGTTGAAAGTTGTTATGATATTTATTTGAGTATATCTCTGATGAAGGGGTGGAAATGTGTTTGATTATGATTGGTTGTTAGCTATTATTTCCTTACGTGTGACCTTTGTATATTGAAGCAATTCCTTGAATCAAAACTTTCATGTGTATCCCCTAATCGGGGTGCAAGCAATCAAAATGGCCTCATTGGGATTAGTGCTGTTGTCGCTCCTAGAGACAGCCTAGAGTTGTGATAGACCAGTGCCTAGGACATCTTATATTAGCAAGGAGCATATGGTGTAATAGAGGAAGTTATCAATAAAAAGCTCTCATGCTATTTCCTGAAAAATAAGAAATATTAATCTGAATGGGACCAAGACCTTCAGAAACTGGCACAGAGGAAGGAATACTGCAGAGGCAACATGCAAAAATCCAACATAAAAGCAACATAAAATTCAGAGACAACTTACTGTAAAGAGGGCCAATTCAGAAATACCTCACAGAAATAAATGATCAGAAGGTGTATGTAGTGAATGAAATATTGAGAAGATATTAGTTATCATTGAGCTGATATCCAAATACACAATATCATCATGTAATGGGCTTACCAATCTAAGAATCCATACATGACAATAGCGTTTTAAAAACACCCTCCCAAAGAAACTAATATAGCAGAAATACGGTTTAGATGAATGGTGGAACATAATATCATGCCTGAGCCATATTTAAAGTGCTTGACTAATCCGAGCATGGGTATCAACTAGGATAAATCCATACCAAAAATTAGTGATCCACACGCATTCCAGAAACATGATACATGAAAGATGGATGAAATGAAATGATCTATTAAAATAACACATATAAGAGAAAGTTACAAACTGTGAAATACCAAAGACCATAATCCTCTTTAACAGATGGAACTCCTCCTCACTGAGACCCTATGAGCTCTGAGCCTTCATACAAGAGTTCAACAAAATTTATACAAAAATCCTTTCACTGCATCATTTTCTGATAAAATCTGGAACCCAAATCATCTGTTCTTCGGGAGCTTTATAGGAGAAAAAGAAAGCTCGAAAAGGGAGTAGGTGATGAACATTTAATTTTCTTCATAAAGACAGGATGGCTGAAACATGCATGCCCATATTGCTGGATGACCCTGTAGCGCTATTTGTACTCTGTGATCATCTTCAGGAACATGGTAGAGAAATAAAAACCTTATGGGCAGTCTGTCCTTTCCTGGAGAGAAAATTCTGCTGAAATGAAACCTTGAGGGTATTGTTTCCTTTGCATTGTACCCTCTGCCTTCTAAACCCTGAATTAAGGTTTAAGATCTTCAATGCTGGACGTTGAATTTCTCGATCATTCACTGATATTTCTCTGCTGCTCCATTAATGTCTCCATCTGCACAATCTATTCTTTGAATGACTCTGGAGGGTTTGACAGATTTTAACCCTACTTCTTTTTTTAATGGCAGTCATGTCGTAATAGCTTCCTAGACCCTTTATCCATAATTATAGCCTCTGAAAAATGGTCCTTTCCGGTGTTCTCTGCTACTGTAATCAAGACTGTGAATCATTACAGTTTACCGCTGCTCGTACCCTGAAAAATACACAAAATAATCAAGAAAAAAGATGCACGGGAAGGTGGATGCAACAGGGATAATGAGGATGACAGCGCAACATGGTGATGGCGGAAAAATGCAGTGGAATGGCAGATAAATGCTCTGGTGCAGGTTGGCGGAAAGAAAAAATGTGAATGCAAAACCTTTGAATTTTGACCCTTTGGATATATAAAGAGTGACGGGCGAAATACGACAAGCTACATGGAAAGGGTGACGTGGCGGAGGACATGTGTCGATGACGGGTGGACAAGCAATATGGACTGTCTGATCTCAGGAGGAGATCGACGGCTAAAAACGTATTAGAGGGCGATGAAATGGTGGGCCAGGGGCACTGTTGACTTGGATTAACACCCGTGTAGCTTCGTGGAGCGACTACCGTCGGATGGATCACCCCAGATCGGATGGCTCACAGCGATATCGCGCCATGTCTGCTGCTGAATTATAACGCGTGATGAGCAGGCGGTTTTGAAATAGTGCGCGAGACACATGTCGTGCGATGTATGGAATCGCTCCGAAAAATAAAATACCGCCTGCCGCCCAAAAGCGGTGCGATGGAAACCGGGTGGGTTTGGCACAATGCATGGCGCAGGGACCACCAAGGTGGGGATGCTGTGGACCGTTGATTTTGCAGGTTGATCGGACGGTGGACGAGAGATTTGGGCGATGAACGGAGTGGGCCACGGGCATGATGAAGACTTGCGAATTTCGTCAGATCTGTACATATCGACGGTTATAAACGTGCCCGATATATATATGTGATAAGCGCCCTCTGGGCTAGCGATTGGTTCTAACACCTCGGTCACGTGAAAAAAGATAGAGGGGCCAGGGCCAAAGGAGCTAGGCCTGATATATTTTCAAATGCGGGTTTTTGGCCCTTTATAATGTTATTTGGAGGCAAGAAATGGCAACGATAGGCAGAAAAATATTTTTTAGGAAAAAAAGAGGGGCTTTGAAGGGTTTAAGTGAGATTGTTTATTAAAATTTAGATTGAATGCTGACATGATCAACATTGGCTCCGCTTGGGGATGACACGTTCATCCCTGAGCGTGTCAAGAACATCGTAGACCACCTGATAATCTTCTGTGCAAACTATGCTCCTCAACACTTCTACTTTTTCTTTTTCATAATTCATCACGACACCCACATTATTCAAACAAGGGAGAAAACAAGAAACTAATATACAGTATATTACATTAGGTTATCTCTGCCTGAATTAGAACTGGAAGTAGGGTTTCAGAAACTGACCATTTACAGGGGCGTCAAGCAAGTCACCCTGTAAATTTTCCAACTTGAAAGTGTTATTACCTCCCTGTTCCACAATTTTGAAAGGATCAAACCAGAGTGGATCAAATTTACCATGTTTTCCTTTTTCAGCCCTCCGGATATCCCATCGGAGCACTAGATCACCAATCTACAAATTCCTGTCCCTGACATGCTGATCAAAAAGGTATTTCATCTTCTCCTGATACTCTGTCAGCCTTTGATTTACCCGGTTGCGGGTTTCTTCCAATTCCACTAGCTGATTTATTCTCCTGGTCATATCATCAGGCTCTTCTTGACTTTCCTGCATGAATCAGGCTACTGGTAGGGCTAATTGAATAGAGAATACTGCTGCCCTCCCATATACTAATTCGTATGGGGATTTTCTAGTTGCTCTCTTGCTGGTAATTCTATTGGCCCACAGAGAAAATTCAACTGGGAATCCAAATTTTTTTGATTTTCATTTATAGCCTTCTTCAGTGCCCTTATTAGGGTTTTATTGGAAGACTCTGCCAAGCCATTTCCCTATGGATAATAGGTTGTAGAGTGACTTAGTGTGATTTTATACTGCTGACAGAAACTCATAAAATTTGCAGACTTGAAGGCCTGGGCATTATCAGTTACTATTCTGGCAGGGTAGCCAAACCTGGATATGATGTTTTCTTCCATGAATTTTATTATCACAGTATCTGTGGCGTTTCTAGTAGGTATGGCTTCCACCCATTTTATGAAATGATCAGTGGCAGTTAATATCCACTTATGCTTACCACTCGATGGAGGGTGTATTTCACCTATAAAATCAATTCCCCATTGTCGGAATGGTTCATCCACGTGCACGGGAATCATGGGCAGAGGTGCCAATTTTTGTCTTTCAGCAAATTTCTGACACTTCTCACAAGCTCTAACTCAGGCAAAAACATCTCCAAAAAGCTTGTGCCAATAAAAACCAGCCTTCAGGATTTTGTGAGTAGTGGCCCTCCAGCTGTAATGACCCCCACAGATTCCTTCATGAAATTCAGCTATAATACTCTCTACCTCATCCTCTGTGAGGCAAAGGAGTAGGATAACTGAGGGATCTTGCCAATATAGCCAGCCATTGGCGACTATGTACTTCTATGATTTCAATCTTAGCATTCTGTATTTAGCTTTATCACAGCTTGGAGGGCAGCTGAGTGTGAGGAGATATTCTACTATCTCTTTGTACCACTAACTGGTGAGGTACTTTATATGTGCTTCCGGAGTAGCTACCCCAATTCCCTGTCGCTCTTCTTTCTCTTCAGATTCCTCACCTGCTATTGTAGACAAATTTATACCCAGAGCCTGGTAGTTTGATTCAGATAACATTTTGGCCAACCCCTGTCCTTTGATCAACTTAGTAGGGCGGATGTATAATTCATACTCCTGTATTTTGGAAATCCACTTCCCCCTTTTTCCTTAACTATCCCCTTCGATAAGAATATCTTTTACAGCAGCTGTAGGCACAAATGCAGTGATATGGGACTACAAGATATACATGCGGAATGATTTGAGGGATTTCACTAGGGTGTATGCTTGCTTTTCTAATATGTTATATTTTAATTCTACATCATGGAGCACCTGATTGAAGAAGGCGATGGGCTGCTCGTACCCTTCCTCATTTTTTTGCAATAAAACTCCTGCTATTGTATGAGGTGATGCAAAAGAAAAGACCAAGAAAGGTTTAGCATAATCTGGTCCAGCTAGCACAGGGGCTTCTGCAAAAGCATTTTTTATTCTGGTAAATGCCTCTCATGATTCCTGGGACCATTTAACTTCATTATCTTTCTTTAGCATGTCAGTTATATGTCTAACTATTTCAACATAGTTAGGAATAAACCTTCTCAGGAAATTAATGCGCCCTAGGAACACCTGTACCTCCTTCCTATTTCTGGGAAGAGAAATGCCATTTATAACCTCTACCCTCTTAGGGTCTATCTTCACCCCATCTTTAGTTACAATGTGTCCCAAAAGTTTACCCTCTTCTAATGCAAATAAAGACTTCCGAGGGTCTAGAGAGAGACCATACCTTCTGCATTTCTCAAAGGTTCTACGCAGATGCTCAATGTGCTCAGTGTCATTTTTTGAAAATACAGTGATATCATCGAGGTAGACTACCAAAAATTTATCTTGCTCTCCAACAAAAGTAATGTCCATAGCCCTCTAAAAAGTGGCCCCTGCATTAATCAATCCAAAAGGAATTCTGGCATACATAAATGTACCCCATGGTGTGGTGAAAGCAGTATTCCTTTGATCTTCTGGAAGTATAGCCACCTAATTGTAACCAGAGAATCCATCCATCATTGACATCCTAGAAGCTCCAACCACCTTCTGCAGGATGTGATCCATCTTAGGCAGTGGATAATTATCCTTTAAGGATGCTCTGTTTAGATTTCTGAAATCCACACACGGCCTTATTTCTCCATTCTTCTTTCGGACAGGGACCAGGTTTGCCACCCATGCATAGTACCTCAATGGCACAATTATTTTGGCCTTTAACAACTTCTTAATTTCTTTCTCAATGGAAGGAAGCAACAGGGGATTTATTTGTCTGAGCTTCTGCTTATGGGGTTTTGCATCTCTCTTTAGTGGAATTTTGTGTTGCATTATATTGATATCAAAATTTTTCAAGTCCTGATAGGACCATGCAAACACATCTTTGTAAGACTAAAATAATTTCTGATATAGCCTTTTATATTCTCCTGGGATCTTCTTAGACAATTTCACAATTTTGGGGTCAGCATCAGTACCCAGATTCAGGCCTTCTACCTGATCTACCTCTATCATTTTGCTCGGCTGTAGTGGGACATCATTCTTGTCAAATAATCTTTCTAGAGGCACCAGTCCTCTAGGTATGATGTTTCCCTTCAATTGTAGCACTTTATTACCTACCATTTTCTCCTCCCAATTTCTTTCTGAAGTATCTTCAGTCTCTTCTTCTTCATCAGCATCAATCTCCATATTGGAGAATTCCCCTACTATTTCCAAGAATTTCTTCCTCTGTTCTTCATCCTCAAATAATTGCCAGTGTTTGATGTTATCTGGGATTGATGGTCGATAACGTACCTCAATTTCATACCTTAAGAGGGGGTTATGAGGTGGACGAAATGTACTAGCAGCCACAGCAAGGGAATCAGCCATCCTATTCTGTTCTCGGGGCATGAACTGGATATTAAATGCCAAGAAAAAATTCTCTACCATATCCCAAACTTCATTCCTATAAGCCCTGAGCCAAGGATGTTTGGTTTGACACTGGTTCCTGACTTGTATAACCACCAGTTCTAAATCTCCCAGAACTTTTAAACTTTGTATATTCATGTTCCTGGCTGCCTGCAATCCTAACAGAATTGCTTCATATTCAGCCACATTATTAGTAGCTTCATATTCCAGTTTGAAAGGCAATGGGACCCATTTTCCTGCAGGAGAAATCAATAGTATTCCAGCTCCATTACCTTCTCTTGAATTTGCTCCATCAAAATTAAGTGTCCAGATTCCCGCTTCATGGCTCTCTGAGGGCTGCTCAGTCTTGATCTGGCAGAAGGATGGTTCATGAGAATAATATTGATCTTCTTCCAGCATCAAGCATGAGAAATATCCTTCTTTACTGTAGACTGGTGAATTAACAGAGTTGTCAGCCTTAGTCACCATCTTGACAAATCTAGTCTCCCTGTACAAACTCCTCTCTTGGCCACCAAAAAATGGGATGGTGGCATATGTTAAATCCAACTTAATTGACCCACCAATTTTTGTTCCCCAGGACCTTGATAGTAACATGCCAAAGCGAGATGGGATGTCAGCCACCACAATGTCCATCACCACACTTTTTGCTGGGATTTGGGCTAAATTGACCACCGAATCCTTGATCATCCCCAAGCATTTAACTCTTTTGGAATCAAATGAATAGAGGTCCTTGTATGGATGGGTGATTTTTAATCCTAGTTTTTCCATGATTGATAGAGGTATAAGATTATGGGAAGCTCCAGAATCTAACATACAGTTATTCAATAGCAGGTCATGAATCACTAGAGACACATAGAAGGGAGGAGTAGAAGCATCTAACTCCTCAACATGTGGGCCAAAAACAACCGTGGGTCTTTCCTCTTGAAGGTTGAGACTATCTGGGGTGATAGGTGCTTCTGGAGGGAGCATGAAAGAGGTGACTTGGGATTGATATGCAGGTTGCTTCAATAGTTCAGTCAAGGGAACTGAGATTTTTACTTTCTCAAGTTCCTTTTGCAGACTGAAAACGGGAGAAGATTTTTCTATTACAACCTCCTTTGACTCTTTATTTTCAGCTGAGGGTTTGACTTCTTTTGACACAGACTTGGTATCAAGAGGAATGACTACTTTTGAAGAGGAAGGAATTTGATCATTAGACTGCAAAGGTGTTTTTAGAGGGCCCTTACCTTTGTCTGTGACCTTCTACATTGTAGACTCCTTCTGAGCAAGTGCTTCCTTCTGGGGTAGATCTTCTTCTTGATCTTGAGTACGAGTCCTATTCCTAGAAGATCTAAGATCATATCTTCTATTGAACTGTGCTTGCATGAAATCAACAAATTGTTTACAATAATGATCAATTTTTGCTTCTTCTGTGTCTTTGGTCTTTTCTTCTTCTTGCAATGAGCACTTAGCTCCATCATTTCCTTGCAAAGGGCATTATTCTCCATCACTATTTGAAAAGGAAAGTTTTGCATCCTCCAGCCCATAGGTATTTTCTTCAGTAGAATCATCTACTGGACCTTCCAGGTACAATGGGTGTGGTACCTGATCCTGTTTCTCCTTTGCTTCCCTTGGAAATATTTGTAGGGGTGGTTTCCTATACTGAGGATTGTAACCTCTGTTTGGAGCATTGTGGAAATTCTTGAAGGCTGAATTCTTTGCCTCCAATTCAAGCTTGACCATTTTCTTAATAAATTTTCTCATTTCTTCCATTCTGTCATTAGGTGAGTCTCCGTCTTGGTTAGAGGTAGATACCTCCTCTTTGCCCCTTATTATAGTATCTTGTTCATATTTTCCTTTTGATTTACCAGTGGAGGCAAAGTTTGCTTCCAACTCTAGTGCATCTGTTTGAGCATCATCCAAAGTAGCAGGCTTTCTTTCTCTGAGAGAGAAACCAAATTCTGAATCAAAAGCTGCTACAAAAAAAACTCTAGCAGCAGTTTGATGAGGTTTCATATCAATAGGAAGACTCAAATACAATTTATTAAATCTCTTGATAAATTCTGAAACCCCTTCATTATGTCTTTTCTTGAGTGTATTAAACTCAGTATTACATTGTCCATGATCTTTCTTCTCTCCCCATTTCTTGAGAAAAGTATCTTCCATTATTTCCCAAGTGGTAACAGAACGGTCTCCCAATGTCTTAAACCATTTTCGAGCTTCACCATCAAGATATTGGACAAACAAACTTAAGAACACATCTAAATGTTCCACATTAAAATTCTATACAAAAGAACATAAGCCCTCAAGATGTTTTTGAGCATCAATCTCATTTTCCCCATTGAATCAGGGTAAAATCTTTAGATAATCTTGTGGCATATCATTCAACACTTGGGGTAATGCCAGAGGGGCATATTTATTTAGCAAGAAATCTGGAACATTGGCCATTGGAGGGGGTGGAGGTAGTGCAATATTTTGATGAGTAAGAGGAGGAGGAGGAGGTGGAAGTGGGGTATGAATAACAATAGGAATGTAATGAACAAAAACTTGAGGTGTTGTGGGGAATAATGGTCTGTTAACAGCAGATACTTCAGTGACTTATTTAACCTCTTCAACCTCAGGAGTAGGGTGAAAATTATCTTTATTTCTGACACCTCCTCGGGGTTGACTATCTGAATAGTAATAATCGGTATCTCCCACAGTGGAGTCGGGATCTGGCACTTGAGCTTCTTGAGAAGAAGAGGATGGAAAGTCTTCTATAGACAATTCAGGGATTTCAGAGTGGACTGATTTTCTTTCTCTCCAATTTCTTCTATGTACGATCCTTTCAGGGTCAGACACTGAAGGTGTCTTTGGCTGAGACGTATCTGACCTCAGGTGTGGCTTACGAGGAGCCATGAATGCAAATGAATTTATCTAATAACAAATGTGGAGTCGCCAAGGTGAGGGATCTACAACTCTCAACTCTCCATACTCACCTACTTGAAGAGTGAATTAGGTATTGTCGAGGCCTAGGGATTTAAATTTTCTCAACTTCATTCCCCGGCAACGGTGCCAAAAATATGTTGTCGCTCCTAGAGACAACCTAGAGTTGTGATAGACTAGTGCCTAGGACATCTTATATTAGCAAGGAGCATATGGTGTAACAAAGGAAGTTATCAATAAAAATCTCTCATGCGCCTATTTCCTGAAAAAAAAGGAATATTAATCTGAATGGGACTAAGACCTTCAAAAACTGACACAGAGGAAGGAATACTGCAAAGGCAACATGCAAAACTCCAACATAAAAGCAACAAACAATTCAGAGACAACTTACTGTAAAGAGGGCCAATTCAGAAATACCTCACAGAAATAAATTATCAGAAGGTGTATGTAGTGAATGAAATATTGAGAAGATATTAGTTATCAGTGAGCTGATATCCAGATACAAAATATCACCATGTAATGGGCTTACCAATCTAAGAATCCATACATGAAAATAGCGTTTTAAAAACACCCTCCCAAAGAAATTAATATAGTAGAAATACGATTTAGATGAATGGTGGAACAAAATATCATGCCTGAGCCATATTTAAAGCGCTTGACTAATCCGAGCATGGGTATCAACTAGGATAAATCCATACCAAAAATCAGTGAGCCACTCGCATTCCAGAAACATGATACAGGCCGAAATATGGATGAAATGAAATGATCTATTAAAATAACACATATAAGAGAAAGTTACAAACTGTGAAATACCAAAGACCAGAATCCTCTTTAACAGATGGAACTCCTCCTCACTGAGACCCTATGAGCTCTGAGCCTTCATACAAGAGTTCAACAAAATGTATCCAAAAATCCTTTCACTGCATCATTTTCTGATAAAATATGGAACCCAAATCATCTGTTCTTCGGGAGCTTTATAGGAGAAAAAGAAAGCTCGAAAAGGGAGTAGGTGATGAACATTTAATTTTCTTCATAAAGACAGGATGGCTGAAACATGCACGCCCATATTGCTGGATGACCCTATAGCGCTATTTGTACTCTGTGATCATCTTTCTGAAATAACTGCACTGGGTAGAAGTCTCTTCAGGAACATGGTAGAGAAATAAAAACCTTATGGGCAGTCTATCCTTTCCTGGAGAGAAAATTCTGCTGAAATGAAACCTTGAGTGTATTGTTTCCTGTGCATTGTACCCTCTTCCTTCTAAACCCTGAATTAAGGTTTAAGATCTTCAATGCTGGATGTTGAATTCCTCGATCATTCACTGATATTTCTTTGCTGCTCCATTAATGTCTCCATCTACGCAATCTATGCTTTGAATGACTCTAGAGGGTTTGACAGATTTTAACCCTGCTTCTTTTTTTAATGGCGGTCATGTCGTAACAGCTTCCCAAACCCTTTCTCCATAATTATAGCCTCTGAAAAATGGTCCTTTTTGGTGTTCTCCGCTAATGTAATCAAGACTGTGAATCATGGCAGTTTACCGCCACTTGTACCCTGCAAAATACACAAAATCGTCAAGAAAACAAATGCACGAGAAGGTGGATGCAACATGGATAATGAGGATGACAGTGCAACATGGTGATGGTGGAAAAATGCAGCGGAATGGTGGATAAATGCTCTGGTGCAGATTGGTGGAAAGCGGAAATGTGAATGAAAAACCTTTGAATTTTGACCCTTTGGATATATAAAGAGTGACGGGCGAAATACGACAAGCTACGTGGAAAGGGTGACATGGCGGAGGACACGTGTCGATGATGGGTGGACAAGCAATATGGACCTTTCGATCTCAGGAGGAGATCGACGGCTGAAAATGTATCAGAGGGCGATGAAATGGTGGGCCAGGGGCACTGTTGACTTGGATTAATACCCGTGTAGCTTCGTGGAGCGACTACCGTTGGATGGATCACCCCAGATCGAACGGCTCACAACGATATCGCGCCACGTCCCCTGCCAAAATGTAACGCGCGATGAGTAGGCGGTTTTGAAATAGTGTTCAAGACACGCTTCGCGCGATGTATGGAATCGCTCCGAAAAATCAAATACCTCATGCCGCCCAAAAGCGGTGCGATGGAAACTGGGTGGGTTTGGCACAATGCACGGCATGGGGACCACCAAGGCGGGGATGCTATGGACTGTTGATTTTGCAGGTTGATTGGACGGTGGACGAGCGATTTGGGCGATGAACGGAGTGGGCCACGGGCGCGATGAAGACTTGCGAATGCCGTCAGATCTGTACAGATCGACAGTTATAAATGCGCCTGATATATATATGTGATAAGCACCCTCCAGGCTAGCGCTTGGTTCTAGCGCCCCGGTCACGTGAAAAAATATAGAGGGGCCAGGGCCAAGGGAGCTAGGCCTGATATATTTTCAAATGTGGGTTTTTGGCCCTTTATAATGTAATTTGGATGCAGGAAATGGCAACGATAGGCAAAAAAAGATTTTTTAGGACAAAAAGAGGGGCTTTGAAGGGTTTAAGCGAGATTGTTTATCAAAATTTCAATTGAATGCTGACATGATCAACAAGTGCCGTGATTAATGCAACAAAAGGAAGAGATGGAGGGTGGCCTCATTACAACCCTCACACATTCGATCCATATTGCAAGGTGGCATTGCGGATGAAACTCATTAACATATCAGGAGAAGGTCAAAGGGTCACCTCTGCCCTGGGGTTTTATGAAGGCAGTTCTCACGTATCAAATGGTAGTATTCCTATTCTGGTAGTTGGAATGGTTACATGGTTGATCTGAATATGGATAAACTAGTTTTTTTGTGCTATCTTCCTCATCATTATAAAATAATTGTGTTTAAGGATCATCTCAAATTAGCAAGTTATGAGAGGGTTTATGTGTCAATTTTGTGTGTCTTTTATGGGTAATTCATGAGATTAATTAGCTTTTAAAAACACATGAACAATAAGTAAATGTAGAGAAATAATACACAACAAAGATATAACACAATAGTTGATAACGAAGTTCACCCATCCTGGGCTACGTCTCCATGGACCCGCTTCAATGGCTTGGCCCTCTTTAGATTAATGGTCAATTCTCTGATTACATGCACCTACAGTGCTCCGATGGCTTTGAAACTTGCTCTATTGGATTCATAAGACTCAAAAACTCTTAGGTAGCCTCTTCTAGCTCTTCAAATAGTCTTCGGGTGATCTAGACATGGCCTCCTCTCCTGGTGGCCTTGGGCTTCTTTAATGTTCAAAGTGGAAAAACACTTACATAATTGCTCCTCTGACTCTGGAACCTGCACCATCATGCTCAGAGCATCCAAATCATCTACGATTTACTCTTTCTAATCCTAATTTGGTAGAATTACGCCAAAGTTATGGCTTCTTCAGTATTTCCTAGAAAAACTCCTCCAAATCCGGAGAAACTCCAGTTAACCCCGACAATTCTGGAGCTAGCGCTGAATTTGGCGGATTCCGCCAAATTAATTTGCAATTAAAGGTCATATTAATTAAATATAAGCGCAGTAAATTTGTGATAATCCATGGTTTAGCGCTAAACATGCATTTAACATAATCCACAATTAAGTGTGGATAAGCGTACTTTTAAGCATGGTTATGGGTTAAATAAGCATGTTTAATGGTAACCCATGCCATTAATAATAGCCTCCATCGACAATCATGGTTGGAAGGTCACGTGGTAAGGGCTGGCCCTTTTTTCCTTTGCCCAAACCTTTGTTTAAACTCAAATACAATTCGCGCCCCATACATAATAAGACTTAAGGCGCGGGTGTAATGGTAAGGCTGTATGTTGGTGTGTGGGAGGTCACGGGTTTGAGCCCGACCTCCGCCCATCCACCATATAAAAAATTTACCCCAAAACATAAAATGAAATTTGATCATAACTTAGCCAAATTTTTGGCCTTTGAGGGGCACGTGGCGGCCTCCAGGCTAGCCATGTGTCAGAAAATCATTGGCTCGTTCAAAAACAACCAGAAACTGCCACATAGCCCAAAAATTTGAGCCAACCATATTTCGACACTTGTTAGCATTCCATTGGTAGGAGAAAAAACCATTTTGACCAAGAAATTGACCCCTTTGACCATGTTTGAATTTTTTTTTTTTAAATTCGCTTGTTTGGTCAAGCAGACATCAGGTTCTAACTTTCACATATAGAGTCGATTTTCGATGAAACAAAGTGTGCCAGATTCCTGGTGGTGAGACCTATCTGTTCATTATGGTTTAGAGAGATTATGAGCACTTTGAATTTTTAGCAAATGTTTGCTCCCAATTCAATTTCTGATCACTCCTTCCCACTGACAGGATTTTGCACCCACAAAATCTGGTTATCTAATGAGAGTTGAATACTCTTCTCTTTCCCTAGTTCTATCAACTTGATGCTACTTGGAAAAATCTCTATGACAACCACTTGGGTTCAGTGACATGACTTGCCTTACAAATGGCTTGGCACTTCAACCAATGTCCTCCTTTCGTTGCTGATCCAATCCAACACTTGCTGACTACTTGCTGACTGATTAAACACCTCGTTGTACCAAAGATATCCCTCAGTGCTTGGAAAAATGACTAATGGCCTTCCCACTAAGAATCATGTTCCTCCTTTGCACACACATGCATTTGATGCAAGCTTCTCCTTGGAAACCACTTTTCCAAGTTAAGCCCATTTGAGTGAACTACAATAATGAGTTCCAATATCAGTAATCATAAGAAAAGAAATGGCCATTATTTTTACCACCATGGTTCCAAATTCCACATCTGGAAGAATGCATTTACCATCTCTTTCGCTTCTTGGCATCAAAACATCAAGTGGTATACAATGGCTATTGTTTTTGCTGTAAACTTTTTTGGCATCTTTTCCAATTTTTGCTTCTTGATTCCATCATCCTCCAGTTTGACATGCTGCTCATGCCATGATTTGAGAATGAGAGCTAATCATGAGCCTCTCACTCAAGAGTGGACCTTCCAAAATCCTGATACATATTGTCACAAGAAAAACCATTAACTTGAAAAACACATCATGTGTTACACCATTTTTTGGTCATCTAACCTATTATCATTAGATGAACCCAAGTACACCATGTAAGACCAATTTTACCCTAAGTAAAATTGCTTTCACTATGTGAAATAACTTAGTAAAACACCTTTATTAAGTTGTTTATGGTCTAAACAGGAAACTCCAAAAGGAAATAATAAACAAATCTATATTTTTTTTATATTTCCTGGTCATATTTAACCTAAAACAAGGAAATCAATTAAATAAATCCTTATTTATTTGATTATTTCCTAGGAATAAGTTATTTAAATCCTTATTTAAATAATATTCCTAGTTAAATTTGACTAAATCATTTATAAATAATTAAATAAATCATTATTTATTTAATTATATTCCCACCATTCCCTTAAAATAATAAATAAATCATTTATTTATTTATTATTTATAAATAAAGGAATTGACCCAAGTCAAAAATCCTTTTCCCTCCAACAAATATAATAAAATATTTCTAAAGGGTGGTTCTAGAATTTGATTAATAATATTTTATTCATGCACCAAGTTCTAGACCGCCCTAATATTTTGTTATAAATAGAAGGGTTTTCCCATTCATTAGTCACCTTTCATTGCATTAGATCACTCTAGATCTATACTCTTGGTCACATTATCCATTTTTGCCTTATGAGCTCCCTTTGAGTTCTATGTTTGTCTGGGTTTTCTACACCAACAAGATAAAGAAATTTTAGATCTGAAATGCTAAGGACTTTCAAGAACCCATCCCATTGAGGAGAATCGGAAACACCTTTCTTGTTTTCCTCTCAGGTGCCCCCTTTTACTATAAAAAATTCTTTCAAATACATTGTTATTGTCTTGTCTATTGAATGCATGGAGCCACATTTTATTTTTACTGCTTAATGTCTTTTATGCTTAGATCTGGATTTGTGCAGCATTATTTGGATCAATTAACTGCAGACTTAAAGATATTGGCAGCCATAATTGATGTTAGGGCTATTTTTTATGCATAGCTAAAGTGGTCTTTTGCGACGAAAGATTCATACTAACATCATGCAAGAAACACAACTTGACGACCTTTTCCTTTTTCTCCTTCAAAGAAACAAATGTCACATCCTTTGAACATCGCCATGTACTATTACATCTTGGTGTACAAACTCATTGACCAAACACAAGTTGAAAAAACATGCCTCTTCAAACAACTGAATCTCAAGTCAAACAAAAACATGTACAACAACTTGACGATTCTTTAAACAAAACAAAAATAATTTCACATCTCATGAGACAATTCGTTAACATCTCCTTTTCATCTTTGGAGACAAAATCAACTCTTCTAAGGTTATATGACATGCATGTAACATGCAATTGACCAACACAAGTTGACACTCATGCATGATCAAATGATCAACAATCTCAAGTTGAAAAACATACATGATAACCGTAGCAATCAACCAACACAAGGCGATCACTCATGCATTTTCAAACACAATGAAACTATAAAAAATTCCACTATTCACACACACAAAATCTCATGCATGTATACAATGATCAACTCTCTCACAAGTACAATCACAAGTACAAGAATCCCATTGGTATGTAGAAAGTACTTAAAGAGATGAAATGATAAATTTTTCTGCATCCAAGTGAGTCAACATAACTCTAATTTTCCAACATTTTTCTTCGTGCAACATGCAACATAATTTCAAGAGAAAATAAATGCATTCAATTGGAAAAGAAATGCATCAATAAGGCAAGATGTGCATCAATCATAAAAAGAAATGCAAGGAATTAATTGGTTAATAAACCTAACCATCTCTTTCCAAACCACTTCAATGGCGCTTCTTTCAGCTGCACTTCATCATGTGAATCATCCTGACCCACATCGATTGTGGAATCCTCTTTTCCATTCTTGTCAATATCTCTTTCCACCTTCTTCAAATGTCATGGATGACTTGTTGGATACAAAGTCCAACACTTTTCTACAAGATGACCCTGCTTATGGAAATGAGTGCAAAATAATTACATCTTTTTTTCAACATGGTTTTCTTTATCCAATGGACCTTTGGCTTTCTATCTCCTTTGTTTTGAAAGTTTCCTGTGCATGGCTATCTTCTTCCAACACCTCAAAATAGTATGGTTATTCAAACCACAAAAGGAACATGTAAAATTTCTCCAAATCTTATGTGAAGATTTACCATGTTTATCATAATTAAAAGCAAATTATTAAAGGCAGATTTATACCTTGCACATTCACCTTGAGAGGAGGTGAATTTGATGAGGTAGTGGCTCTCTTCAGAATACCAACAATAAATTCAATGGCTTTAGAGCTTTAAACATCCTCTTTTTTTCCATTTCCATTAGTTGCATTCCTCATGAACACAAAATTCACAAGCTTGAGGTGGTGAACATGTAGTGAAAGTCCTTCTTGGAACACCTTCATGTGCCTCCTTGGATTTGGAGCATTCTCCATCATGTTGTCCATAACCAATTCCCAAATACCTAGGCCTTTCCTTTAAAAAAATTGCTTCAACTATGCCTTGTGCATGTTTGCCCAATCCTTTACCTTCATAGCTCATCTTCATCAATAATTTGGACCTTGTTCCTCTAATGTGTCTTTCAAAAGCACCAAAACATTCATTTTGAGAAGAAATAGAAGATAAACTTGAATTTCATACTAATTTTTCATGCACATATTTGGCTAGGGCTTCATTTGCAATATGGAGCTGAGTCTCCATCTCATGCATCTTTTCAAGAAGCTCTTGATTCTCCTCCTTCATGGCCATCAACTACTCTTGAAGTATAATAATCTCCTTCTTATCTTCATACATCTCTTGCACCATATCATTTATGATGAAGATATTTTGCAACATCTCTTTATCAAAGAGTCTTGCTAAGGAAGATTGAATACAAACAATGCTTGATGAAGCTGCCATCACACTTGAAACACATAAAAGCCTTTTTTGCCTGTGATTTGAGAGCTGAGTCCTCAATCTTGAACTTTTTCTCTCTTCATCTTACACACATAAACTTGCACACAGTTAAATTATCCTTGCACAAATTCAAAACCAATAGCTAATTCTCTTGCTAACCTTGGAAAACCATCTCAGGGTTAAAATGAGCTAACTGTGCTACTGTACTAACTTGATCTGAATATGGATAAACTAGTTTTGCTGTGCTAGCTTCCTCATCAGTATAAAATAATTGTGTTTAAGGATCGTCTCAAATTAGAAAGTTATGAGGGTTTATGTGTCAAGTTTGTGTGTCTTTTATGAGTAATTCATGATATTAATTATCTTTTAAAAACACATGAACAACAATTGAATGTAGAGAAATAATACACAACAAAAACATAACACAATATCTGATAAGAAAGTTCACCCCTCCTGGGCTACATCTCCATGGAACTGCTTCAATGGCTTGGACCTCTTTGGATTAATGGTCAATTATATGATTACATGAACCTACAGTGATCCAATGGCCTTGAAACCTACTCCATTGGATTCAGAAGACTCAAAAACACCTAGGTAGCCTCTTTTGGCTCTGCAAATGGTCTTTAGGTGATCTAGACATGGCCTCCTCTGCTGGTGGCCCTCAGCTTATTTAATCTTCAAAGTGGAAAAAAACACTTCAAAAAGTGCTCCTCTACCTCTGAAAACTGCACCATAATGCTCATAGCATCCAAGTCATCTAGGATTTACTCTTTCTGAGCCCAATTTGGTCGAAATATGCCAAAGTTATGGCTTCTTCAGTATTTCCTAGAAAAACTCCTCCAAATATGGAGAAACTCCAGTTAACCCCGAGAATTATGGAAGTAGCGCCGAATTTGGTGGCCTCCGCCAACTTAATCCACAATTAAAGGTTAGATTAATTAAATATAAGCATAATTAATTTTTGATAATCCATGGTTTAGCGCTAAATGCACATTTAACATAAACCACAATTAAGTGTGGATAAGTGCACTTTTAAGCATGGTTATGGGTTAAAGAATCATGTTCAATGGTAATCCGTGCCATTAGTGATAGCCTTCGCTGACAGTCATGGTTGGAAGGTCAAGTGGTAAGGGCTGGCCCTTTTTGCCTCCTTCCGAACCTTTGTTTAAACTCAAATACAATTTGCACCCCATCCATAATAAGACTTAAGGCGCGGGTGTAATGGTAAGGCTATGCATTGGTGTGGGGGAGGTCATGGGGTTAAGCCTGAACTCCACCCAACCACCATATAAATTTTTTTCCCCAACACATAAAATTAAATTCAATCATAACTTAGCCAAATTTTTGGCCTTTGAGAGGCACGTGGTGGCCTTCGGGCTAACCACATGTCACCAAATCATTGGCTCGTTCAAAAATAACCAAAAACTGCCAAATAGTCCAGAAATTTAGGCCAATCATATTTCGACACTTTTCAACACTCCATTGGCCATAGAAAAAACCACTTTGACCAATAAATTGACCCCTTTGACCTTGCTTGACTTTTTTTTTGAAAATTTGCTTATTTGGTCAAGCGGATAACAGGCTCTAACTTTCACGTACGGAGTCAGTTTTTGATGAAACAAAGTGCGCTGGATTCCTGGCGATGAGACCTATCCATTCATTCTAGTTTGGAGCAATTTTGAGTGCTTTGAATTTTTAGCAAATTTTTTCCCCAATTCAGTTTCTGATTAGTTGTCGGCAAGCTTGAGGTAGAGTGTGAAGGAGTTCCACGCAGTCTGCTACCCTAGTGCAAAGGACTCCCTTCCTCCTATGGTTAACCCCTGTGAGGCAAGTTCATTTGATTTATCGATGGGTAAGTGTTTATAATTCGATGTCTGGAGTCAGTTGGAAGTTTATCCATGAATTATGGAAGGAAAAAGTCGAATTTTATGATGGATTGTTTGAATATTGTTTTTTATGTATATTTTGAAATCTTGATATCTCGCATGGCAATGTACTTGAGTTTTTTGGTCTAGAATTCAATATATATCTCATGCATGGATGAATGTGCTTATTTCCTTGCTTGTTCACAGTTTTTGCTGGTTGATAAGAAACGAGGTTTCCTAGGTAAGGTCTCAGGTCACTCCAGAGGCAAGTCCTCCCCATATAAGCATATTGTATACCCTTATCGACTAATGAAGAATATAATAGCCAAATATTTGGATAACCCTCCAACTGACTCTTCTAAGATTGGTCATGGAATACTGAAAATTCATAAGGAATTTCAACTGATTAAGTTACAGATCCAACAATAGAATTCCCGCTTTAGTCACATTGAGAAACATATTCTTTGTCTCCCTCAAACAGAATTACCTGGTTCAAGTGCGAAGGACCCAACTCAAGTGGACTCATCCAATGAAAATTAGTTTGTTTGGATTAGTTTTGGATTTAAATTTTTTCATATGAAGAATTTGCAAATTATGCTATCTAGTTTTAGTTATTTAGACTATAGAGAGCCTAAAGATACTCAAACATATATATCTTTGCTAGATAGTCTTAATTTTTTTTTTTTTTGGATGGCTTATAATGTTTTTAGGTGTACAACATATCTAGTTTCCCCCTAGGAAGGTTGAGGCCACCTAGCCATTTGAATTCTGGTTGTAACTCGGTTTTTTGAAGAAAATGAATGAAAAAGGTCCTGCCAAGCATACAAAAAATAAAAATAAATTTCATGTGTATAATGTTGTGAAGTGTAATTTTATGTTGGTTCGAGCTCTATAACTCTTTATGCATACATAGGATGAAGACGATATATGCACCTTGAAAATTATTTGGGTACAATATTTTCCATGTCAAAGTCAAATTTTAGCCACTATAAATTAACTTGGAAATCCTAAAGCTTGTAACTTATAAAATTCAAGGATTGGAGGTTCTAGCCACAATCGTTGGCCATATGGTCCATGAGGGGTCTAAGACAAATAACTTAACCAAAGGGGGCTTAAGCCTAGTGTTATATAGAATCTACGACTACGAACATAAGTATCTTCCCTAGACTGGGTGGCCTAGCCTAGAAGAACAGAAATATAAAGAATCTATTTTTTTCCTTAAATAAAATAGATAATGGGATGAAGCCTACTTGTAATCCTTCATATGCTTCACTCCTTTCTTGGTTTGTATGCTAAAATCCTAGCTCATATCGCTATAATTAGAACCCATACAATCAAACAACACATGCCAATTATCTACGGCGTCTATGTAGCATCATCTAATCACTTTATTCAATGGATCAACATGGCATCAAAATACATGAAATCACAACATCACATATAGGAAAACAAAGAAATATTTGCAGGAATAGAAATGGAGTGAGTTACAACCAAATATAGGGGTTGATCTTGTATAAGAGCTCCTTCAAGTTGACTTGTTCCTTCTTTGCCACAAAGTATACCTCTATATCACCCTAATGAATGGAATAATGACTCTTCACAACAACAACATGAGGGTAGAATATATCTCCAAAAGCCAATCCCTAGTTTGTGGATGGCCACAAATATATAGAAGAGGATGGTAAGGTTGGAGTTTTTATCCATTTACCAATTTAGTCTTGAGATCCACTCTTGATGGGAGGATGGGCTCAAAGGACAAGGGGTGGAAACTCCAAGGTAGGAAAGGATAATATTCGAGAGTTTTACCTTAGGCAAATAGTTGTAACAACTCCTGGAAGCTTTTGGAAGAGGAAGCTTCAAAAATATTTTTATTTTTCCCTAATTTATAGAATCAACACACCCCCAACATAGGGAAACTTGCTGGTGATCAACATAGGTGTAGAGAGGGTAAACTTGGTGGTAAACGTAGATCCATAGGCTTAGAGAGTGTGTTGGTTCTTAACATGACTAAAATAAGGCAGTTTCAGGCAAAAACTAAGGGATTAGGGAGAGTCATGCTTAAGGATTTTTGCAAAGATGATGTCAAGGGATAAAAGGATGTTGATTTATATAGTTGGTAGGCCTATTAACTAGATGTGAAAAAATGACCTATAATATATTTCTCCCTAAAGCGCAAAGTTAGAAATGGAAACTAATTACTGAAGTGTTTTACTTTGTGACAAGTCAGGATCAAGAACAACGAGCGAGGTCATCTTCTGTTAAATACATTTACATCATGATACCTTTATTGAGGGATGGATACCAATAATCAACATATAATATAACGTTACATGTATAAAGATCAAAATAAACGTCTACCCATGAAAAATGGTGGACCATGAATGGATGATTTTCTGAGTGATCATAGCCATCATACATTGTGATCTTGTATTAATCCTGAAATCGCAGCCCAAATAGATGAAACTAGATCTGAGGTATTCTATCTCGTTCACATGACCGTCCAATGTACGAGTCTAAACATGTTAATAAATGAGCTAGAGTCAAACATGGTGGACACCATATGATTATTGATAAATGATTTAAGTTGTTACCAGACGCGAGAGAAACCACCGATGATGTTAATGGTTCTCAAGGTACTGCAGTAAAATCAGTATGGTGTGAATAAATGAGTTGAAGTCGAAACCCACACCGACTATTTTAGTCGAAGGCCAATGGTGTAAACCTGTCGCCAAGAGCGAGGAAAATTGCCATTGATGTATAAAGCACCAAGGTACCGAAGGGTTGTTTCTAAGTCAACTTCCTGGAGAATGAGTTGATGTTGATAGGAAGCGATCCACCACAAGAGGGCCTTGATTTATCCCCCATCAACAAAAAGAAACGGGTATCATGATTTGAGATAGAATGATGTTGATACAGAATTGGACCAGGAACGAAAGACATGGAAGGAAGGCTTAAGAGTATTGTAGTAGTTATTGACTGAATGACTTCTCTTGAACACGATGACAACACTCAATGGAGTTTGAAACATTGACCCAAAACAAAAAATGGAGGCTTTGAAAATGGTATGATGAACCAAAAGATAAGCATAATTCCCAACCCAACAACCACATAGATGAAGTGGAAGAGTTTCATGTTCCAGAGCGACTCGTTTCCATTAACAAGTGGAGTACCCTGTTTTCCCAATTTCCCCAACCATACTGGTTAGTACCTCTTTATTTTTTAGCAAGCTTGAGGAGGATAACATATGCTCAATTTAGTCAATTTAATGTCTTAAATTTCTATCATAAATTATCGATCGGAGTTAGTAATATTATGAAGTGAAATTTCATTATATATGCTAGAAGCCTTTTCTTACATAATTAATTGTGTTGATTTTATATGTTTCAGAGTTGTTTTTAGGATTTTGTGTTTATCTTGAATTTCTAGATGGAACTGAGAAACTTAAAACTTATGATTTGTGAAATGAATCTAAATTCAACTATAAAGACTATCATGAGAATCCTATTTTAGCTTATCTAAAAGTTAAAAATTGACTTCAAGAAATCTAAGGTTCTAGAAACAAGAAGAAACTTCAAGATTTTTGTATTTTTTTGGAGTTCTTATGTGAATGAAATAAAAAATAAGAAATAACTAAAAAGAAATCACTCTTAAATAAATATTTTAATGATTGAAAGATAAAACTTGCAAGAAGGAAGAAAAAGAAATGTTTATCTAAGAAATGAAATTAATATATGATAGAATTATATTGCATAAAAATAAATTAATCTGAATGATAAATCTTAAGCTATATTAAATCAACCTATGCGGGCCACTATGATAAATTATTTCTAAATCTATTCAATAAATAAAAAAACATCTATCTAAACTTTCTCTAAGTCCATTCAATTATAAAGCAAAGAATCTATATTAATTATCTCTAAGCCTATTCAATTATAAAGCAAAGCATATATTTTAACACAACGAAATTTTGCAAATGAAGATAACAAACAGTGAAGTAAAAATGTCAAATATGATCATCTATACTATTGAAATTAGAAAACAATTTGCAATGAAAATAAAAACAGAGCATATGTATACTATATGAAAATGAAATACATGTTTAATATATGAAGCACAAATGTAAACAAAGTGTATCTATGCTATCAATTGCAATAAGAAATCAAAGTAAACAGAGCACATATCTATGCAGAAAACACAACAAAAGCATAAGAAACTAAACTATGAAGTGGCAGAAAAATAAACAATTCAACCTCTTTTGTGTAGGGTCCCTCCACAACAGAATGGTTCTGAACTTATTCACAACTAGCTACACATCGATGATTACAAAAACGCCTTTTCCTTTGATTGATTAAAATAGAGTTTCAATATATGAAATTATTAAAATAAAATCGAACTTGTTTCAAGTTTACACAACCCGATATTTATAATAGATTCAAATTAAATGTTTGAGGCTATCACGCCTTTGGAGACTAATCAAAATGTGCATAAAACTCTAAACAGAATTGCGATTTTTATTGCTTTCACAATATTCTACGTGGAGAGAAAATCGTGAAGCTTAATATTCTCGCTCGCTTGTTCCAGTTCTTTCTTTGACTAACCATTTGACCGCAATCCTAGGCGCTTTCCTTCTTGATTATGGATAGGTAGATAGGATAGAATCCATGAATGGATCATTTCTCAACTGCCCATGTACTTCGCTTCTTCATTCATTCTTCGGAACCTGTTAGACCACGGTGGTGGCTACAAAAACAAATATTAGCTGCAGAATTTCATGAATTCTATAGCTATATACAAGTTTTATCCAAATTATAAGAAACATTTAAAATATGAAAAATAGATCATTAAGGTACCTTACCAGGCTAAAAATGTGCAAATCAATACTTGCTTGGGCTTATGGAGTTTGAAAAAAAGGAGGAAAAGGTAGTGAAATGGATGTCAAAATTGAGGCAGTCTTGAGGCTCTACATACCCCCACTGAGAGACCATTTCATGTCCTCATGCAAATACAAAATTGTGATCCTTCATCATATCACTGCATCTACTCTGATACTTCTGCGAGGACACCTAGCTTCATATTCTTTACCTTCTTTGGGGTTAATACTACCCTTGGCTTCCTCATTAGAAGTTTATACTTCAAGTTTATAACCTATTTGTTCAGATATCTATTCTTCTTTTTCAACTTTTTGTTCTTCTTTAACCACAATCCCAAACGCAGGAGAGTATTATCAATGATGGTCTTTTCAATTTGATTCTGTATCTTTAGAGCTTCATGTTCCTGTTTGATATGCCTATTTAGTGTCTCTAGTTCAAAAAATTCTCGTTTCAGAGTATTTACTAGAGGTTCTTGTAGACAAGAAGGCTGTTCTTCAAAAATTGATGTCTTTCCTGCATCTCTTCTCTCTAAAGACTCAATATAATCATAAATTTCTTGCTGAACTGGATAAGTTTATGGAGTTCTTCGGTTTGGATCTTGTGCGGGTGAAAAAATAGTAGGTGATGGCACCTTAGGATCTTCTTCTAAATCAACAAGTTTTACTTATGAAGGTGGCTTTTTGGTTACTTTTCTAAGTCTGGAACTTCTTCTTACCGGCTGTGGAGGACTTTGAGTTTTCGAATTTTCTGTGTTTATGACCTTTTTTTTTTTTCCTTTCATGCTACCCTCTTTCTTTTTATCAATTTGTTTCTTGACTTTTCCAAATAGCTCTACAATGGGAATTTCATCTTCTGATTGTCCTTGAGATGACTGTTCATTCTCAACAAAGCTTTCAACTTTTATTTTTCTTCCTCTTTTTCCTTTATTATCACTAGGTTGTTCTTGTTCTTTTTCTTGGAAATGATTTCAGATTAAGAAATTTTCCTAAGTATCTCCTAGGCTTTTTAAATGGAATTCAATAAGAATTTTTATTAATCCATGATGATACATTGTATTATCTATGAATTGATTTCTCTTCTGAACAGTTCCTGCCATCTTCCTCAAGCTATTTAGTAAAAAGTATGGAAGATTTATTTCCCTATCTTCAAGAAAATTCATTGAATAACCTAGCACGATAAAATAACATACATTTGAACCTTCCCTGACAGGGAACAAATTTCTGAATTATCAACAACATATTTCTCCATTTTCCTTTAAGAGTTGTGCTAGGAATTCCCTTTTTGAAAATGCTAGTGTGCATACCTGGGTTATTTAAGAGGATTTTTCATTCTTCTCCATTGATCCCTCTATTTTTAAACCATCTGTTGAGCCCCAAAGATGTCCTTCTTTTCCACCACATTTCACTTCATTTTCCTTGTCCCTCATCAATTACAGGCTTAAATGATAAATAGGATTGATTAGGATTACTTTAAGAATGTATATAATGACTAACTTGCTATGTTTTCATGATTTTGTTATTGTAGCAATTTTTGACTAGACTGGCTATAGAACACAGTCATTCTGTAGCCAGTCTCCTATTCCGCAGTCATTCTCATGTTTACGCAGGTTCTAGGTGTCACCTCAAGGAAAAATTCATATGGTCATATTCCACATCACTCCCCCATCATTTCTTTCTCTCCACAAAGTCTGAGCTCGAGTCTACAGGCGGTTATGCACGTGGGAAACCAAAACTAGGTGACAGACTTCTAATAGGACAAGGACTGTACAGATGTCCTTAATCATAGAACGAGGCCACCACCAGAGTCCTAGTTTGATTTTAGTTTGAAAAGAAAATTACTCCTGTTTTATCTCAAAGATAGTTATGTAATTTTGTTATAAGTATGGCTCGGGAGACCGAGAAACAACTTAGCTAGATTTATGTTTTATTGCTAGATCTCAGAAGACCGTAAATACTCTGTTTTGAAGAATTTCTCCTTTAATGAAAGAAGAATCACTTTATTGCAAGATCTGATTCAATATTGAGTATATTTGCGTGCTAATCCGGTGGTAGAGGGCCCTTGCTACCTGAGAAGCTTTTTTCATATGGTTTAGATAAGTAACTTAGCCTTGTTTCATTCTTAGTTTAATTAATTTTCTGAACTTTGTTTTTTTATACTTACTTGCAGTGGATGCCACAGTTAGTCTTATCCTTACAAACTCTGCCAAGATATCACTCACATTGGATGGGATATAACTGTAGTATTTAGGAGTTAGTTGCATTTATTTGAACTTTATGATTTTGTGCTCGATTACATCAGTTGTTACAGCTAGTCGTGATCTTGTAAACTCTTCCAAAATATCACTAACTCTAGATGAGACATAGCTGTGGTTTTTTAGAGCTTTGTTGTGTTTTGTTGAATTGTATGCTTTTATGCTCATTTACATAACATGTTGCAGCCAGTCCTGTTCCATAAATTATTCCAAAATACCACTAATTCTGAATGAGACAGAGCTGAGACATTTTAGTGATTAGTTGCATCTTTAGTCTAGTTGTAGTACTCCGAAGGTAGATGTCACTTTAGTTTAATTATGTCACTGTGTTTCAAGTTTGATAATGGCACTCTAGTATAACTCTGTTCACTGTACTTTAAGTTAGATTAGTGACATTCTAGTTCAGTTCCAAATCACTGTATTTCAAAGTTAGGCTAAAAGCATTCTAGGTTAGTTGTGATCACTGTGTTTCAAGCTTGATCAATTGCATTCTAGTTCAGTGTTATCCATTGTTCTTTAAGTTGTATTAACTGTCAAAACTAGACTTCACGGCCTTCATTGTTTACAAACTAATCTTGTTCTGACTTTCTATTAATGTATTATCATATGGACAGGAATGCGTTAGTGATATCAGTTTAAGGCCTTGATTGTTGTGCAACCCTTTGCAATTTCACAATTAGGCCTTTTTTCCCAAAAAACCTATTTTAGAAAATCTCTAACTTTCGAATAAGGTTTAGTGGTGACAAGTTGAGCTGCAGAATGAATTGATCTTAGCATGACAAGTTAATTCAGAGTAGAAATCTTATTGTGTTACAAATAGTCTTTTTCCAATTGTGTTCCAATAAACTTTGTAATATTGTAAGATGGTTTTTTACTTAGGAGAACCTAATTTGTACTAAACTTGTACTTTTCTCAAGCTATTCCAACATATTTCTAATGAATGAATTGGATGAGTTTATGTTATGAGTTATTGAGCTCATGTTGTGATTCATTTTCTTGCTATGAGTCATTATCAAACTTTGCATTTTCTGTTCTTAGTATAGGTTTTGCTCTGTTTTTAGTGTGACCAACAACTGTTCTTTTTCAACATTTAGTCCTTTTCCTTCTTAACATAAAACCAAAAAACCAAAAATATCATAAAAACACTAAACACAACGTAGTGAGAAACATATACCTAGGCACATATAGTGCACCTCACTTCAACAGTTTACTGACCCTGGTTGATAATTTATGACCTCAATTTAGGAACACTAAGTTGAGCACAACACCATATTTCTCCTGTCTTTGGTAGTCTAATAGCCTCTGCCATGAAGGATTTTGTGATTGTAAACTTGATGCACCGATTTAAACTTTTACCCCATCAAAGGCCATATTTATTAATTTAGTTATTTATTGAATATGTAATATTTTTTCGAATATGTACAGATGAAATCACTGTCGATGATGAGATGTTAGAAAATGTTGACACTCACACATATGGAGATAAAAAACCTGACCATGCTATACGATATCGTGTTAACTGCATTTTTGAAAAGTATTTCTTAAATGAGCGGGTGACAGTTCAGGCTCAAATATTGAAAGTTCTCCTATCATTAAGGAAATTAAAAGAAGCTACGACACTACTGGGTATTCGAAAATCAACCAAAGATAAAAAAATGAAATAAGATGTGATAAAAAATATGAGTAGTGCTATAAAGTCAATTAAGAGATCTAAAGAGAAAGATGTTTCAATTGTACTTAGAGGAATACAGATGGAAATGGTTTCATCAAGTACTAAAGAGAATCATTTGGTAACATCTATGGCATGAGCACTGGGAACCTCGCGAAAAAATTTGCACAAAAATCGGAAATTTCGGTTGAAAATAGATGTAAATGATGAACTCGCTTGTTGGAGAGCTATTTGTAGGCAACCATACAAAGATAGACTTGGAGAAAATGTTAAAAAAATAATATATGAATATTGGAAGAACATGTTTCGCCAACTGCAAGGCATGTGATGTGAAGAAGAATAACATGAAATCAATACGAAGGACATGAAAAATATTTCTTGGAAAGCACTCAGATAGAGTTATTCAACAAGTTCAAAGAAGAGAATCTTCAAATTCATGTTTCACTCAGTGCTTTTGTTCAACAAAAACCATGGTATGTAAAACCTATCACCGTACGCGACACTTGTTGTTGCCGTTATCATGTGGAATTTGAGTTATATTATGACACATTCCTTGATTTCGGTAGAATATTATGGAAGGATTCACCTCCTCCTTCCACTATCCGTGAATTCATATCTCAAATTCTATGTGAAAGAGAAAGCGATGAACTATTTTACAAAAAGAAATGTGTTGGTGGTAAAAATGCGATGATTGTGGAAATTTGACTAAATTTCAAAACAAATATCGTATTGATATAAATGATCAATCATTGTCCAACATGAAAGTGAAATGGAAGAGATATGAATATATCGATACATCGATTCAAGGTGCAAATAGTGTTAAAAGAATTGAATTACTAGAAGACGAAATTTTTCTGATAGACTTTTTGAGAAAGTTTGAGGCAAAAATTTACAAATAAACCAAGCATTCCCATAGAGCTTGATGGCAAGACTTGCAATTCAAAAAATCTCATGAATTTTTTCCACCAGGGACCATTTTTTCAGTGATTGATTTTGCAGAAAACTACACATTTGTTCCACAAAAAGAAATTCAGAGTGAATACTATCATTCTGACCAAGTCTCCATGCGTGTCCATATTCTATATAGACATGCTGAACAAAATGTCGATCATATAGAAAGCACGAGTGAAAATCGACATATCATTAAAGAATATCACTTTTATATCAGTGACGATCGTACACATGATACATATTTTTTACAACATTGTTTTGGAAAAATTTATGATTCCTTGAAAAATCGTGGAATAACACTCAATGAACATTGGATATGGACAAACGGATGTGCAGGTCAATTCAAATCTGCACGATCATTCCTTTGGTTGTGTTGTCTTCATAAGAAAACCTACATTAAACATTGTTGGAATTTCTTTGAGACTGGCCATGGAAAAGAAGAACATGACAGTGCAGGAGCATGCATAAAACAAGCACTTCGAAGGTATCAAATGAACCACTCTGCAAGCCGACTTGTGAACGCAAAAGAAGTTGTTCAATAGTGCATCGCTTCTCTAAGCCATGAGACTAACCCATCAAGGGAAGTGCGAAGGTACATTCAATTTAATTTATATTGGAAATCTAATTTTAAACATTGTACATTTATCATGCAATGATTATCTTTGATTGTATTTTGATATCATATTTACAAATTTTTCTTTTAATTTTCCATTTAAAGGTTTTTCTGGCATATTGGGATCGAAGATGCAGATAGATGAATTGAAAACGACGTTGAAACAATAAAAGGGACTTGAAAATTGCATTCAATTCAAACAAAGTCGTCCAGAAATGTGTTTGCATTGGATAAAAGAAAATATTCTTGTTTTTGTGATGTTTGCATAGACAACACAAAATCCAATGACGTTTGTGAAAACAAAATGTATGTGAATGATTGGAAACATACATAGCTAAATACAAAGGGAAAAATGTCTATTGCAATGTTTGAAGAAATGCAATCAGAAAAAACTACAATATCATTCGATGGTGATCGAGTTTCTGATCTTGTTAGAGAAGGTAACATTTGAATTACTTTCTAATGATTTAAAGATCTAGAAATAAATTTGAATATGTATAATTTTTTTAAGTTTGTTTTATTGTGCAGGAGATGTTTTTGCTGTAATTGCACCTATTGACAACGATGAAAATGTGAAGTATTATTTGATCTGTTGCACTGAACGAAAAATGAAATTATTACAAAACTATAATGATCACAGATTTCAATATGACAGAGGGTCTATTATACTGAAAGGTTATTTTTTCAAACAAACTCATCAAAGTGGAGACTTTGTTTACTTTGAAGACTATGAACATAATTCCATAATTTGTCAATATAGTCACTTGGTGTGTGTAGCACGCATAAAGTTGATAGAAGTTCAATCAAAGAAAAAATCGAAAATTAAGAGATGGAAAATGTCAAAATCCGATCATGAACGGATTATTGAAGATGGAATTCCATTAGATTTTTTTTGATTGAATTGTCCAACAATTTATTCTCTTTGGATTAAATATGTTTTAGAACTTCCAATACTCAACTAAAAATTGAGTTGTTTATGTTATTTGTGCAAGTGTTTGCACATGTACAAATTGTTTTGGTACATGCACGTGCTCTATTATCAACTGAAAGTAGCTTTTCTATATATGTGCATTGATGAAAAATGTTACATGTATTGGATATATATATATATATATATATATATATATATATATATATGTTCTAGAATGAAATTAATTGTTCAAGTAGTTTTACTATGTGCATTGATGAAAAATGATACACGTACTCAATATATATGTTCTAGAATGCAATTAACTAGAACTAGTTTTTCTATGTGCATTGATGAAAAACTAGTTGGATTCTCTGGTAAAAAGTATCCACAATGTAAATAAATCATCCGCAGTATAGTTTTGTACGAAGATTCCTTTCAGACAAGAGACTCGGAGCACTTCTCCAACTTTTGGTGGGATTTGACCCACATCTCTATTCCTGATTGAAAATCTAGTACAAAATTTGTTTGTCCAATGGTCGGATATGTTCAATGTGCATTGATGAAAAATGTTACTTGTATTGGATATATATGTTCTAGAATGCAATTAATTGTTCCAAGTAGTTTTTCTATGTGCATTGATGAAAAACTAGTTGGATTTTCTGGTAAAAAGTTTCCACAATGTAAATAAATCAACAAGGCTACCTATTTGAGTGCATTAACGACATTGACCCAAATTCAACAAACATACATATGTACTAGACTTATATTTCCAATCAAAATTAAAGGGATAATTTGTACATATATCTACTTCTTTAAACTCTTTTTTCAATTAGAGCTCAATTGATACACGGTTAGTTGCATTGAAAAGCTATGTTCTTCCTATTAGAAATTTTTTCATTCAAACAAGAATACATGTAGAGATCAAAAGCAATATTAAGATTCCAAATGTACTTCAACCATCCAAAAGGGATTTGTGCAACATTACTTGACATGCCATGCCAATTATAGTGAACATCTATCCAATAGAAACATTTAACATTATATACCACATGTGCCAAATGTAGATTGAAACCATCCAAAACTTTACAATTTTAAAAACTTTTGATAATATATCATGCAACATTAAAACATTAAACATTTAAAACATTAAATATCACATGCAAAATGTATATTGAAACCATTCAAAACTTGAGTTTTAAAAACTTTTTGATTATATACATCATGCAATGTTACTTCACATGCCATGCCAATTATAGTTCAACTAGATCCAATAGAAAAATTTAACATTATATACCACATGTGCCAAATGTAGATTGAAACCATCCAAAACTTAAGTTTTAAAAACCTTTTGATTATATATCGTGCAACATTAAAACATTAAACATTTAAAGTTCATTAAATATCACATGCGAAATGTAGATTGAAACCATCCAAAACTTGAGTTTTAAAAACTTCACATGCCATGCCAATTATAATTCAACTATCCAATAAAAACATTTAACATTAAATATCACATGCCAAATTTAGATTGAAACCATCCAAAACTTTTAACTTTTAATTTAACAAAAAAATATAGATCACATCATTACTTCACATGCCAAATGTACTCCAAGCATCCAAAACTTAAATTTTAAAAACAAAAAAAATTATAACACATGTCATTACATAACATGATAAATGTAGTTCAGATGACAACATTACTTCACATTCACATGCCAAAAGTACTAAAACCATCCAAAAATTAAATAAAACAAATTATATTAACAATGTAATAAAATTTGTCCAAAAATTGTAGATCTCACAAGTATCAAACTATATCAAGTTTAACAAATTTTAAGACGGCCATCTAAATCTTGAAATCAAATCTACAAATCATGTCCATCAAATAGAGACAGATCTAGCGTCTTTCCTATCAGGGTCTCAATCCGCGCCCTATCATGTGAAGCATCATGGGAAACCTACATACACAATGCACATGTACTTGAACATTAAAATTTGATGTTTTAAAAATGAATGAGAATATATATATCTATAACTTCATGTAAAAAACAAAATATAACAAAAAAATCATGCAATACCTCATGAGGTTCCCTCTCCATTTGATGAACAAGTTCTCCCATAGGAACATCTGCAGCGGTAAACTGTGCAATATACATGTACAGTTTTATATATATATATATATATATATATATATTAAAAACTTTCAAATGAAAATGCACGTGTACATATATAAACTTATTTTCAATAATATTAAAAAAAGGAACTAAAGACAACTTGTTCAAATGTTGTGGATGTTCCTATCTCCGTCGCTAGAGTCCGCGGATTAAAGAAATCTTCTATAGGAACCTAAATTCAAAATTTTTTAAATAACTCAAAATATAGATCTCTCTCTCTCTCTTTCTCTCTCTCTCTCTCTCTCTCTCTCTCTCTCTATATATATATATATATATATATATATATATATATATTCTACCTCAAAAAGTTCCATTAAAAATTGAGATATACCTCAAAAAGTTCCATTAAAAATTGAGATATATATATATATATATATATATATATATATAACTTTTAAACATAAATTTTGAACTTGTGAAAAATTGTCCATACTTGTGGCTCATCTCCCAAGGAAGTAGAAGGTACATCTCCCAAGGAAGAAGAAGGTACTGCCATCCCAAAAACATCGGACGAAATCGGTATCTGTTAAAACATTTTATCAAATTATATATACATACATGTACATGTGTGCACAATTATTTATTTTAAAATCACTTAAAAAACACTAACATTTGCCAACATATCTTGATGGTCAGACCCATCTGCATTGTTTGAACCAGAGGTCCCGAACGTGATATTAACATTTTCATCACGCATCATGTGTGAGAACTGCAAATGGTGTTTTAACATATAATCATACATTTTTGTTAGATTAATGTACATACAAATAAATTTATACATGTACATACACATGTATTTATTACAAATTGTACACATGTATATGTATGTTAAAATAATTTCAAACCCTAAGGTCATCAACACATACCGTTCCGGTGCCCTCTTCCTCACGAATAATTAGGTCTTGCAAATCATTGCGACAATTTTTTTCATATATTCAGAGATCTTCAACATTCATGTTGTCAATCTCCTCATCTGTACAATACACAAAATTGGCACGTGCATTTTCACATGCTCTTTGTTGATTTAAACAAACATCGACTCCACCCAATCCGCTGTAAACATTGTCGATCATAACATCCCTTGCTTCTCGACTTATTTGAGAAGTCGCATCCATCTCTGACCACAGATTTTCGACCCGAAAAGGTTGACTCACCAATGGTGGCTCAGGGTGAGGCAACTCCACATCTCACTTAGCGCCCTTACGGTCATATAATCGACCTTTCCCCGGGCCAAAAAATTCTGACGGAAGGTCATTGTATTTGGGTTTCATACCCCAAAAAAATTCTGCATAAAACATTTGTGCAAAATAAACAGGAACCTCGCCGTTCCATGGGAGCCTTCCATAGGCCGCAAGGTGCCTATCATAAAAATAACGAGCTATGTTCGGGTGCTTGAAATATTGCACCTTCAACATTTTTCTTTTTGGCCCTTCCTTGAAATTAAACATTGACTTGGCCACTTATTTTGTAACTTTTGTTTTACATCCTCCCATTTATCTGGACCCATTACTGTTTCCTTTCTCTTTCTCATCACTTTTACAAATGTATCAGTCGTTGGCCCAATATTTCTGTACACATTTACAATTTCGCCCAATGAATGTGTAACTATTTCAAGGCTTTGTCGACTCTCAGTAGGTAGAGACAAAGCCACGAGATCTCTCTACAATTTTTCATAGTCTTTCACACCTTTGTAAGGTGCATTGCGCCATGTTGTTTTCCCATGGTATATCAGTAATGTCTGCCGGATAAGTTGTGTTGGGTAGACAACCTTCTTCTTGAATGTAGCGGTCTGCCCTGTGTCTATTTTGACCACTAGTTGGAATATTTTTGGCCTCTGCATCAATATATGAAATTTCGTATATTAGAAAAAACACATGTAAAAAAAGTTGTACAAATTTAATGAAAAAAATATTGAAATTGATGGCAACCTTGACGTTGTTGGTTAGCATCTTCTCCAACATGACCCTGCTGAGAACCAGACCCAGAATGACCCTGCTGAGAACTAGACCCAAAATGACCCTGCTGAGAACCAACAGCCTTTGATTGGACTTCGGGGGAATAAATATCACCCCCTTCACGCAACCTGCTACCACTCATTGATGGCCCTCTAGGTGGATTTGAACCACCACCAACCTCTCGAGACGAGAGAGAAGCTTCATAAACAAATACGAATTTATAATCAATTGAAAAATACATTTGTGTCTATATATAAATACATATACATATTCATTGATTAAATTGCATGAACCATACCAAGACTGGTTGAACCATGGGCATGCTCCATGGATGGAGTAGAAACCCTTCTCCGCTTACCTCCTAAAAATTAAAAAATGAAACTTTTTAACAACTAATTTAACTCACAAAGTTAATAAAAAATCAATTCCATATGTACACACATGTATGGAGATTTAAGATTATATTTAAATACCGTGAACATCCCCCGATCCCTGAACCTCCATATGGAATTCGGTTGATCTTAGTCATTCATCCTCCATGATATATATATATCTATTGGTGGAAATTTACACAAAATAGATTTCAGAAAATCAATTTGTAATTTAGTGTACACAAATTTTGTAGAGCACAACTTTCAAAGCAATAATTGATGTGTGAAACTCAATTTAAGAAAAAATGAAATTATAAAAATGATAAGTTCACCAAATTGCACTTTACATGGTGGGAGCACACTTGGTATAAAATTTACCACTTATACACTTTAGTTTGTGGGATAAATGACACATGTACATAGTTTACCTTAAAGTTGTGTTTTATGGATATTAAAATGAAAAACTTCTATTTAGATCCATTCCAGAGATTGACTATAGGGGCATTTAATAGATATGTCACCTTTCATAAAAGATGAGATCCAGAGGCTACCTGGCCCTTTATAGACTCTGCCTATAGAACTTGTAGAAGTAAACACTAGAGGCATTGACAATATCAAAGAACGTTTTCATGCTCAGACATGGGAATGTGTTTCTTTCCCTACACAAAAAATATTTCAAGGTAGTTAATCTTCATAGACATGTCATCAAGCAGGTCAATGTGATCATCCCCAACTTACTTTTCATCAAATTAGGCTTGGAATCCTCTACAACCTGGTGGATGGAGTTGAATTGGAACTAGGTCAAGGCCTTTACAAAATACATGCTAGTGAATAACACTTACTAGGTTATGCCAACAAATAAAGTGGGATAAATGTTTTCTCCTCGAGGTTATCCAATTGGGTGTGTAATACCAACTTCACCCATTTCCTAACAGGTTTCTCTCTTAGGTTACAAAGTGTCTTAGGCCATTAACTTCCATAGACCTCAATAGATTATTAGAGATGGAATTCTATTTCTCAAGTGTGTAAGAGAAGAAATAATTCTTGTTTAGATTTTAACAATGGCTAAGATGGTCACATTTTTATTTCGAAAAACAAATAAACTACATATACAAGACTTAATTATTTAGATGCAATTTTTTTTTCAAATGCAAAAGTTAGTAGGATGTGCAATATCTATGCCAATTGCAAGAATATTTAGGGGATCTCTTTGCACTATGAGCAGAAAACAATTTATTGGTTCTCATACTCCCGAGCTACTTTCTCTATGGAATCACAAAATTATAGTAGAAGGCCAAGTCATGAATCTAATTTTGTTGATTGCTAAAGGCGAGAATCACCATAGCTAGTCCATGTAGTCCTCCACCACTACCCCAGATTGATAAGTTGTTAACAATTTTCCTCATTATTTCAAAGAATAAGAAGCCAACCAAATATTTTTATCATGTTAATGATGTTTGAATTTACATTATCGCGATTTTTTAGGGAAATAATAATGGTTGTGGTCCATTCCTAATGACAAATAAGGTACCCCTTTAATTGCAAGTTTCATCATGATAGTTAGTGAATTGTTTGGAAATCTATGAAAACTGCTTTTGTGCCTTTATGGAAAGAATTTTGGTTTTTCCCCCTCTTATTTCAAGTAGATTTAAATAAATGTTGCTTCTAAAATTTATGTCCATGTGTCAATTTTGATAGGCTTTATGTTGTTGGGCAACTTTTTATAGATACAAGGGATTTTCACATGACTTTTTTCAATCGTTGAGACTTCTCAATTGGGAACCATTTTGTGTGACATTACTAACATGTAATATATTTTATTGATAGTTAAAGGAAGCATTTTATATTGAAAATGAATTAGAAAAAAAATTTCAACATTGAAACTAGGATTCATCATGTTCAAACATTCTTCCATAGAACATCCATTGCATTAGAACTATAGAAATGAATAGGAAAAAAACTATGGTAGGACATGATGTCATGATCCTCATGATGATTGAACACTGAAATTGATGCACACTAACTACCCATTACTAACAATATTCATGATGTTAAGCACAAAATGTGTACAGTAATATGCCATATGTCATATATTATCTGGGTAGCAACTCAATGGCACAAATTATTTCCTATCTTGTGGACTTTTAGTTTGATCTTATTCAAAACCTTATTAGTTATATATTTTTCAATTTCCCGTGGATTCCTTGAATTTTTTCTCCTACCATCTCCCTCTCTCACTCTCCAAATTATTGTCATCAAACATGCCCCATTGAGGATCTGGAGCAATGTTTGCACCATACTTAGAACTGTCATTGCTGCTAATTGAAATTGGAGAGTCATGTATACTAGATTGCTTGATTTTGGTGGCTCTTACTTGGAAAATATCCTAAGATGAGTTTGACATGATGGTCATATGAGGCTGGAAGCTACTTGGTGTAATTTTCCTTAAATATTGAAAAAAGACAGAGAAAAAATGTCATTTTCGATCATTTTTTATTAAAGCTTCTGCATACAACAGATTTTATCACAATTGCAACACAATCATGTTCCATGAGCATGAATTATGAATGTTGCAAGCCAAATTGCAAGGAAATTTGCATTCATTTTAGGCAAAAGAAGGCTATGAAATTAAGGTCCATGCTAGAAAAAATTATGCAAATAAGGTTGCTGAGTCAATACTTACCACGTGTTTCAAAGCCATAACAAAGGTTGGCTTTGAGAGTGTCCTCCCAAAGCCCTATCTTGAGATGAAATTTAATTCAATGTCTCTTAGAGTTGCAAGGTGGAATTGATAGAACTATTTGATTTATTTACCATAGATAGATATCTCCTTTCATCTATACCTTTCTCTACCATCTTATTTCCAAGTGAAATGGGAATTTTCACATTTTGAATGCCATTACCATGTAGTTTGGTAGTATTCTAGCTAGACCTATCACAAGTAAGGTTGTCATACCAAACTATTTCTCTTGCTCAACTCAGTGACCATGACTTTCTTCTCACACTACTTACCATAGGATCTTCAGTTGTACATGTTACGCAAAGTTGGGGGTTCTAGGTCTACACCTATTAGGTAAAGTTGTATTTTATGGCATTGTGGTCCTTAAATTTGGAGGTGTTCCACTTGAAAAAGTAGGCATTAAATATGGATGAAAAGGATTTGTTTTAACTTTGATAGAATTTCCTTGTGGAATTACTGAATTTCTGGACGACATGATGCTAGCTTTGCTCAGAGAAGAAGGTTTTGGAGGAGAAATTGAATTCTTTTGACTTATTTTTGGCATTGAAGTTTGAAATAGTAGTTTTGATGACTCCATTGATGACCTTGCTGAGGACTTTGATGCACACAATATTAACTTTCAAGATGGTTTAGAAGACATTGAAGAAGTTGTAGATTTTGGTGTTGTCATTGAATGTTTCTTTGTTGTTGGACTTGATCAAGACACAATTTAACTTTACGAGAAGATTGAAGACCTTGAAGAGGTTTTAGATTTTGTTGTTCTCACTGAAGGTTTTTGTCTGGTTTTGTTTCTTAAACCATCATTTCCATAGGAAATTTTTGGTGAATAGATTCTTGAACTTTATGAGAGGATATGATACCTTGAAGAGGCTACATCTTTTGGTGATGTCACTAATTGTTTCTCTATTATTGTGTTTGTTAAACTTTTTTATCCCAGAGGAGGGTGTTATCCAATGTGAATTTGAAACCCCCCTCACATTTTTCAATGAAGGTTCTATCTGAATGTTAGGGAGCTACACATTATAGAAATTCAATATGATGTGCCAAAAACTTTACAGACATCCCAAAAACAGAAACCACCTATTATATGTCAATTAAATCTACATGGAACCAACAAGCAATATGGTAAAATATAGAATTACGAATCCCTTCAATTAGTAAAAAAAAAAAATATGAAGAAAGCACCCAGAGGACTAGAAATAACAATATAGTAGAGAAAAATAATAGTATCTCAGCAGCTATAATTGCAAGTCATAAATTAATATCATATATTCCAATTTCAGCACTAAAAGCAAACTCAAAATAACATAAAAGCATAGACAACATTGTTTTACATGTAAGTAAACATTGTTAATGGAAATATGCAACATGGATTGGCATAATCATGCCTTTATCAATGAAATTTCATCAGACCATTGAACAATTGTGCGCTAACAATATTTAAATAAGTTAAAGGAAAAAATTGACCTATATTGTACAATTTATGGGACATAAATCAATATGTAGAAATATTCACTTGGTTTTTATAATTGGGTAGAGGAATGACTTAAAATGACCTTGTATGTCTTCTCGTTTTAGAGCTCAAATTTTTAGGAAGGATTTAAGTATCCACATTTCAAGAATCACTAGAAGAGGTTGATAAAGAATATAGGAAGACAAAAAACTAACAAGTGGTGTAATAAATGGATTTCTTGGGAGGTAGATTAGCATATGGACTTTTGGTAGCTAGAACTTTTCCAAATAAGTGAATGTATTTGAAAACCGAACCTCTAGACAAGGTCTAGAATTTGAAAAGTGAATTCCCTCTTTCTTCCTCTTACATGTCCAATGATTGGAATCTAGATTGAGGGAAAAATTTTTCCGAAATAAAAATTTTGCATTTTATTTGTTGTACACATGAGTTTTTAAAAGCTAATTAACTCATAAATTTCTCACAAAATACACTTAAAGCTTGACACATAAACCCCTTCCCAATTGGCTAACTTTAGACGATCCTAAACACATTTTTATTTAACTGATGAGGGAGATAGCACAACAAAACTAGTTTGTCCATATTCAAATCAAGTTGGTATCAAAGTACAGTTTAGCTCATTTTAGTCAAGGTTATTTAGAAGAATTAGCTATTGGTTTTTGTCTTCAATTTCCTCTCAAAATGAATGTGTACATGCTTTTGAGAGACACACCAGAGGAATAAGGTCCAAATTTTTGATGAAAATGGGCTATGAAAGTAAAGGGTTAAAGGCAAACATGTACAAGGCATAGTTGAGCCAAATGTTGTTGAGGAAAGGCCTAATTATTTGGGTCTTGGTTATGGAAAACATGATGGAGAATGCTACAAAGCCAAGGAGGCACATGAAGCTGTTCCAAGAAGGAATTTCATTTCGTGTTCATTACCTCAAGCTTGTGAAGTTTGTGTTCATGATGAATGGAAAAGTTTGACACCCACTTTGCAAGAAGATGTTAATAATCATGCAACTAATGAGAATGTAAAAGAAGAGGATGTTGAAAGCTCTAGAGTCATTGAATTCATTGCTAGTATTCAGAGGACAGCCACTACCTCATCAAATTCACCTCCTCAAGAAGGTGACAAAGGTGAATGTTCAAGGTATAAATTTGCCTTTAATCAAATTGCTTTTGATTATGATAAACATGGTAAATATTCACATAAGATTTGGAAAAGTTTGCATGTTCCTTTTGTGGTTTGAATAATCATAATGTTTATAGATTTTGGAAGAAGATATCCATGCACATGAAACTTTCTAAATAAATGAGGCAAAAAGTCAAAGGCCCATTGGACAAGGAAAATGATGTTGAAAATAAGATGCAATTGTTTTGCACTCATTGGAATAAGAAAGGTCACCTTGTAGACAAGTGTTGGAATTTGTATCCAACAAGTCATCGACGACATTTGAAGAAGGTGGAAAGAGATATTGAAAAGAATGGAAAAGAGGATTCCATAATCGATGAGGGTCATGATGATTCACATGACGATGAAGTGCAGCTGAAAGAAGCACCATTGAAATGGTTTGGTAAGGGATGGTTAGATTTCTTATCCAATTAAGGCCTTGCATGTATTTTGATGTTTCATGAATTTCTTTGCAAATTATAAGTATGGTGCATGTTGCATGAAGCAAGATGTTGAAATTAGAGTTATGTTGACACACTTAAATGCAACAAATATGGAAATTTGTACATGAGATATTATTTGACTTGAGAGTCAGTTGTTTGAAGAGGCATGTTTTGCCGACTTGTGTTTGGTTGATGGTTTTGTACACAAATATGTAAGAGTACATGGAGATATTCACATGATGTGAATTTTTTTTCTTTGAAGGAGAAAAATGATATGTCAGCGAGCTATGTTTCTTGCATGATGTGTTTTTCAGTTTGATGGTTTTATTTGTGACAAGACGTCACAAGATTTTGGGAAGGTCCACTCTTGAGCGAGAGCCTCATGATTACAACCTAATAATGAGAATCAAATGGGAGTGCATCCTTATTTTGAAAACAAATCTCTAGATAGGATTTTAAGCTACCTAGGACTCAAACCATTATTTTTAAATTTGAAATATCATGGTGTGTTGTTTCAATGCCTAAATCCACAACCCTAACATAAATTGTTTTATTCTCTTTTTGCAGGATTTAGTTGGTTATATTAAAAGTCAGTTGAATTTAAAATTCTTGGCTTAGTGGCATGAACCAAACATATTGTGTATTACATGAGGAATTTCGCTCTCCCAATCATTTCTAAATCACCCATATCACCAAGAAAACATGTTTTAAAAGAACATACTTTGGTATGGGAAAGACCTTAGGTCCTTTGATTGTGCACATGTGGTGTGAAAAATTGAAATTGACAATGCAAAAAAGTGAAATTATGAATGAAACCACGAAAACGAAAAACCCAAAAGTGGTAAATGATTTAAATAGACCTAAATTAATTATTTACCAACATAAATTCTTCAACTTTTAGCAACTAAATGATAAGTAAAAAAATAAATAAATTTGTAATTATGGTTCGAAAGTTACATAATCTTAAGAAGAATTTTAAATTAATTCTATCTCATAAAAAGTATCCCTCCTATTTTAACAAATACTATCTCTTCCCATAAGGTTCACGACCTCCCTTCCTTAGCACACAAGACATAAATACAATTAATATTTCAAAATGTTAATTCCTATCGAAACAAATGAAAAGTTGTATAGATGGTTTCAAATATTATAAGAAGGTTTTTGATATGGTTGAGAGAATGTGGAAAATAGAATCCATAAACAAATTATTTTTCAAAACGTATTACTTTCAAAGTATCAACAAGGAATTTACAAGGGTGTTCAATGAATTAACGCTAAATTTAAATTCCATGATGTATATCTTACTCATAATTTTAACAAATTATTAAATAATGATCTAGATTGGATAATTATATTATTTGTCATATATTTTGATGCTTATAGAGTGAAAAAACTGAAAGAATCAACTTGTAGGGTCATTTTAATGGTGGGTCAACTTGTAGGCTGTGAAATTAGAAACTACTATAGCTTCCCATCCAAAAATAGAGTCATACAAAAACAGAGCATATTTTTCTTGCCTCTGAGTTAATAGAAAGAAAAATAGTTAACTTTACAGTAAATTAGTTAATATGTTTAGTGCAGTGTATTTCACCTTAAAATAATAATATTGGTAATAATATTTCCCTATAGCCTAAAAGTTAAATGTAAATTATTTGAATTTCACAATTAGTAATTAAAACCTTCACAAAACCAAATAAGTAAATATGGGTTATAACTTATTAATTACTGAAGTAGGGATTTTTCTATCTAATTCACATTTCTCTAGATCCCTACTATTAATTAGTAGTTTCAATTGAATTATTAGTTTTCTATGAAGTTCCTTAATGAAGTTAAAAGTTAACTGTAAACTAATAGAGCTAACTTATAGTTAACATTAAATGGAATATGGAACTATTAACTATCAATTGAAACTAAACCATGGGGTGGATAACATAAAACTTTCTATGTTAAACTAAGTTAACTTCAACAGAAACTACTATAGCTCCCAATCAAAAAATAGTCATACAAAAACATAGCATATTTTGGTTGCCTCTAAGTTAATAACAAGCAAAATAGTTAACTTTACAGTAAATTACCTATATGTTTAGTTTCAAATCTAATATCACTTTTCATGGGTACTCTTTTCCTTGTAGGATTTTCCCTTAATGAGATTGACATTACTTCTTATCCAGTATTCTTTTGGTTATTTTCATACATTCATGGCCTACCAGCAGGTCAAGTCTAATGTCATAGTTCTTTTCATACATCATGGATAGCCTCAATAGAGACCGTGCTACTAAAAAGCATCAGAGAGACTGAGGTGGTACTAAATTCAACTAAAAAAATGCAAACCAAAGCATTACATTGGACAAGTGATATTGCATAATATGAGATTATTCCATATTGTCAAATCTATCCAATAATCTGAAATCTACACTACGAAAGTCTGTCCCAATGCTATGCCACATAATTACGAGTTGAGATGAAGAGTTGAAGGTTTCATACATCAATTAAAAAAAATTCAGAGTTTGAGGTTCAGGAGGAGAAGCGGTGTAGTGAAGGGGAGCAGTAGTGTAGAGGGAATTCATGAAATGATAAAGAGTAAACTCATCCTATGTTAAGATAGACCAGCATTATAGAGCTGGTAAAATTCAACTGACAACTAATGATGGTGTGTCCAGAAAAAGAGGACTGCTTAAACTGATATCAAAGTGATACTACTATGATGATTACTTGCTCTTTCAAAAAATTATGCATGAATACATTTAATGAAGAGTTTGAACCACTTGTGGTGTTGGAAAAAAAGCTTGGGTCCAAAATCATTGATTTAGAAACTAACTCGATAATATGTTGGCCAATTCAGAAAAACAACAGAAACCCACAAACTCCAAACCAAAAATGATCCGGATTATAATAAACATGAAATGAAAGCTAGCAATAATAGAAAAAAAATTGAGAGGTACAATGAAAAGAAATTTCTATTAATGAAACAACCATGACAAACCTACAATGACCAAAATGGTGGTAGCTATGTTTAAAAGAAATGTCTATTACACTCATTCACAAAAAATGCCATAACAAGAGGAGATGTTATAAATGGTATGTATTCCCCAGCAAACAGACAAGGACTTAGATGTTGATATAGTTCTAAATATAAAAATATATGAAAGTTAATATTTATAAAAATTTAAATAAATATGAAGGCATATTGAATGTTACAAATTGCAACGACATACACCATTTTCAGTAGACCATACCGCGCAGACGGGAGGAGCAACATACCTAGTATTGCAGTAGACCAACAATGCGGACGAGAGGAGCAACAACGCGGACGAGAGGAGCGAAAACGTGCGAACAAACAGACCTGCAGTAGACCAACAACATGGACAGAAGGAGCGAAAACGCACGAACAAACAGACCAGCAGTAGCAGTGACAAAAATACGCGCGAATAAAGAGACCGGTAAACAAATCAACTTCGCAAGCGATTTATTTATAGAAACTAGTTCAGCCGAACTATTTTAAAAGTAAAAGTTCGGTCGAACCTTTGTTGGAAGTTCGGCCGAAATTTTGTTGCCGGTTTTCCCATCTTCGGCAAAAATTCTGTTTGCCCACACCGTCAGTGTGCCATCAATCTAAACGGAATCACGATTTCGGCCAAACTTTCTAAGAATGTTCGGCCAAACTATTGCCGAAAAAATTTTTCGGCCCTCGATTCTCACAAAAGTGTAACCCATCTTCACATATCCGCCCCCTAGTGAAAGATTTAGTGACTTCTTTATGAAATCCGTTGAATTTCTCCACAAAGCTAAGCCTTTGTGCTTTTTGCAACATTTATTTCATTTGTGGATATCCTTCCATAAAATTATTTCCTATAGGATCTGTTCTCACAATCAAACCCATAGCTTTCCAAGAGCTTCACCTTCAGGACTACCTCTTTTGACTGGGTTAATTGAGGGTTTCCGTATCAATTTGGGAACATGGATGAGTTATGCTGTGGAATGGTAGAGACACACAAGTAAATGAGTGAATAAGCGAGGTTTTAAGGTTATTAAGAGCATGAGTGGGGTTTCAGAATGAGAAATGACCGTTTAGATCATTAATCAATGAAATCAGATTTAATCGTTGGGGAGATCACGTAAGTGATGAAGTTTTAGTGGGGAATCATGAGATTGGATCTTGATTTGGCATGATTGGTCTTTTTAATGATGTCATTTGAGCTGATGGTATAATATGATCATATAATTCATATATCAATGTTTGCAACCTTTTTGTTTAAATAAATTTTTTTATTTGCATACCTTGGATGTAGCTAACCTTTAATTGTTTACTTTTGTCTTGGTTCTTCAGGTATTCTCCAGTACATTCTTCAGTGTAGTTGTCAACTGCTTCTGTCAAAAGGTCCTGTTGTATCTAAGCTGCAAAAATTTATAAGAGCTGCGAAATTTTATGAGAGCTGTAGAAATTCAAAAATTCTATAACTATATTTTATTTTCTGAAAAAAAGGGTGATAAAAAGAATTTGGGATTTTCTTAGAATAGGAATGAAGAAAATGTAAGATGTCAGAAACAAATATCTGATTTTCAACTTATATTTTCTGTATAAGAATGCCAATCAATGATTGGTTTTCATACTTATACAATTTATATATATATATATATATATATATATATATATATATATATATATATATATATATATATATATATATATATATATATATATATATATGAATATTCATTTTCTTTAGATATGAAATAAAAATAAGACTTATAAGTTGGGCAAGAAGAAAAATTCTTCTTAACCAACTTCATATCAGCATTATCTTGAAAAATCTTAGCAAACTCCACTTTTGTCAATGGCTTATGATAAATCCTTAGTCGATGTCAAGTTACAAGGAGAGAAACCTTTTCTTCATCAATAGTTCTAATCCTCTCTGCTCCATTATCAAAGAATCTCTCAATCTCATTAGGCCTAAGCCAATGAGTTTGAAATTTCCCTTGCAAATCTTGGAAATTTGAGTAAAAAAGAAGTGCCCAATCTCCTTCTTGGAATTTTCTCTCTTTAATGTATTTTTCATGCCATCTGGATCTCTGTTGCTGAACTAGGCTGGTCTTTTGAACTACATCTTGTCTTATTTCATAAAGCTCATTGAGTTGTTCCATTCTATGCCTTTGTGCTTTTGATAAGTCAAGTCCCAATTTGACTGCTGTTTTGAAGGTTTCTATTTGGAACTCTATTGGAAACAAGACTTGCTTCCCATAAAAAATTTCATAGGGAGTATGTCCTGTTGTGATTCTCCATGTGGTACGGTAGGCCCATAAAGCTTCAGAAAGATTTTTTGCCCAATCCCTTCTATGAAAATTTACAGTCTTTGTGAGGATTGCTTTAATCACTTTATTAGTAGACTCTACTTGCCCGTTTTCCTGTGGATGGTATGGAGTGGACTTTCTATGCTTGATTTTGTACCCTTCCATGATATTTTGCACCATTCGGGATGTAAACTGAGTTCCTTGATCTCTCACAATTTCCCTTGGGACACCAAAACGAGTAAAAATATCCTAAAAAATAAATGAAACTACATCATTTTCATTAGAAAAGGAAAGTGCTTTAGCTTCTACCCATTTAGTGACATAATCACTACACACAAGAATATACCTCTTTTGTCTTGATGGTGGATTGATTGGTCCAAAAAAATCTAAACCCGATTTTTCAAAGGGTTCGATGAGTACCTGTGGTTGTAAGGGCATTTCATTTGAAGGAACAAGTTTCCCCATTCTTTGACAACTCTCACATCTTTTCACATATTCCTTGGCATCCTTAAAAATGGAGGGCCAATAATATTCTAAGAGAAGGATTTTGTAGGCAGTCCTCTTGTCAACAAAGTGTCCTCCACATGGATCATCATGGGATGCCTTTAGTATTTCAGGTATTTCATCCTCTCGTACACATCTTCTAATGATGAGATTTGGACCTGTCTTATACAATTCCTCATTTACCCGTGAATAATATGCACTCATTTGAATTATCTTCCTCCTTTGTCTAGGAAACAAATATGACGATAGTTTTCCTGTGGCTAAATAATTAGCAATTTCTGCAAACCACAGAGATTTAGTAGATATTGCAAAAGGATATTTATCAGGAAAACTATTTTCCACTGGTGTATTATTATTATCATTTTAAATTCTAGATAAAAAGTTAGCAACTGTGTTTTGTTTTCTGGGTCGATCTAAAATGGTGATATTAAGTTCTTGCAATAATAGTACCCATCTTGTGATTCTTCCATTAGTAATGGATTTATTCATTACATATCTAATTGCAGAATGATCTGTGTGAATAAAGGTTTCATAGCCAGTGATGTAATGTATGAACTTGTTAATAGCATGGAAAACAACTAGAAACTCTTTTTCAGTAACAATAGAATTTAACTTTGCCAGAGTCAAATTCTTACTTGTATAGTAGATGCAAAAGGGGTCAAGTCTTTCTATCCTAATACGACTCCCAAAGCTGTCTCTGAAGCATCAGTTGAGATATGAAAAGGTAATTTCCAATTTGGTCCTCTTAAGATAGGTGCTTTAGAAATATTTTCTTTGAAAGTTTCAAATGCCTTTTGGCACTCAGGGTTCCAGCTAAATTCACAATCCTTTGTGAGGAATTTGAAGAGTGGAGATGCAATTTTTGTGACATTTTCTATAAATCTTCTATAGTATCCTGTAAAACCAAGAAAAATTCTAACATCTTTTTGAAAATTTGGAATTGCTAATTTGGAAATAACTTCAACTTTAGATGAGTCCACCTTAATTCCATTTCCTGAAATACGGTGTCCTAAAACAATTCCTTTGGTAAGCATCATAATTTTTTTTCATGACTTAATTAGAGATTTTATTCCTTACATATTATGAGAACCTTTTCCAAAATTTCAAGGGCTTCTTCAAAATAATTTCCATAAACAGTAAAATCATCCATATACACTTCCACACAGTCATGAATTAAATCAGAGAAAATACTTAATAATGCTATTTGGAATGTTGCAAGTGCATTGAATAATCCAAAAGGGAGTACGTGGTAAGCATAATTTCCCCATGGACATGTAAAGGTGGTTTTGTCTTGATCTTCTGATGCTACCTGAATTTAATTATACCCACTAAAACCGTCCAAGAATGAAAAATATTTCTTCCCTGCTAGTGTATCTAAAACTTGATCTGTGAAAGGTAATGGAAAGTGATATTTTAAAGTAGTTTTATTCAACTCCCTATAATCAATACACACTATCCATTTTCCATTCTTTTTAGGGACAATTACTGAAGGTGAAACCCACTGTCTATCTGATATTGGATACACAAAATTTACATTCAATAGTTTTTGTAGTTCTTCCTTTACAATTTCCCTAAGATTTGGATTCATTATTCTTTGAGGTTGTCTGAATGGTCTAGAATTCTCCTCAATATGGATATGATGTATGCAAGTTTCAATGTTGATTCCTTTCATGTCAGTGTATTCCCATGCATATGCAGAAGAATTTTTTTGCAATGTTTTTACTAATTCTTCTTTTTGAAAATTTTATATTTTTTTGTTCATGTTCAAAGTTTTACCTGGAAATATTTCAATTTAAGGATTACCAAATTCTTCCATAGAACATAAAGACATTTGTATGGATGATAAATATTCAATATTGCACTGTTCCTAAAATTTTTGACTATTCTCACATTGTGAAGATGTTTCATTATTTTCTATTGAATTTAGAATTTGATTTTCTTCAATAACTTGTGAGATAGTAAAAATAGGTTGTATGCCATTGTCATCATCCATCCATTCTTCATTTTCTACTTCTATCATTGTTTTTTTTGGAAGATGTAATGTGAATTTCTTTGTTGAACTTCCATAAGAGATAAACATATCACCAGATCTACAACTGATGAAAGAATTAACTGTAGCTAACCAAGGTCTTCTTAATATCAATGGATGTCCTAAGTTATTCTTTGGAGTTAAGATCATAAAGTCAACTGGATATTCCCAAGAAAATAAGGATACATAAATGTCTTCTAATACACCATTAGGTTTGATTATTGATATATCTGCTAGTTGTAGTAATGTTGGTGTATATTGAATATTTGGAAGTTTTAGTTGTTCCATAGTTTGTTTACTCATCATTGTTTATGGTTGATCCTAAGTTGATCAATGTGTTTGGGATTTTGATAACACTGATGTGTGTTTTCACAATGGGACTTCCTGAATCTAAATATTTATGTATGACTATTTTTCCCATCATGATATCTGCAATTTTTCCCACTAACTGTATTATTTTTACTTCCTTTGTTTTTCTTCTAGATTTATTTATACTCAACCCTCTTATTGTTTTTGCAAGGATTGGAATTTATTTAATGGCTTGTAACAAAGGAATTTTGATATAAAAATTATTTAATTTATCTAATATATCATAGTTAGGCAACATGATTTGTTTTTATACCCCTTTACCAATTTGTAATCTTTTAGGGAAAGGAGGTTTAGGTATAGATACCGAAGGTTTCTCTATGATAGGATTTGAGTTTACTGGATTATCTTGTGTTTGATTTTGAAAATTTTGATTCTGATGAAGAGATGTATCTTATCTAGAATGATTATTTTTATTTTGAAGAGTTTTATCTTGCTGAAGAGAAATATCCTCATCAGAGTGATCATCTTTTTCTTTTTCCTGAATAACAATATAAGGAAACTTCTTCTCTAATATTCTACCAGATCTAAGTTGAATGTTATTAAGATATAGTGAAGTTATCATATAAGTCTGAATTTTTTCCATTCCATGTGATAAATAGGTTGTGCATTTTTATTGTTTGGGTTTGGACGTGGTTGAGCAGGTAGTTGGTTTGGTGTTTGTGGAAATGGTAATGAAAGTTGTGGATTATGATTTGGAAATTGAGGTTGTTGAATGGTTTGAGGAAAGTGTTGTGGTGGATAGTTCAGATAAGGTTGTGGATATTGGTGATATTGAGAATATATACCATAAGGATTTTGCATTCCCTGTGTCCAAGGTTGGGTTTGAGACGAAGGTTTTTGCCACGACATTGATGAATTCCAGTTATTCTGTGGGGGCTGAGTATACATCTGAGTGTTGAAACCTTGAGTTTGTGGTCCTTTCCGTGGTCTTCTAGTAACATAACAAAGAGGATCTACCTGGTGTGGGGCTATTTCCTCTTGGTAAACAACCTTAAGACTTGGAATAGAAGGACATTTATTTGTTTCATGATTTTATGTACATTTAATAGAGGTTTCTATGATTTTTAAATCAAGAGGACATTCTATTAAGGCATGTTTCTTTATGAATTTAGGACAGAATATAGATAAGGCATCACTTTAAGCTCTTTGCTTATTTTGTAATTTCAGGGTGTCTATTTGTTCACTAAGACTCCCTAAAATATTTTTTTTGAATTCACCAAGAAAAATTCCTATTTCAGCACTACTTACCATTCCTGCTGCAGACTTAAATTCCAGAGAGGATAAGATATCTTGAACTCTTCCCCATTCTTGACTTTCCTCTTGAGAGATGTATGCATAAATTAGAGATGTTAGGTAATTATAGTTGAGAAATGTCTCCTTTTCCCATAATATTAAGAATATCAACTCATTCATCAATGATAGCTTTCAACAAGAGAGCTTTTAAGGTATCTTTCTGCAAATTTTCCATCCTAGCCCTTTTTAGATTGTAACTGAATCTCTCAATTAGGTCCTCTAAGTTTTCATCTTCTCTTTTCATCATCTCAAGAACTTCATCTTTCCGATTATGATGTGTGAAATAATCCTTGTATTTTTGTAAGGATGCATTCTTCATTTCTTCCCATGTCCTAATATAATGTGTTATTAAGCCCATGAACCATTTTAATGCTGCATCCTTAAGAGTTGCAAGAAACAATTTCAAATTTTGAGAATCAAGTAAGTAGTCATATGATCTACATAAAAATTTGAATTCAAATAGAAATGTTTCAGGATCTTCACTCCTTAATCCATGAAAATTGGGGAGGATAGAGGGTGAGACATTATTCATTGTGGAAGTTGTATCCTCATCTAATATAAGAAATCCAACAGGGTCTGGTTCTTCTCTATTTCCTCCTCCTTCTCCTATTTCTTCTCTTTCTTTCCCCATTCCTCTTCCTCTTCCTCGTCCTCCATCTAAAATCCTAGGTCTAACTCCTCCTAGTCTTAATTGGTCATCATTCATATTGTGTACTTCTCCTTCTCCAGCCATTGTAGATTCCTCACAACTAAGATAGGTTTCTAAATTTGGAATTATTTGTTCCTCTTCTGATTCTTCTGGTTCCTCTATCAATGGTATATTAAATAAGAATTCTTTTTCTTCTTCCTCACTAGGGATTTTTAGCTCTTGGGCTAAGATTTTTTCTCAAGTAGAGGTTAGAAAGATTACTCATGTTGGGGATCTAGGGTCTTCTTCTTCTATAACTTCTTCAGTTGATGAAGTTGGAGAGTCTCTATGCTGAATTTCTGATCTTAAGACCTCAAGAAGTCTATGTCTTCCTGCTAAGAATGGAATACGAGTTTGGGTGGATGGTGTGGCACTACGAGGTCTTGATTGAGTGAGTGGTTTTGTTGGGATCAAACTTCTACCTCTAGCTACAAATCTACCTCTAGAATCTCTTTCTCTAAGCATGTCATTTTTTGTGTTGTTGTTTTTTTTAAGATTAAGAGATAAGGCTCCTATTTACACTTCCTCGAAAACGGCACCAAATTTTTTAGTCAATTTAATGTCTTAAATTTCTATCATAAATTATTGACCGGAGTTAGTAATATTATGAAGTGAAATTGCACTATATATGCTAGAAGTCTTTTCTTACTTAATTCATTGTGTTGATTTTATATGTTTGAGAGTTGTTTTTAGGATTTTGTGTTTATCTTGAATGTCTAAATGGAACCGAGAAACTTAAAACTTATGATTTGTGAAATGAAATCTAAATTAAACTATCAAGACTATGATGAGAATCCTATTTTAGCTTATCTAAAAGTTAACAATTCACTTCAAGAAATCTAAGGTTCTAGAAATAAGAAGAAACTTCAATATTTTTGTATGCTTTTGGAATTTTTGTGTGAATGAAATTAAAAACAAGAAATTATTAAAAAGAAATCACTCTTAAAGAAATATTTTAATGATTGAAAGGTAAAACTAGCAAGAAGGAAGAAAAGGAAAATTTTATCTAAGAAAGGAAATTAATCTATGTTAAACTTATATTGCATAAAAATAAATTAATCTGAATGATAAATTTTAAGCTATATCAAATCAACCCAACCACTACGATAAATTATCTCTTAATCTATTCAATCAATAACAAAAAATCTATATAAACTATCTCTAAGTCTATTCAATTATAAAGCAAAGCATCTATCTGAATGATCTCTAAGCCTATTCGATTATAAAGAAAAGCATCTATTTTAACACAACGAAATTCTGTAAATGAAGATAACAAGAAGTAAAGTAACAATGTCAAATATCATGGTAATCTATACTATGGAAATTCGAAAAAAATTTGCAATGAAAATAAACACAGAGCATATGTCTATTGTATGAAAATGAAATACATGTTTAATCTACGAAGCTAAAATTTAAATAGAGTGTATATATTCTAGCAATTGAAATAAGAAAACAACGTAAACAAAGCATATATCTATGCGGAAAACACAACAAAAGCATAAGAAACTAAACCATAAAATGACAAAAAACTAAAAAATTAAACCTCTTCCATGCAGGGGCTCTCCACAATAGAATGGTTCTGAACTTATTCACAACTAGATATGCATCAATGATTCTAGAAACAACTTCACCTTTGATTGATAAAAACAGAGTTTCAATATATGACAATCTTACAATAAAATCAAACTTGTTTCAAGTTTACACAACCCGGTATTTATAACAGATTCGAATTAAATTTTTGAGGCTATCACGCCTTTGGAGACTAACAAAACTATGCATAAAACCCTAAATAGAAATGTGATTTTTATTTCTTTCACAATTTTCTATGTGGAGAGCAAATCGTGAAGCTTAATCTTCTCGCTCGCTTGTTCTGGTTCTTGCTTTGACTGGCCCTTTGGCCACAATCCTAGGTGCTTTCCTTCTCGATTCTGGACAAGTAGATAGGATAGAATCCATGAATGGATCATTTATCAACTTCCCATGTACTTCTCTTCTTCATTCATTCTTCGGAACCTTTTAGACTATGGTAGTGGCTACAGAAACGAAGATTAGCTACCAAATTGCATGAATTCTATAGCTAAATACAAGTTTTATCCAAATAATAAGGAACATTTAAAATATGAAAAAGATATCATTAAGTTACATTAACAGGCTAAAAATTTTCAAATCAATACTTGCTTGGGCTTATAAAGTTTGAAAAAAAGGTGGAAAAGGTAGTGAAATGGATGTCAAAATTGAGGCAATTTTGAGGCTCTAAGGAGGATAACATATGCTCAATCTATAAGTTCATCCTTCAAATGAATCCCTCTAAGTGTGTTTAATGAACCCTGAGAAGGAGTGGTTTGGTATCATCATATTCGACAAGTCCACTATTGTTTGATGTTTTAATGAGTTTGGTAGAGGTAAAAATTGACATATTTTTCATGTTTAAAGAGTTTGAAAAAGAGGCGGAAAAAACTCCAGATGTTCCTTTTCGTAGATAGTCTCTCGAGTCCGAAAAGGAAGAAAAAGATACCCAATAGAACCTCTTATCCATGTTTGACTACGGTATTCCTTTTTCGTAAATATTCTATCTCATTCTAGAAAAGGGTTAAACTTATACTGACTAGAAATATTTTCATTTACTTTAACGAGTTCAAAAATACAAGTGCTCGACAATGTTTTTATATTTTGGGAGTCTGAATAGAGTTGAAAGAGGACTCCAAGGGGTTCCTTTTTCATGAATTTACGGATCTTGAAAAAGTGATAAAAGTATTCTCCTCGATTAAAATGATCTGTTAAAATGCGATAAAATTTGTTAAACATTTTTCCGACCTGCTCAAAACACCACAAAAGGATTAAAAATACCTATTTCATGATAAAAAGGAATCATTACTAGGTCAAAGCTATTGGGTGTGGTAGTCCCCCTTCGCTTGCATTGGGTGTAGTAGGGGGGCGGTAGCCCTCCTACAGGGGGTTCAAGGCAGTGCCTCGGGGATTTTTTTTTGAACCCTATATTAGGTGGGCGGACCCACCTATGGTTTTGGGCATGATGGTTTTATGCTCCTGATATTTTGTAGATCCGGTCAAGGGAACTACAGTTATGTTATAATCCAGCGTTAATGGATTGGGGTTTATTAATGCTTCAACATGTATATATGTTTTGTAACATTAAAAGGAATATAATGAAAAATCAGGCTGGTAGTCCCGATTTGGGATCTAGGGGAAAATATATGTGTATATATGTTTTATGTTTTATGCTCTCGCTATTGTTTATTTTCTGATTTTTAATAATTTGTTTGCAAATAATTTATGTACAGAGTTACAACCTACAAAAGCATTAAATATGACAAAATAATGAAAAAACGACCAAAAGTAATAAAAAAGACTATTCATTTTTTACCATTTCACATTTACCTTCAACAGTGGGAGCTCTGAGTAGTTTTTTCCCTTGAAATTTTGCAGTTGATTGTGGCTAATCTGGTGGATCATTTTAAGAGTTTTCACTTCTAGTTAGGATCTGAAACCTTTATCTTTCATCTCATGGTTTCATTTTGTGATTTCATGCAAGTTTTATGGATTTTTAAGGGCCATGGGGTTTGAAAATATTTCCCTTGGACCAATGCATGATCCTAAATTCAAAAGGAGCATTGCATCTAGGCAATAATGTACTATAGGGAGAGGTGCAACACACTGTCTTTCCTTATAGGAAAACATTGGGCATAAAGCCCAAGTTTGATTAAGCATTTCCTTTCAAAATTTATCAAATTTTTTGCATGAAAATGATCTTAATGAGCCTCTTGTTGATGTTTTAGATATTCATTAGCAAAAAATGGACTTTATATGGAGAGAAAGAGAACATGAAGAACAAGACTTGAATGCAACAAATAATCTTGCCACCATTCAAGCACTTAAAAAGTGTGCATTGTTGAAATTATTCTGGTTACCTGGTATGAGGCAACATATGGAATACTAGAGTTCCTTGTTCGTTCATGGGATGTGAAAGCATGGGAATTCAGGTTAGGGGAACTTCTGCTCAATATAAAAGTGGAGAACATATATTTTCTAACAGGTTTATCCATGAGAGGTGCCCCCATCTCTCTCATATGTGTGAGAAGGGTGGAGAAACAAAGAAAGACTATATTTCCACTCATTGCAGACCTCGAGCCCATGTGACTAGGGATGGAAAGATCAATATTAGAGATGTGACCCATTTTCCTCTAATAATAATCTTATTTATCAATTCTAGATTGGCTAGTAGCACAACACTTCATGTAGCTAGTAGATCATACATGCAATATGGTTTAGAGTGTTTGGAGCCAACAATATTCAACTAGAGCGAGGGGGTGTTGGTAAATATTAAAGGACAATGTATAAAGCAAGAGAGGGAAGATTGATTTTTTTGGCTATGGTTCAATCTTGATCTCTTTTTCCCTAGAGTGAATTCCATTATTACAACCTTAACATAGCATGCCCAAGCCTATCCATTCGAGGCTTCCACAAATGAGGAGGTGGATAGATATTATGTCCTGACATGAAGGTCCTTTGGTGATCAACTTCTCCCAAACCTTTTTCAAGTGGCTTCATAGACGATTAATTATGATAGATGATTGTCCATACACAATGGTGGATTTATGTGATGAACCTGAGCTCGTGCTTCCTGAGGGTGAGAAATGGGGTGTTATGGGTAAGATATATATATATATATATATATATATATATATATATATATATATTTTTTTTTTTTTTTTCATACAAATTCGGTTATGATGTATTATTAGAAAAAGAGGGGAGTAAGGGGGCTTCCTTGATACAAAATCACTTCACACAACTTACACAATAGATTTAGATGCTCGGAGTGTGTTGCTACCGGAGTACTGCTGTTACTACTACTTCTAACAAGTCTTTCTGAAGTTGAAACTATTGCATTTGTGCTAAACTGCCTTACAAACTGCTCTAACAAGAGAATACATTTTGCTTTCATATTTTAACTAGATTGGTGCCTAATGACCTAAGAAAAAAAAATATAAAGCCAAAGGAGGATAGAATTCATTTGTTAACTGTGTTTTCGATGTCTCCATGGCCACTCCCTTGGTCCATAGAGTTGTAACCTTGCTCAGATATTTTGGTGAGGACATCTCAGAGATAATTGATAGTCCCTTCTAGATGGGTGCAACGATTTTTCACCTCCAGTAAGTCCTTGTTGCATGTGTTCCATTTCTCGTAGAGGATAGCCATTTCCTCTTTAGTGCGCATTTTATCCTGTTGCACCTAGTTCCTCAAGCTTTCAATAACCACTCTATGTGATTTTCATAATGAGTAGGGATGTTTTTTATCATCATAGGAGATTATGAGATTGAAGTTGGGAAGAGAAAATTATTTGATGCCTTCTCTTTGAAGAGAATATGGCACTGTTTTGTATTTGACAATAGTGGAGCCTTCTCTGTTGAATGTAATGCTACCTTATCTATTGAATATATTGTTGCCTTCTCTATTGAATGTATTGCTTCCTTCTCTGTTGTAAGAATTTCTTAAAGCAGATATGGAGGATGGGATGATGGGTATGTCCAGGTGGAGAGAAGCTGATGGGAGTGGGAGGAAGATGCTAGAAGGTGTAGGAGAGATGAAATCAAAGTGAGAGTGTTGAAAAGAAAGGTGGAGAGCCAGTACCTAGATTCAGGAATGTGGGTAACAAATACACCTGTTCTTGAGAGAGAAATTGCTATGGATCGCGCTTGAGCGTAGGGGTGAAGAGGGACCAAGTTGCTGGGAAAGTGGCTGCCTTGGAAACAAATCAAAAGGAATAGGTGAGGAGTTTCTCAGACCAAGAAGAAAATATAATAGAAGAGGAACATAGCAATGATGAAGGTTCATGGGAGTGATGAGATTCTGAGTTTTGGTACTCTGGAAAAATATGCAGTATATATTTGATGGTTTTTGTATGAGTGATTCGAGGATTTTTTTGCACGAGCAGTCAGAGGAATGTGTCATATCATGAATATGAAGATGTTGTACTTTGTATGGATGGTGAAGCATTATGTAAAAGGGAGTGAGAATTTCCATCATGGAATAGTGAGGAGGGTGATATGCCCATCAATTTTAACCTGTCTCGTGTTTCTTTGAACTCCTTCTTTGGCCTAAATGTCAGCTTTCTTATTGTTGCATCTTAAGAGATGATAGTAGTATGTCTTCCCAATTTGATTTTTATATTGTTAAGTTCTGTTCAAAATTTGGCAGAGATCTGCATTTTTTGGGAAAATACCACTCCCCATTGCTTGGATGATAATGGAGAAGTCCCCTAGAATTATTGTGTTGTGAATTTACCTATCTTTTAGAATTTTCACACCCAGAAGTAGGCCATAAGCCTCTGCTCTGTTGTTTGACATTATCCCCATCCCCTAATTAAATTGAATATGACAGGGGTTGTCTCTTTCAAATATTATTCCACCAGATCCCGCTTTTCCCAGATTCTTCTTTGAGGCTCCATCGAAGAAGAGGCAGGGCCTATTGAGGGAATTAATCCACCTTTAAAAGTATTCCTCATCCTTTCTGATTTTCTAGGTTGGGTGAGCCTTTGTGAAATTTTTTATTTGACAAATTTTGATCTTGTTAAGTGCAAAGCTGATCCAGATTATTTCATCGTGCTACAATTGACTCATGTTAATTCCATTTAACCCTTTTGCTGAGAGGAATTCTATTATCTGCTCCCAAGCCTTGGAGGTCACTGTGTTAACTGTTGGATTTTTGTTTTTGAATACTTTCCCATTCCTAGCAAGCCCAATTTTCCAATTTAGGTGTTATCACTCTCTAATTTATAAGATTGGCAAGACTAAACTATAAAGCACAACATCAAAACCGCTTGAAGCCTAGGATCTAGCCCTCATAGACTTAGAGAGGGATCTCTCTATAAGATTCAAATTTATTTAGGTTACCTAATATTAGGATAGTTAAATTTATTTTTAGGGTTTTTGGTTTTATTTTTTGTGGTTGGATATAAGGGATTTTCTATAAACAGTTTCCATTGGGCTATGTAGTCGAAAAGGCTGGGTATGTGCATCAAATCCCAGAGCATAATAAAGGAAATCTAGCTATGTATACTGGTGTTTATAAATGAACGGAGTTATGAGGTGGAGAAAGGTGATTTCAATAATGACTTGAGAGCAACCAAGAATTCTTAAACCATACATCAGAAGAAAACATGGAAATTGTAAAGACAGTCAGAAATAAGGTACTCTGAATAGTAAACCTTAATCTAGCCTTCCTATTTTACAATCAGAACTTAAATGGTGTACATGAAAATATTACAGTGGAAAGACATTAAACATGAACAAGGAAAAACATCACCAGGACGTCACAACACATCAATCTTGTAGAATTATATCTTTATTGATGCTCTAGCCTCAAAAATTACAAGTAATTGCAATGAAAAGTTATTACAAAACCAAGGTCCAACACTTATTACTGAATGAAAAGTTACATTTAAACTACTTGCACCAGATTTCCATTATCAGAAGGGAAATCAGTTCGTTTACTATAAAAAGTAACTGAAACTTGGTCTGTGCATCTCCTGCTTGGACGTGTTGTGACAGTTTTTAACAGATGTCTAAAGTCACTGTGGAAGCATAATTAATTGTAACAACCCTCTTAGTAGATGTCTAGTGTCCTTGTGAAGCCATTATTCAGTGTCGTAGTGGTCTTCTGTGCTAGTAGATTTGATATGGTGGAGTTGTTCTGATACACTGGATGTGCCGACACTAAAAATTTGTTGAGCTACCTGCTTTGTCTTCGAGCTGAGTTGTCACCCTCCCTGAAGTCTGCATAAATGTTCCCAATTACCTGGAGTCAGAATCTTATTCCTGTTCAAATTTCTGTAGACTTCTTCAGTCTCGGTGTACTTCAAAAACAATGGTCTCAAATGGAAAATGTGCTTAATATCATGCTGTATGAAGACATCGTTGCTGATGACTTCATAAAATTCTTTCCCAGTCATAGTGTTATTCAGATTTGTGAGCTTGGATGTGTCCTTCGAAATATCTATGAGCATTTTTACATAATCAGTACTAGGCATCAACTTATCATTAATAACAAACAAGGAAGGAAGTCCCCTTTTTTTCAGTGGCTCAATCCTATTGAAGAATCTGCTTACTCAAATCTCCAGCTGATGAAATCTTTCTTCTAGCTGGGTAACTAGACTCTTTTTTTTAAACACCTTTTTTACCTCAAGTACAATGGTTGTTCTGTTTTCCACTTCTAGTTGCTCCAGTTCATTACTACTTTTATAATGCAGGAACCTGATGATGTTGTTGGCGGTTTGGGGTTTATATCCAAGTTCCTCATTTGTTTTCTCAGTGGAAAATTTCACTAACTCAATTAGATACCTCTGTTCAAAAATCACCTGAATTGATGGCCATATATCATTTATAGATTCAATTATATCCAACCATATCATCTGTTTAACTCTTCCTACCATGATTCCAATGGAGGATTCCTAAAGGGACTTCTGCAGACTTTCATTTAACTTTTTTCTAATCTGCAGCTCTATGGCATGTGTTGAATCTTTCCTTTTGGAATGCTCTTGTAGGTCACTGAGTTGATCTTGCATCTTTTTAATTTCTGCTGTCTGTAACGACATGTTCTCCATTGCCTTAGCTAGCTTCTCAGTGCCTTCTCTTGATGCATCGGTAGATGTTGTGGATGCTGGAATCACTGTGAGAGAAACTGCTTGTAGGGGAATCATGGCCTTAGCTGCTTCTTTTTCTACTTCCTTCATAACATATCTTATTGCTTTCTGTCTTTCCTTTATCATCTTATCCATCTCACTTTCCATTTTCTTAATCTGTTGTATTTTCTCAACAATCAAGTGCAAAATTTTTGCCTTCTGTGTTTCAGTTGCCTCTATCTCCTTGGCCATAGGGTCTTTTTTCACTGGCATCTTAAGCTGCCTCCTCAAAGAAGCTATGTTTGAATTATTCTTCCTCACCAGGGTTTCTACCACTGCTACGTTAGATGGATTGTACCTAGGTTTCATCACTAAATCCTCTAGGGATTTTATCCTTGAATCTTTGGCCATGGCAGAGATCCTTTCCACCTTCAACTGTGACTGTGTGTTGGACAAGGTCACCTGTAGTTTTGAGAGACTCATGGTTGTGCTAGTTAGAGTTGAGGAGACCATTTCCCCTATCTGATTATGCATATCCATCTGGTCTATTAGATGAATTTTATTTGTGTCAAACTCAAAAGAGGTCTTCTTGTAGTCTGGTGTACCTTTGGGCTGAGGAAATTGTGCTTCTAAGAATGCCATCTTCATTCTTCCCTTTTCAGAGTCCAATGATGATAGAAGTCTACTCTGGGAGCTACTTGTTTGTTTCCAAAACTGATTGTATGTGTTCGTCTTTAGAATATCATTCCTTATTTTTATCTCCCTCAATGTGTCATAGATATCTTCCTCCTTTTGATCTATAGTGGATGTAGATGTTGGAGTCTGCACATTCAGCTGTTGGAAAGGTATTGTGGTAGAGGATGTTGAGAAAATTGTTTGGCTCCCTACTGGAGATGAAATTGGTGAATCTCTTATTGTGATGATAGTTTGCTGGCCATTCTCATTGCCCTGGTCAAGGCTCATGTGGATTCTGGCCCTCTTCCTGTATTTCATTTTGATTTTTTAAGGGGAGGAATCAATTTCCATGCCTGTTTGATCCTCCCTGGTCCTTTTTATTCCTATTTCCTTTTCTGACTCCTTTTTCATTTTGAACTCCTACATCTTTCACCTCTTGCGGAGTTGGTGTTTGAATTCCTGAAGTAGAGATGACGTGCTCTTCTACCTCCAGGAGTGTATCTGCTGCCCATTATTCTTGGTTCATGTACTTTTCTATCTCCAATCTGTGGGTGCGAATGTAGGGTGTGGACTTGTTTTCCACCCTCTTCTTGGAGATTATCCCCATGGGATCATAGGACCAAGTGAAACTATATGTGAATTTCATCTCCTTTAACACTTTATCTGCCTTGTCCCCTGTTGCCCCACTGTTGCAAATAAATGGACCAATTTGTGACTTGATCCTGAATTGTGACTTCTTCTTGGCGGAGATAAAATGCACCTCATCTACATTTATCATTTTTCTGACATACTCAAGTGAAAATATTCTCATGGAGAGGTACTTGGGTAGCTGATAGGGGGCCAGTTCACTGCCATAAACCTTGATCTCTGTGTAGTTCTGGTAGAGATACCAATCTATTGTTCTCATCTGCTCGGTCAACTACATCACCTTCTTGATTTCCTCACTGACCCTTGGCTCTGTGGTACTTCTGAGTGCATTGATTGCTGGATGAACATATAGGTCCATGAAGCTTTTGAAGGAATAGTATTCCTACTCCTTCCTCAATAAAGTGGTCTAGAAATTATAGATTGGTTTTGAGAGTCATCATCCTGCTTCACCATGTCGAATTGGAAATTTTTGGATTGAAAATAGGTAAACATGTACACCAACACAGAGGTGTATTTGAATACCCCTTCTGTCTGGAATTTCTAGAATTGATCATGAATTGCATCGGTGAGAAACTAAGCATAGTTGAACATAATAGTGGGCTTAGCCTCTGAGGACAAGATAGACAGGAAACCAATTATGGCTTCATCTAGCCACTGATCATTATGATATTCTAGTAAATAAGATAAAGAAGTGACAATGTGCTTGGTCCTATCCAGGAAGGTGGATGATGGACATGGGGGATTTGTGGTAGGCGCTGGTGCATTTGTGGTCATGAAAAGCTATAAGGTTTTGGACCTGCTAGAAAAATCTAACGCCTAGAATAATCCTATAAGGGCCTCATATGAAAAAGGGATAGTGTTATCAACAATGGAGGCTTGCATCATTTCTTGAATGGATTGGGCATCGATGTGAAATAAAATCTCTCCTGCAGGGTTTACTATGGATTTCTGGTTAATGTCATAGCAGGATTGACACTTCTGACTAGCTCAGGGTAGCTATGGGTTTTAGGAAAGATGTAATATGGAAGCTTGGTATCCCATAAGATGATACCATCTGCTTCATTAAGGAGCTTATCCTCGAGCCAGCAGTAGACATCAAACAAGTCGAAGTCTGAATCTTTCTCGTGGATTTTGTAGTCTTTGCCAGCCAGGGGAATATGATCTAAGTATACCAAAGGATAGACCATGGGATTGAAAGGTTGCTAGTATGACTTGGGAGGCATGATTCTTTTTCTTTACTTTATTTTTCACCTGCTAAGGAGAATGGGCTGTAAGAAAAGGGAGCAAAGAAGGGGGAAACGTTATGAATTGGCACTGGGGAAGGGATAAGACTGAAGGGGATTGAGATAAAAAATGAATCAGTCGCAATGAGAACTGTAATCAGGCTCACAGAGAACTACTAATTTATCCTTTGATGAACAATAACCCTTAGGCAATAGTGGATGGTTAGTGACTTCTCTGTAGATGACCACTAATCCATGACCTGTAGTAACTCAACATTATCAACAAGGAAAAATATGCTGTATCGACGAACTTGGGCCTTAATATGTAATTGGGGGTGACCGTTGAATTGGCACGGGCCCGTTGGATAACGACCCGACCATTCAAGGCACAACGAGATGGTGGAGGGAAGTGATGTGATAGGGCGAAGCTGACAGATGATGGAGGACATGGTGCAATGACATTGGTAACAATCACATGTATGCAGCGGTTTGGTTGATGGCAAGAATCACTTTTCTGAGGGGGTCGAAGGTGGTGAGCAGTAATGGAGAGGGGGGGTGCGAAATAGTGCAGGCGCGCCATGCAACAGAGTGGGCGGTAATAGATACCGCCCATTTCGGACCCCCCCCCGCTTTTTTAACGTCCAACGGATAAGGGGGCGCTGAAATGGAGTGAGGGCTGTCGGATGTGGGGTGAGGAGCGGAGATGGAGGGTAAGGTGGAGGTTGTTTAGAGTGCGATGTGACATGGTGACCGGATGGTGGGGCTGATTTTTGAATGAGCGTCGGGATGTGGTAGGACTTAGGGTAAAGAGGGTAACGTGGGTTTGGGGATTTTTAGGCATACAAAGTATTTAGCGTCGGGACTTAGGATAACATTTGACATATGGTATGCCCGGATGACATCGAAATAAAATATTTAAACATTTCCCCTTTCCCATCTTTTGAGAAATAAGTAATCTATGTCTTGGCTTTCTTTTTGCAACGAAGGAAAAATGAAACTGGGATGCTGTACCTTGGTAGAATAGTCTTCACATTGCCTACATTCTTCCTCTTCAACCTATCTACCTACCCGAAGCTACTCATCTAGCATTTTCTCTTCTTTTTCAGGGTGCACTTGGACTAGCAAAACCTTAGCTCATTTTTCATTTGAATTTATAACCTAACACCTAACCTTATTTTAGCCGTTGGCTCAACTTAAACCGTTGAGCCAATTCCATTTTCTACCTATCTACTGATAAGCCAAGATTAAACAGTTTGGAAAATCTTTATTCTCTAACGTATCGAAAGAAATTGAAAAACCGTCCAATCTTGATTAAAATGTATGACTAGACAAACATATCTAATGAGTAGTGGAATTTGAACTTGCAACACTTTCAATTTATTTATTTTTTGGGGTTTTCTTTCTTTTTCTATTTTTCCTCTTTTTCTTTTTCTCTATTTTTATACCCTCTTTTCTTTCTTTTTCATTTTTTCTTTTTATTTGAAATCATTTGAATTTTGAAAAGCCTTTATTTTTTTATATCTTATCATCAAACTAGGCTTAGGGCCTTCACTTCGGGCTTCAACCTTGTCCCATGAATTATTGAAAAATATAAGACTATGGTATCTACAATGGTGAAAATCAGACCTGAGTTTTAGAAGAAATAACGTTTTGGCATCCTGCCATTGATAGGACCTCCAGACACTTTTGTACCATCTAATTCTTTGAGAAAATAAGCATTATTTCCCCTAAAAGCATGAATTATGTATCACCCTTGCCAAATATTATCAAACTTTCCATGCTTTCCTTTATCCTCTCTTCTGGAATCCCATTTCAGAAAATTTTCACCTAGATTGAAATCATTGGCCTTGGTTCTTTTGTCAAAGATATTTTTGATATTCTCTTGAATTACTTGTGTTCTTTTGTAAACCTCTTCACTGGACTGATGCAGCTGAATGGTGTCATTAGTCCTCCTTTGAATGTCATTTGGTTAAGCTTGGACTTCTTGGATTATTTTCATTACTGGAACTTCCAAGGAAGAAGGAAACACTGTATCCATTCCATAAACCAAATGGTATGGAGACATACCAATTGATTTCTTTGTGGTGAGCCTATCAGGCCAAAGAGAATTGATCAACTTGTTGTGCCATGATTTCTTATTCTCCTCTAGAATATTTTTAATGATATTCACCAGGATTTTATTTGAAGATTCAACCAATCCATTACCTTGCGGGTAATAGGCTGTTGAATTTCCAAATGTTATATGATACCCGTGATAGAAGTCAACCATATTTTTAGATCTAAAGGCTGCAGCATTGTCTATAATGATTTTTCTAGGAAAACTGAATCTGGAAAGGATGGTGGTCTCTAGGAATTTTATAATGACAGAGTCAGTGGCATTTCTAGAAGGGGTGGCATTTATCCATTTGGTGAAATAATGTGTAGTAGTAAGGATCCATTTATCTTATGCAGAGGATGGAGGGTAAATTTCTCCTATGAAGTCTAATCCCCATTGCTAGAAAGGGCTTTCCACAGAAATAGTTTTCAGGGGTAAGGGAAATAGCTTTCTCTTTCCTTCAAATATTTAACATTTATGGCATGCAATAACCATCTTATGGACATCAGGAAAAAGGGTGGGCCAATAAATACCATCTCTCATGATCTTGTTGGCAGTGGTTTTCCAATAGATATGGCCGCCACAGTCCCCTCCACGGAACTCCCGCATTACTCTATCTGCATCATCCTTCAATAAACATTTAAGAAAAATACCTCCAATATCTTTTCAACTAGACTCTTTCTGTTCAAAACCTTTTTTACCTCAAGTAAAGTGGTTGTTCTGTTTGCCACTTCCAGTTGCTCCAGTTCATGAATGCTTTTAGAATGAAAGAATCTGATGATGTTGTTGGCGGTTTGGGTTTTATGCCCAAGTTCCTCATTTGTTTTTTCAATGGAAACATTCACTAACTCAATTAGATCCCTCTGTTCAAAAATCACTTGAATTGATGGCCATATATAATTTACAGATTCAATTATATCCAACCATAACTCTTCCTACCATGCTTCCAATGGAGGATTCCTGAAGGGACTTCTGCAGACTTTCATTTAACTTTTTACTAATATGCATCTCTGTGGAATGTGTTGAATCTTTCCTTTTGGACTGCTCTTATAGGTCACTGAGTTGATCTTGTAGCTTTTTAATTTCTGTTGTCTGTAAGGACATGTTTTCCATTGCCTTAGCTAGCTGCTCAGTGCCTTCTCCTGATGCACCGATAGATGTTGTAGATGATGGAATCACTGTGAGAGGAACTGCTTGTAGGGGAATCATGGCCTTATCTGATTCCTTCACTGCATCTCTTATTGCTTTCTTTCAGATTGGTAGGAAATATATTGGAGGTATTTTTCTTAAATTTTTAATGAAGGATGATGCAGATAGAGTAATGCAGGAGTTCCATGGAGGGGACTATGGTGGCCATCTCTATTGGAAAAACACTGCCAACAAGATCATGAAAGCTGTTTTTTATTGGCCCACCATTTTTCCTGATGTCCATAAGATGGTTATTACATGTCATACATGTCAAATATTTGAAGGCAAGAGAAAGCTATTTCCCTTACCCCTGAAACCTATTTATGTGGAAAGCCCTTTCTGGCAATGGGGATTAGACTTCATAGGATAAATTCACCCTCCATCCTCTTCCCAACATAAATGGATCCTTACTGCTACATATTATTTCACCAAATGGATAGAGACCACCCCTTCTAGAAATTCCACTGACTCTGTCATTATAAAATTCCTAGAGACCAACATCCTTTCCAGATTCGATTGTCTTATAAAAATCATTACAGATAATGCTGCAGCCTTTAGATACAAAAACATGGTTGAATTCTGTCACAGGTATCATATAACATTGGGGCATTCAACAGCCTATTACCCACAAGGTAATGTAATGGCAGAATCTTCAAACAAAATCATGGTGAATATCATTAAAAATATTCTGGAGGAGAATAAGAAATCATGGCACAACAAGTTTATCAATGCTCTTTGGGCTGATAGGCTCACCACAAAGCAATAAATTGGTATGTCTCCATACCAGTTGGTTTATGGAATGGATGCAGTGTTTACTTCTTCCTTGGGAGTTACAGTAATGAAAATAATCCAAGAAGTCCAAGCTGAACAAAATGACATTCAAAGGAGGATTAATGACACCATTCAGCTACAATAGTCCCGAGAAGAGGTTTACAACAAAGCACACGTAATTGAAGAGAATATCAAAAAGATCTTTGACAAGATAACCAAGGCCAATGATTTCAATCTAGGTGACAAAGTTATGAAATGGGATTCTAGAAGAGATCATAAAAAAAATCTTTGGCAAGGGCCATACATCATTCATGCTTTCAGTGGAAATAATGCCTTATTTTCTCAAATAATTGGATGGTACAGAAGTATCTGGAGGTCCTGTCAATGGAAGGAGGCAAAAACATTATTTCTTCTAAAACTCAGGTCTGATTTTCACCATTGTAAATACCACAGTCTTATGGTTTTCCATAATTCATGGGACAAGGTTGAAGCCCGAAGTGAAGGCCCTAAGCCTAGTTCGATGAGAAGATATAAAAAAAGAAAGGAAAGCAGTTGAAGAAGGAAGGAAATTATTCAAAATGTTATAGAAAAAGGAGCATCCAAGGCTACTGGTCTCAATTTCTTGACACTTCTTTTCAAAGAAGCGCCATCCCCAGCTAGAGCCACTGTTAGTACCCTATAAATTATAGGATCTCAAGGTGACGGGATACTTCATATTTCTTGCAAGGTTTTCATTTTTGAAAGGCTTTTCAAAATTCAAATGATTTCAAATAAAAATAAAAAATGAAAAAGAAAGAAAAGAGGGTATAAAAATAGAGAAAATGAAAAAGAGAAAAAATGAAAAGAGGAAAAATAGAAAAAGAAAGAAAACCCAAAAAAGAAATAAACTGAAAGTGCTGCAATTTCAAATGCCACTGATCATTAGATATGTTTTTCCGGTCATACAGTTTAATCATGATTGAACAATTTTTCAATTTCTGTCGATAGGTTAGAGAATACAGATTTTCCAAACTATTTATTCTTGGCTTATTAGTAGTTAGGTAGAAAATGGAATTGTCTCAACAGTTTAAGCTGAGCTAATGCTTGAAAAAGGTTAGGTATTAGGTTATAAATTCAAAGGAAAATTGAACTAAGGGTTTTCCAGTCCAAGTGCACCCTAAAAGAGAAGAGAAAATGGTAGATGAGTAGCTTCGGGTAGGTAGATAGGTTGAAGAGGAAGAATGTAAGGCAATGTGAAGATTATTCCACCAAGGTACAACATCCCAGTTTCATTTTTTCCTTTTCTGCAAAAAGAAAGCTAAGACAGATATTGCTTATTGCTCAAAGGATGGGAAAGGGGAAAGGTTTAAAGGTTTGATTTTGATGTCATCCGGGCATACCATATGTCAAATGTTATCCTAAGTCCTGATGCTAAATATTTTGTATGCCTAAAAACCCCCAAACCCACGTTACCCTCTTTACCCAAAGTCCTACCACATCTCGACGGTCATTCACAAACCAGCCCCACCATCCCATCAACCCATCACATCGTGTGCTAAACAGCCTCCACCCTCTGCTCCTCACCCCACATCCGATGACCCTCTCTCCATTTCGACCACCCCTTAGCCACTGGACATTAACAAAGGGGGGGGGGGTCTGAAATGGGCGGTATATTTTACCCCCCACTATGTTGAGTGGCACACCCACACTATTTCACACTCCCCCTCTCCATTAATGCTCACCACCTTCGACCCCCTCTGAAAAGCGGTTTCCACCATCAACCAAACCGCTGCATACATGTGATCATTACCAATGCTGCTACGTCACGTCTTCCATCATCTGTCCACTCCACCCTATCACATCGCTTCCCTCCACCAGCCTGTTGCGCCATGAATAGTCGGGCCGTTATCCAATGGGCCCACGCCAGTTCAACGGTCACCCCCAATTACATATTAAAGCCTAGATACGCCATTGAAACATATTTTTCCTTGCTGATACTATTGAGTTACTATAGGTGTTGGATTAGCGGTCATCTACAGAGAAGTCACGGACTAGCCACTATTGCTGAAGGGTTATTGTTCATCAAAGGAGAAATTATTAGTGCTATGTGAGCCTGATTATAGTTCTCATTGTGACTGATTCAGTTCTAATCCCGATCCCCTTCGATCTTATCCCTTCCCCAGTGCCAATTCATATCGTTTCCCCCTTCTCTGCTCCCTTTTCTTACAACCCATTATCCATTGCAGGTGAAAAAGAAAGTAAAAAAAATGAATCATGCCTCCCAAGGCAAACCATCAACATTTCAATCCCATGGTCGATCCTCAGGTAGACTTAGATCATATTCCCTTGGCTAACAGAGACTACAAAATCCATGAGACATAGTCAGACTTCGACTAGTTCGATGTCTACTGTTGGCTTGAGGATAAGCTCCTTGATGAAGCAGATGATATCAGCTTATGGGAGACCAAGATTCCATATTAAATCTTTCCTAAAACCCATAGCTACCCTGAGCTATTAAGAAAGTGTCAATCCTGCTATGACATTAACCAGAGATCCATAGTAAACCCTGCAGGAGAGATTTTATTTCATATCGATGCCCAATCCATTCAAGAGATGATGCTAGCCCCCATTGTTGAGAACACTATCCCTTTTTCATATGAGGTCCTTATAGGATTATTCTAGGGGTTAGATTTTGCTAGCAGGGCTAAAACCTTAGAGATTTTCATGACCACAAATGCACTAGTGCCTACTACAAATCCCCCATATCCATCATCCACCTTCCTGGATAGGACCAAGCACATTGTCACTTATTTATATTATTTACTAGGATATCATAATGATCAGTGGGTAGATGAAGCCATAATTAGTTTCCTGTCTATATTTTCCTCAGAGGCTAAGCCCACTGTTATGTTCAACTATGCTCAGTTTCTTGCTGATGCAATTCATGATCAATTCCTGAAATTCCAGACAGAAGGCATATTCAAATACACCTCTGTGTTGGTGTACATGTTTACCTATTTTCAATCCAGCAAGTTCCAATTCAACATGGTGAAGCAGGATGCTGACTCTCAAACCCAATCTATAATTTTCCAGACCACTTTATTAAGGAAGGAGCAGGAAGACTATTCCTTCAAAAGCTTCGTGGACCTATTTGCTCATCCAGAAATTAGTGCACTCAATAGTACCATAGAGTGAAGGGTCATTGAGGAAATCAAGAAGGTGATGCAATTGACCGAGCAGATGAGAACAACAAATTGGTATCTCTACCCGAACTACACAGAGATTAAGTCTTATGGCAGTGAACTGCCCCCCTATAAACTGCCCAATTACCTCTCCATGAGAATATTTTCACTGGAGTATATCAGACAAATGATAAATGCAGATGAGGTGCATTTTGTCTCCACCAAGAAGAAGTCATAATTCAGGATCAAGTCACAAATTGGTCAATTTATTTGCAACAACAAGGGATGAGGGAGATAAAGTGTCAAAGGAGATGAAATTCACACATAGTTTCACTTAGTACTATGATCCATGGGGATCATCTCCAAGAAGAGGGTAGAAAACAAGTCCACACCCTACATTCACACCCACAGATTGGAGATAGAAAAGTACATGAACCAAGAAGAATAGGCAACAGACACACGCCAGGAGGTAGAAGAGCAAGTCATCTCTACTTCAAGAATTCAAACACCAAATCCACAAGAGAGGAAAGCTACAGGAGTTCAAAATGAAAAATTAAAGGAGATAGAAAAGGAAATAGGAAGCAAAAGGACCAGGGAGGATCAAATAGGCATGGACATTGATTCCTCCCCTAAATAATTCAAAATGAAATACATGAAGAGGGCCAGAATCCACATGGTCCTTGACCAGGGCAGTGAGAAGGGCCAACAAACTATCATCACAATCAGAGATTCACCAAGTTCATCTCCTGCAGGGAGCCAAATAATTTTCTCAACATCCTCTACCATAATGCCTTTCCAACAATCGAATGTGCAGACTCCAACATCTACATCCACTACAGAGAAAAAGGAGGAAGATATCTATGGCACATTCAGGAAGATCAACAGAAGGAATGTGGTTCTAAAGACCAACACATAAAATAAATTTTGGAAACAAACAAGCAACTCCCAGAGTAGACTTCTATCAGCATTCGACTTTGAGAAGGGAAGAATGAAGATGTCATTCTTAGAAGCACAAATTCCTCAGCCCAAAGGTGCAACAGACTACAAGAAGACCTCTTTTGAGTTTGACACAAAGAACATTAATCCAATAGACCGGATGGAGATGCACAAGAAGACAAGGGAAATGATCTCCTCCACGCTAAATAGCACAACCAGCTTCTCAAAACTGCAGGTGACCTTGTCCAACACACAGTCACAATTGAAGGTGGAAAGGATCTCCGCCATGGCCAAAGATTCAAGGATAAAATTCCTGAAGGATTTAGTGATGCAACTCGGGTACAATCCATCTAACATAATAGTGGTGGAGACCTTGGTGAGGAATAAGAATGCAAACATAATTTCTTTGAGGAGGCAGATTAAGATGCCAGTGATAGAAGGCCCTATGGCCAAGGAGATAGAGGCAACTGAAACACAGAAGGCAGAAATGCTGCACTTGATTGTTGAACAAATATAAAAGATTAAGAAAATGGAGAGTGAGATGGATAAGATGATAAAGGAAAGACAGAAAGAAATAAGAGATGCAGTGAAGGAAGCAGTAAAAGAAGTAGCTAAGGCCATGATTCCCTACAAGCAATTCCTCTCATACTGATTCCAACATCCACAACATATACCAGTGCATCAAGAGAATGCACTGAGAAGCTAGCTAAGGCAATAGAGAATGTTGGAACACCTAATCCTACATGGGTAGGTGTGGAATATGAAAAGTCACAATGGAGTCCAAGTGACCTTGGAATATGAACCAAGAGTCACACCATTGTACTATAAATGTACATCTTTGTATAATGGAAAATAAGAAAGCCTCACGTTTATCCTTCATTGTGTTGAGTCTCTTGTGTGTGTGTTTCTTCCTCATACACCATGTGTGTGCTTCAACATGGTGTTTAACATGGTATCAGAGCAGGCGATTGCTGGCCCTACTCCAAATTGAGTGAGCCATTTGTGTTTGTGGCATGTGTATATCTGCAAAATTTTGACATTTTTGCAGCATTTTAGAGAGTTTCTGCAGCAGTCTTTTTGCCACTTTCAGAAAGTGGTTTTGGAGAAGGAGCAGCATTCAAAAGAAAGAGCAGCATTCAGAATTTGTTTTGAAGAAGAGAAGTAGTGGTTTTGAAGAAAGGCAACACTGCCCATCTGAAGGTTTTCTAAATTCTGATTTTTTCTCTGCATTTTCTGCCTTTAATTTTGCATTAGAGAGCTGCTGAAAATATTGTTCAAAGTGGGGTTTTGAAGAAAAGTCTTGGTTTTTCAAGTAGAATTTCTAAGATTTTCCATTGAAAGTTTCTGCAATTCTGAGTTTTTCTACTGCTGGAAAATATCTTCTGCTGCTGGGTTATTGGAAAAATTTCTAGAAACTCTCCAATCTTGCTATACATTTAGAAAAATTCTGCTCTATATTTGAAGAAAAAAAATCTTCTACTGCTCTCTTCTCTCTGCTGTTTTAAAAATAAAATAAAAAATATAAAAATAAAAAATAAAAAATTATTTTTCTGGGCCCTCGGCCCTCATGGCCTGCACTCACACCATTCGGCCTCCTTCCCATCTCTCACAGCGTTTTCAAGCAATGCTGCAACTCTAACTCCTCGCCTCCCTACGCCCTCCGCTCTCAACAAACGCTACACACCTCTATGCATTAACCACTCTGCACTTGCCGCATTCTCGAACCTCAATCCCCCTGGTCGACTACCCCTCTGCACTTGCTGCGTCCCTATCTTTACCTCTGCAACCGGCCCTCACCCCTTTCCATATGGCCCAATCCTCACTTTCTACTTCCCACACCGTTACTCTCTTCCTTTCACACACACAACGCCTCTCAATCCTTCCCCAACCTTGCGCCACTCAACACTACGCTCCACGACACAGCGTTTTACATAACTCCCATTCCTCTCACGAGCTCCCTAACGCTGCTTACGCTCCCTCACTCATTCGACTGCCACCTCGAAAATAGATCAGCATTTTTAAAATTTTTTATATTCACTCCCGCCCATACATTACAAAACCACCCGCCCGCCCATACATTACAATACCGCTCTCAATTCATAATTCGTTTTTAAAATTTTTTATATCCGCTCTCCATTCAATACAACAGCTTCAATACTACCCAATTTTTTAAATACACTCTTAATTTTAAATTCCCGCCCATTCGAATTTTTAATTCATTCCCACTCCATTTTTAATAAACTCCCTCTCCTTTTAATTAATTTCGTTCCCCTTTTTTAATAAAATCCCCTCCTTTTAAATAAATCCCATTCCTCTCATTTGTAATTGATTCCCATTAATTTAATTCACCTTTCCATTTTTAATTCCCCTTCCCATATAAATATCCCTCTCTTTTTAAATTCCCTTCCCCATTTTTAACTATTCCCATTAAATTATTTTTTAATTAATTAAAAAAAAAAAAAAAAAAAAAAACAGCAGAGAGAGGAGAAAGAAGAGGATATGAATAGCAGAAAGGAAGAGAAAATGACATATCAGAAAATGAAGTGAATATATAGAGAAATTTGAAGATTTGACATTGTGATTTGTGGCATTGATTCGAAGAGTGATTTTTTGAAGAAATTGACATTTGAAGACAAGTTTGCCATCATTGAAAACAACTCTTTGAAGAAGAAAATTCAGCTGCCTTAAAGGCTTCTTGCACATGTTTTCAGCTACACATTTACACATATTTTTGCAGAAATATTGTATTGAGCTGACATTGTATTTTGAGTGGAATTTGTCTCTTCATTCATAATCAGTATTTGAGTTGTTGGATTGTTGATTGCCCTCCATCATTTGAGGAGCACACCTTGTACTTTGAGAATTCCTTGGAGTCATTTGTATTTGTTGAAACATTGTAAACGGGTGCATTTTCGGTTGAAGCTGACACCCTTTCATTTTTGAGCCTAAGTTGTTGAAAATGACCAAAATCAATGAGGCATTAATGTTTTTGAATGACCTCATTCATTCAAATGTTGATGACATGATAAAAATGAGCAAGGATGCTCTTTGTAATATTCAAAGTTGTTTGCAAGATGCACGAGAAAAGATTGAGTTTTTGCAGTTGGAATCTCAGCTCCAAAAAGACGAACTTCAGCAAAAGAGTCACCATTTTTACCTGTTTCTGTTCAGAAGATTGTGAAGGACTCCCATCAGCAGCAAGTCAGTAAAGTTGAAGTCGATTCCCATTCAGTTCATTGTACTAGAGCAGATGCACATGCAGATGCAGTAGCTCAACCTGCACTTCCTAAGCCCATCATCAGACCTTGGGAAGAGCTTGTCCACAACAAGCACATAACTGGTCTTGGATATGACAAGGATGTGTCCTTTCATATTCCAGACTACACCAAGCTCATCAAATTTCAGAGTGCCGAATTCCTGTATGACAGTTCACCTACAGCTGTTCCAGATCCTGCTCCACTTCCACAACAGATTGAGAAATGCCAACACTGTGATCGAGTTGGCCATATGAAAGATCACTGTTTTGATCTTCATCCATGCAAGCACTGTGGTCGACACACCCATTCTTCAGACATATGCTTCAGACACAAGTCTCCTGCAAGAACCAAGATTCATCTTGGATGGATCGTTTCTTGGCAATGGGCATCAGCAACCAAGAAGATGTTTACGACACATGTTAGAACTTGTTCACGGATATTGAGCAAACTTGCAGTTGAGTTTTCGCCATCATCTCACCTTGTCCCTAACAGGGGGGAAAATGGTGGTCATGTACAAGCTTCGACGATAGATCAAGCGAGCCTGAGCCACAATCTCTCATTCCATGTTCAGAGTTGTAGCCAGCAGTTCAAGCGAGCCTGAGCCACAATTTTTCATTCCAGATTCAGAGATGTAGCCAGAGATACGAATGCCCATGAGCATACCTTCGGTTGGTGGATAACCTAAAACCATCATCTTTGGTTGGTGGATAACCTAAAACCATCATTTTCGGTTGGTGGATAACCTAAAACCATCATCTTTGGTTGGTGGATAACCTAAAACCATCATTTTCGGTTGGTGGATAGCCTAAAACCATCATCTTTGGTTGGTGGACAACCTAAAACCACCACAGGTAGTAGACCTCCCTTCTTTTAGGTCGAAGGTCTCCCTTTTTTATGAGGGACAATTTCTCTAGCAGAAGCTTTCAGCTTCTTGCCAGTTTTGGAAGAGTTCCGGGAACTGCAACAAGTTTTGCGTTCCAGTGTTTGTGGTCATCCTAAAACCACCTCTTTTTTTCCAACATTTCAGAGAGTTGATTCAGCCCAAGTGCTGCCATGTATACTTTGCAGATTTGTATTACAACTCTTTTCTTGGACTCACACATACCCCTTCGGATTAAGGGGGATGTTGGAACACCTAATCCTACATGGGTAGGTGTGGAATGCGAAAAGTCACAATGGAGTCCAAGTGACCTTGGAATATGAAACCAAGAGTCACACCATTGTACTATAAATGTACATCTTTGTATAATGGAAAATAAGAAAGCCTCACGTTTATCCTTCATTGTGTTGAGTCTCTTGTGTGTGTATTTCTTCCTCATACACCATGTGTGTGCTTCAACATGGTGTTTAACAGAGAACATGTCCTTATAGACAATAGAAATTAACAAGCTACAAGATCAACTCAGTGACCTACAAGAACAGTCCAAAAGGAAAGATTCAACACATGCCACAGAGCTGCAGATTAGCAAACAGTTAAATGAAAGTTTGCATAAGCCCCTTGAGGAATCCTCTATTGGAAGCATGGTAGGAAGAGTTATGGTTGGATATAATTGAATATGTAAATGATATATGGTCATCAATTTAGGTGATTTTTAAATAGATGGATTTAATTGAGTTAGTGAAAGTTTCCATTGAAAAAAAAATGAGTAACTTGGGGATAAACCCCAAACCGGCAACAACATCATCAGATTCCTGCATTCTAAAAGCAGTCATGAACTGGAGAAACTGGAAGTGGTAGACATAACAACCACTGTACTTGAGGTAAAAATGTGTTGAACAGAAAGAGTCTAGTTACCCAGCTAGAAGAAAGATGCCATCAGCTGGAGATTGGAGTAAGAAAATTCTTCAATAGAATTGAGCCACTGAACAAAAGGGGACTTCCTTCCTTGTTTGTTATTAATGAAAAGCTGATGCCTAGGACTGATTATGTAAAAAGGTTCACAGAGATTTGAAAGGACACATCCAATCTCACAAATCTGAAGCCTACACTATCACTGGGAAATAATTTTATGAAGTTGTCAGCAACAATGTATTCATACATCATGAGATTAAGCACATTTTCTAGTTGAGACCAACGTTTGTGAAGTACACTGAGATTGATGAAGTTTACAAAAAGCTGAACAAGACTAAGATTCTGAATCTAGAGAATTGGGAACATTTATACAGACTCCAGGGAGGGTGACAACTCAACTCGAAGATAAAGTAGGCAACTCAACAAATTGTCAGTGTCGGCACATCCAGTGTATTAGAACAACTCATCTGTATCAAATTCGCCAATACAACAGACCGCTACAACACTGTATAATGGCTTCACAAGGATGCTAGACATCTATTAAGAGGGCCGTTACAATTAATGATGCTTCCACAGTGACTTTAGACATCTTCTAAAAACTGTCACATCGCGTCCAAGCATGAGACACACAAACCAAGTTTTAGTTACTTTTTGTAGTAAACAAACTGATTTCCATTCTGATAACAACAATCTGGTGCAAGTAGTTAAAATGTAACTTTTCATTCAGTAATAAGGGTTGGACCCTGGTTTTGTAAGAACTTTTCATTGCAATTAATTGTAATTTTTCAAGTTGGAGCATTAATAGTGAGATCAGTCTGCAAGATTCATGTGTTGTGATATCCTGGAGATGTTTTTCCTTGTTCGTGTTTAATGTCTTTCCACTGTAATCTTTTCATGTACACCATTTAAGTTCTGATTGTAAAAAAGGAAGGTTAGATTAAGATTTTCTATTCAGAGTACCTTATTTCTGACCGTCTTTACAATTTCCATGTTTTCTTCTGATGTATGGTTTAAGAATTCTTAGTTTCTCTCAATTCATTACTGAAATCACCTTTCTCCACCTCATAACTCCATTCATTTATAAATACCAGTATACACAGCTAGCTTTCCCTGCTTATGCTTTGGGATTTGATGCACATACCCAACCTTTTTGACTCCATAACCCAATGGAAACTTTTTAGAGAAAACCCCTTATATCCAACCACAAACAATCAAACCAACAAAACTCACAATCAATTTAACTAGACTAATATTAGATAACTTAAAAAAATACAAATCTTATAGAGAGATCCCTCTCTGAGTCTAGGAGGGCTAGATCCTAGGCTTCAAGCGGTTTTGATGTTGTGCTTTATAGATTAGTCTTTCCAATCTTATAAATTATAATAGGAAGGAAGGGATATTAGCCCAGAACCTTTGAATTGTGGTTTTGTTTTTAAAGGTGTGGGGGTAGCTACTCCTCCATTTACTTATGAATTGATTTAGAGGGAGGCTATAATTCAAGTTTACTTCAATATCAGACACAATTTTCTCCCAACACTCTCTGGAGAATGAGAATTCTAAAAAGAGATGTTGGATGGTCTCTTCATCTTGCAAGCAAAGAGGACATTGAGGACCATAGATTCCTATTTTTTTTAAAAAATTTCCAATGTGAGAGATTTTCTTTGAAGGAGGGTCCATAGGAAGATCTAGATTTTTGGGAGGGTTTCCACCTTCCAAGCATAATTCCAATACTTCCATTCTTGTTTCCTCTGTTGTTCTTAAATATTTGCATAGACTAACTTTAATGTATAGTCACCTCCTGTAGGAACCCAGAAATAGGTTTCTTGAATATTTTTGGCTATAGGAGCAACACCCAATAAGAGAGTAATAATGGAGTTCCATTGAGCAATGAGGTCAATGGGAAAATTGGTTTTGTCCCATTGTTTCCAAGTTCCATCGTTCTCCCATTTGGATATGTACCCCAATTTTGTATAGCCTTCCCTTGTCATACAACTCTTTAAGTAATGAATATCCAGGTTGTTTCCCAGGGGAGGATTTCCCATGATGCTATATGTCCACGGGCTAATTCTTCCTCCATTCCCTAGCCTTGTTGAGATGTTTTCCTTGATCATTGAGATTGTGCCAGAGATGAGTTTCTAGATTTGAGAGAAAGGTATTATAGGAGGGCTTCTTTCCAATATGGAATTTCTTAGGGCATTGAGATATTTTGCCTCTAAAGCTACTTTCCACCATTTTCTTTCTCCAGTGAGAAAACTCCACGCAATATTGGTTCCCAGAGCCAGGTTCATAGTACCAAGATTTTTAATGGATAAACCTCAATTTTTGTAATGGGCAGTAACTTGGTTATAATTCACAAGGTTGAAATTTTTTGTTTCAAATTTGCCTCCCTACCATAGGAAGCTTCTAATGATAATTTATATTTTCTTGTGTATGCTTGCTGGCGCTCCTATTAAAGCAAACTGATATAAAGGCAAAGCTGAAAGTATTGATTTGATGAGAATGATTCTCCCTTCTTAGTTTAACCATATCATCCCCCATGCTTGGATTTTATTTTTCATTTTATCCGCATATTTGCTCCATATTTAGGTTTTTAAGATTTTCTTGGTGACTGGAAACCCGAGGTATTGGAAGTAGCTCCAATTATTCTGGAAAGGAATTTCCAGAATTTGTGACATTCGTTGGAGAGTTCTTGGAGGGGTATTCCAGCTATATATACAAATTTTTTCCATTGTTAATCAACCCTCCCGAGACATCCATAAAATTTTCTAGAATGGATTTAAATCTTTGTGCTACTATGCAAGATGCACCTCCCATGAGAAGGGTGTCGTCTACAAATAATGAGTGATTGATTATTTTGGTTCCTCTGCTTATGGTGAATCCTGCCAAGGAGGAGTTTCTTCTGATATGCTCCAATTTCTACTTAAAGAGTCAACCATTAGAATGTAGAGGAAATTAGACAAGGGGAAACCTTGTCGGAGTCCCTTAGAGCTTTGAAAATACTCACAATGTCTTCTATTAACAAGAGGGGCTATCCATGGTCTAATAGTGCAAGCCTTGATTGTGCCAATGAATTCTTTGGAGAAGCCAAATATATTTAGGACAAAAACAAGGTAGGTGAGATTCACTCTATCAAAGGCATTGGCCATGTCAATTTTTAAGATAAAGCCTTGTTCACTGAGAGAGTAGCTTGAGTGAAGGGTCTCTTGGACGAGGATGACATTGTCAACAATTTGATGGTTTGGGACAAAAAATCCCCAGTTTTCAGAGATGAGGGAGTGGAGAAGAGGTTTAAGTCTTCCAGCTAGGATTTTGGAGCTGATTTTATAGGAGAATTACAAAGGGATATTGGCCAAAATATATTGAGAGTGGAGGGGTTAGGGTCTTTGGGAATGAGGGTGAGAAAGGTATAATTTGTGAATCCTCCCACATTTTTCTTTTTGATGACATATCTAATCATTTTTAATAGGTACTTTTTTATTGCATGCCAGAAGGTGTGGTAGAAAGAGATAGGGAATCCATCTGGGCCCGAGGCCTTTTCCGGGTGAAGGTCCCATACTACTGTCATTACTTATTTTTCAGAGACTTCTCTAGAGAGATCTTTATTTGTTTCCTCATCTATTAATTTTGGAATATGCATTCATAATTCCTCTAGATTTTCTTGGCTATCCACAACTATTAGAAGCATTTTAAAATGCTGAAAGAATTATTTTTTAATGTCTTCTTGCCCCTTTATTTTGATCCCTCATTCTCCCGTGATTTTTTCTATATTATTTTTTATCATTCTTGTTTTGGCTGACTTATGAAAGAAGGCAGTGTTTGTGTCTTCGGCTTGTATCCATAGCTGCCTTGAATTCAACCTCCATGTTTCTTCCTCTTGTTTTATATTCGTATAAATTTTCCAATGAATCTATTTTTATTTTTCTTGACTTTCAGCTGTGTTATCCATGTTTTCAATTTCCTCTTGTATTTTGGCTAATTCTTGATTCAAATCTTCTTTTTCTCTTTGCGATTCCTTATATTTGGCCTTAGCCCAATCTTTCAATATTACTTTGGTGAGTTTTAGTTTTGTTTCCCATATGTAACTAGGAGATCCATTTATTTTTTGCTTCCATATTTTTTCAACCTCTTGTTTTACCTCTTCATGGATGCTCCACAGCTGATTGTATTTGAAGGGAAGAGGCCCAAATTTTTCAGCAGTTCCAAATTCCATGGAGACTGGTTTGTGATCTGAGGTTGCTGATGGAATAATTTTAGAGGAGACTTTGCTATAGCTGGCCACCATGTTGTCCCTAATGAAAATTCTATCCAAACTCTCTTTGATGTTGGCCTTCCCTAGTCTCTTGTTATCCCAAGCGTATTTCCCATTTTTGGGAGGGATGTCTAGAAGGTTGCACTACTCAATGATTCCTTCAAGGATATCTCTGTTTGGATCTGGCTGAAAAATGCATCCTCTTTTTTCTTCTGACTTAAGGATGAGATTTAGATCTCCTCCAAGGATAAGGTTCTCTTCTTTTTCTTCCATTGTGGTTTATTTTAGAGTCTTCCAACAAATTTCTTTGTCCCTATAGTTGTTTGGGTAATAGATGCTATATATGTTGCTTTTTTTTCCATTAGTTTCATTTTCCATATTTGTGTTGACCCAGTGTGGTTTCGTTGTTGAGTTCTGCAATTTCCATTTTCCTTTTTTCCAAAGGTTACAAATCCCTCCTGATGCTCCGTTTGCTGGAATGGATTTTCCTTCATAATTTTTTGTTTTTTCTATGATACTATCCATCTCTTGGCTGCTGATTTTTGTCTCTTGGATAAGGAGGATGTCTAGTTTTTCATTTTTAATGAGGTATTTTATGAAGTTTATCTTGGAGGGATGACCCAACCCCCTGCAATTGCAAGAGACAACTATCATTATTTACTGAGGATTGAGGCTGAGGGACCTTTCCCTTTATGAACCTATTGGGATTTTTCATTATTATTATTGCCTTTCTTGAGGTAACTCTCCATTGGATGTTGTGTTCCCAAGGTGAGGTCCTTCATAGTTGCCTCATATCTTATTTATTTATTTGACTTCCTTCCTACTTTCTTTGAATGTTCAACATATAGGACGGATTATTTGGACTGATATCTTGTTAGAATCTGATCTAAGGAGGGGGGAGGGGGGCTGGAGAGGATGGGGGGGCCCTCCAGATGGGGAATGGATGAGAAGAAGCCCTGAGGGGGGGGGGAGCCTGAAGGGGGAGAAGAGAGATCGAAGGTGTTCTGGGGGATGGTGGAAGGGGAAAGGGGAGGGATGGGGGGGTTGGAAGAAATGAGGGGATTGGATCCCAAGAAAGGAGAGGTTTCAGGGATGGAGGAGGAGGGTTGGGAAGAGGATTTGATGGTAGGAGAGAGAGGGTCAGATGTAAGGGGCGGCGGAGGTGCAGGTTGAGATTTGGATGCAGTCTTTTTTTTTCTTGACTTGTTCCCATTTTGGATCTTAACTTTCCTCTACATGCTTATCATTTTATTCTTTTTTACTGCATTTATTAGTGAAATAGACATACTCATGACATACCTTGCACTTGAATGGGATTTGATTGTAATCCAGCTGCTTAATATGCATCCAGTTATCGAACTTGAGCTTTATGGCTTCCTAAAGTCCTCTTCCTAAATCTCCTTCGACACAAATCCTTGGGCATGCCTACATGTTATCCTTTGGTTCAATTTTGTCAATTTACTTGCCGACGACATTCCCTATTGCTTGAACTGAGTCATCTCCCTATAAATGCAGAGGGAGATGAGGCAGTTTGACCCAGAACATAACTGCATTGGGGACATCCAGTTTCGGATCGAAATCAGGCATCCATTTATTCAGATATAAACCTATGGTTTCCATGAAATACATACTGCTTCTGAAGATGAGGTCCAGGTCGTCCTTGGATTTGAAATGGAAGGTGTAGTAGCCTCTGCCACAAAATTGAATGGAGATTTTTCCCTATGTGAACTGTGCCTAGTTTTTTTCTACCCATATTTGGATGGTCTTGGGGGAGGGAAATAATCCAATGAACTACCCAACCAGTCCTTTCTTAGTGAAATAAATCGCTACTCTTCGAGGAAAGTTTGGCGGTAGGATGATCTCAGGGTTAGATTCAATTTTTTTAACAAATTTGGAGATAGCAGGTCTGGATATATGAGGGCCCATTGAGGCGATGAGAGAGGCGAAGGCAGAGGCAACAGCATCAGGCTGAGCATGAGTAAGAGAGGATGTGCCTTCGCAGGAAGGATTCACATTGGGATCAGGCTCCGAGAGAGCCATGGCAGCGGAGGCCCAAAACTGCGTGCTGATGGCTGCTAGGGCTGGAGCGTGGGCTCATAGCACTGCTCGAAAAAAAAAATGTAGCTTCACTATCGGTAAGATATTTTAACCATTTAAGTTTTTCAAATTTTAATTTTTTTTTTTTGTGTTATTGATGTTTTCTGAGACTAAACTATTGATTTATTCATGCAAATGTGGGTCCCATTTGACCTATATATGATTCATATCTCTGTCATGCAGGAGATCTACTACAGGTAGTAGCACCTGTACAGGCTGTTGCAATAGGGCGAGATGCACTACAAGATATAAATGTAGTCGAGACCCTAGGATAGGTGGAGCGCCACATGGAGGGGTTGACACACAAGATAGTTGATACCATGGTCAACTTCAACGATACACTATTGTAGTGCCTAGCTGTATTGGTCAACTACTACATAAGATAGATCTTGCAATGGCATGTTATCATGAGCACTATGATTATTCTATTGGGGTTTCATAGTCATATATGCATATGGTTTTTGATATAGGTCGTGTGGTCGCATGTGTCTTAGGTACAAATTTTGTAAAACCAAATTTTATGTATATATATATATATATATATATATATATATATATATATATAAAGTGTTCCTATTGTTGCTTTCAATGGATGTGATGTGTATTGAAAATTATTTACATTCATCGCAAATGTCTATCTAAAACATGATTAGCTTGCACACATGCCATGTATTTAGATTCCTAGAAATATGTTGATATTAGATGAAATCAAAATGTATTTCTAAAAGGCTAACCCTTAAGAAAATGGTGGGACTTTTGACTGAATATACATTAGCCAATTGTAGTACCACAAGTCATGAGTCAAGTTTGATGAATAGACAACATATACCATATGAAATAGCACGAGAAAATAGCTCAACCACTGCACTATACTCAATGATTTTGTTGGTAGAGAGATTGATACAAATCCCTCGTAGACTCACTAAGTCACAATTTGGAGCGAATATAGCCCACACTGCAGAGGATATATTTTGAGTACTATGAATAGCACCATCAACATAACTGACATATGGTTCAAGGGATGTCAACATATGCAAACCAAACGTAAATGAGATCAACATAAATCGTAGAGGAAACTTTTAAGAGACGCACTGCAAACAAACTCAACACACCTATATACATTATGTACACATTGTACTACGCATGATATTACACATAGTATTTATTGAGGTACAACCCATTCCTAGGCTACGCCAGTGGAACTCTGTCAAAATTGACTAACTCATACGCCCCTTTAGCAATAACACACTTGAAAATATATGGGCATAGCCACATGGGTTGGAACTTCCCTAATCCTAATTTTTTAGACTCTTGGTCATATAGAAGAACAAGGTCTCCTTCCGAGAAGACACAAGGCTTGACACTTTTTTCATACTGCTCCTTGACACGTTTCTTATAGGATTAATTAGCCATTGTAGTATCTCGCTGAGTCTCATCTAAACAGGTCAGATGTAAGAGACATTCCCTTTCTACAGAAGTGGAAGGAAGAAGTTCTATAACCAATTTTAGTGATGGAATCTCACATTCGATTAAGAGGATTGCTTCCAGACCATAATGAAATTGGAAATGAGAAAATCCAATAGCAGTCCTAATAGAGGTTTGGTATTCCCACAAGGCAGCATAAAGAAGAAAATTCCAGTTCGATTTATGGACCCCTATCATACGTTGAAGCATCATTTTGAGAAATTTGTTAATGGCCTCCACCTGCCCATTAGGTTGAGGGTAGTAGGGAGTGGAAATATCATGAGAAAGTCCCAACTTGTGTAATATTCCAAAATGGAAAAGAAACGAATATAGAACATTTATAACATTTCAATCTAGGCAATAACCAGAATGTAAGTACAAAACTGTAAAATGCTGGAAATGCTAGAATATAACATCAAGAAATTAAAACATTAGCAGAGAAAAGTTGAGCCATATCATTATACATCAACATCAAATTAAAATACACAGTGCTCCAAAAGGAATGCACTCAAGCCACAAGATGGCTAAAATACACCAGAGAAGCAAGCACTAGAAATGTGTGCTACTACTGCTGCTGCTGCTAGAAACTACTACTATTATGAATAATATATATGTGTGAGAGGATACTAGAGTGATCAAAATGACCCAGTATTTTAACCACGTATTCTACTCAAAAAACCCAGAAAAAACCAGAAATGGTTTGGCAAGATTTTAAATTTGGATTTTCGACCCTTTTTGGATTGCACACTACACCCTTGCTGGCTGAGTTACGCACTCCTTGAAGACAAATGGGGCTGAGAGAATGATCTATCAGCTGCAAAAACACCCAATCAACTCAATAGATGAGGGGCTGGTCCTCTCATTGGAAAATAGGGTAAATAGCTTGGGTACTTGAGCTCCCATTGCAACTGCACTGCAAAATAACGTAGTTTCTGGAGGAGACTTCACTGTGGGTGAATGTTGCTGCTTGGCCTAATGCCGGATGGTGGAATGAAGTTATAAGAACTTCCTTACTAGCCTCCTGGATGAAGGGCTTCTCCCTCCACTGGAAAACAAGCTCAGACGTTAGGTTTCTCAACCCTCCACTACTACAACCCTGCAACACAACACAATCCTCAAGGAGACTACACTAGGAATAATGGATGAAGCTTTTCCAAATGCCAGATAGTGGAAATTATGGTAAAGATACCTCTCCTGAGTGGGCACTCGAAGTCCCCCAAGGATGAGGGTGGGATTCCCGCTCGGGAACACCCATGTGCTAAATAGCACAACAAACTTAGCTAAACAATTGAAGCATGAAAAGAATGTCAAATGAAAATACAATATAAAATTCTAGACTAATTTGCTTTGCTGCCCTCACCTTTATTATAAGGTTGTGAGCCTTCCTTAGCCTTGGCCCACCTCATAACTGCGCTGCACATGTGGCCACTAGTCTCCATGAAAACTGTGTTGTCTCTCCATGATCTCCATGATCTTATCATTAATGTTGCATGATATACACTCTTCCTTCATTAAGGAGCTACTCCACTGCTCCATAATGCTGACCCAATACCTACTAACCCAAATTCACACAATAGAAGTGGAATTTATTCATATAATGGGGTTTATGGGTCCCTACACCCTCTTATTTACTTAATTAATTATGAAAATTAAGAACTCTAATATTCCAATTATCTTGTGGAAAAATGGGAATATTACAACTTGGCAGTAATTTTGGTCATCATATGATTGCGAAAGTGCTTCCCATGATCTGTGACCATGGCTCGTGGAACACCAAACTATGTGATGACATGATTGAAGAAAAAATATTCATCTGTTTCACCAATATTGTTGAATGTAGGAATTGCCTCATCCTATTTAGTAAAATAATATACCACTAAAATGATATAGCCATGCCCCCCGACTGAGTGAGGGTTACATGTCATGAAATCGATACCCCATTTAGAAAAAGGAACTACAACAATAACAAGATGCATTGGAGGTGGTGGAGCACAAGTATTACGACCATAAATCTGACATGCATGACACTTTTGGAAAATGAGAATACAATCACGAAATATGGTGGGAAAAAAGTAACCAACACATGATCTTCTGTGCATTGGCATATCTAGACAAATGGCGACCACATGCCCCCGAGTGGAATTCATTGAGGACTTTATCGACCTCCACATGTGTGAGGAACCTTCAAAAAAGTGTATCAATACCATGACGATAAAGGGTGTCACCGATGATGATGTAACTCTTGGCTTGGTATCAAATACGTTGTTGCTTGGATTGAGAGGTATCGTACCAGAAATTCTAGGTGTGGAGATATATAATAATGTATCCATACCATGGGTTAGATGACGATATCAGAAACAATGACTTGTATGGGATGGAATCCTCAGACATCGATTTAGAATCAACATAGGGAAGGTCGCATATTAGCTCAACAAAAATAAGGATTTCCTTGATTTGGATTTGATGAACTCCAAATAAAACTCCTTTAGGAAAATGATCCATTTAGAGTATTTCCCCCCCAACAATTGACGTGACAAAATATAAGTCATAGGTTTGCAATCTGAAACAACCTTAGTTTTCCAGAGCAAGATATAATGACGAAACCTTTTGAGGGCTTGAACGACTGCCAAACCTAACTTTTCCATGTGGGTGTACTTGATTTCAGTATCATTGAGATTCTGACTCAAATAATATATGGGATGTATATTCCCTATATCATCTTTTTGGACCAATAAATTTGCTATAGTAGTAATGGAAACAACAAGATATAGGAAATAATCATGTTGGTAATCAAGGGGATATAACAGAGATGCCCGAACCAGTACATCTTTCAAGGCATCGAATGATTTTGAGCAGTGTTATCCCAATGGAAGGAAATCCCTTTCTTAAGTAGGCGAATGAATCCTTTGGTCAACTCAGCATAATTAAGGACAAAAATGAACATAAATTTAGCCCTCCCTTGGAGTTGTTGAAGCTAAACGAGAGAAGAAGGTGTAGGAAGATTGATGATTCCTGAAATTTCAGAGGATCGATATGAATTCCATGTTTTGAAACAACAAAGCCAAGAAGTCGACTAGAACTAATGCAAAACACACATTTGTGAGGACCGAGTCGAATATTATAGTGTTTACACTGTAGGAAAATGGCCCTAAGATGCATCGGGTGATTAGTCTAATGTTAAGAATGAGTAGGTAGATTGTCCAAATAAGGCTGCACAATATGTTTAATGTCATGGAAAGAATAGTCCATGGCTTGTTGAAACGTAGCCCCAACATTATTTAAGCCAAAAATGGGGTTTCTGGTAAGCAAAATTACCCCAAGGAAAAATAAATGCAGTTTTAGGTTGATCTGCTGGGAGAATTTTGATTTGATTATATTCATATAAACCATCCATGAATAAATATATCTCACATTCGACACAACCATCAACAATCTGATTGGTAAACAAGGTCAGATAATTGTCCTTTGGACAAGCACGGTTTACATCCCAATAGTCGACGCATACATGAATTTTCCCCTATTTCTTCATAACAAGGATGAAATTTGACACCAAATCGGTTAGAGGAACATGATAGATGAAACCAAAACAAAGAAAATTTTCAACTTCAATTTTAATTGTGGTGACCTTCTTGGGATGGACTGGATGAAGGCACTCCTGAACGAGTTTGGCATCATGATGCGTTTTAATCTCATGCACCACTATATTTGGGTTGATGCCTGACATTTGTTCATAATTCTAGGCAAATACATCTCAAAACTCCTAAAATAGGGATTTTTAGGTCTTAATCTCATATGGAGAACAAGACGCACCAATGTGTAGATTTTCGAGAATACCTGGCTTAATAGAGATATCGAGAGGTATCATCTCTTCGATATTCAAGTGGTTATTTTCAAAATTGACTTCGTGAATGGAAACAAAACACGTAAAATAATTGACAATATCAGGTAGATATAAATCACTAATATTATCCTCAAAAAAATCTGGCAAGGGGAAACGATGGTGATGATCGCCCCACGACGCATCATCTGACATCATGATATCCATGATGCTCTCTTCAATAGGGAATATGTGAGATTGAATAGATCAGATGATGTGCCATAATCCAATGAATGATCAAACCAATTAATCAAAGAGAAGGAATCTATACAATATGCACAAGCCGAATAGATGGCTTCGTAATCAAGCTCGACGGGGCTAAGTGACATTCAATTACCAAAACTATCAATCTCAGTTTCATATGGTACTACCCATGGATCAGATGGAATAGTAGAATATGATATCGTATATATATATATATATATATATATATATATATAAGCGACTGAAGGTGAGCTATCGGGAAGTGGAGGAGGAGGGAGCGAAAAGGTTCGCATAAGCAAGGAATCTTTAAGCAGACCAACCCCGACATGCTGATAAGAGTGTAGAGTTTCCCCTACAAGAGGGACACTTCTTGTAACATGAGAATCAAAGGAGAAGAATGTGAGTTGGTCGATGGCCACAATTCCTCCCTTGTGAGAAAAGGAAATCATACGAAAGTAATTCGAAATGACAATGGACATGGCGTAAACCCACGTGCAACCCAATAGAAGTTTATAATGAAGGGATCCATCAATAAATTCAACTTCTATGGATATAGTCTTGCCCCTTAATTCCACTTGTAATGAGTTCAAAATACCACATGTTTTTACTTTTTTCCACTAAAATATTTCATTGTGGTAGGTGTTTGACTCAGTTGAGGAGAACCAATCGCCTTCCAGCAAGACAAATACATGATATAGGTGGAGGCTCCCTCGTCCACAATAGCATGATGAATGTTCTTACCACGTATGATAACTTGGATCATAAAATCCAATTGAACCAGGAGTCGAGGGGAATAGTTCTCATGATTGAAAAAAACTAGGTTGGAATTCAAAGGATCCACACATTCAATAGTAGAAAGCAAAGCCTTCTTCTGGGTAGGACAATTTTGCAACACCTCGATAATTGACATAACTGATGGAGATTGAGCCAAGTCTTCAACTATGTTATAATTTTGGACAGATCTCGCACGAGGGTTGAAATAATATTTATGAATAACACCTTCAGATGCTTTATGGTTAATTCCGTAGGGATCTAAGGCAGAGTGCAATCCATTGTGGAAGTGTTTGGTTGATTAGTAGCCTAACCATTCAAAGGATTCACATTACCATAGTCCTTACTTCGGGTAGGCACCATAATATCGGATTTATGCTTTGTGGATGAAAGCATTAAAATTGTGTTATAGGAAGTAGGATCCCAAGCAACCATGTGAGTCTCCCGATTAGGAAACAGGTCGGTCAAAACATCGGGTGAAGTGGAATATTTCAAGAACTGGTTCACTTTCACACGGTGAGGACAGTCAAAAGTAAAGTGCTCCTCGTTACAAATCAAATATGGATGATGAGGCTTTCGTTTCTCATCATAGGACTGACTTGTTTGTTTATCCTCTGGTGAATAATCTTTCTTATTTTTTCCTTTACCTTTCTTCTTACTTCCTAGTTGTAGTTGATATTTACCTTTATCAGAATGAACAAAATTTATATCAGAAATAGAAGTTTCAGGGGGATTGGATGGAGGTTTTTTGGAAGATACATTGAGAGAAATATCAAATGGTTTATTCACCGTCTGCGAATTGGCAGCACCAATCACGCCATCAACAACATGAGATTATTTACCAGGAAGTTGAGGAACAATGTTCGAAGGTCTTAGAGCATTTGGTATTTTATTGTAAAGCGTGCACTATTGGGTATTAACAAGATCCAAATATTGTGCATGAGAAATCACTTGCTCTTCTATCACGAATCCACCTTTAGCCATATATTTTGTTATAGGTGCTAACAGAGATTTAGTGAACCATTCTGCTAAAAATTGATCGAGAACATATGTTTTAACCAACTGGCGATGACGCCGCCACTCATGAATGCGATATGAGATGTGAGTGGAATATGATTGTTTGAAGTTGGTCAATAGTTCCATTCCAGTCTCATATCTAATGGGTAACTGGAAATGTGTAAGGAAGGCAATGGCTAAGGAACTGGAATCATGAAACGAAGCTATAGGAAACTCAATCTACCATTTAGCTACGATACATGTAATCATAAGTTGGAAAAGACGCAATTGAATCAGATCATTATTAAGGGAGTTCAAAGAAAACCACATGTTATAATTCATTACATGCGTGGAAGGGTGTTCTCTAGGATTCCCATTTAATTTGGGGATATCATAAGGAAATTTGGTAGGAATTATCAACAACCAAGGAGATTGATCAATGGGGTCATTCATGAGCTGAGTCAAATCTGGTAGTTTAAAAGTAGCAATAAATGGAAACTACCTATTAAAATATAGAGGAGGGTAACTTGGATAAGATGGGATAGCCTGAGCAATATGTACTTGCATTCCATAATAAGGAGGGTTTTGATAAAGAGGAACCTGGGTGCCAGAATAAGAAGGATTCTAATAACCAGTATACACATATATTTGTTTTCTAGATCCAAGATAACCCTAAAAATGTTGGAATGGTTGATTTTGGATTTTCTAGCCTAAATAAAGTGTCCAAGGGATACCTTGAAAAGTTCTATATTGTTTCCTTGTGGGATTGTGCATCATACCCATAGAAGGTGAGGTCGGTGGGGATTGCGCCATACAACATGCAGTTTGTCCTATAGGAATTTGAGAGATACCTTGTCGAAGCTGTTGATACTGTAATTTAACTTGTAAAGGATGACTGGCGGGAACTGGGAGGTACCAGATTCCAATGGAATATATTGAGCGATAGTAACAACCTGTAAAAGTTGGCTTACATTGATTTGAGATTGTAAAGGTATAGATTGATGAGTAGGAATTTGGGATGTAGATGGTATAGGTTGAGAATGTACATATGTACTCATAACCAAACCAGGTTGGATGGGAAAGGTATATTTCCAAACATTAGCAGTAAAACTAGGATAAGGTGGATTTAATGAAGGCTGAGCACTAAATTGAGGTATACCAATAACAAGTTACCCCTTGTCAAAGGAGGAGAGGATGATGGAGGAAAATGCCCACCAGATGGGGAGTGTCGAACATAAGGAGAATTGGTCTATTGAAGGTGTGTTGTGAAGGAAAATCCCCTATGCGAACAGAGGTGATCCCTCTAGCCGTAGAGTGGGTCTAGCAACAAGGGAACATGCTGGATACTAGATTCCTAGCTTATACATAAAATTTGGATTAGGATAGATATCTTACCTCAATCTAATGCTTTTGATGTGATGTGTTGAAATGATCCTTCGATCCTTGTCCTTCAAGCCTCATGCTCCTTTGGTAGATACATTTACACTTGCGCAAATATCAAACACATATTAGCAATATACAAGCATACATGTTCATTTATAACTATCCAACTAGTGAAGGAGAGTTAGAAAATTTAATCATTAACACAACAAAGATGGAACTAGAAATCAGTCATGTCATATTGATAAATAAAGAAATAAGTTTACAACCTGAGCCTTGATGCTGTAGAATTCCTTCAACGGGTTCAGTCAGGCACGTCTCAAAGCATTCATTCGTCAATTCAACTCGAAGAGGAGAGCGAAAGGTTCAAACTCTCTCTCACAACTATGGACTATTCTCTGCTATCAACTTCTGGTCTATTCTAGCTATGTCTAGCTATATGATTCAGTGGAATGAAGAGGGATTTATAAGAGTGGAGGATGAGCTTTGGGATCCAGATATGGTGGAGGGAAGGTCTATCCCTTTGGTAAGTTGCACTTTTGTAGGAACTAGAAGGCCAAAGGGAGAAAATCAACCTCATCCAGTCGAACAAACATCCATGACTCCACCCACGAAGTTGTTACATCATGGAAGCTTCATTTCCATTTTAAAAAAATTTCCAAAACCAGCTCCGTGTAGGTGCTCTTTAGAGACAGAGTGATCATAGCACAAGGCCTAGTGCTAATCTGGCCATCAGCACGAGGTCATAACTATGCAATTGTGCCGACCCAAAAATAGATGTTTTAAAGGGTCAACTTCTGGAATAGTCAATAGAGAATGTATTCTTGAAATGTTAAGGGATGCAATGCCATTCATTGTGATGTATAACAATACACAGGGGTCACTCTGATAGTCCTCTAGTATTCAGAATGGGGAATGTAGGGACGGTGAAAAAATGATGTGTAATAGATGCCCCCTAAATAATAAAGTCTGAGAGAGAGGGAGGGGTGAAATGATTTTTGAGAACATGCCCAAACTAAAATGTTGCCATCAGAGAACTTGCAAGATCAAGTACGAATGATATCTCTTATACATGAATATGTGGTATGGGCGCAACCATCCATAATAGAGAACATGTAATAAGATCCAAGGTATGGACACAACCATCCAGTGAGAAGAATCACCAACTAGACTTAGGTATGGTCGCATCCATCCAATCAGAAGAGTCATGATAAACCAAATCGTCCCGTAGCCTGAATATTATCAGACAAAACCTAGGGTCTTGCACTCCATATCGACCCGAACAAGTACAAATTTAGGCATGTGAATGAAATGAGTTGAAGTGGAACATGAAAGGAACTCACCTGATTACCAGCCAATGATGAAAGTTGTTAACAAGCACAAGAGAGACCGCCAATAATGACAATGGTTCTCAAGGTACTGCTAGTACAATCCACAGAATGTGAAAAAATGAGTTGGATTTGAACATCCACGAAATCACCCGATCGAAGGCCAATGATGAGAACCTATCATAAAATGCGAAGAAATTTCCATGAAGGCATGCAAGCTCTAAGGTACCAGAAGGGAGTCTTTGGATCAGCTTCCTGAATAATGAGTTGAAGTCGACAGGAAGTGATTAGTCCAAGGAGGGCCATAATGTTTCCCACATCATCGACATGAGAAAAAGGAATAAGATGATAGTGAATTAGGACTAAATAGAGGATCAGGGGTTGAAAATTGCAGAAGGAACTTCTCTTGAACATATTAGCGAAACGACTCCAGAATTTGGTAGTATTTGACATCAAGGGATCTAAGGTCATGATGATGAGGAAAAGAGCATATGAGAGGTAAAAAATGGATAACCCAAACCCAGGGAGGAAAAATGATGAATGTGGGATGTCCCCAACCCGACACGAACTGGAGACAAGTGTCATGTTCAAGAGTGACATACTACCGACGCTACTAACAACTAGTTCCATTTCCCCCCACCATTTCTAGCGTACCCCAATTATTTTTGGAAAAAAGCTTGAAGGGGATAGCATATGCTTGTCATGTAAGTTTGTCCTTTGAACAAATCCATCCTAGTACATTTTACGAGCCCTAGGAGGAACTCGAAAACGTCATGATGACGATTTTCTATGTCATTTATTTTTAACGAGTCTGACAAAGGGAAAACTCGACATCTTTTCATGTTTAGAGAGTTTGAAAATAAGTGGAAAAGAAAACTCCAGCAAGTCCCTTTTCGTAGGTAGTATCATAGATCTGAAAAGGTAGAAAACAATATCCGAGAGGACCTCTTAGCCATGTTTGACTAAGGTATTCATTTTTCGTAAATAATCTATCCCAGCTTGAAAAATGGGTAAACGTACACTGGGAAGATGACATTTCATAGCCTTTAACGAGTTCAAAATGACAAGAGTCTCGACAATATTTTCAATTTTTGAGAGTCAAAAAAGAGCTGAAAGATGACTCTAGGGGGTGACTTTTTCGTGTTTTTACCGAGTCTGAAAAAGTAATAAAATACAACTCGTTTCCTCATCGTTGTCATTTTTAGGACCTGTTGCTGCACAAGAAACAAACATAAAACCCATTTTCGAGAAAAATAATAAATTAATCGAAAAATGTGTCCAAAAACCTAATTAGGGTTAGAAAAGGCTTATAAAACAATGCAAATAGTAAAAATAATTTACTTTTTTACCTTTTCACCTTCTTGTGAGCATTTTTACCGGTTTCCACTATGAATTTGCGGAGCTGACAACATGCAATCAAGGAGGTCATTGAAAAATATTTTTTTTCTGGGTAGGAGGTATACTAACCCACATTCACCCAAAAAAAGTGGATTTTATTCATCCATGGGGTTTATGGGTCCCTCCACCCTTTTGTTTACTTAATTAATTAAGAAAAGTAATAACTATAATATCCCAATTAACTGATGGAAAATTGGGAATATTACATCATCTTATGAAGTCTTCCAATACATTTGAAAGTGTTCCCACAACATTGCTCTACAACGTTCCTATAAAGTTAATGCATTTTGAAGTGTATTTGGAGAAACATTTATATATCATATGGAGCAGCATTCAGTTTGGAGTTGTGTTCAATCTGCATTCATTCAATGAGTGGGTCGATATTGTTTGTTCAATACAATACATTAAAGGTTATAAAACATTAATATGATAATGATAGCTACATTGAGGAATCTTTTGCAGGCTTAAATACATTTGTAACCCCTTGGCCATTGATGTCAAACGAGGAGGTAATGTAATCATATAAAGGGAGACATTTCTCAAAATGAAAGGGGGAGAATGTGTTTTCATCAATGCCAATGGGGGAGAATGTTGGAAATATTGTCATTGATGGAAAAGGAGCAGATCAGGATCAAAAAAAGTATAAACGAACAGTAAGGCAAAGAAGACAAAAAGGAAGTGAAACTGCTACATTGAAGAAATTGTAATAATGTGAAATTGTTGATTAAGCTAAATTGTTGTGATGCAAAGGCAAGTCTCTAAGGCAAAGGAAAGACTCCAAGGCAAAGAAAAATATGCATTAAGCTGAATTGTTGTGATACATTAATGATATGCATTGTTATTTAATGTTGGAATTAAGTTGATCCATTCAATCATTTCATGTCGCTGAAATTGTTATTGGATTATTTATGTATTTTGTGGACTAATATTCAAGATATGAAGTGTGTGGAAATGAATGAATGGAAGGAAAATATTCAAGCCTATTCTCTTCCTATTCCTATGTGTAATACAAACAACCATCAAAATATCTCTACATAAGATGTCATTTTGGAGTGGATAGTGAGGTTAGGGAGTTGGAGAATGTGTGAGAGTTGATTGAGATATTATGCACATATGGAGCTGATGTGAAGCATATTTGAAGGGATAAGAGGCAGAAGTAAAGATGGAGATATGAAAATTTTATAATTAGGTAAATCAACATATTGTTTTCATGTTGTGTAATGGGATTGTGGTCTCCTTTCAAGTTGTGTCTTGATAAAATGTTCAGTTGGAGCTGGTTGAGGTAGGAGCCTCTTGTGTGTGGTAGCATGTAGAAAAAACATGGGAGTTGGAGCTTCCTTGCATGTTGTAGCTTGTATAAATTTGAGATAGAAGCCTCTTGTAGGTTAGAGACTACATAAAATCAGATGCAATAAGGAGTAGGAGTTTTCCTTTGCATCACAACAATAATTAAACCATGGTTTTATCCCTTATGGGTTTCCACTTATATATGGTGTCCATGTGCATTATTATTATGTGTTGATGTGATGTGTTACTTTGATTATTGCTTGTTGTTCACATATTCAGTTTGCTGATCATTATGTATTGAGTTTCTCATGTAATGGTTTTGTTAATGAGTTTAATAAAATAATTTTAATGTCCATGAATGGACTAAATTGATTCAACCCCCTCTCAATTTAGTTAAGGGTTCATCAATTGGTATCAGAGCAAGTTCCTTTGGTGTAAGCCTAATAGCTTAAAGGAGATCCGGTTGAGTCATGGGCTATCAAAGTATACCTGTGTTGAGTTCAAGAAGCTTTCATGAATGGAGAGATAAGATTAAAACATATTTAATGGATTATGGACCTGTGGTATGGAAACTTGTATGCGATGGTTACTGCAAAGACTCTCCCGCTTTGTAAGAACAACATTGGAATGCCAAGGAAAAATGTGTAATTTATAATAGTCTTCATAACAAGGATCTTGATACAGTAATGGATTTAACTTCTACGAAAAAAAATTGGAATAGATTGCATCTCATGCATGAAGGATACATTAGTGACTACATTCTTAAGAAGGATAAGATAAACAAGAAGAAGAAAAACCCCTTTCAAAAGGAAAAGGTTCAATCAAATGAGGTACCTACTAGTGTGGATGGACATGATTTCCATGAAGAAACCATTGTTGAAGGAAAATCCAAAATTGACCTTGTTTTGACTAAAATAGGAAGATTGAATAATGAAAGTAAAGATTTGAATAAATTAGTGCAGATCATATGTGATGAAAGAGAACATTAATACAAGAAGGAAATCATTAGCCTAAGGAAACAACTTGAAGAAGCAAGGATAATAGAGGTGATGATGAATAATTGGCTAACGATGAAAAAGGTACAATGTGAGAGATTAGAGGCTGAGATTGTTTCAATTAAAATTGAGCTAGTTGAAAAGAAAATATTATATATAAGGTTAGAAGAATAGAATATCTCCATGAAGAACTCATAAAAATCATATATTCAAGAGGGACACCACAATTTTGAAAACGCATGTAGAAGATGAGACAAGTGGTGTGGTTAACAAGGAGTTAAACAAAGGCAAGGAACATAATCAAGATGGAAAAAATGGATTGAAGAAAGTGATATATGCTCCTAAATATGAGGATATGAAGCCTACAATAATTGAAAAGAGCAGTGTCGCATGCCTCCATTTCCATAAACTTGGCCATACAACAACACACTATAGGAGAAACCAAACCAAATACTATCAGCAAGAGATGCAGCAGACAAAGAAGCTACCTCAAGTAAGCAATCGAAGGAGACCTATATCTACTAGAAGATCATATCTCATCAGGTACATAAATTTATTCTATGGATATTTCCTCTTCTATTATGCATTTGGACATAAGGTTGTTGATTGCAAACATGTTGAAATGAAAAATAGAAAATACAAACATTTTCTGGGTGACACAAGGTGTTATAAGGTTAATAATCTAGGCTACATAGCCAAAGACTGTGAGTTTTCTTGCACCCTAAAGAACTTTAGACAAAATATGTACTGCAAGAAAACCAAAGAATGTGACAAAAGGAAATAAAGACTGTATAAAGTAGCCTACTAAAGTGTGGAAGAGGAAAAACAAAGAATGGTTAGTGACCTAGCTTGATCTCAGGGAGATTTACTCAAGAAAGGAAAAGATGAATCTCTTGAATATTTGAGCAACACCATCTCAGGGGGCGAATAGCCTTGAAAATATGAGTCCAAGCAAAGTAAACTTGTGTGTGTGTGTGTGTGTGGAAGAAAAAAAAAATTAATGAGTTCAAATAAGATCTTGTGGTTGATAAATTTCATAAAGCGATAGTATGGGAAAAGTTCAAGCAACCTTAAAAGAGAAAGAATTTGACATCAATGTGAGGATGGCTTCTTTAGTTGCTAGAGATTGAGAGGTTGTTGCATAAATGGAGGTTGAATTTCAGAAAGAGAAATGCAACATATTTTTGGAACTAAGGAAGTGCTCAAACTGCATTTTCTTCAAATACAAGAAGTAGAAATAACTCCATATGTGGATGGAAAAGTGGGCATTGCCTCTGTCGTGAGAGTTATCATTAGGAAAGGCTCTGACTATGCTGAGGAGAAACATAATACAATCGTTGATATGCTTTTTCTGAAATATGGACGATGTAAATAAGTATAAGTAACTCTAATTTGGGCTTCCTAATCGCAGATATTTAAAAGTATTCTGAATTTTGAATGCTACAACTAGTACAACCCAATCCTCTCCACAAAGCCTCGTGAACTCGTACATTCCGACTAGATAAGGATGATAAAAAATTGTCTATGAAAAGATCAAAATCCATATTAACAATGTCAAAATGGTTATATGGTTGAGTGAAACTGCATCTGTGTATTAAAGCAGAATTACTTAAGGTATCATACGTATTGAAAACTAATCTTCCAAAGGTACCATGCCAAAATCATGATAATCATCAATTTCAAATGCACAAGATCCCATAATAGATTTTTTTGCAAAATATTGTTCAACAGAAAACCAATCTCTCGGAAATTCAATTGGATCCAAGGCAATGAGTGAGGAAATAAACTCCTTCCAGTCTTCATGGATAAGTTTCATATCTTCCTCAACTACCTTGGAAGTTCGGTGCTTGAGAGGATATTATCCACCTCATCGACAATCCAAACCAAGGGAACACATTCCTGGTGAGGCATAACTATATTATCTTGATGATAATGAGTGAAATGTTACAAGTTGGAGCATTTCTAGATGAAAATGGTAGTGCATCATATGCGTTGAGGATGTTGGTGAATAAGGAATCTATTAAACATTCCATATGCTATATGCATCCATTCACACATGTAATGTTCATTTTTGAACCATATTTGAGGCAGTGCAAATGTGTTTATAAATTCTTCATTTGGCATAGATCATGGCAGCATGGGGAAGAGGATGAATAGGCCATGGGAAATGATGCATGCATGGATTCCCTAAGAAAATGTGGGCTTCTGAAATTCTTCATGACCCCATGTTTGAGAGCTCAACTAGAGCTACTACAGTACTGGATTAGTGTATGGGACACTGATCGAGAGAGATTCATGATTCAAGACCAAGAATTGGAGATAGAAGTCTCTAACATTTACTTCATAACTGGATTGTCACGGAGGGGAGAGCGACTACTACTGACAGGTACTCGGGCTCTTGGAGAGAGCATGGGTATGTTGATAGATAGAGTCTGTCATGGAGCAAAGAAAGCATCTAAGAGTGGCAAGCTAGACATTCAGACAATGCCTGACTTGGCATTGAGAGTAGTGCTACATACCATTACTAGGGCTGCCAGATCTCAGGCTCCCCATGAAGCTACAAAGACACAGCTTCAATTAGCCATAGATTTCTTGGCTCCAACCATCTTCAATTGGGAGGAAGCAGTGACAATAAACTTGAAAAGTCAGTTAACAAAATGCAAAAATGGTAAACTGTAACAATTTGGATATGGGTCCATCTTGATACCGTTCATCCTGGAATGGTTGCCGATATTCTAGCACCAGGCAGTTAGCGTACCTCTACCACCAGCATGAGAGCCACGGATGGTCCATTGGGCGGAACTGATGCCTCGATTAGGAGGTGGACAACACATGTCATGGAGACCAGAATTCTTCGACTGGTTACACAAAAAATGATCGTGGTAGAGGACTTGTTGTACACCGGCACCAATTTCAGGGTGATCCAGACCTTCTACTTCCGGAAGGGGATGAATGGGATGAGGATTTAGGTAAAAACTGGTTTTTTGGATTTTTATGAGTATTATGAATTTTTTTGTATATGTGTTTTGACGTTGACCCATGTGTTGCAGATGTTGGACCAGAGAGACATGTGGGGATGTCCCCCATAGCTCGGAGGGTCCCACGAGATTTCGAAGCGGCCCCTGATGGCAAGTTAAGCGACGAGGAAGAAGTTGCACACAACTTGGAGGGACTCACAAGTGGGATCCCAGACTATGTGAGATTCAAGGATGTTCCTTGTGCTTATCAGAGGCACACCGTAGGAGTGTCTAACTGCATCCATCGACTACTGAGGTCAGTCATATGGGCAGTGACGTGTTATCATGAGCACCATGTAGATTAGAGTCCTAGGTTTCATTTCTGCATATTTTTTGAGAGACACGGTGTCTCAAGATGTAACCAAAACACATATATTTTTTGAACTATGATGTACACATGGATGCAAACAATCGATATATATATATATATATATATATATATATATATATATGCTTATTTTCCTGTCTAAATCTTACTATGTGATGATTATTTCTTTTACAAATTTTGCAAATTTCTATCTAATACAATATTTGCTACTGCATCAGTTAACGTATTCATTCTTCTGGGAATATGCTAATATGTGATATAATCAAAATTCCTTTATAACAAACAAAAACTCAAATACATCCTTAAAATATGAGGGTTTCGGACAGAATAACTCCCATTGAGCTAGAGAAAAACAAGTTGAGATTCTAGGTTTACAATTAATTCATGAATGGCAAGGGCAATTGCTTCAGTTAGAAGTTCGATAACTGCACTATATTCAACGACATTGTTGGTTGCACATTCTAGGAAAATAATTTGAAGGTCTAACAACTCACCTTTAGGATCATAAATCACCCAAGTCGCGGAGGATAGGTTCCGGGTACCGCGAGTGGCACCATCAGTGAAACCGACATAAGGAGTGAAAAACATCTGCATAGTAAGAAAAGACATAATAAGCAGAAAAAGTTGTTCACAAAGTACACCAAGCCAAAAATGTACAAAAATGAAAAACATACTTATGTACAAAAATAATGCACGAGAAACTCATGCATAATATTTTTTGAGATACAACCCATTTCTGGGATGATCCAAGGGATAGCCTTCATAATCAATTAGCTCATAGGCCCTATTCTGCAGAACACACTTGGCGACGTAGGGCCCATGCCACATGGGTTTTAATTTTCCTGCCCCCAACTTATCATGAGCTTGGTCATACAAGAGGACTAAGTATCCTTCTACGAAGGTACGAGGGGAAATCATTTGGTCAAAGTGGGCTTTGACCCGCTTTTTCTGTGCCTCTATGACTAGAGCAGCAAAGTGGAGAGTTTCATCAAGCCTTTCCAAATGTAGAAGACATTATTCCTCTGGTGAGGTATTCAACAGTAATTCAAAAAATATATTGAGTGGAGGAATTTCACATTCAATCGGAAGGGTATCTTCCAGACCATGAACAAGCTGAAATGGGGTGAATCTAGTTGCATCCTTCATCGAGGTTCGGTAAGTCCAGAGAGCTGAGAACAACATGAGATGCCAATTGGACTTGTGCATCCCAATAGTACACTGAAGCATGGTGACTAAGACTTTGTTCACGGCTTCAACCTGGCCATTGGCCTGGGGGTAGTACGACGTTGAGATGTTGTGATGCAGACCCAACTTAGTAGTCAACTCAACCATCATATAATGGAAAAAATGAGAGCCATGGTCAGTGACAATGGCTTGAGGGACTCCAAACCTGGTAATCAGATGATTGAAAAGAAATTGGGTGGTTGTCTTACCATCAGATGTGAGTGTAGACATTGCTTTGGCCCATTTAGTGAAGTATTCCACGACTACGATAATATAACCATGCTCCCTGGCTGAGCGAGGGTTACACATCATAAAATCGATATCCCATTTCGCAAAGGGACCAATGGTATTGACGTAATGGAGGTGAGCAGGTGGCACGCACATCTTGCACTGGTAGATCTGACACTCATGACATTTACAGACAATGAGGATACAATATTAAAAAAATGGTAGGCTAGAAATACCCATCACGAAGGATTTTTTGAGCAGTAGCATACCCAGACATGTGACCACCACATGCGCCAGAATGGCATTCATTAAGGAATTTTTCAGCTTCCTTGAGGGTTAAACACCGACAGAGGAAAAAATTAGCTCCGATGCAATATAAAGTATCTCCAACTCCGTGATAGGGTTGCGAATGATGATGGATACGTCGACGAGCATCTTTCGTCAACTTGGACCAAAAGGTAGAATTATGGAGATAAATGATGATATCACCATACCATGGATCGAGGGTGCTAATCAGAAAAAGAATGTCACCTGGAATGCGTTCCTCAGAACTAGAGGGAGGAGAGGCAGAGGGTAAATGGAATATCAGCTCAACAAAAACCAATGACTTCTTCGATTTGGTGGTTGTGAACTCCAAATCGAATTCCTAGAGAATAACTATCCACTTAGAGTAATTTCCCCTAGCAATTGTCGAGTTAAGATATAGGTCAAGAGGTTGTAATCAGAAATCATGGTTTTAGTGTGGAGTAAAATATAATGGCAGAAATAATGGACGGCTTGAACAACTGCCAATGCCAATTTCTCGACATGAGCAGTTTCAGTTTTGAGAAGATTGCGGCTAAGATAATAAATGATATGCTCATCACCATCATCATAGTCCTATACCAGAACCATGGAAATAGTGCTAAAAGTGGTAACCAAATAGAGTGAATAATCATGATGATAATTTGGGGGACACAAAAGAGGAGCATTGACAAGCAAAGTTGTGCATCGAAATATATTTGGGCAATCTCATCCCATAGGAATGAGATGCCTTGCTTAATAAATCACGTAAAACCTTTGGCTACTTCAACATAGTTCAATATAAAATGATGTAGGAAATTATCTTTCCCTTTCAAACTCTGTAATTGGTGTAAAGAGGAAGGGGAGGGGAGATTAATGATAGCTTACACCTTAAGAGGATCGAGACAAATACCATCTTTGGAAATGAAAAACCCAAGGAGTTTGCCAGAATCGACGCAGAAGACAAATTTGTGCGGATTAAGCTGAATTTTATAGCATCTACAATGAAGAAAAAGTTGAAGGAGGTGTTCTGGGTGGTCCCGACGCTTAGCAGAATGAGCCGAAAGGTCATCCAGGTAAGGTTGAACAATGTGCTTAATACCATGAAATTCATAAGAAATTTCTCGTTGGAATGTGGCGCCAAAATTCTTAAGGCCAAAAGGAAGCTTCTTGTACGAGAAGGTGCCCCATGGACAGATGAAGGTGGTTTTATGTTGATCAACTGGTAGTATATTGATCTGGTTGTAACCAGATAACCCATCCATAAGGAAAAAATCTCACTCCCAGTGCTCGTCAATGATATGGTAAATGAAGGGAGTGGGATAGTTATCCTTGGGAAAAGCACGATTGATATCACGGTAATCCACACAAATTCGAATAGTACCCTGCTTTTTATCCACAGGGACAATGTTTATAGAGACCTAATATATTAATGGGATCATATAAATGAATCCTGCTTTGAGAAGTTTTTCAACTTCTCCCTTTATGGAAATTTCCTTTCTAGGGTGCACGAGATGAAGGCGTTGGCGAACAGGTTTCACATCAGGGTAAGTAGGGTTCTTGTGCACAACTATACTAAGAACAATTCCACACATTTCCTCGTAGGACCAAGAAAATACGTCTCGAAATTCTTGGAAGAGACTAGTATGGACCTTGATCTCATCAGGAAAATAGGTCACCCCAATGTGGATGTTCTTGAAAACCCCCGGTTTCATGGAGATGTCAATAGGCATTATTTGAGTGATATTTCCCATGTTGCCTTCCGTGAAAACTTCATGTGTCAAAATAGGCATTTTAAGTGGATGGGAAGGAGCTTGGGAAGCGAAATTCTCAAGACAAGCAGACATTACCCCAAGACCAGGAAAAAAGGAGGAACGATGATGACTATCATCCCAAGGAGGATCCTCGAGAGACATAGTTTCCACGATGGCTTCATCAGTTGGAAATGAATAATTTAAGGGATCAGGAGAATCTGAAGCACCAAGCCAAGGGGATTGAAAATATGTGTCGAGAGACATACTTGAAGAAGTATGATCAGAGAGAAAAGCCGAAGTCGAAATGATCTCACAATAATCAATTTCTATTGGGCTTAACTACATCACGTCACCAAACGAATCAACCTGATTGGGAAAAGGGATAACACATGGATTAGAAGGCATGGAGATCATATTGACCTGAGTAGTGTTGGGCGGAGGAAGAGAAAAGAGACCCATAAGGGTGGGATATTTGAAAAGTCTCAACCCCACACTTTCATAAGGCATAGGAATGCAGTCTACGTATGGAAAATTTCTCTCGGAAGAGGTGGAAGTTAAAAAGGATAATTAATTGACAGTGACGATCTTTCCTTTGTGTGGAAACCGAAGAACATGAAAGAGAGTGGACGGTGTGCATAGCATGGCATGAGGCCAACTGTGGCCGAGGAGGAGATTATAGTTGAGTTTGGCGTCAATGACTTCAACCTCGACATTAATCATTTTTCCTTCTAAAGTTATAGGTAATATGGGGAGGACACCAAGAGGGCGAGATTCCCTTTTTTCAAAGGCTTCTAAAGAGTTTGGAGATTGGTTAAGGGCCGAAGAATTGATGGCTTTCCAGCATACAGCGGACATGATAAAAGTAGATGCACCTTCGTCCATGACTGCTCGATGGATATTCTTACCATTAATCCAAATTTGGATAATCAAAGAAAGTTGGTGAGTGAGACTTAGAACAAAATTTTCCAGATCAAAAGTGAGAAGGCTCGAATCGGCAGGGTCAACTTCTTCGATAATGGATAAAAAAGCCTCCTGTTGTGATGGACAGCTCTGAAGTACCTCTAGAGAAGATATAGCAGATGGCGCCTTAGCCAAATCCTCAACAATACTGTAATGCTGAGCGACACGTGCATTTGGGTTATAGGAGGACTTACAGAGCACACCTTTGGAGGGTGGTCGTACAACAGACTCAGAACTAGGATTTTCAATATGAAGAGGGCCAAAAGCAGGGGGGAGGAGGACCATCTGAAATCTCTTTCCTTGTCACCTGACGTGGTTTGGTATAATATTTTGATCTAGTAGAAATAGATATGGGTGCAACATCGTTCATCATGAAGACTTGAGAGCCAAAAGGGGTGGAGGACTGAGGTTGCTCCACCATTTGAGTTTTCTATGATGGGAATGGTTCCTTAAGAACAACTGGAGTTCCTTGGGTGTCTTTGAGCATTCAAATCACCTCGACCCGTTGTGGAAAGGCCTTGGTGTAATGCTCATCATCAAATATCAGACAAGGATACTTCGGTTTACATTTCTAGCCATCATCAGTATTGGTTTTAGGAGAATCCTGTTTCGGGGTATTGGCCTTGGCCTTGCCTTCACCCTTCTTATTACCTTTGGAAGATTTATCTACCAGGGTAGATTGGACGAAATTCACTTCTACAGTCTTACTAGGATTGGAAGGTGGCTGAGAAGCAATATCGATAGAAGGAGTGGATTTTTGCTTTGCAGGATTAGGAGTAGAATACTTACGGGAAGTCTAAGAAACATAACCAATGATATTGTCTGTTATCACTCAGATTTTCCTTGAAGTTGTTGGAAAAGGAAAGGGGTCCGAGGTAACCACAAACCAACCTTCAGGTACAGAATCTAGCCAATCTGTACCCAGAGAGGGCTCTCTCTGTATAATTTAGCTTTGTTTTACAAGGTATTAGGATAGTTATAAAGTCCAGGGGTTTTGATTTTGTTTGGGTTGATGGAATTCTTTAGTTGAGATTAAGATCAAGTAGTTTCAGTCCATTGGGCTAATGGAGTCAAAGGATTGGCTGCGCTGGCTTAATTTTTTTAACAAAAGATGGTTTATCAGGGAAAGATAATCAAACTAGAAACAATTATAGATCTAAAGTGAATGGAATGGAATTCAAATGGATGAAAGGCAGTAAAGAATCTTTCAACACATTCAAGAGAAGAGAAATAACTTGATTATCAATAAAGAGTAGTTAAGTATTCTTTACTAAATAGCCAAAGATGTATGAACTAGACAAACAGGAGCAATTAAGAATTCGCTGTTTAAACCAATTTAGAAGAAAACATTTAGAATAATAACGACTGAAATCAGATTACACCTAAGTACTTTCTGATTTAATCCTTTTCGTTAAATATTAAGATAATGAAACACATATGATATTGTAAACAAATATAAAACTTCAAAACATGGGATAGAGATGACTTATTGATCCTTCATTTGACACATGAATCTTGAGAAAAGTCTTCTGCCTCAATTCCTTGTCCAGTTTCGCCATGAAAAATTTCTCCAAAGCTCTTTATTCCGAAATATTCAATGTTACATCAAAGTATAAGAATCCACCCTCAATAATCCGATTGAGGGCTTATTTATGCAAAAAATTATTTGAAATATCTCATAACAAAAAGAGATGTAATCTAGGGTGACTCATGAATAAGTTACAATAAAAATAGAGACAGATGGTCTCGTAGATAAGACAAAAAGCAACTGATGTTGTGCTGTTTCCTCCTTTTGAGAATGTGCTGGAGGCAGGACCTATATTTTGGCTCATTGTTGTCCTCTTCAGTAATTTTATTCTAACTGCCTTGCTTCACTGATACTCTTTGTTCTTACTGATACACTTTTAACTGAACTGATACTCTTTGACCTTTGTTTATCCCTTTATACTTTGTACTGTAGTAAATAGGCAAAATTTCATATAAGGATAAATTTTACAAAAGTTCCAACAGGTCTTCCCACCATTTATCTTCTGCTATTCTGGTCCGTTGAAGCTTCCTCAATGTTTCATCAGCCTCGGTATATTTGAAGAAATTAGGCTGATTTGGAAACAAATGTTTTACTTCATGTTCAAGATAAAACAAATTCTCTAATCTGTCATGAAGATTCCTTCCTGTAGGTAATGTTGCTTCTGATGAAATGGTTGAGGAACTCGCTTGATTGTGAGCATGTTTTTCCAATTTCTCAACATAATTTTCCAGGTCCATTATTTTATCTTTTGAAACCATAGGGCTGGGAAACCCTTTATTCAATAAAACATCAAACCTTTCTCTGAAAGCAATGATTTCTCCTTGCATGTCAAAGCACCTTCGTTCTAAATTTTGCATAAGAGTTCTTTTAGTAAAAACTCTTTTTATCTCTAAGATTGTTCCAGTTCTGTCCTGAATACCAAGCTCTGCAAGTTGTTGTCTGGTTTGGGTGTTTAGAAATTGTATGAGCTGATTGGCTTCCTCAGGCCTATTTCCCAATTCTTCTCTTGTATTTTCAACTTCCTCCAGAGCTACTTTGACCAAGTCATTCTGCTCGTATATTATCTGAATTGAAGACCAGATATCTTTTATTGATTGGATAATATTATCCCAAAGAATGTCATTTATTTCTCTTAAAGGTTTCTCCAATGTGAGATCCTTTTCCAAAGCTTTAACCAAATTTTCCAACTTTTTGACTTCTCTTGTTTTGTCAGCAATAGTCATTTTTGAGAGATCATATCTCTGTTCCAAATTAATAAGCTGTAACTTTGTGTGCTGAAGTTCTGTTACTTGAAGTTTCAAGTCATTCACTGACTTTATTAGTTCTTCTGTACTCAAATTTGAAGTATTTACCTGTGATGGCTCTGTTGGTTGACCTGTTAGCTGACTTGTTGTACCTGTGATAACCTCTGTTGTAGATACTAGAACACTGGACTGCTTGTCTTTTAATGCTTGTTCAAGCTCTTTTTCTGTTTCAGTCAGTTGCTCATTCAGCCTCAAAAGCAAGTCCATCATTTCTTCTTCAGAATTCTTCTTTATTACTTCTTCAGTTTGAGGATGTCTTGAAGCTGGCAATTTCAACTGCTTTCTCAAAGCTGCAATGTCATCATCTTTTTTCTTGATTAGAGCTTCTATACCTTTGACATCCTTTGGATTGTGACCTAATCCAATAATTATTTCCTCCAATGTTTTTATCCTATTGTCTTTGGCTTGAGAAGAAGCATTTTCAAGCTGCAATTGTGTACTAGTGTTCTCCAAAGAATCCTGTAACTTGTGAGCTGCCATTGCCTTATCAGTCAAAGTAGAATAGATCATTTCACCAGTCTGCTTATGTAACTCAATCTGATCTAAAGGATGAATATCCTTTGCTAAGACTTCAAAATTTGTTCTGATATAATTTGCAGCTGTTTGAGGTTGCTGCACTTTGGGTTTGAAGTGACTCATTATCATTTTTCCTTGCTGAATGTCATAAGATGACATCAATCTTTCTTGATTCTTAGGAGCCATCTTCAAATATTGATTACAAACCTGGATTCTTGAAGGATCGTTCCTGGATTTTATATTGATAAATGTCTTCTTTATATCTCTTGCATCTTTAACTGGTGTTTTAAAAGAAGATATTTCAACACTCTGTTGCTTTTGTAGCTCTTTCCTTTGTGAGGAAGTGGATGCTCCATTGACCGTACCTGTTTTTTGACTGCCCAATTGTTCTTGTCCTTGACTATCAAGGATTTCATCAATAGATTCTACTTCTGGAGGAGTATTCAATTTCTGTCTCTTGGCCTGAGGCTATTGTGAAGATCCAATGAGAGGGGTAGCAGCTTCAGCATCTCTCTTTTTTCCCTTTTCTACATTTAATGGAGTCTGCAAAATTGACATTTCTAATGGATTGGTTTGAACAGAAGAAACCTGTACTTGATCCTGTCCCTTGGAAGTTTGAGTTTGTTCTGTCATAGTGAATGTTTCTTTAACTTGTATATCAACCTCTTTCTCTTTTCCCTTAGATGATACTGCAATGTTTTCTTGTAACTCCTGCTGAAAAATTCCAGCTGAGGAAGGACCAACCTCTGATCTTGGTACTTGTGCAAAAGAGTCTAGGTCAAGCATATTTTCAAGATCTTTCATAACATTGTCTACATTGACCTGCTCACTATCCTACTCTATCAATGTTCCTTCTATCCATTCATCTGTATTAGCATATTTTTCAATCTCTGGGATTCTTTGATGCATGTATGGTGCTGATTTATTTTTCATTATTTTATCACAAATGAAGTTGAATGGGTCATAAGGTACCCAATAGAAACTCTTTTGTAATCTGAAACGGTCTTCTAATATCTTTTCAGCTTCTTCCCCTGCATCCCTAGAGTTACAGATAAAGGGACCTAATTGACTTTTGATCCGGAGTTGAGCCTTCTTCTTTGCATTACAAAAATGAATTATATCAGAATTGTTCATCTATCTGAAATTTTCTAATGCAAAGATTCTCATGGGGACATATTTTGGCAATTTGAATGGACATAATTCACATCCATATATTCTGACTTCTGTGTGATTTTGGTATAAGTACCAATCACCAACTTTGTATTGTTTTGAGAGCTGTAAAGTTTTCTTGATTTCATTGTTGAGTCTTGGAGGAGAAACTCCTGTCAACAAGGTGGTTGCAGGGTGTATAAAAATATCAATGAACTCATTATAGGAATAGGGAGAATCTCGAGAACTATGAGTGATGGCTGACCAAAAGATAACAGACCTAGGATTCCCTTTGGCGTCAAGCTTTTTGATATAGAAAGGAAAATTTTCTGTCTGGTAATAGAGCATGAGATTGTAAATGGAAGAAGAATACTTGAACACTTTCTCATTCTCTAATCTCATGAATTGATCATGGATTTTGTCTGCAATGTAGGATGCAAAGTCATACTTTACAGCAGGAGGCTGTCCAGGGGTAAAAATAGACAATAATACTAGAATTAAATGGTCAACATATTCACTGGTATTAAAGCCCATTATAAAGGATATCATATCCAAAACAAGTCTACCCTCCTCAGTGAAAAAAGCATACCCATAAGGGGGAGGGTCTTTAGGCTGATGATCAGGCAACATAAAGATCTGGCAGATGTGGCTTAATTCTTCATGGGATAGTTTGGTGGATTTCTCAAGTAATTCTCCCATGGACAGTGGAGTGAGGGCTTGATCAGGTTGAAAATGTAGCATCTCATTGATGGACTGAGCAGTAATGGGAAAAAGGACATTTTGACTTGGAGATAAGACTGCTCGTTGAGTGGGATCATAGTTTGCATGACAGTAATGGATTATCTCAGGGAAAATATGGACAGAGGGAAAGAGGTACCTGGGAAGACTAGATTTCCATAACCCAATCATATCCAAGCCATTCAAATAATTGTCTCTGCAACGACAAAAAATTCGAAGAGGACTATCACTAAAAACCAGGTCTTTAATTTGGAAATCTTTGTCGACTAATGATAAATAATCCAGGTCTCTGTGAGGGGCATTCAATGGGGTGACATTTAAAGCCAAGGGAATCTCCATTTCTGGTTTTTGTGGATTCGGAAATGAATTGGGGGGTTTTTGAAGAAATGGGCACAATCTCAGGTTTTGGGGATTCAATTGTGGTTTTGGGAACTCAGGGAGACCAATTTAGAATCTTGTTTGAGTTTTCTGTATAGAGTTCTTTAAACAAAAACCAAGATTCTAACGGAGTTCAGTGGAAATTAGGGTAAATACCTATTTTTAGGAGACGAACAATGCTTAAACAGGCACAGACTGTGGCGGGTGAGCACTGGATTACTGGTCTGGCAGTGGTCTTCAAAAAAATTCAGTTAATGGCACTTAACAGTTGATTTTTTGAAATTATTTGCATGGAGGGTGTAGTCGTTTTCTGTGTACAAAATAATGAAAAGACGCGGGTTTTTGTTTTATTCACAAAGTCAAAAGGGTGGCGAATTTTTTATTATTTTAATAAATGACGTCAGTATGTACGATAGATGAGTCACGGGGGGGGGAGGTGGTAAGCAGTTTTTCCGCACTGATTTTGAGGGAAGGCGGTATTGAGCGGATGGGCAGCGATTCCACAGAACGAATGACACGTGGCCATGGTACTGTTTGAAAACCACCGTCATTTCACGCGTTATTGTTCGGATCGGGGATGGCTAGCGGAATTATCAACAACCGTTAATCTTGAATAGGTCGATTGAACGGTTGACGGGACAGGGAGATGACGAGGTTTTAATGGCGCGGGCCCGACACGTTTTATTATTGATTTAATCACAGCGGGAGCGTTTTGATTGGCGGAGTTAGGTTCTTAACTAATCGTGAGGATTAATTAATTCCTTTGTTTAAAAAGCGGAAACGTGATCGGGCGAGGGGAAAATATACATAGAGATGGGTTATTTCGAAGTTTGGTTTGAATTAAACTTCGGATTTATTTTTGTTTTAAACACATATATTATATGTTTAAAGTTTTTTTTTATATTTTTATTATATGATAATTGAATTAAATTAATCCAATTACCGTAGGGGGCGGGATTAACATATAATGATATATTTTAACCAAAGGGGATATAAAGTGGGCTCTTTATTTGAATGAGTGAGGAATAAATACTTTGGTTAAAATCATAATACATGGGTTTTTGGGATATTATATAAAAGGAATTATATATAATAGGAGAAGGTCATTTCTATAAGGAGTTAATAAATAAAATCAATGTTAATATGACAAGGGCACAAGGTAAACTTCAAAATACATTAATATAACTAAGAAAGTGAAGTTTTTAGAAGCAAATTGTATTATAATCACTTCATCACTTAAACTTAGGATAAAATGTGATTTTGAGGGTTTTTTATGAAATATCTCATGATTTTCCTAAGTAAAATGAGATTTTACTTAGGAAAGAATTTTTTGAAGTAAATGAGTGTGATGATGAATGATTTTAAGTACTTAGGATTTTTCCAATTATTGGGCCGAGGGTCTGGTCCCTCCAAAAGTCAAGGAAATGCCTTGAGCCCCTCTAATCTTCAAATACCTTAGCACTTAGGGGAAATTAGTGAAATCTTTAGGGAAAAATGAAGGGGAAGTTAATAATCTTGACTTTGCTTTGCTGTGAACTTTTCCAATGTAGTATCTTCCTTTGCACTTGTGATGAAAGTAAAATTGAACACATTTAGAACCATCATTCATCACATGTAATTCTGCAACAACATCTACCTACCCTACCTACTTTACTCTACCATTTTTTCTTCTTTATTAGGGTGCACTTAGACTGGCAAACCCTTATCACACTTTTCTTTTACATATGGAAACCTATCTAATTCTAGCCTTATTACATCCAAGGGCTCAGATTAAACTATTGAGCTCCTTTTATTTACTCTACCTATCTACTTATCTGCCAAGATTAAACAGTTTGGTCAGATTTTATTCTCTATCTCTAAAACATAAAAATTGAAAGATGAACTAGCCAAGCTTAAACTGTTTGACTATTCATAAATTTTGGCATAAAATACAAGTTGCACACAATTTTGTTTATTACATCAGAGCAAAAAGTAGTGGCATTTTAGATTTGCACACTTTCCTTGGCCTTTCTTTTGGTGGGGTTCATTTTCTTTTACTTTTTGGCCATTTTTATTCTTTTCACCCTTTGATTTTTCTTTTAGGGTATACCCTCTTTACATTTTTTAAATTTTTTGATTTTTTGAATAATATGGAAAACCTTTGCAACAAAAAGGTATGAACATATTACATAGCCCATCAAGTCAATCATGAAATATGACACCTATTGGTATAGGAGTCTAACACTGGCTCCACTTGGGGATGGCTTTTCCTTGTGAAAAGTCAAGAACAATAGATTAGCTGCCCTCTGAACCATGAAATTTTCTCCTACTTATTGCTTTATTATATATATGATAGTAAAACTTCTGAAGCTTAGGGCCTTCTCTTCGGGCTTCAACTCCAGTAGGTCACTATCCACTCCAAACTGATGCATTACAAAGGATATATTATGTACATGTTAAAAAAAAATCAGAACATCCTGGTAAATAGGATCAAAGTAGTGTTTTAACATTCGACCATTGACTGGTCCTTCCTCAACTTCTGAACCATCCAAATTCTTCAAAAAATATGTGTTATTTCCTTGTAAAGCATGAATGATGTAAGGTCCTTTCCATAAGAAATCAAATTTCCCATGTTTTCCTTTATCTTCCCTTCTGGAATCCCATCTTAAAACTTTGTCTTCCAGTTGAAAATCTTCTGCTTTGGTTCTTTTGTCAAACATCTTCTTTAATTTTTCCTGCAAAACTTGGGATCGTTGATACACTTCTTCTCTGGTCTGCTGCAAGTGAATTTTTTGATTTATTCTTCTCTGAATATCATTTGGTTCTACTTGAGCCTCCTGAAGTAACTTCATTATAGGAACTCCTAAAGATGATGGAAATATAGCCTCAATACCATAAACTAATTCATATGGACTGGTCCCAATTGATTTTTTGGTTGTAAGTCTGTCTGCCCACAATGCATTGGTAAGTTTCTTATGCCAATTCTTCTTATTTTCTTCCAATAATTTTTTAATGATATTAATGAGACTTTTATTGGAAGATTCAGCCAGTCCATTACCCTGAGGATAATAGGCTGTTGAATGACCTAAAGTGATATGATACTGTTGACGGGAAAATCTGTCCCGACCAACAGCAGGGGATCTCCCCGGTAAAAGGTCCCAATTAGACCTTGAACCGTTTGGAATAGGGATCCCGTCCGGGGTGTGGGTCCGGCTACCACTGATTTATCCTTTGCTTTGGGTCTCGCTTAAACTCTATAAAACAGTGGGTACACACCTAATCAATTGATACAAGACATATGATTGATGCATTAAATGCACATGCAGCACTATGAGTAGCAAGAGGAAATAATAAAGCATGAAGACCGCAGGAAGTGTCGATAGCAACACTTCATTAGGGTCATGCTTGCAAACTATTCTGACCGCAAGAGAAAGATTTCCTCACGACGAGAACACCCTTCACTTCCTAAAAGTTTAAATGATAACACAAACGCAGATAAACAAAGTCATCAACATTAGCTAAGAAAGTGAAACAAACTCAACCACCATTAACATACTCATAAAACTGTTATGCAACTGTGATATGAATTGAAAATACAGTTCCCTTAATCTTAGGATGTTTAGAAACTGAAAATAAAATACTCAATAGTGCTGATACATAAGACAACACCAGATCCCATAGGAGAATTTTCAAAATGCTTGTATTAATGTTTCAGTGTATAATCCTCTGGTAATACAATATACTCTGCTCGAGTCCCAAACCAAAAAGTCCTTTTTACAAGCTCCCAAAGGAGTATTTATAAAACAAAACCTGCCCTTTGGGCTTCCTGGACCTTTCATCTTCCTGACCGTTGGGCTGCCTTGCGACCCAGTCCTTTTGCGACCTGCGACCTGAGCCGCTGTTGCGACCTGCAACCTGGCTGCTGTTGTGACCTGCGATCTGAGCTGTCGTTGTGACCTGCGACCTGACTGGGTCGCGGGGTCGCAGATTGTAAGAAAATGTCCAAGGTGCGACCTTGCGACCTTGCGACTAGGTCGCTGGGTCGTGGGGTCACAGATCGTGAAAACAGATGCACATGCGACCTTTGCGACCTTGCGACTAGGTCGCTGGGTCGCGGGGTCGCAAAAGGAGAAAAATCGAAGATATGTGACCTTGCGACCTTGCGACTAGGTCGCTGGGTCGCGGGGTCGCAAATGGTGGAAAAACTGAAGATATGCGACCTTGCGACCTTGCGACTAGGTCGCTAGGTCGCAGGGTCGCAAAAGGTGGAAAAACCGAAGATATGCGACCTTGCGACCTTGCGACTAGGTCGTTGGGTCGCAGGGTCGCAAAAGGTAGAAAAACTGAAGAGGTGCGACCTTGCGACCTTGCGGCTAGGTCGCTAGGTCGCGGGGTCGCAAAAGGCAAAAAATCGAAGATATGCGACCTGTTGGGATTTGCGACCTGGGGCAATGTGCGACCTGGGGTTTTATCCTTTTGCACTTATCTTTCAAAGATATTAAAACCTTGTTCTCCGAAGGCCTGGCTTAGCCCTCGCCATGTGAGACAGCAGCCTCTATCTGCCGGCGATGTTATTTCTGCATTAAGGGAATTTGCATGAAATGATATGTTACCTGTAAGAAAACAAAATCAATCAACATAGTACCTTTTTTCTTCTCATATAAATTGCAGATAAATGAATTTATATTAGCCCTGTACATACATATAATTATACATGAATGTCAGGGAATCAACACAAGAAATGCAATAATCCATCACAGCTAAAATCAGTTGGACCCCTGTGTGGTCAAATGTTGCGCCATTTTGTCATCAGGGAGAATGGCTCAAATGGGTTTTCTTCTGTGTCCTTTCTCTGGCCCTGTATTGCAACTGGGTAGCAACACCCTGGCTTCTTGATCTGGCATCAGGGATATTCAGCCAGGGAAGTAAGCCGTTTGTGAAATCTTCCCACGAGCTAGTCAGTTGATCACTAAGTTGCATCCTTCGATGGCTGCATGGATCTGCGACCAAGCGACCCAAGGGGTCGTTCGACTTCATTATTCACAAGTCGCAGGTTTGAGTTCCCTTTTGGCTTTTATCAATGCATCGAATGCAGGGTATTGGCGTTTTGATCCTTTTGAAAGGAGTCTGTCTTTACGGCAGCCAACACGATGGATCATGAGGTTCCTGCATGCAGCGGTAATCTTCGCTCCAATTGCTTTTACCCCTGCCTCTCTTGGACGCTGCCACACCATAATTAAACATGTGCCATGCATTAAAAAAAATGGCATGATGCGTTGCGCTCGAAGCTCTTTAGCAGGCTTACAAATCCAAACGAACAATTCAAACTACATGTGATTGTTATATAGTCTTGACGTGCAGGAGTTACGACATCTTAACCAAAGTTCCATCTGGAAAAGGCAACGACAGGCTTAGAGAAAGATCCTCATTCTTTAGTTCCTGTCAATTCTGATTCCAATGCATAGACTGTATGTGAGAGAGAGAACGCTGTCTGGTGCAGGTGCCATGGTTTTTTCTCCATCGTTCTGTGAAAATCACGTTCCATAGTCGCTGTGTGTTTGTTCGAACGAACGTTTCTGCTTTTCCCTGCACAAATCAATATTCAATGGAAATGATAGAGCTGTCACAGCGAAAATTACACGCATGCATTCGACCTGGAATTATATTTCCACATTTTCATGCTGTCACCACTAAATCTGTGCTGCATTATGGCACTCATTTCTTGTTTCCACCAAAACACTGGTCAGTGACATGGTTCATGCATGGAGAAAAAGACATTAATACGGCGGTTGCTAAATATTGTAACGCTCGGCACTGGGAAACCTTCTCCATCAGCGAGCCATTCATAATTTGAAACAAACAAACAGCTGGGCATTATGGCAACAACTAGCTTTACGTGCCGGCATACAGAGAATCTGGTGGAAAGAAACACGATTTCTTCCAGCAAAACCGTAACCTTGTACCCTTTAAAATCGAGGCTATAGATAGCCAATTCTGCTGTCTTTAGGCCAGATATTGCGCCACCGTTATTATAACAGCGTCGTTAGTTGGCTCTACGTTTAAACGCAAGATTTGACAAAATATCATATAATATGATTTGAAAACCGCCCTTGAACCTTGGGCTCTGTGCACGTGGCCATGTAGTTCCGTTGGCTCATCTGGCATGGTTTGACACGTTTCGCCTTATCCCTTTCGCGCTTTGGTTGTAATGCACCAGCATTATTATGATATGTCACCATGTTTGTCATACACTTCGCATCGTGCTTGAGTTGAAGAAAAATCGACCGCCAAGTATATATATCAACCTTACGTTTGTGTCCATGCAATGTGAATGTTGCACGTTGGTTGCATGCAACGACTTTGGACCGTTGAACATATACATATACATCTGCTCCTAAATATTTACATGCCAACGACGTTGGACTCCATGCATTTGGCCACATAGTTTCGTTGCTGCAGCACTCCGCTCCACGTGTATGTATAAATGTTGAAAGGTTTAAGTTTGAAACGTTAACCACCACGTATAAAACGCTTCCATTTTTAAACTCCAGCCATTGTATATATAAAAATTTACGTTTGGCTCCATAGAATGCACACATTGAACGTTTTGCATTCATGCAACGTAGACAAGGCTTTGGACATTTGCATGGCGCCATGTGTCCACACGATTTTGGACCACTTGAATATGTATACATATCTGCTCTAGAACTTTAAGCGTAGGTCGAAACTAGCCATCGAAATGTTTAAGTCCACGAAATGCAATTTTATATGGTTCAGATCCGTGTCTTACTCATAAAGTTGACCGCTGTAAATATATATTTGTTCCGAAACATTTACGTAAGTCGACAAACCTACCATTGAGCATGTGCACCCCATGCACCGTGTCCATGCCATCCTGCACCGGGTTTCAACGTAAAGTTGACCGTTTCATATGTAAATTGCTCCAAAAATTTGCTGAACCTTTGCCCCTGCTCCACGTTATACAAATAAACCTTGACCATTAGATATTCACTCGATATGTTTTAACAAGGTTGAAACGTTGACCGCCACGTCTAAACATTTACTTTTGGCTCAATGCAACGTAACTATCGAACATTTGCTCCAAACGCCTTACTATATAATACGATCATCATACATGTATGCTCGGCGCCCATTTTGTAACCTTATATGGTTTGAAGAATACTAAAATCCGCACCACGACTTTGGATGACCAAAAGTATGTATTTGCTCGAAACCACCGAACTTGGCGCCCATGCAACGTGCTATGTTTTAAAAGAAACCTTTGACCATTAATTACGATGGAATGTTTCCCATTTTATATATTTTGGAACCTACATGGTCTTTGACCTTGCATTAATAGATACAACATCACCTTGCGCCCTTTATAATGTTATCATTGAGTTTTTCTCCAAGATAACTTATGGTTTTAAAACCATGTGCTTCCGAGCCTAGTTTTAATTTGATCATTTACTTTTCCTCATAATTCGAAAGCTTCTCGTTTTGAAAGATCGAGAGTCGAACTATACTTCTCAAGCCACATTGATAGCCCTTTTCATATTGAACTTTCTACCAGGCTACCAAAGGTGTATGCATTTCAACATGACCCTTTAGGTTCAATTTGAAATTCCCCGTTTCTTATGGTCTCGTTTAGACAACTTTCAAAAGAAAAGAAGACTAGGCTTTTAAGGCCTTTTCATTCCTCCACACGTACTCCTTGCAGCCTAAATAATGCCGCAGTATGTATCTCAAGATTAACAGATGTTGCTTCCTCAAAGGTGCGTTGCCATATTTGAAACTCTGTCGTCGACTTGCCACACCCATATGAGATTGTCATTTCTCTAGGGAGATCTCCTGAGTCGGATATGTTCACCGGGCTATAATTCAGGCTAGATTCATCGAAGTGGCAAAACATGTTTCTTTGCGTGCGCCCATCGACATTGAGATGGTATGATGCAAGATATGGACATTTCCAACGGAGCGCTTTTAAGCCTCTGGTGCGCACTAGTGAAGAAAGCTTTTTTGCATCAGTGACATAGAAGGTTCTCTCCGATCAACATGTATCACACTATCCTCCTTTTAATAGTACTGGTCGTTTACTCCTCCTCCTCCCTGTTCCGCAACCTTGGCTTTGTTACCGATCTCAATTTTATTGCCCTCGATGTCATGACAAGGTTGAGGAGTTTGTCACCCGTGGGGTCGATCTGCGTGGAATATTACAACATCATAATTACTCTTCAATAATGATGACCACAGATAACACATGAAACTAACAAGCTTAAGAGAAGTATTCAAACAACATGCTTAATGACCTACAGCAGGAGGGCTTTTACTCGTCAATACTCAAAAGGTTTCCATTCAAACGTATGCATGGCGATCTCATTACACATGGTGCAACTGCGGTAAGAATGTTTGAGCGTACACTAGATGATCCCTCCCACATATGGCGTGATTGCAGTGACAACATCAAGTGATGGTGATGAGACAACTCGTGAGGGATTGGGGATAGGTCGGCGGGATGTCGTTGACTACAAGTCAGGTGAAAGACTTTAACGCCTAAGCGAGTAGAGGGGGAACGAAAAATTTTAAATATACCCAAAATTTTGGGTGGTGTTGTAGCGGCTACAACAGATACTTATTGCAAAAACTTATCATCTTTTTTGATTTAAAGGTAGTAGCATTATCAGTTATAATTTTCTCAGGACAGCCAAATCTTGATAGTATATTGGTTTCTAAGAATCCTATGATTACAGAATCATTGGCTTATCTAGATGGTATTGCTTCAATCCATTTAGTAAAGTAATCTGTGGCAGTGAGGATCCATCTGTGTTTGCCAGAAGAAGGGGGATGGATTTCTCCAATAAAATCCAGGCCCCATTGTTGAAAGGGTTTCTCGGTGGAAATTGGTTTCAATGGTAAAGGTAATAATTTTCTCTTGCCTTCAAAGATCTGACACTTATGGCAAGCAATTACAAATTTCTTTACATCTGAAAACAAGGTTGGCCAATAAAAACCAGCCCTTAAGATCTTATCTGCAGTTGACTTCTAGTAGAGGTTTCCACCAGAATCTCCTGCATGGAATTCATTGAGGACCATGTCAGCTTCATCTTTTAATAAACAATTTAATAGAATTCCATCATGATTCTTCCAAAAGAGAACATTGTATAAAATACAATACTTTAAAGATGTCATTTTAAAAAACCTTTGTTTCGTTCTGGATAACCCTGGAGGAGCTTGCAGGTTTAGCAAAACATAAATGATATCAACATACCAAGGTGAGTCTAAAAAGGCCTGACTGATTTGTGGAGTTGCCATCTCCTGTTCGTCATCCAGTTCATTAATATTCAGGGCTTGGCAATTTGTTTCAGTCATGAGTTGAGCCAAACCTTGTCCTTTTATGAGTTTTGTAGGTCTTATTTCAATATCATATTCTAATATGGTAGCTATCCATTTACCTCTTTTGCCTTTAATTCCATCTTGAGTTAAGATGTCTTTAACGACAGCATTAGGTACATAAGCTATCACATGAGAATAAATTATATAAATTCTGAAATCTTTAATTTCTTTCACAAGTGCAAAAGCTCGTTTCTCCATGATGTTGTATTTTAATGATGCATCTCTAAGTTCTTTACTAAAAAAGGCTATAGGTTTTTCACATCCTTGATCATCCTTTTGTAATAAAACAGCTGCAACTGTATGTTCAGAAGAAAATGAAAAAATTATGAAATCTCTATCAAATTTTGGACTGGTAAGAACTGGTGTTCTGGTCAAAGCCATTTTGATTTCTTCAAGTGATTGCTTGGCTTCTACTGTCCAATTAATACTTGAATCCTTTCTTAACATGTTAGTAAGCAGTCTAAGTAATTCAGCTAAACTAGAAATGAATCTTCTCAAAAAAATGATCTTTCCTATGAAAGCTTGAAGTTCTTTAATATTCCTGGGATGAGGTATCTACAATATGGCTTGTATTCTTTCAGGATCAATTCTAATTCCATATTTTGAAATGATATGACCTAGGAGTTTACCTTCTTCAAGACCAAACAATGATTTTTTCGGATTTAAAGAAATACCATACTTTCTGCATTTTATAAACACCTGTCTAAGATGGTCTAAATGTTGTTGATCTGTCTTGGAAAAAACAGTCAAATCATCCAGATATATGACCAGAAAATCACGAATTTCTTTGGCAAAAGCAATGTCCATTGCTCTTTGGAAGGTTTCCCCTGCATTTTTGAGTCCAAAATGCATCTTAACGTATTTGAATGTACCCCATGGTGTTGTAAAAGCTGTTTTATCTTGATCATCAGGATGAACCAGAATCTGGTTGTATCCTGAGAATCCATCCAGAAGAGAAATCTTTGAAGAACCTACTACCCTTTGTAAGATATGGTCCATTTTAGGCAAATGATAGTTATCTTTTAAAGAAACTTTGTTTAAATTTCTCAAATCAACACATAGTCTAATCTCTCCTGTTTTCTTCCTTGTTGGTACCAAATTAGAAACCCATTCAGAAAACCTAATAGGAGAAATTATTCCCGCTTCATACATTCTTTTAATTTCTTTCTCAATTGAAGGTAGTAGCACAGGGTTTATTCTTCTAAGTTTCTATTTAAATGGTTTTTGATCTGGTTTCAAAGGTATTGTATGTTGAATTATTGATGTATCATATGATTTCAGATCTTCATAACTCCAGGCAAAAACATCCTGGAATTCTTTTAAAAGTTCAACATATTTAACTTTTTGATCCGCTGGTACAGATTTAGATAACTTAACCATCTTAGGATTTCCTTCAGTTCCCAAATTGTATTCTTCAATATCAACTTTTAACGGTTCCATTTTGGGTTTTAGTGGAATGTCATTAGAGTCAAAAAGATCTTCCAAAGGAGTTAATCCTTTAGGTAAATGATTATCTTTCAGATTAATAATTTCAGATTCATCTTCTATAATCTCATCGACTTCCATTTGTTTCAAATCCTGCATATCTTTTTTGGTGAATTTAGTTGGGTGAAGCATGTGAATTGCAGTCTCTTTTGAAATATCTGTTTCTTGTTCATCTATTTGATCAGATTCATTGATTGTTGTGTCTTCATCTATACTACTGTTAGAGAATTCATTTTCTAAGGTCAAAAAATTATTTATCTGATTATTATTTACAAAAACTTGCCAATTCATAAGATTATCCAGTATAGCAGGTCTATGTCTAATCTCAGCTGTGAGCTGATGATTAGGTCCAAAAGGTAATTTACAAGTGCTGGCGAACATTGCAAGACTATGAGCATGCAAATTTTATTTTCTAGGAATTTTGGCAAGCTGAGCCTGTAGAAAAGTATTGAGAATTTCCACAACTGTTCCTCTGTATTCTCTTAATCTGGGGTCTTTTGTTGAAAATTCACCATTGATCTGTTGAATAATTAACTCAGAGTCTCCTATGATTGATACTCTAATTTCTTCTAATTTTTTGACATGTTTAAGCCCTAGCAAAAGAGCCTCATATTCTACCATATTATTAGTGCATCTAAAGTTCAATCTATAAGCATGGCCTTCAGCATGATCATTTTCAATGTTGTGTATCCAAATTCCAGCTCCTGCTCCTAACTTATTTACTGAACCATAAAATTCTAAATGCCAAATAATTTCATGTTCATAATCTTCATCGACTGTTTTAACAACTTTCTTGACAGGGAGATCTGGTTTTTCAGTTTTTTCTGGTATTTATTGAATGTCTGACGTTTCTTTGTTTTCCGAAATTTCTTCGATTTGAACAGTAGATTTATTAGCAGTTTCTATTTCAGGTGCTTCTAATTCAGTAGGAAGGTCAAATTCAGCATTATAAAGGATGAATGAGTCCATATCAGAATTCACTGAGTAGACGGGGAAGTTTTCAGGCTTCTCCTGACTACTGACTAAATATTTCATCAAGGTTTCTCTGTATATTCTTTTAGGTTGACCGAACACTGAAATAGTAGCATACGACATATCCAATTGAAGAGATCCTCCGAGTTTGGCACCCCAGGATCTGGACAACAACATACCATATTTGGGAGGAATATCTACTACTACTATATCCATCAGAATAGATTTCGCAGGGTATTGCACCAAAGTAACACACAAATCTTTAATCAAACCTAAACATCTTACCTGACTCGAATCAAAAGAAAAGAGATCTTTATATGGTCTGGTAATGTCTAGGTTTAATCTTTCCATCACAACTTTGGGCATTAAATTGTGAGACGCTCCAGAATCAAGCATGGCATTATGAAGTATTTTGTCATGTACATTCAAACTCACATAAAATGGAGGAGTTCCTCCACTTTCTGGTTTTCCATTTACTTCAAGGCCAAAAAGTAATTTGGGTTGATCATCAAAAACATTTACTGAATCATCCATTCCAGTAATGTTAAGGGATCTACTGATTTGGCTTCTATAGACATCATGTTTAGCTACTTATGCCAATGGAACAACTATCTTTAATTTGCCTATTTCAGCTTCTAGATTGAAAGATTTTTCTGTTTGAGCTCTAGTATTTTGAACATTTGGATTTTCTCTATTTTTTGTGTCTTCAGTGTTTTTCTCTTTTTTATGAATAGTATCATGAGTTGAAGTTGTTTCTGAATTAACTTCTGCTGGTTCTTCTACGTTTCCTGTAGAAGGTAAACTTTTGGAAAGTTGTTTATTATTCAGTTGATTATCAGACACATCTTCAATTATTGGGTTAGCGGGGTTAGGACTTGCTCTAGAAAGAATTTGTACAGGAGAAGTGTTAGTTTTACCTTTGATTTTTTGTTTTACAACTTTCTATTTGCTATTTTCTGGCACGTCAATCCTTCTTCTTCTCAAATTGTATTGTTTATGAACTTCATAAATTGTTGAGTCATATCCTTCCTTAAAATCAAAAGTTTCTCCTGAATGAGTTTGAAATGTTTCAAGAATGTGATTTTCTTGATCATCTTGAGATAGGAAAACTTCTGGTTCATTCTTGTTTTTAGTCAAGTTATTTATTTCAACATCCTCAGTTGGTTCCTCAGAAGACGAACCTTCAACGAAATTTTCCTGGAATGGTGGCCTGATGTTTTGGTCAGGAACATTTTTCCCAGTATTTTGGTTTTGATTTCTTCTAAAGTTTGGGTTTCTAACAACATTTTGACCATCGCCAGAATACTTCCTTTCGATTGTCTCTACTCTGTCTCCCAGTCTTTCCATCCCTTTAATAATTGCATCCAGCTTTCTTTCAAAAGCCGAAGGCTCTTCGTTTATAGGCATCCTTCTTTCAGCTCTAGCTCTAGCTCGTTTTTCTATCAGGTTAGCTTCAACACTAAAAACTATGCTTTGCATATCTTCTAGAGTTTGAGGAGCTCTTTCCCTAAGTGAATATGCTATGTCAGAATCAAACCCATCAGGGAATTTAACCAATACTGAATCCGGAGGAGGTCTAAGGTTTTGGGGAACAGCATTGTAAGCTTCGTTGAACCTAATGATATAATCCTACACTGCTTCATTTGGTCCTCTTTTCAATTTTCCAAATTCTGATAGGATTTGAAGAGGATCTTTCTTTTTCTCCCATCTATTTAAAAATGTCCTATACAGGGCTGGAAAGTCAACAACACTGTTTGCAGGCAGAGCCCTGAACCAGGTTCTAACTTCCACAGTAAGACTTTGGACAAAAATCTGCATTCTCACATCATCAACATCTATTTCATAAAATTCAAAGTAATCAGTCATTCTTTTGGTATGTTGTTGAGCAGTGTAAGTGCCGGAACCATCAAAAGGAGTGATTTTAGATTGGTAATCTTGAGGAAAAGCTGCTGGATTGGCCGGTAACCTTAAATGAGCATATCTATTTGCCATTGGAAGATGTAATGGAATAACAGGTGATGATGGTCTGGAAGTAGTGGGTGGAGGGGAAGAAGAGGTAGCTGGTGTTTGAGAAGTTTGAGGAAAAGCAGATGAACTAGGGGAAGCTGAAGTAATCACAGAAGTGTTTGAAGTCTCTTCAAAGGTCACCTCAGATTGAACGGAATTTTGTAAATGTTTGTCAAGATGTGAAGTGATAAATTCAAATTGCAAATCTTCAAGAAATAATAGATCAGGAACTAGATTGGACAACTCAGATTCAGAAAAATTTATGAATAGAGAATTTTCAAAATGTTCATCAAATGGTTCATCTTCAAGATAAACAAACTTCACAGGACAAGAGTTTGATCTAAAAAGAGGTCGAGAACTCCCAGAGCTTTCTTGAGTCTCTTGTCTTCTCAGAATTCTGGGAATTAGGTTTGGATTCTCAAATATCGGTGGTGGGTTAGGGTCAGGATTTGACCTGCTATAATGAGTCCTTTCTGAAGCCAGTTTTCTGAATGATTTATATTTTTGGTTTTTTGTTTTTAAATGGAATGAAAAATACAACTTCAAAAAATTCTTCAAGAAATTTAAGATTTTGGTTTAAAATTTTCTCAAAGATTTATTGAACTAGAGAAACTGATTGAATGTCTCAAACTAAAGTTTAGTCTATAAACTAGACCGGAGATTGAATGAAGTAGCGTTTATTTACTATGCAATTGCAGAGAAAAAGCATTTCAAAGGCTACCTGGCTAATCTTCAGGCTCCGCCTGTAGTTTATAAGTCAAACAATAGTAAAAATGATTCAGTTCCCCAGTATGGTCGCCACTATGTTATCACTCAGATTTTCCTTGAAGTTGTTGGAAGAGGAAAGGGGTCCGAGGTAACCACAAACCAACCTTCAGGTACAAAATCTAGCCAATCTGTACCCAGAGAGGGCTCTCTCTATAGAATTTAGCTTTGTTTTACAAGGTATTAGGCTAGTTATAAAGTCCAGGGGTTTTGATTTTTTTTGGGTTGATGGAATTCTTTAGCTGAGATTAAGATCAAGTAGTTTCAGTCCATTGGGCTAATGGAGTCAAAGGATTGGCTGCGCTGGCTTAAGTTTTTTAACAAAATATGGTTTATCAGGGAAAGATAATCAAACTAGAAACAATTATAGATCTAAAGTGAATGGAATGGAATTCAAACGGATGAAAGGCAATAAAGAATCTTTCAACACATTCAAGAGAAGAGAAATAAATTGATTATCAATAAAGAGCAGTTAAGTATTCTTTACTAAATAACCAAAGATCTATGAACTAGACAAACAGGAGCAATCAAGAATTCGTTGTTTAAACCAGTTTAGAGGAAAACATTTAAAATAATAACGACTGAAATCAGATTACACCTAAGTAATTTCTGATTTAATATTTTTCGTTAAATATTAAGATAATGAAACACAGATGATATCATAAACAAATGTAAAACTTTAAAACATGGGATAGAGATGACTTATTGATCCTTCATTCGGCACATGAATCCTGAGAAAAGTCTTCTGCCTCAATTCCTTGTTTAGTTTTGCCACGAAAAATTTCTCCAAAGCTCTTTATTCCAAAATATTCAATGTTACATCAGAGTATAAGAATCCACCCTCAATAATATGATTGAGGGTTTATTTATACAAAAAGTAATATAAAATATCTCTTAACCAAACGAGATATAATCTAAGATGAATCACAAATAAGTTACAATAAAAATAGAGACAGATGGTCTCATGGATAAGACAAGAAGTAATCGATGTTGTGCTGTTCCCTCCTTTCGAGAATGTGCTAGAGGCTGGACCTATATTTTGGCTCATCGTTGTCTTCTTCAGTAATTTTGTTCTAACTGCCTTGCTTCACTGATACTCTTTGTTTTTACTGATACACTTTTAACTGAACTGATACTCTTTGACCTTTGTTTGTCCCTTTATCCTTTATACTGTAGTAAATAGGAAAAATTTCATATAAGGATAAATTTTACAAAAGTTCCAACAAATCTTCCCACCATTTATCTTCTGCTATTCTGGTCCGTTGAAGCTTCCTCAATGTTTCATCAGCCTCGGTATATTTGAAGAAATTAGGCTGATTTGGAAACAAATGTTTTACTTCATGTTCAAGATAAAACAAATTCTCTAATCTGTCATGAAGATTCCTTCCTGTAGGTAATGTTGCTTCTGATGAAATGGTTGAGGAACTCGCTTGATTGTGAGCATGTTTGTCCAATTTCTCAACATAATTTTCTAGGTCCATTATTTTATCTTCTGAAACCATAGGGCTGGGCAACCCTTTATTCAATAAAACATCAAACCTTTCTCTGAAAGCAATGATTTCTCCTTGCATGTCAAAGCACCTTCGTTCTAAATTTTGCATAAGAGTTCTTTTAGTAAAAACTCTTTTTATCTTTAAGATTGTTCCAGTTCTGTCCTGAATACCAAGCTCTGCAAGTTGCTGTTTGGTTTGGGTGTTTATAAATTGTATGAGCTGATTGGCTTCCTCAGGCCTATTTCCCAATTCTTCTCTTGTATTTTCAACTTCCTCCAGAGCTACTTTGACCAAGTCATTCTGCTCGTATATTATCTGAATTGAAGACCAAATATCTTTTATTGATTGGATAATAATATCCCAAAGAATGTCATTTATTTCTCTTAAAGGTTTCTCCAATGTGAGATCCTTTTCCAAAGCTTTAACCAATTTTTCCAAGTTTTTGACTTCTCTTGTTTTGTCAGCAATAGTCATTTTTGAGAGATCATATCTCTGTTCCAAATTAATAAGCTGTAACTTTGTGTGCTGAAGTTCTGTTACTTGAAGTTTCAAGTCATTCATTGAATTTATTAGTTCTTCTATACTCAAATTTGAAGTATTTACCTGTGATGGCTCTGTTGGTTGACTTCTTGTACCTGTGATAACCTCTGCTGTAGATACTGGAACACTGGACTGCTTGTCTTTTAATGCTGGTTCAAGCTCTTTTTCTGTTTCAGTCAGTTGCTCATTCAGCCTCAAAAGCAAGTTCATCATTTCTTCTTTAGAATTCTTCTTTATTACTTCTTCAGTTTGAGGATGTCTTGAAGCTGGCAATTTCAACTGCTTTCTCAAAGCTGCAATGTCATCATCTTTTTTCTTGATTAGAGCTTCTATACCTTTGACATCCTTTGGATTGTGACCTAATCCAATAATTATTTCCTCCAATGTTTTTATCCTGTTGTCTTTGGCTTGAGAAGAAGCCTTTTCAAGTTGCAATTGTGTACTAGTGTTCTCCAAAGAATATTGTAACCTGTGAGCTGCCATTGCCTTATCAGTCAAAGTAGAATAGATCATTTCACCAGTCTGCTTATGTAACTCAATCTGATCTAAAGGATGAATATCCTTTGCTAAGACTTCAAAATTTGTTCTGATATAATTTGCAGCTGTTTGAGGTTGCTGCACTTTGGGTTTGAAGTGACTCATTATCATTTTTCCTTGCTGAATGTCATAAGATGACATCAATCTTTCTTGATTCTTAGGAGCCATCTTCAAATATTGATTACAAACCTGGATTCTTGAAGGATCGTTCCTGGATTTTATATTGATAAATGTCTTCTTTATATCTCTTGCATCTTTAACTGGTGTTTTAAAAGAAGATATTTCAACACTCTGTTGCTTTTGTAGCTCTTTCCTTTGTGAGGAAGTGGATGCTCCATTGACCGTACCTGTTTTTTGACTGCCCAATTGTTCTTGTCCTTGACTATCAAGGATTTCATCAATAGATTCTACTTCTGGAGGAGTATTCAATTTCTGTCTCTTGGCCTGAGGCTATTGTGAAGATCCAATGAGAGGGGTAGCAGCTTCAGCATCTCTCTTTTTTCCCTTTTCTACATTTAATGGAGTCTGCAAAATTGACATTTCTAATGGATTGGTTTGAACAGAAGAAACCTGTACTTGATCCTGTCCCTTGGAAGTTTGAGTTTGTTCTGTCATAGTGAATGTTTCTTTAACTTGTATATCAACCTCTTTCTCTTTTCCCTTAGATGATACTGCAATGTTTTCTTGTAACTCCTGCTGAAAAATTCCAGCTGAGGAAGGACCAACCTCTGATCTTGGTACTTGTGCAAAAGAGTCTAGGTCAAGCATATTTTCAAGATCTTTCATAACATTGTCTACATTGACCTGCTCACTATCCTACTCTATCAATGTTCCTTCTATCCATTCATCTGTATTAGCATATTTTTCAATCTCTGGGATTCTTTGATGCATGTATGGTGCTGATTTATTTTTCATTATTTTATCACAAATGAAGCTGAATGGGTCATAAGGTACCCAATAGAAACTCTTTTGTAATCTGAAACAGTCTTCTAATATCTTTTTAGCTTCTTCCTCTGCATCCCCAGAGTTACAGATAAAGGGACCTAATTGACTTTTGATCTGGAGTTGAGCCTTCTTCTTTGCATTACAAAAATGAATTATATCAGAGTTGTTCATCTGCCTGAAATACTCTAATGCAAAGAGTCTCATGGGAACATATTTTGGCAATTTGAATGGACATAATTCACATCCATATATTCTGACTTCTGTGTGATTTTGGTCTAAATACCAATCACCAACTTTGTATTGTTTTGAGAGCTGTAAAGTTTTCTTGATTTCATTGTTGAGCCTTGGAGGAGAAACTCCTGTCAACAAGGTGGTTGCAGGGTGTATAAAAAGATCAATGAACTCATTATAGGAATAGGGAGAATATCGAGAACTATGAGTGATGGCTGACCAAAAGATAACATACCTAGGATTCCCTTTGGCATCAAGCTTTTTGATATAGAAAGGGAAATTTTCTGACTGGTAATAGAGCATGAGATGGTAAATGACAGAAGAATACTTGAACACTTTCTTATTCTCTAATCTCATGAATTGATCATGGATTTTGTCTGCAATGTAGGATGCAAAGTCATACTTGACAGTAGGAGGCTGTCCAGGGGTAAAAATAGACAATAATACTAGAATTAAATGGTCAACATATTCACTGGTATTAAAGCCCATTATAAAGGATATCATATCCAAAACAAGTCTACCCTCCTCAGTGAAAGAAACATACCCATAAGGGGGAGGGTCTTTAGGCTGATGATTAGGCAACATAAAGGTCTGGCAGATGTGGCTTAATTCTTCATGGGATAGTTTGGTGGATTTCTCAAGTAATTCTCCCATGGACAGTGGAGTGAGGGCTTGATCAAGTTGAAAATATAGCATGTCATTGATAGACTGAGCAGTAATGGGAAAAAGGAAATTTTGACTTGGAGATAAGACTGCTCGTTGAGAGAGATCATAGTTTGCATGACAGTAATGGATTATCCAGGGAAAATATGGACAGAGGGAAAGAGGTACCTTTGAAGATTAGATTCCCATAACCCAATCATATCCAAGCCATTCAAATAATTGTCTCTGCAGTGACAAAAAGTTTGAAGAGGACTATCACTAAAAACCAGGTCTTTAATTTGGAAATCTCTGTCGACTAATGATAAATAATCCAGGTCTCTGTGAGGGGCGTTCAATTGGGTGACATTTAAAGCCAAGGGAATCTCCATTTCTGGTTTTTGTGGATTCAGAAATGAATTGCGGGGTTTTTGAAGAAATGGGCACAATCTCAGGTTTTGGGGATTCAATTTTGGTTTTGGGAACTCAGGGAGACCAATTTAGAATCCTGTTTGAGTTTTCTATATAGAGTTCTTTAAACAAAAACCAAGATTCTAACGAAGTTCAGTAGAAATTAGGGTAAATACCTATTTTTAGGAGACGAACAATTCTTAAACAGGCACAGACTATGGCGGGTGAACGCTGGATTACTGGTCTGGCAGTGGTCTTCAGCAAAATTTAGTTAATGGCACTTGACAGTTGATTTTTTGAAATTCTTTGCATGGAGGGTGCAGTCGTTTTCTGCGTACAAAATAATGAAAAGACGCGGGTTTTTGTTTTATTCACAAAGTCAAAAGGGTGGCGAATTTTTTATTATTTTAATAAATGACGTCAGTATGTACGACAGATGAGTCGGGGGAGGTGCGCTTTTCTGCACTGCTTTTGAGGGAAGGTGATATTGAGCGGATGGGTAGTGATTCCACAGAATGAATGACACGTGGCCATGGTACTGCTTGAAAACCATTGTCATTTCGCGCATTATTGTTCAGATCGGGGATGGCTAGCGGAATTATCAACAGCCGTTAATCTTGAACGGGTCGATCGAACAGTTGACGGGACAGGGAGATGACGGGGTTTTAATGGCGCGGGCCTGACGCGTTTTATTATTGATTTAATCACAGCGGGAGCATTTTGATTGGCGGAGGTAGGTTCTTAATTAATCATGAGGATTAATTAATTCCTTTGTTTAAAAAGCCGAAACGTGATCGGGCGAGGGGAAAATATACATAGAGATGGGTTATTTCGAAGTTTGGTTTGAATTAAACTTCGGACTTATTTTTGTTTTAAACACATATATTATATGTTTAAAGTTTTTTTTGTATTTTTTTTATATGATAATTGAATTAAATTAATCCAATTACCGTAGGGGGCGGGATTAACATATAATGATATATTTTAACAAAAGGGGGTATAAAGTGGGTTCTTTATTTGAACGAGTGAGGAATAAATACTTTGGTAAAAATCATAATACATGGGTGTTACACAGTAATTTGTCACCGTCCCTACCATTCCCCATCCCGCACAATGGAGGACTCATTATGTGACCTGTGAACACTGTCATGCCTTGAAAACATCATCAATGCATGACTTCTTTTCTTCTTATGTACCTGCTATTTGATACATCAAATTCACTTCTCGAGAACATATTCTATCAGTAAAGATCAGTGAGTTGTCATTCAATGACAGCCTTAGCATCATCTTTTCTTCAACATCATATCACATCGGTTATGATTACCAAGACCATCAAGTCAAGCATAACTTCATCAGGTGTATTGCCATCAAGGACAACACATGTCAACTGTCACATGTCTTCATCTTCATTCAGTGGGTTGCCATCAAGGACAACACTCTGCATCCTATTTCCAACAGAATGAGTCAAGTTTAAACAGTTTGACTCTTCATAAATCGTGGCAAAATTTTAACAAGCTGCACACAATTGCTTATTACAGAAAATGAAATAGTAGTGGCATTTAGACTTGCACACTTTCCTGGTCCATTTTTGTTTGGGGTTCATTTCTTTCACTTTTTTGACCAATTTATTTTTTCACCCTTTGATTTTTCTTTTAGGGTATACCCTCTTTAAATTTTTTAAATTTTTTGATTTTTTGATAATATGGAACAGCTTTTGCAACAAGAAAAAGGTTTGAACATATTGCATAGTTCGACAAGTCAATCATGAAAAATGATACCTATTAGTATAGGAGTCTAACACCATCCACAAGTTAAGATACTACAATAATAGATGAGATGGATGAGGCTAGACCAATTTCAAATATTAAGGTACTTGCAAAAGTAAATATTCCAAGTAAAGTAATGTCTTCAAA